>CAIGQV010003909.1:21301709-21356816 GCA_903798115.1 Danio jaintianensis
GTGTGGAGAAACTTGCAGGGGTGGCGGAAACATCTCCCTATGATAAAGTTATTGCGTGGAAGAGAGTAAGGTGGATTTTGGAAGGAAGAGAGTGTTGAAGAGGGTTGAGAGTGGTAGGGATAGCTTTAAGAAGAGGGCTGTAGTTTGAGCTGGAATTGGGGGCTGAAGGCCAGAGGAAGGGGGTAGAAGGTTCAATGCAGCGTTATTGTCCGGGGGATTTTCTGTGTTTTGAAATGTTATAGTGGCTGCAGCGTTTCCGATTCCTTGAAGTTGTTTTTAATTGCTTTTCTTTGTAGCTTTCTTGAATGGTCCGGAGTGGCTGGGTGCTTGCGAGGCAGTAGTGGGTTGATGATAGGGGGCGTGGCCGGAGCGTGTGGTTCTGCGGTCCTGGGGGGAGGAGTCGATGGATTGTAAAGTTTTACAAGTTCGGATTAATTGCAGCGTGTTGGGATGGTGATTCCGGCGTATTGGCGGAGTTCTCTGACAGTCATTTTGTTAGATGTGAGGGACGATGATCTGGCGGAGGCGTGAGAAGAAGCTGGTGAAGGTAAGTGGCGATTTGGAGAAGTAGGGGATGGAGATTGCGTGCGGCGTTGGGTTCTGGCTGTAGTGGAGCGGATGGGCCTTCTGCCTCTTACTGAAGCCTCGGTCTCTGGCCGGCTTTCCGGCTGGGTTGGATGATGTTGAGTTGGGGCTGGAGTTTCGGGGAGAGCGGAGCTTCCGTTCGTTTCCATGTCTGCTGTTGTTGTTGCTTCTGCTGTTATAATTGCTGTTATTGTTGCTTCTGTTGTTGCTGCTGCTGTTGTAATTGCTGTTATTGTTGCTTCTGTTGTTGCTGCTGCTGTTATAATTGCTGTTATTGTTGCTTCTGCTGTAGCTGTTATTGCTGTTGTTGTTGTTGAAAAGAGCTGTTGTTCGTTGTTTTTTGAAGCTTGAGAAGGAGCTGGAGAAGTCCTGCCGTTGGCTTTCTTCGAAAACAAAGATAAGGAAATAATTTTAGATGGGCTACTTATAGTGAGTTTGGACTCGTCTGATTGGCTTACTGATGATTACAGATGAGAGTCCAGCTGTGATCAATCAAATCACGTGCTCCTCTCGAAATTAGTTTGTGAAACTTCACTTAGGGGTGAACTAACCCTTTAACAATTCATTAAAGTACACAGAAACAGACCAAAACAACCCAGAAGCAGACAGCACACTACTGTCTGTCAGAAAAGGCTTTTAATTAGCGGATGGATGAAGGCACGTTAATGCGTGATGCTTACGTGTGTAGCCGTAGCGAGTGTTGCTTCATGTGGTGTTGATGCATATGAGAAAGAATCCTTAATGACGAACAGCTGGTGAAAATCTCACTGAATCTCATTACAAGGTTCTTCTCACTTCAGACGCGCCGCAGAGCAATATACCTCAGGAAAAAGCCACGATTTTCACATGCAGCTTTCCTAAACGTGTCAAAATATTGAATTCCGGCAGAGGGGTTTGGAAGATACGCTGCGCTTTAAAAGTTAGTTTGTGTGTTGGAACACACAGCGTGTTCTTTTTAAAATCGTATCTTCTTCTTACAGAAAAGTCTATCACTGGTAAACGAAGGTGTGAGCCAGAAAGTCCTGGGATTTTATGAAATCACCCCTGTCAGTGACATGTCTGAAATTGTGCTTTTATGTAAATCAGCAGAGTGTCCTTGACTACAGTGAGATTTTAACAGCCTACTTTTAGCAGCTGTCACCAAACAGCAGAGGAGAGGGTTTGTGTTAACTGTTCTGAAGTGCTCTCCATATGAACAATTTTCAAGCAACATAATGCTGGAAAGCCATATTGCAGCAGTTCTAAAAACAAATCATATTTCATGTCTGCCATTTGTGGGTTGCATTATCATTTGAAAAAAATGGTAAGACTAAAATAAGCAATAATGGATGGTATGAAATATGTTTTATCTTTCCAGGGATTCAGAGAGAAGCACTGTTGTATCAAACCCCTGCATGTTCAAAGTCTGGTAATAAAGTGCTAGATATGCATTTTTAAAACAAATCTCTGTCCTGGGTTTGAATCCTAATAAATAATTCATTTATTTGATTAACTCGAAAGGAAGAAGTCTGAGAAGATCATTATTGGAGAAGATAAATGCATGAGAGTGTGGGGTTTTATGAGGAGATTTTTGGGAGGAAATGCTAAAGCTCTGATATCTGTACTGGATAATAAGAGCTAAGTCTAAAATTCATTACATATAAATTAAGTATATTACATATTTATGATTTATTTAGGATGACTTGCATCAAACCCGGTATTCCATTTTTTTTCACAGAATGTCATACTAAACAGGAAATATGAAATAAGAAATATTCTCTGCTCAAGCTCAGGGGCTTCATATTTATTAATTATAACCTGGCTGTTTACACAATGGCAAGAAAGTTTACTGGATGCATGTTGGAAAAATGTGAGTTGTGAGTTTACTTGAAGATTGTTTGGATATATTTATAGTTTTCATAGTATTATAAACATTGGATTCATTTTATAAAACAGGATGGAATATTTTAAAGAGGTAAACCAATTATCATTATTACCACACACAATTCATAAAATCTACTGCTAAAACATTTTGTTCTATTGGACTCCAGAATGATGTCACTTCCTTGTGGATGATGTACTGTAGATGATGTTGATGTAAGCGGCTTTTGTTACTATAGTTGAAAGAATATTACATATTACATTGTAATGTGAAGGAATGTGGAACTTTGCCATCTGGAACGTTGCAGTTTACACTCAACTCAACAGTAATAATTTCCTGACATTTGTACTTGTAGCAAACAGTACACATCCTAGAAAGACAGATTAGAATTTGATACTGTCAGAATGTCTGTAGGAAAGAGCCTGCTTGAGCTGTCAGCTCATCCATACAGCTTCACATCAAGCCTGGCTCCCTGACAGACTGAAAACAAAAAGGAGATGAATTCTGATGAACTGTTTCATCACAGAAATTTCAATTTGAAACAGTTTTGAGTTAAGCATATACAGCTCATCAAGTGACACTGTCGGTTTAAGCTGCCTGTCTCTATCCAGGAGGAAGTGCACTGTTTGATCTACTGTAGTGCAGTGCATTGTTTTATCTCCACATGCGCTCTAATTCCATGCTCACTCAAACCTTTCAATCTTTACTAGATCAATATTTTGAGAGATGATGACATTTTTCTTCATTAATAATAAAAAACACTGCATTGCAAAACAAAAGAAATGTTTATACTCTGTGCATTTATGTTGAGGTGATCTGTCGAAACCTATCACTTAAGCGAAGCAGTGGTTAATTACTATAAAAAAGTTAATATGCGCTGACATTTTTTCACACAGAAATTCCTAACAAATTTCACATTACACGCTGAATAAAAATTGCATTAAAAGTAAAAGTCTTCTGGTAGGTTATATGAAAAATATCTGCAATATTTTTAAATCTGGTTACTGTCTCATTTTCTTTCAGGAACACCCGTCATTATATATTGGATTTACAGTTGCTCTGAAATCAATTTGTAGTTTTTTTTCCCTCATGTTTGCACAAAATTTGATGATATCAATGTGCACCATGCTGCTTCTGACCAATCAAATGTTTTCAGGAAACTGAAGCATCCCACCTCTTAGACTTTAAATGCTGCCATGAGTCACTTGTGCACACATTTCTTCTGGTATGTACGACTGGCACATACAGTATGATGTATATAAGGGATGGAATATGTACATATGCTTTTGCTTCAGTGTTATGCGCACCTCTGCAATTACCTATTATATCTTCACAGATCTAATGTAGCTTATGACACATGTGATTTCTTCACCAACTCTTTACATTCACATGAACTAATATTACCTTGTTTGCTCATGTGTGCTTTTAACATAACCATTAGGGATGCCGCAACACTCAGTATAATATTGAACCGTTCGATATAACCTCTAAAGTTCAATACGCATATAGATATTGTGGTTTAGAATGCACGTCCATGTGTTGAAACACGGCTAGTAAATGTCCCATCAGTGAGCACTAAAGTAGGAAACACTTCCAAGTGAAAATGAAAGTGACGTAACCCACGCGTCAGAGCGTGAACGCACTTGGGACTCATCTGAACAATTACAATTAAGACAAAAAAAAATTAAGTCTTGCTTCTCAACGGTAAGACCAATAGTTATGTCCAGCTGTTCGACTTGATTAGCATTGAATTGGTTATGCCTTGGAATGTAAACATTTACGGAAATTGTGTTGTCTGTAACTTTCTCATTGTGCTGCATCTGTGCTGTGTTTTAAAGCTGTCTGTGTCTTCAATATGAATCAAACAACAAAAGATAATGAAATCGCTCTGCTCTTGACTCTGTAATGGTTAACCTCTATTTAATTTATACACTGAAGATTATAAACAGTATGCAGTGTTATATTTGATTATATTTATTTCAGTTCATGTAAAACCTGAAAAGCACTGTTTTATTTTAGCATTATCTTTGCAATATTGTATTCATTTTTATGAATGAATTTTCATTCAGTTTTATTTTATTTTATTTGACAGTGCTTTATTTACCAAACATACTGTATCATATACCGAAACGTACCAAAACCGTGACCTAAAACCAAACTGAACCGTGAGAAGTCTGTATTATTGCACCCCTAATATCCCTGTTTTTGACAGCTGATGCAAAAGAGAACTTACAGTAGTTTAGTTCTCACATGGCCTGAGTGAAAACTTCAAATCTGTGCACTCAGAAAATATTATATCTGGAACTTCAACTGACGAGGCTTTAAAATCCATGCAGATGACACTGAAGACCTCAAAGGCAGTGTGTCAACATGCAGCACCTTTCTGCTTGGGGTCCCGAGGTTGGCAGTTTGGGTCCTGGCTAACGGACCTTTCCCCGATTCTGTTCTCCCTTTCTCTCCAGATTCGCTTGTCTAAATGCTGTCCTGTACTAATGAAAGCAAAACGCCAAAGAAGTCTTAAAGAAAAGGAAAACAATCCCTGCAGATGTTTTATCTCTTTTTGCTGGAGTACCTGAGGCACAAGATGTACAGGCCCCTCCCTCTTCTGCAAAATGAGCTGTGAGCAGTGTCTCATTTGCATTTAAAGATACAAGCACAATGTTCTTGTACAATCAAAAACAGCATGTTTCTGATTCCACT
The DNA here is from genome assembly GCA_903798115.1 of Danio jaintianensis. Classification (NCBI taxonomy): domain Eukaryota; kingdom Metazoa; phylum Chordata; class Actinopteri; order Cypriniformes; family Danionidae; genus Danio; species Danio jaintianensis. The sequence continues at coordinate 21,306,856 of CAIGQV010003909.1, forward strand.
CAAAAACAGGCATTTACAACATAATAAATTATCTGTTAGGTAGTTTTTGAGCTGAAACTTCACAGATATATTCTTTGTACACTTGATTATATTACATGACAAAACAGCATAATATCTTGTTTTAGTTAACAAAAAAAAAAGCACATTCAGCTGGGACATTTTAACACTGAACATGCACTGCTATATAACTAGACGTTCAGACACAGATTTCCCCCCTTGCGGTAATAATACAGACATGATGAAAATCCCTGAACATTGCAGAAGACAGAGCGCCTCTCAAAGCTCCACCGCAGCCTTTTCCATGTGTTCGCTCTAACTTGCCAGATGCCAGACATCAGACATGCTTATTCACTGTCAGAGACGCGGCGTAAGACAGGGGCTTTGTGTTTTGTGCTCGTCTCTGCTGCTGGGGACAGATTTGTGCAGGAATGAACCCCTGTGACATCTGGCCCTTATGTCAGCGGTGGCCTATAGCTGCCTAATGAAGGGACATGCTTGTGCTTGGCACTGCACTGCACACCATTTATTAACGTCAGAGAAAGTCACACCAGGGTCTGCTGCACACTTTAATGATGGCACACCGAAGCTCACAGTGTTTGCAAGCATTTGTATGAGAAAGCTACTCCTGTCAGACAGGCTTACACTTAATACACGCCTCGCTGTCCTAGTTCCTGGAAAATTTGTTCCTAACTAATAGAAGATGCGTTCAACATGATTAAATGAAATGATGCAATGTTCAGAATACCCTACAGCTCTTTTTAAAAACAAACATACAGACACTGCATTCGCTTAGGGCCAGGCCAATGTTCAGATTTATACAAACATGGAAGAGTTCTGTTTCTGAGTAGATAAACACTTTTTTTTTTATGGTTTCTGTGTACTTTAAAATTGAAAATTGCAATTTTTGTCAATCGCCATTCTCAAGTAAAGGTTGACTGGTGCTCTTTTATATGCCACAGAGATTAATTAAGGCACATTTGTCAGGAAGAGCTCTGAAAGTATAGCCTGCTCAGAATTTTTAGATCTTTGGTATTGATACAGTACATTTCATATCTCAAATATGTATGTATGTTTTTATGAGTATGCATATTTTTTTGTGTACATTAATTTTTCTGAATCACACCCCGTATGGACATTTGATATATGGCAATGTATGCAAATGACACAAGTTCATATTGGGATTTCACATATATTAAATGTCACATATTCAACATATATTTCAAAATTGTCTGTTTTTTCAAAAAATGGCCATTTGCATGTATATGTTTTTAACCATTTATATCTATAACACATATATAAAATACGTATGTAGGGTACATATTCATAATTCCAATGATTGATAAAAAAAAATGTAAATGCCATATATCAGATTTTTATATTGGACATTTACACATTTATAAATTAGGCCCCAGATTTTAAACTTTAATGTAATTGAAAAAAAATAGTATTTCTAGTATTGTTTTTAGTCCTACAGTTTTCTTTTCTTTTTACTTGTTTCTTAAACAGACGATTTTGATACAGAGTTCAATTGTGGTCTTGAAAAATTCTTTGTATTGTAGAATTTAATTAAATGTATTACTTTCTTTTATAATTATTTGACAAATATGATCAAATAATTACTTGCAGTACTGTAGTATTCTTCCATAATTTGCATTAATATCTATATATCTATCCGAGTTTGCATACAGTTCTGTAACATACACAAATATAACATTTTCATAAGACAGCCAGCATTGCCACACCAACTCAGCACACATTTTCTGAGCTATTATTGATCTTCGAATGCTTTTTGTCGAAACCTTTGGAAACAGTTTTAAAAGTGAAAGTAGCTGAGCATCTGCGCATATTAAATCGGGTTTCATGCCGTTTTTATCTTGCTCCCGCACACCTGTCAGTGATTTCCATGTGAACCTGTGGAGCCTGATGGGCTTCAGGTGTGTTTGATTAGTGTTGATTCAGAGCTCTGCGCGATGGAAACAGTTGCTCAAGTCTTAAGATTCAGCTCAAAACTCACATCATTATTTATTTACACTGGCATTTCCAGGATATCTAACCTGTAAGTGTTGCATCAGTTCCGTCATTTATTTATATAAACACATTGCGAGACAAACTGCTCAATTAGAATTAGAATTATTATGAACCAGATGATTAACTCAGTTCAGTTGGTTGGTAATAGTTGTTCAAACTGAAATTATTTATTTATTTTTTGCCTTAACTCCCTCACACAAAACCTTGATAGTTTTGTTCAAATCTTCTATGCTACAGTATGTGACATATTTGCTTTAATACTAATACATTCACCAAAAGACAACAACTTTGGGGCAGTATGTATTTTGAACCTACGATCATTTCTAAAATGAATCTTATTTAGGGATTATTAAGAATTTTTACAAAAAATCAGTTAACAAAGACTGCTTTTAGAAATCTGAATGTTGGTGTTGAATTTAGCACATACCTGCATTCTACAATCAAATTTGGGTTTACAAGTTTTTTAAATGAAGCGAAAAAAAAACCCTTTATTCTTTGTTCTCTCCATCCTCGCAAGCCAAAGAGTATTAAAATTACTAGATTCCAGCTGAGTAAATTGGAGGTGAACTGATTTTAGACTTAAAAGGTTTATTAAAAAAAAAAAAAAAGGTTTGACTAAAAAAATATGACTAAAAGTAGAGCACTAAAATAAAAGCTTTATTCTTTTCAGCAAAAATGCATGTAAAATCTTAATTGCAAAATATACCGTATAGACCATTCTGTTCAAACCTCTGATTGGTTTCAGGGACATTCTTTGAATCCGACAGACAGATGTTGTTTCATTGGTACAGTCATAAGGAAATTGAATTTTAAAATTCAGTCTGAGCTGCATTGATAACCTCAAGGGCACTTAGACAATGTTAAAATGCCACTTACAAAAACATGATTGGATGTGTTGAAATTTTCACTGCAAGGAGAAAAAGCACATCTAGCTGAGGCACTCCAAAGCATTAATGAGAATGTGTTTGTCATTAAAAAAAAAAACAGGCTGGATTTTCATTACATACAAGTCATTGTGTGAAATTCACAAGTCTCTGTACGTACTGACTGACAGATAAATAATTTTTGAAGCCTCAGGCTTTGACAGCACAGGTTCTGATGAGTAATATGTGCTGTATTTCCACACTGCTTGTAATGACATACGCAGAGCAAACTGAGTCATATGCTCACAGATGTCACAGTGGCAGAAAGCACAGAAACAAGCTGCTTCTATAACTCCAAAAAACACAAGAAAAACTATTTGTGCGGCATAAAGAAAGCTATGTATTTAATTTCATGTGGTTGTATATCTATCAAGATTGAATGCATCATGTTAAACCATTTAGCATTGAGGTGACAGCATAGATGATATACTCAGACAAAATACACTCCATCTTTAACAGCCATTTAATCCAATTATGTCAAATTTTTGTATCCTGTGGGATAAAAAGATTAAGCAGAAAGAGGATATACTGTATGACCAAAAAATGCGAGACTTATTAGCTGTTATTTCAACCTTTAAACAATGTTAGGATCAGCACAGCCTTATATTACACCACAATGCATGGTATGCCTATATCGCTATGTTGATTCTAACATCATAATGCTGTATATACATATTGTAAGATACAATATTGTATTTTAGGGGCTCTGAAAAAAAATCTTCCTGGATCTTCTTGCTTCCTTTGAATGAGTCAATCCAGCGTTGAAGTCAATCTCATAAAACACTGTTCATCTTTCATTTTGCTGAAAAAGACAATAAAAACAGGCATCTTAACTGTCGCTCAAAACACAAATCCTCATAAATGTGTCTTTTAAAATAGGAAAATCAACTCCTATTACATGAAATATGAGTAGATCAGCTCTATATTCTCTCTTGGGGGTTTTCAACTCTGGCCCTCGACATCCACTTTGGCCCAAACTCAAATGGCACACTGCATGTGCATTTGCTATCCTGTTGACTTTCATTGGCAAAACTATACACTATATGCACTTTTGCTGATTTTGCACATGGTGAGCACTCTGTGAAAGTCTGACAATCGAAGAGGTGGTTTAAAAAGTGTGGTTCAGCTTGCCATTTGGGATTGGGATTTTCTTGAAGAGTTTAGCTCTCCTAATCAAACACACCCAAACAAGCTCTTCAAGGTCTTTCAGATTACTAGAAAGTTCCAGGAATGTAGGTTTGATCATAGATGGAAAAAATTCTCTGCAGGATCTCGATCAATATATATTAGATAAGCGTAGTTTATTTTTTATATTTCTGACCATGAAAAAATGTGCCTATAGCAACATGTAGGTAAAAAAATGATATCTCCCTGTTTTCTTGCATTTTCATAATGAAATTCTAAGATTTAATCTGTTTTGATTGGTTTTGAGATATTAAAGTTTTTACATTCCATATAGCAAAACAAAATTATGGGGAACATGTTTTCTAAATAAGAAGTCCCAAAACGTATACATCACAATGTAAACAATAAGTATGCGAATAACTCAACTTGGACAAATATTTTGATTTGGAATATTTAGAACTTTTTTTTTCCTGCTTGTTTTTCAAATTTTTTTGTCTAACTGTGATGGTAAGTGCAATCTTGAACCAGGTGAGCTACAGTACCAGGGAAGTTTACTATGTTGGTAAAGACATACATACTTCAAGGAGATAGATTTGCAATGCAAACACTAATATGCAAACAAATTTAAGCATAATTTGTGTAAAAACTAAGAAATGTTAGCTGTATTATTTCAGCTGAAAACTGCAGCAAGTTACATAGGCTATATAAAATAAGTACATTTTTGGAATTTTATAAAATGTTGAAAGAGGACATTTTTTTTTACTAACCCTGAATCGATTTCTGATATTTGAATATCTAAAATAATATCTGAATATCTGAATTTGATATCTAAAAGCTCTTGTTCCGACCTTTCCCATCCATCACAAAGCAAGTGTGTCTTTACAGTGACTTACATTAGATGGATACGCAGTGGTTGTCTGTGCCCGGCAGTGATGTTTTGTCAAGATCAGCTGTATTGAAAGGCTCTGGGACCCATGCAAGTGACAAGTTCAACACTAGCGGGGAAAGAAAAAAAAAGAAAAAGAAAAAAATAATTAATGAATTTTTCACACCATTAATTCTGGTGCATTTCTTCTTTTCCGCAAACATCTGCCAGTACAAGAAGATTATCAAACACAAGTAAGACAGCTCATAAACTGTGGGCTGAAACACATCTCGAGAAACGTTGACTGTGACCTCCAAAAAGCACAGATACATTGATAAGCGTCTGTCAGTTGGATGGTGTTGTCTACAGCCCTGCAATTATCTTTGGTTTCAAGAACAAATCTCTCAGTCGACTTGCCAAGTGTGCAGTGTTACCATAATGGCAGAGAATAAGTGAGCGTAAGTGCACTCCTGCAAGCAGATGGTGTCATTGTATCACTGTCAGACCTCAGAATTTTCATGACGATTAACTTTTCAATCATATTGCAAGCTTGCTGCAAAATGATAGAAAAAAATAAATAAAATCAAGACTAAATCAAATCAGTTAAATCATGAATACAAACGTATGCATTTTGGGCAATACAGCAGATTGAGCATGTTGTTTACATTAAGCTGTGAACATTTGGCTGGCTCATATGTTAAGGATCCAATAGCTACCTCACCATTAGAGATGAGGGTTTCAAAAACACAACTTTTCAGCCTTTGTTAATTGATTAGTGGCTCAAAGCATGTGATTTGAGTGAATGAGGTTTTGTTGCACAAAATTAACTTTTTCAAAATTTTGTGCAAATGTTGAATTACTTCCCCAATGAACAAACTATTGAACCAGTGTTTCTGGTTTTTACTTGATCTTGGATCAGCTACATAAATGTGTCAACCTTTTTCAATGAGCTTTTGTGTGATTAAGGTTAACAAAACAAGATCTACAAATCAAGTTGTCTTAGTTCATTGCCAGTTTAACATGTACGGTGGCCGAGAGAGCTAAACGTGGTGCAATTTAAGAAAACACATGCAATTACAAAAAAACACCAGCAAATTAAGAAAAGATCTTCATTGCATTGACACACACGTGCTGCAAATCCTCAACTCAAAAAAAAAAAAAACCCTGCATTTTCCCACAATGCAAACAAATTACGAAAATGCGCTGCATTTTCTCACAAAGCCAAAAACGCCAGCATTTTCTCACAACACTTGCAAATAGCAGGGAACATAATGGAAACGTCTCAAGGGGATCCTAAAACGTGACGGATGCTGCTGCGAGATGTTTATTGTGCCATGACTAGTGCACAGTGAAGTTGTAGGTGATCTTTGAAAGGTGAGTTTTTTTTTGTTTATTTTAACATCCTGATTCCCTTGTCATTTGTATTTTATTAGCCTAAATAACCATAACCTAAATCGCCTGGTCCATCACGGTTTAGAAACAAACCATGAAAGATTTCCATTGTGTTCTGTTCTATTTGCAAGTGTTGTGAGAAAATGCAGCGTGTTTAATTGGGGTAGGAACTAAAATATGCAGGACACCGGCCCTCCAGGACCGAGTTTGAGCACCCCTGGTCTAATAGCATTGCAAGATTGAACAATATGATCTGTCAGTTGAGAATTTGTGACCTAAGAGAAAAAAAAGTGTGCATATTTATATAAGTGCAGCTAAAACTGATGTTGTAATATTACAACTGTGGGCCTTACATTGTTAAAATATATATATTGTATTTCATGATAAAACATAAAATTGCAACAAAAAACATTATTCATTCATTCATTTTCTTTTCGGCTTAGTCCCTTTATTCATCTGGGGTCGCCACAGCGGAATGAACCGCCAACTTATCCAGCATATGTTTTACGCAGCGGATGCCCTTCCAGCCGCAACCCATCACTGGGAAACATCCATACACACTCATTCACACTCATACACTACGGACAATTTAGCTTACCCAATTCACCTATACCGCATGTCTTTTGGACTTGTGGGGGAAACCGGAGCACCCGGAGGAAACCCACGCTAACACGGGGAGAACATGCAAACTCCACACAGAAACGCCAACTGACCCAGCCGAGGCTCGAACCAGCGACCTTCTTGCTGTGAGGCGATTGTGCTACCCACTGCGCCACCGTGAGGCCCAACATTATTAATACTAAAACTAATTTAAAATATGAATACAAACTAAGAATATTTGAATGATACTATTATTTGTTATCATTTATATGTTTCATATGCTGACAAAATAAAATAATGTATGAAATGTACACCATACAGACTATCATTTATACTTTATTATTGACCTAATTTTTTCACGTACGAGTGGGCTGGTTTGCTTTCATCGATTTGTAGTCATTAAAAACAGCCTGTTGTTTTAACTTGCATTGCCTTATTATTTATATTTTTATTTTTACGTATTGTCATAAACACAGTTGTTTGTAGAGCAAGTAGTTTGACCATTTACTTTATTATTCCTAGTCAAACAAAATCACTTTTGCATTGCAGTGTAATGTCAATAGCCTAGCATATAGCACGCAACCTCCTCTTAGCTAAACGAGGGACCTCCCTGACTCCTCACTCAAAGTTTTAAATGAATCGCTTATTGTCCTGTTTTCAAATGTCCTTGAATCTCTGCAGTACAATTAACTGCCTCAAACAGCTGTAATTTGTGAAGAATTGGGCAGATGAAGAGATGGGTGAGCGCTAAACTGATTACAAGAAAACAGGTGAAAACAGCGAGGATTGCTGCTCTCTGAATTCACAAACAGGAGTTCGGCACTTTGGGAACGTGGCCCCTGGCACTGAGAATGTCTCTGCCAAAACAGCACGAATAATGCTGGAATCCATTATACTCCTATAATACTAATCAGCCCGACTCCAAAAATAAACAGACGCTGTGCAAACATGACTTGGTTTTCCAGGTGCTGCGTTCAGAAGGGACCGCAGGAGTGTGATTTTCACTAGAGGAGACAGGATAAGTCACAAATGCATGATCTTTCTAAAGCATATGGAGTGTTTATTAAATGAAGACGAAAGCTCTCTATAATGAGGAGAGTGGGACTACGGCTAATTGAGATTCATTAAAAACTAAAGGATAATTACATTGGGTCTAGTGTGCTGAATTGAATATTTTATTATCGCACGATCAAGACTGCTGTGGTTGGGATGTGGGTCATGCTGATATTCCGACTGACAGAATGATTAGAATGATTATGAGTGTAATATTTTTACAGTAGTTTAATAAACAGGGTGGCGTAGATATTGAATAGCTCACATTTTAAACACAATTTTGCTAGCAAACACTAATGAAGTCAACTTTTATTCTCAAACTGATCTGTTTTTGAATGAATCATTGGAGTGAATGATTCAACGATACTTTAGCAGTTAATTCCTGAATAAATCAGTGTTTTTTGAATGAATCAGTTGAATGATTTCTTCATATTGGATATTGTTTACATATTTAAGAAAAAAATGTTTTACATATTAGTACACTGAATTAAATTGGAAGAATAGAACTGAAGTCACCAAAAGTGGTGACTATAAGTATATCTATAAAATTTTTATAAACATTTTATAGCTATTTAATAATAAGATTCTGCAACACTAACGATACAGGAGGGCAATATCATTGGAATCACTTTCGGACCAATTTTCCAACCTGATGAATGGTAAAAACATTAACAGCCAATCAAAATGCACTCAACCTTATTGAGTGCAATAGCTCGCTTCCGCAAATAAAAGCTCCATAGGGAAATAGATTTTTAACGGTAATTGCAAAAACCTTAAAAACAGTCCTGTTGTGAGCTTTGAAGCTGTTGATTGATTGCATATGCTTTTGTTCCACCCATCTGTTTGTATTAATTTAGAAATATATATATTTAATAATGTTTAATAGTAGAATTTATGTAAACTATAAAGCATACTCTGTTTCTCTCAAACACACAAAGACAGAGAAAGTCTTTTTTTCTCTGGCTTCACTTGTGTTTGAGTAAAACACAATTTTTGTTTTATTCTGTAAACTACTGATCACATTTCTTTCTAATTCAAATCTAAAATGTTGTCATTTAGACATTGTTTGCATATTTCAAATATCAATGTTTAAACAACACAATACCGATGTTTTAACTTTAGAAGAGTTAAGAAATCAGTGTTACGTGTGATAACTCTTCTTTTCAAGCACAATGAAATCATTTACTATTCTGACAATTAAAAAAAGCAATAAATGACATTTTAAATTTAGAAGAATTGTTATAAGACCTGAATAAATCAAAGATTGATATTTTACTCAAACCCATACCTTATAAATCCAGCAAATTCAGAGAAACTGTAAAACTATTTTTTTTATAATGACATTAAAATAACACAATACCAGTTTTTAACCAGAATTTGCTGAGACCAGAAGCCTCATGCATTCAAGTCACGACTGCTCGCACCCTTAAAATGGCAAAGAATTGTGTCTTCAGTAAGCTTTGCATGTTTTCAAAACACACTCACTTGGCATCCGGCATCTGCAAGTGTTTATAAGCGCTTCCTCAGACCTCAGCCAAATGAGACAGAGCCCCCTCACTTCTCACTGATTGGTTTTATCAGTACGCTCCACATATTGACTGCAAAGCGCCTGTAATGGAAGGAAAGAGATGTTACTCCAGTTAAACAAACAGAGCGTTTAAGGGAAGCTGGGAAGGGATATCTTACTTTTGCCAACATAAAAGAGAGACTGGGGGAAAGCTGCTGATGAGACAGCGCTAATATTTGTCTCTAAAATATCGCCTGAAGAAAACATGAATATGACCAGTGTATTCTGTCTGACATACTGGTACTTGTCAAAAAATTAATAGCCTAAAACGCCTCTGAGGTCTCTTTGCCTCCAACTACACATCATGCGGTTGTTTCAGCTGTTTTGTTTGTTAAAGGTTTTTATGCGCCGCTTATGATTCACGATCCGACAAAGACAAAGCTGGATCTTCTTTCACTCTCCTCCACAATGACTGTCCGATGGCTTAAAGTGGGTAATGATTACATCTCACTTTACATTCTCAGGCTTAAATAAAAGCTACAAGCTTCATTTAAAAGAGTTTAGTGGGTTTATTTTCAAATCTCTACATCGTCTGTACTGATCATTGATTATGGAAAAGTAATGGAGGCTGGATTAACTAGTCTCTTTCCATTATCCGCGTTCATTCCAGAAGGGTTCTCTAAAGAGACTATGAATCTCACACGCTCTTTCTTCATTTTAATTCAATGGCATTCACCAACGGATATCAACATCACAGGGGTGTAAAATGAAATAAGACCACATATCAAAAGATGAAAGGCCCAACAGACTCATCATCCCACAATTCAAAGGCTAAGAAATCAGAGCTTGTCGATTTCTCTTTTTGCACATTTAAGAGCTTTGTGTCCTTAACACTTGTTTGTCTGCTCTCCAGCTGTGTTAAAAACCCAGAGGAGTTGAATTACTTGACCAGCACATAATGCCTTCGAGCACCATGCTGTCTAACAAAATCATTTTAACATTCATCCTTGCACTTGAGCTGGTTAAATCTGCATATTTAAATCTTGGATTGAATGTTTTGATTGTTAGTGTTGATGTTCTCTTACGATTTTATGTTCTTGCTTGTGGTTGCTAATATATGTTTTTGATGCCATATACAACCAATAATCATTCTCTTCATGTGAGGGAGTCCCATTCTAAAATATTAAAAAGGCATCTGTATTGACGTTTACACCCTGGACCACATCACCTCAGAAAAATCAGAACCTCAAAAAATCAGAATATTAAGCAAAGATCATGTTCCATGAATATATTTTGTACATTTTTGTACATTTCCAACTGTAAATATATCAAAACTTAGATTTTGATTGGTAAAGTGCATTGCTTAGCACTTCACTTTACTATTTGTTAATGTTAAAATATTTGTTTAATAAGAAAGCATACATCCATATTTATTTGGCTTTCAAGACTGATGCTTATGACTGGTTTTGTGGTCCAGGGTCACATTTATTAAATTTGAACTTTTTATTAAAATATTTGTTTATATTTTATATATGAGCCCAATTTTTTTTTTTTTTCATTTGTTTACATAATACATTGGATTCATATCTGCATCTCAAGTTTGCAGATCCCCACATGAAAACCTGAAACATGCTTAACAGCAAAGTAAAAGCACAACATTTTGTGTGCATTTACACTAGGAAACAATTTGATAGAATGCGTTTGATAGTGGCGACAGAGGACAATGTTGGAATGTTTTACACTCAGTTTACACTTTTAGTGTGTTTAGTGTTGTCCACTTATGATTGGATTGATGAGAATACATCTCAATGCCAGATGTAAACAGAGCCATAAGAGCCTATTATGACAATTAATTTGGTTATAGAATTTGGTTGTAACTCTTGTAAATGACCAAACTGTGTGAAAGCAACCAATTTTATTGATTCAAAACAATCATATTTAATTGCTGTGGGAATGCAGCCACGTTTATGATGTAGACCAACAAGGTAAAGAAGTTTATAAAATGTAGCTATACCCATGAAATTATATATAAGCAAAATTGCCAGTAATTAAGGGAATTGTTTATAAAAGGACACTGTTTTGTTATATTACTGTGTCACAGTGTTTTCAGGCATAGGCAAACTGCCAGCTGCAGGGCCACCAATGAGCACTAATTTAGTTAAAATTTAACTTGTAAGGTGTAATCCCTATGATTCAACACCTGCATTGCAGTGCATGGCTCATACCGGTGATAGTATGGACGCAGGGCATGCCTGCAATAGTGTTGGGTCTGCTGTAGTCATTACAATCCTTCAAGCAGGTAAAGTTATTATTATCACTAACTTTTAATAATAGTGGACTCGTCAAAAAAAAGTGGTGGACAGTAAGTTTTTTTACTTCACTACTGTACTTTTTCTACTGTGTTTTTTTTAGGTATCTGTACTTCTTGGAAAGTTTTACTTTTACTTCAGTACATTTAAAAACCCAGTATTGTATTTTTTCAATCCACTACATTTCCTAATGTAGAGGAGTTAAAATTTATTTTCAAAGGAAGACATTATTACATTATTAAAGCCATTTTGCTAATACAATTTTCTTGCAAAAATAAACATCAATACGTATTTTCAAAACATAAGTACATTATAAATCAAAAGAACGTTATACTTGCACTGGAGTAATGCATTCTTATGGCATCTGTACTTTTACTAAAGTGTCTGATTTTTGCACTTTGTCCACCACTGAAAAATACATTGGCATTATTTGAATTAAAGAAAAAAATAATCACTCCATACAATGTTTATGGAGAATTAAACAGCCTTAACAGCAGCCTTAATGGAGTTCCACAACTGACTTTGTTGTCATAAAGCAAACATAAATTCATTTCTGGGAGGGGAAGGCTCAAAACCTTTCTAAACTTGTGTTGTTTTACGTACACAATTATCTTATATAAATATATTATATATAAGTATAAAACATTGTTATTTACAGTATTAGTAAAAAGTATTATATTTTTTAACAATCTTGTCTAGGGTGCCAAAAAATCTAAAAGAAACAGCCCTGTGTCATTGTACTGCTGTGCAAGTGCCATTAGTTTTTAATATCACGGCTGTATTAAAAGCTGACGTTTGGTTCTCCAAAGTGAAGTAATTCCCACTATGTGAAAAGGATTGTGATGGCGACTTGAAAGGCTTTTTGTTCAAACAGCTCTCTGTCTCCATCTCTCTACATGATGACCAACTCTGTCGCAGAAAACAACAGTGATTTTCAACACAGATAAACATTCCACTAGTATTTGACAGCAAATTGAATGTCTAGTGTGTGAATTACAGGCTCCCAGCTGAAAGCTAATTTGTTATTGTCATCTGAAATGCATCCATCCTCACCACAGAAAAAATAAATGCAAAAATGCTTTGAGTATAACACGAGACAAAGTCAAGTTGCCTGTTACTAACGAGTCTCATTAATTCGAAGCGCATAATATTCCCTTCTGTTGAAACACCTCCTGTACTCTACTTCACAGAGGAACAGTGCATAGTAGTTCAAATGAGATATATTAAACCTCCAAAACACATTTCTGATCCATTCATGCCCATGACACCGCTGTCGAATAGCAAAATCAAAACCTGTGTGCCACTGATTACAAAATGCGAGCCCATTTTAATTAGTAAGCCCGAAGCCACTGAGAGTCATACCTGTCCACAATTCCAAAAATATTATTTCAATTATGAAAATTACCTTTTCATCGCATTTAATTACATACTATTTTACACAATTTAAATATAGCAGATTTTTTTCTTTGAACTGAGACTATTTCTGCAATTGTGAGTTTATATTTTGAATATTATTACAGTATTTCTTACAATACTGAAGTTCTATCTATCATTATACATATTTTTTTCTTATATAAAATTATGAACAATATTTAAGATGTTAATTTGCTATTTTAAGTCAAATTATATTTTGGAATTTATATAAACAATTTTGAGAAGTAACAACTGTAAACTCAAATCTGCAGGAAAAAAAAGTCAGAATTATGAGATTAAAAAAAAATTCTAATTATTTTGGCTGTTTAAGGATCATACAACAATATAAGGTTGAGGGCAAAACTATTAGTCAACCTCTGAATTATTATTTTTTGCTTCTTTTTCAAATATTTTCCAAGTGCCAATAATATAGAGAGACGTTTTTTCAACACATATTTAAACAGAATAATTTATAATAACCAATTTCTTTTGCCTCTGCCATGATGACAATGTTATTAATTCTTTTCTTTTTTTTTGCCAAACTAAAGGAAAATAAGTTTATAATATTTTAAATATATATAAAAAAAACACATGCAGGAGGGCTAATAATTGTCTTTAACTGTATATGTCCTAAGTTATATCCAACACCAAATTTATGGATGATTTATTGATCAAATAATTCTGCCCAAATTAAATATAGCAGATTTTAATGCAGATCACTGATGGCTGAAAGCTACTATAAATTGTTAATGCAGCTACAGAATTTTTGCCTTTGTTTCTGTTCTTATTACCTTTTCCATTCTCAAATAAGCCATCTGATAGGCATCAGTGATTTAATCATCCTTTGTTGCCTTGAACAAATGGCTCTGAGGGTGAAAAAAAAACGCATCTGTTTAAGCATTGCCCCTGTCTTGTCCTTAATTAGACTGTAAAACATGGCTGACCTCTACAAAAGACTTCCATCCATCAAGAGAAGCAAAGTAATGCGACGATGGCCAAAATGAATAAAATACCACTAATAAGTGAACTTTGGAAATCCCAAGCTTTGAATCTTTGAAAACACTCCAGTAAATGATATTAATTGTGGTTATTTCTTCCTGATGCACATAATAGCTCTAGCAGGATTTCAATAAATATAAACCAATGTTGTAATTGTGACATATACTGTAATTGTGATTAGTTTGGTACTCAAAAATGTCAACATTGTGTAATATAAATACCATTGTTGTGGCTGTTTAAAATAATTATATTGCAATGTATATGCTATTACTATTACTATAGTCTATTACTGTATAAAGATAATTCTGCCTTTTTGTCCTTAGAGTTTACATCTCACAATTCAGAAAAGTATTCGCAATTAGATTATAAAACAGTCTACCTAACAGAATATGACTAATAAGTGAATTTTGTAAGTCTCATGCTTTGGAAATTTTAAAACCCTTCAGCTGATACTGAAAATGCTGCTAATTGATTTTTTTCCCTGATGCACATAATGGCTCTAGCAGAATATAAAAAACATATACAAACCAAACAAAATGAATCCCAAAGAATAATGCTTTTCGTTTGTTGCTATTATTCGTCACATTTAGGGGATTCTCCTGGAGCTTAATTAATATAAAAATGGTTAATTACCCAAATGTTCAAAGCATTGTTCCTGAAGGCCATATCTGACTGGAGGTCATACAGTTGCTTAATATTTCAGTGGTGTGTATGCAGTTAATCTGTGTGCAGTGTCACGAGTTTCTATCATACTGAGCGGCTTTCTGTCTTCAAGCTCACCCAAAGGGATGTTTGTGTTACTTGCTAAATGGTTTATTAATTGTACTGTCACAACAACACATTAGTACATGCTTCTCAGTCTGAAATAAAACTGCATTATTGTTTTCTCTTGTTCATTCTGTGGTACATATAGATGTTTCTAATGTAGCATGACAGATTTATGCTAAATGATTTCTGTAATACATCTGCGCCAAGCAGAATTATTTTATCATCAATAAATTACATGCTGGGGTAAAATATTGTAAATATAACACATATAGTACTGCAGTATGGTTTCTTTTTTACTTAAAGAGCCATAATCCTTTTACAGCTTTTCATCTCACAATCGTGAATGACTTTCTTGCAATTGAGAGTTTACATTTGAAAGGGGACCTATTATGCAAAAATCCCTTTTATAAGGGGTTTAAACACAGTCAATATAGTCATCGTCTACTAGTAAAAAGTCTGAAAAAACACTTTGATTGACATTTTCCCTTAGTACATGTCATCAGAGGGGGAAAGCCCTGCCCATTAGTGACGATCTCTCCCTCATTAGCATAAACAACCTTGAGTGTGAAGCAGCCGTTCGCCATTAGAGTTTTCACCTGCTGAATGTAATGTCAGTCCCTATAATAGAATTATAAATGTGGTGTTTTAGGATGCACAAATGAACACTGTAGTCTCCATAAAGTTGCTCCTTCTGAGACAATTCTTTTGACATTTTTAGTTTTTCACAGAGATAACGTTAGTTCTCTTTTGAATCTGCGGCATAGGTGTTTGTACGTCACTCTCTTTTGAAAAGTGCACAATCTGATTTGAATTTAAAGAGGCAGTCACTAAAATGGAAGAATTTGGATCAAAATGTTTCAAAGAGTTATAAAGCATTATTTGTGGGGTATTTTGGAGATGAAGCTTCACATACAGTCTACGGACATCAGAGACTTATTTAACATCTTGTAAAAGGTGGGAAAATAGGTCTTCTATGGGATAGTTGACAAAAATGTAAATGTACTCACTACTTACTCACCCTGAAGGGGTTCCAAACCTGATTGTTAAAAAAAAAAAATTATGTTGAATACAAAATAAGTTAAATAAGTTATTTTGAAAAATGTTAAAAAACAAACAAAAACAAAAAAACGGTAACCATTGACATCCACTATGGAAGTCCGAAATTAAAAAAGAAAAAAATTGTGTTCAGTGGAAAAATAGAAACTTAATTGTGCTTGTGACAAGTGAAGGCTGAGTAAATGATGACAGAATTGTCAGTTTGGGGTGAACTATTTCTTTACCAATTCTGACACATATATTTTTACCACATATGACTTTTGAAGACATGGAATATAAAATGAACTTTAATACACTGACTGTACTGTACACTGACATCTGCCTGTTATGGGTTTATAATTTGTTGAGAAGTGGCTAGGTGTAGGCTAGGGGTTCAAAACAATATTTATGAAAGTATAAACATGAGCAGTATAAAAACAATAAAAAATAAATAAAAAAAACTTTTGCAAATGCATGAACAACTGAAAAAAATAAAGCATGGTGGGAAACGGGTGTTAAAAGGTGACACTGAAAGGTCCTAAACCAGCATTAAAATGTGACAAGCTGGGAGTTAAAACGCATGGTTGAGTGGACTTCCATAATATAAAAAAGATGAGTCAAAACATATAGCCAGTGCACAGCTGAGCTATTTAAATGCATTTTTGTTGTTGTTGTTGTAATGTGTAGAGTAGTTATAGCTTACCCAGTCTGATTCAATTCACCACATCTCAGCTCACAGAGCAACTGGTACCTGTTGGAAGGATAAATCATAATTAAGAGACAGGTTTTGAGGCACTGTTAGTACAATACACAAAATGAAGAAGAGACGATGAGTGAGATTACAAGTCCAAACAAACGCACACTCGCATGCACGGTTAACAGATGGATTGAAAACAGTTTGACAAAGCATATGTTACTATCAAAAAAGTAAACCAATTTGTGGGGCTGGACAAAAGCTGTCAGAGCAGAATATGATTTAGAGCAACCATCTTTTTTTTATCAGCGTGTCTGGTTAAAAAGCTTAGTTTAGCTGGTCAGGTATTAAAGATCAGTTTTAGCTTCTTTTTTAAAGATGGATTGTTAATTGTTTTGTTTCTTATGTGTTAATTTTGCTTTCACTAGTTAACTTTATTAGCGGATTTAGAGGGCCGAGGCATTTATTTGGGGTTAGTGAGAGAAGGTTTACTTTTTGAAGTATAAATAACTTAATTTATGATTGGCATTCGCAACATTAGAGTTATTATTAGGGTTACCTGCTTAATGTTTAGTCATCCTTTCGAAGTCTTAATACGCGTCAGCATTCAGCTCTATTAGTCACAAAAAAGAGTTGATGTCTCTATGGGGCCGTGATATTTAAAAGCATTGGTATTACAACACAAATGCAGCCTTCTGATGTACACTAACATAAATAGCAGAAGAAAAGCAAAGATAAAGCAGTTTAACTGGATCCCATCCACTCGTGCGAGTGATGAAACATCAGCGTGAATATCAGTCATATTCACATTGTCTACAGTGGTTAACACCAAAGGCTGAAGGCACTTAGAACAGCTTATTGAATATGGGGACGTTCTTACCTCCTGAATCTCCATATCATTCTCAGAGTCACGTTAGCGCAGACAAGTCAGTCCGACTTATTGTTTAATAAGCTGAAGCTTAAAGAGTGTGTTAAAAAAGATTCAATTTATTGATCTAAACAGTTGATTTCCATTAACATGTTAAACATTTAAATGACTAACCAAGAGTCAATGAACAATTTAGAGCTAATGTTAAAAATTAGTTAACAAAGTTTAAATCGATTAATGTAGCTTATCTATTATTACACAAAATGACTTGACAACGTCTCTACGGTTCCTTTTTGTGGCTTTTCATTGTTAAATAGATATATAAAAAAACAAAAGATTCATTTCCAGGTCAAACAAGCATTTAGTACTAGAGACAAATACGTTCCTGATCTAAGTTTACAAAAAAACAAAACAAAAAAAGATCATATCTTTATTAACAAATTATGGCAACACAAGTTTAACAATTCTAATCACCTATTTAGAGAAGCTTGCACAAGGCGCTTTACAACCTTTTTTTTATTACATTTTTTTATGTACAAATACAAGCTACACACAAAGCAAAGCACTTGGATGTGGCTACATACATAGCCAATTGCTTTTAAACCCAATACTGATATCAAAATTAAATATACAAACTCAGTATTTACCATCATCAAATTAAGAAGTTTTAAGAAAGATGTTATATGTACAAAATGAGTCTCTCCACAATTTCGCCTTAACAAACGTTTCCCAACGGCATAATGTGTAGCTAATTCCATGCTTTACAATTGGGGGACAAACAATTAAAAACTAAAAGAAGGAGCATTCAATGACAAAAGTAGTACACTGTCAAATCCTGGCCAGAATGTATTTTACAAAGTCAACAGTTTCAGATAAGAAATGAAGGGACATTTTTTTCGGGTGAGTTTAAAAACATGTTTAATCTATCACTTAAAAATCCCTTTATTTTTTTTTAAAGATTATTTAGTAAATACGGTTGCCGTTGTATGGAGGTCACATGATCTGGAGCACCTTTAATATCTACCATAGGGGTGATCTCTGTATCCCCCTCTAGTAAGTCTTGATGCTGGAGCTTTGAGGTTTGGTCGAGATGAAATCCAGTCCTCTTCTGCTAAAAGAAAATGGGATTGAACAGAGAGAGAGAGAGAGAGAGAGAGAGAGAGAGAGAGAGAGAGAGAGAAAAACAAAACAAAACAATTTCTTAATCAGGTCAGACATTTGAATTATCTCAAAAGAAAAATGGAGTTTCATATGGAGATGTTACAAAGGAGCAATGCAATGACACTTTATCAGTGAACGGATATCCAGAAGCAATGTAATTCAATGTGACATTAGCTATTTTTAATGCTTTTTTATCATTCTAAGCATTACAAAATGATAAAGCGAGCAGAAGATGATCATCTTCCACATGCATTTCAATAATTCGCTTAGAGCATCATTCCCAAATCCCATCTAGTGCTTTGCATGTTCGCCTCAGTCCATTATCATATATTTGAGAAATATACAATGTCACTTTGCCCTAATTATCAGTTACCAAAGGCAGAGCAGATGAGGCATGAACTCCTGGCTGAGCTCACAGTATGACCCTGCTGTCATTTAAATACAGTATGTGTTGGGAGCCGATGCTCCATTAGGTTTTCTGAGTGTGATCGCTGGGCCATTGAGGAAACAATCAGCCCGCCTTCAGGGCAAAGAACCTTAACTTTCATTGTTGCTAACTACCGTTTCACAGAGAAAGGAGGAAAAACCATTATACATCATGGCAAAATCCCTTACATTCCTGCATTCTGTGTAATGATCACTAGCACACAAACAGCCCTCCCTTATTCACATTACATTTAATAGGCTTTTTCTCTTACATCCTCCTCACTGTGAAAAACTATCTCTGACCTTGGCAATGTTTTACAGTGTGGAAGCCCATTTCAGCCTCTGAATACAAAATACATCAGGTAATTGCAAGATAAAGTTTAAAATTAGAAAAAATTACAACTGCAAGAAATATGAAATATAATATATTTAATAGCATGTTACACGGAGCAGTCATTGCGAGGGAGAAAATCTCAACTTAGGAATAAAATTAATATTTTCATAATGTGTTATAACAAATAAAGTAGTAAGTCACATGTCCAAAATAACTGCAAAAACATTTGTGATTGTCAGAAATAAAGTCATATTGCAAGAAACCATCATGATTATGAGTTCCTTAAAGACTCAACTGTGAGCCATAGTCACAAATGCAAGAAATAAAGTTGCTCTTGTAAGTTATAGACAAAGTGCTAGACAAAGCATCAAAACTTTGAAAAGGAAGTCACATTTTGAGGAAGAAGTCTAATATGATAAATAAGAAATAGTTGGAGTTGTGAGTTTTAGTCAAACTGCAGGAGTCAAGTGTCAAATAAAAAAGCAACAGTTGTAAGTAATATAGTCACGCTTGTCAGATTTAGTCAGAATTACAAAAATAGAGACAATAGTGAAATTCTGAGAGACGCAACTGTGAGATATAGAAAAAAATGCAATAGTAATATCAGTGGCATATACAGTAGTCAACATTTGAAGTAAGTGGATCAAATTCTTTCAAAGTTGTACTAAAATTTAATTCAATTCAATTGAATATGAATTGAATATTAGTTCAGTTCATATGAATTGAATTGAATACTAAAACTATTGACCAACAGCCATTCATGTCATGCGAAAAACTTTTTTGATCCACTTCAGATGTTGATTACTGTAGTCACACTGAAAAAACATTCCAGTTGTTACATTTACTTATTTACAGTCACTTTGAAGTAAAAAAAAAAGTCAGTCATAAGAAATAGTCAGACTGTGTCACAATTGCAAGATATACTCACCAGTACAAGAAATAGTCTGATTGTGATAAATAAAGTCATATTTAACAATATAAAGCCACAAGTGGGAGATATATACTGACTTGAAATTTACTGTAATGTACTTCAATGAGATATAAAGTGGCAATTATAAAGAGCAAATTCACACTTTTATACAAAGCACATTAATAAACAGTAAAAAGTAACATTGTTAATGTTGTGGAATTCATCAATTATGAAGCAAATTAAATTTCAGCTGTAAAGCAGCAAGATTAGATCAGCAGTTAGCGGTTTCATTATTCAGCTCAAGTCAGCTCAATGCTGAAAGTTACTGTTCCTGTTGCAAAGACACTGTCATTGTCTCGCTCACTTCAGCTCTAAATTTTTTCTCACCACAGTGCACTTAAATCAATATACCGATTATTAATTGTCTTTTAAAGCCAGACAAAGTCACAAAGTTGCACCTGTGAGACTCAAAGACATACTGTGCAACATAAAATCACAAAGGCAAGACATAAAGTCACTATTGTGAGAGTTGCAATTACCTTTCCCCCCACTCTCAGTTGGAAATGGGCTTCCATAACTACCTACCAAGAAAAAGCTTTTCTTACAACACAATAAAATCTTGATTTTTAAGCCAGAAAGTGGCAAAATATCAATACATTCCTGTTAACGGCAACACTCCACTGCACATTTTGCCACAATGCAAAATGAACAAGCAAGCACATATACAATGGGAAGCGGGCATCATAGAAAACATCAGTCCATGCCAAGAACACAGGGAATCCTGCATCAAATGCAATCCATAGAGGGCACATATTCAAACGGAAAAATAATGGCTGAAAGGCCATTCTGACTCTCTTGGTGGGCCTCAGCAACGCCTCCAGCTCTATACTGGCTCTAGTCCATGATTTCAAGCGCATCTTAAAACCCAGCCCTGGAGCAGACTAGTAAGGTAAGATGGCAGCTGCTGTGCCTTGGGCCTTGGTGATTTAACAACTGGCAAATGCCGCTAGGTGTTTTGCCTTACCTTTAGCTCTGAAACATTTAACAGCAATATGGAAAATGAATGAGGCAAAGAGGTTTCTCACTGGTGTGGGCAATGTGCCATGACTGAGTTTCAGCCCACCTGCTACGCAAACTACCGCTATGCAAAGAGGATGCTTTTCTCTTTCTGAATGGCTGACCTAAAACCCTGCAATTTTAGTGAGCATTAAAAAAAAACTATGAAAGTTAGAAATGACAGTTTTGCTTAATCCAGTTATCCTTATTCCTTACCATAATTGTTGTAGTTTTCATCGTTATTGCCATGTCCATATTCATAATATTCTGCGACACTGGAAGAGAAAAAATTAAACAGATTTGTTAGAGTGCAAATAAGCATGAATTAGCTCATGACAGAGTGCCTTTTAAAAATAGATGTGCACCTTTTCGACTGGTTGCTGTAGTTGTCATCATAGCTCTCATAACTCTGGTCATCATATTCCCCGTCATAACCATCATCATATCCCTGAAATCACAGAAACACAAAAGAATAATCACAGAGGGAGACGCTAAAGGACTGAATCTGTCTCGAAGCAGCACTCTAATTGTTTAGGGTTGAAAAATCAATGTTTAATTACACCGCAATAGGATTTCTTTAATAAATATACTCCCAGAGTGGAGGACTGGCACAGCTGAATCATGTCCAACAGAAAATATTGATCACGGAGGGACAATTGTCTCATTTGCCATGTCTGAAGACAAGTGGATAATGCAGAGGTCGATTCGGTTTACAGACAAAAGAAACAATAAACAGATTAAAGCTTCATAATACGATGTTCAGGAGATCTTACATGATTGGTGTCATCTATACACCCTTGATGATTAACACTGAGAGGAATTATTATTATTACAATGTACTTCCTGAATGGGCATATACAGTATTGTTTGACCGTCAAGCTTTAAAGGAATAGTTCACTCAAACATTTAAATTACCCCATAATTTACTCACCCTCAAGCCATGCTTGGTGGATGTCTTTTTTCTAACTCAGAACACAGTCAAAACAGTTTTAGATTTTGTCCTGGCTTTTCTATGCTCTGTAATGGCGTTGGGTAGTGGCCATTTATTTTAACTTACAAAAGCACATAAATCAAAAAAACAACCCATACACCGCCAGGGGGTTAATGCATGTCTTATAATGCAGATCTATGTGTTATTGCAAAAATGAAATAGGGGTAGCTTTCATTTTTGGGCTAAATATTCCTTCAAGGCCTTTAGTTTTTGTGTCTAAACCAGCAGTGCATAAGGTTTTTCTTTGGAAAGGAACACAAAGGAACACATTGGTGAATCACACTGAAACGTCAAATTTCACAAACAAAGCAAACTTGTCTTGCATGAAATTCATATTTCACTTGAAAACTTCAAACCGGTCTGTAGAATATATATGCAGCATCATCATAATGTGAAAATAAAGTTTCACATGGACCTTAATGAATTGCACTAGAATAAATGTTTTATTCCAACAATAAAAGACTCTTTTCAATGTTATGTTGGCAGCACAAACAAACCATTATCTGAGGCACGGTCAGCCAATGAAAATGCAAATGAACTGATTTGTTACAGATGCAAATTACGTAAATTAAACTAGAATTACTGATGACATATTTTATCGGATCGTTTAGTGGACAATCACTTTATTTAATTATTAATTATTATTCAATCACTTTATTTAACTTTATTTATAATATCTTAATTGTATAGGAGAAAACTGGTTATATTTATTTACTGGTTTAATGATATCAACTTCTGTTTAAATTGTTCATTGTGTATGATATTTAGCTTTTTTATGATATTTGCTATTTTATATGATAGACACTTTGAATATATAACCTTAGTTGTACAGAATACACAATATTACAGCGAAGACACTATGCCATCATATTGCATTGGTTACAGTAACCATCCCTTGGGTAAATTCATAATAGTTCATTAATGCAAACTAAAGGGCTTCCATTTTGGTGTTCAGATAAACTAACTGAAAATGCTTCCCTTTTTTATCAAGCATAATGTGTCACAAAAAAGGCAAGCTATTTTGACCCCATCTATTCACTTTGCATTAAAATTCTGCACAACAGTCTGGTTTTATGAGTATGAAGTAGGATTAGACTAAATTAAAGTTAAGGATTATGCTAGGGATTAAGTTGTTCAGGAGATCAACACACACGTTTCCATCTATTCGTTTTTGATCGTTCTAATAGGGTCAAAGTTCTGTCCTCTCACACTAATTGACCAGTTTGTTAACACTGCCTCTTAATCGAGTGCTATGCATATCTAAAGCAGCAAAGCACAGAAGAGGCTGGATATTTGACTATTTAATGGCAAATTTTAGAATATGTCAATCACACTAACACCAAGTCCTCTCTATGGAAATGTTTTTTTTTTCCTGAACAGTCAGTGGTAGTGGCTGACCTACCAGTTTAATAGGGTAATTTCATCAGAAGCCCAAAGAGTAGCTTTCATTTCAGCACTCAAAAATAAAGGTGTGTTCTTTCAGTCTGCTTTGACATTTAATGAGCAAACAGAATAGTTTACACAAAAATTATTATTCTGTCGGTATTGCAAAGGGTCTATTACGTAATTCAAGTAATTACGTTATTAATGGTAGTTCAAAGATCTTAGCAACTGGAGCAAACTTTTCAAACTCATGAAACAAACTCCAAAAGGACTTTGTTATTGCCTGATTTTGTTTGAATTGACATTGCAGCATAATATTCCTCAAAGAAGGTAGAAGTTAGATATATAGATGAAGGCAAAATTATTAGCCATCCTGTGAATTTAATTATTTTTCAAGTATTACCTAAATGATGTTTAACAGAGCAAGAATGTTTTCACAGTAGTTCCTATTATATATTTCTTATTTGGTTTAGTTCTTTGAAATCTATTGACATTATTTTGAAAGTTAATATTATGAGCCTCCTTAAGAAATAGATATTTTTCAATTGTCTACAGAACAAACCACTGTTGCTCAATAACTTTCTTAATTAACCTAACTTGTCTGGTTTACTGAATCAATCTACTTAAGCCTTTAAACTACACATTTAGCTGAATATTAGTATATTTCAAAATAACTAGTAAAATATTATGTTCTGTCATCATGGCAAAGTCAAAATAAATGAATTGATAGAACAATTATGTTTAAAAATGTGTGGGAAAAAATCTCCCCTTCTCTAAACAGCACTTGTAAAATATTTGAAAAAGAATAATAATTTCACAGGAAAGCTAATAATTTTGCCTTCAATTGTAAAAGGAACACACAAAGACATTCAAATATGTACATTAAATTAATAGACAATGTTGGATGCTATATTAAATTAAGCAGAGGCCTTGGAAACACAAACATTTACGAAGTATAATAACCAAGTGATGTTTAAAAGGTCCTTGTTTCTGACCTTTCTGACTTTAACATGCACTTACAAGCCACTGCGCATAATTCGAGCAAGCTAGTTAATGGTGCTTGATCGTTACATTTCAACACTCGTTTGAAAGAGCAATTAACTCTGGTCCTATTGAGCAAGCTAACAGGAAATAAATCAAGTGGTAGAGAGCACTGCAAGAGTAATTAATACAGCAGACAGCCAAAGGTCTTCAATACTCTGCTTCATTATCAATTGACAACCACCAACACCTCTTGACAGTGACTGATCTCTGTGTAGGACGGCAACTGAATATGATTCTGCACTGAAGGGAGAAGGGAATAGATGTTTGAAAATGCTTTTTGTCTGTGAGTCTGTCTGCTTATTGAATGAAGCCTCTTTGTCTACCACTTGTTTCTCAATGCAGTTTTTTCAGGGCTAATATTTTCGGTTTGAAGTATGGGCAAAACATGGGCTTTCGACCAGACAATGGAAGTCGTTTGAAATACATTGACATCCAGCAAGCCATATATCTATTAAACGGTCTGTTCTGATAGTTGCAAACATTAAAAGGACACTATAATCAAAATTGGATTTCACTGCATATCATTTTCATATTAAAGAAAATCATAGTGTTTAGTGTTTAATTAGGTTTTGTCATAATCAGGATTGGTAGGAGAACTTTGGGCTTTTTACATTTCTTTCCCATTCAAACCAAACTAATTTAAACAATTAACAACTGTGCCGTTTTGCTTGTCTTGTCACAAAGTTACACATGACTGGCATCATTGAACAATATGCAGGTTGTTTAAATGTGTGAACTTCACAATTGTTCTTGTTTCCAATTTAAAACATTTACATGTATACATATGGAAGAGGCTTTGAAATGGAATTTACTGCTTACAAAATGCACATTTTACCATTATGAGTGTGCTTCCTTGAACCCATAATTGGGTAACATAAAGCTGTGTGACTATAATGCAATGCTTTATCAAAGGCACAATGCATTGTCTTACTTGTGGTAGGGACACTATTTAGTAAACAGCATGGCTCATTTTTCATTAAAGTGACAAATGTCATATACAATCATAATCATAGTCTTCTGCACCTGAATTTTGCATTGTTTGCTCACTTGTGACTGAATGAACAAATCAAAGGCCTATATATATATATATATTTATGCTTGTATCAATTTCTTCATAAATATGTTAATCATATTCCTGTAGAACTACTGTGATTTATTCAGAATCATATTTAACTGGTTATTCTATAGTACTTCTCCATGCAAATATGTCAATTACCATTTGTTGTTCCATATGTAGATAACTCATCACATTTTTCAAAGCAAAATATTTTAAGAAACAGATTTACACAGTCTTTGCAATATCACAAATAATTTAAGCAAGCAAATTACTGTCTATGTCCAGGAGACAGGATATATATATTTTTTGTTCCGCACAGAATTACCTTATGCAAATAAGTGATATGTGTATTCAAACATGACAAAGAGAGAGAAAATCATTAAGACACCTTCCACCAACTCAAGAAAAACTACATGAGTATTTATAGAGCTAAAATAACAATTCAGAGAATCCTGAAAGCACAGGCTTTGCCTGAAAGCACAGTCAAGATGCATGTTGGTAGCTCTGTGATAAACTAGGTTGGTTTATTGCCAAAGATCTCACTGTAGAAATATAGGAGCTCTTATTACTTGTTACATAAACTTTTACAATCATCCAAATAAAAGAACTAATTCAGTAAGCTGATGACAGACAAGTAGCTATTACTTCTAACCTTCAGGAGCCACAGCTCGTGTAACCGAGCAATCTAAGCGCATTTGCGAATCATGTTGCAATAAATTTTAATAGAGGTTATTTTATGCACGACAAGCAGCTGTGATAGCAGTAGCCAGTGTTTCCTCATTCGGTAATCACTGACCAGTAAATATACCTCACAGAATGCATCATATTTGTATCCACTAGATACACAACAATTTAAACACTCCTGTAAGCCACATTGCTCATCCCCTCTTGATATTTTCACAGCAAAAGCATTGAGTGCTGGTTTTCCCTATTTTTATTTTCTTTCTTTTTTTTTTACTGCCTGCTTGTATGCAGCTCTCAGCACTGAAATAATATGCGGCGCCTCTGGGCAATCCACATGCTTCTTTTCAGCAGGAAATTATTAAACTTCTTCTCGAGGTGTATGTCGTACATCTGTTTTATTAAACGAGGGAGTTCTGCATGAAGAATTCCATTTCAATAATTAGTTCACCTCAGAAATGTCAAGTCAGCTGTGTAAGCGAGCCCATTGTTAAAAAACAATTACAGCCGTGGTGAGAAGCTGCCTTTGAAATAGTGCGAGTGAAGGCTTTTCACAACACACTGAATCAGCTCATGCCATGTGAAGTGGTGTGCGATTGTGTGTGTAAAGAGGTCTGCTGCGATACTATCTGAGATACTCAAGGGCTTCTTTTACAGTGATTGACCTTTTTTCGTTTATTTATCCACACTGAACTGGTTGTGACCTTAGAATGCATTCTGAATGCTTTTAATTGAGGTTTCAAACAGTAAGTATATTAAAAAACTATATTATGCAGGGGAAAAAAAGTAAAAGGCTGTTGCATCTGAAATGCATCAAACATATCATGTAATCAAACATCACATACAGGTCAATTATAAAATTATTGGTAAGCCATGGGGATATTTATTTTTAAGTGAACTGTTCCTTTAAAAACAAAGGCTTTTATATGAATCCACCACTAGTGTTATCAAACATAATTGAATAGATCCTTATTGCCTTCAAACAGCTAGCTTTCCTCATCTGCCATTGGTCAAAATCAACAGATAGCTCTACCCCATTCTAATCCTTCACAGTTTCTGGGTCCAAAAGCTCCAATCAGACTACACAGGGAGGCTCAACAATGGTACTAATAAATGCTCTCAGTGCACTGTTTAACTCTTTAACCCAAATAGGTGACTAGTAACTATTACTAACATAAATTAAGAATGAACAATACTTGTACAGCATTTTTGGTAACACTTTAGGTCACAATTCACAGTATTAAGGTTCTATGTATTTCTATGTAAATTAAAATATGACTGTTTAGTTTTACCTTTTGTAAGAACCAGTGGTTTAAGGAAATGGGTTTACACACAATTTTCTAGCTAAGTCAACTAGAGACACTTTACAATGTTAGATTGGTTAGTTTTAGTGAATGAATTTATTACATGAACAAACAATGAACAATAAATTTATCTTTGTTAACTTTAGTTAATGAAAATAAAGTTGTTAGTTCTTGTTAACTAGCACAGATTTGGATTTTAATAATGCATTAATAAATGTTGAACCACTGTATGATTAAAAATGCGGTAACACTAGTTTAGCTCACAATTCCTAACTACTGGCTTATTACCTGCCTATTATTAACTTTTCATTAGTAGTTATAAAGTATGATCTTATACTGCATCCTAATCCTACCCAAAACCTAAATCTAACTTCTACCTACTTCTAACTTCTTCCAGCTATTAATAAACAGCTAATTAGTAGTTTAGCTAATCTAGTAGTGTTAGTTAATGGTTTGTTAAGTTATATGTTAATTCAACCAGGGCTGTTTAGTTTCAGCTTGTACAAAATCTTAGGTGCTTTAAGACAAGTGTCCACTTAGGATCTTTATGTCTAATCTTAGATGGTCAGTGATTCATATTTTATAAATTGTTCAAATATTGGTGTCTGAGATGAAGCAAGTTCAGAGACTGTAGTGCACACAATGACTTTTTAAAGATAAGATTTGCATTAAAGTGTGATATGACTAATCGGTGGTCAAAAATTGCTATAGAGTTGGTTTTCTTAATTTAAGTAAGAAGAGGCTTGGACCCGGAAACAGTACTCCATGCATCATTCACAATTTAACAAGCTGATTGGTTGAGGCCCTGTTGCTATGCTAGGCTGGTCAGGAAAATCAAACAAACAAAACCCTGTTTTGATAACACCACTGAACCTCAGTGTTTACACTTTTCAACTTAACCTACAAATGTCTTACAGATTAAGCTGGGATAGTAGAAAGTACAGCAACCTCCAAATAACGGCAAACAGATAAGGATAATTACAAAGCATAAGCAGCTTGGAAGATATTATTTGAGAGTGAGAGCACAGATATCTGTAGTTTTCTATTCAGAGGTGTTTATTTAGTGGGAAGGAAAGGGGCGTCAGCTCATAGTGGAGTGTCTGGATGGTTTGTGGAAGAACGAAAGCTTCTGAAAAGGCACTTGTGATCTTTGAGTAAAGCTGTTGTGCTGAGAGCGAGAGGAGGACGAGGAGGTGGAGGAGGATGCAGTCTGGCACGGCTCCGCTCATATACATAACAGCTATGATTAACTCAATTCAATCCCCACCAACAAAAAGAGCACAACAGTGGATATTCTTCTGTCTTTCATGTTATACATCTTAAACCTGGATGACAGTTTAAGTCTGTATAAAAGCAGCCTGCATATCTGCAAACTGCCAGATGTTTTCTATTAAGCATATCTTGTACAGTATTGTAAACACACATTTTTCCCTTCACCTTATTTCAACCATTGAGCCTGTGACTCAATGTCAGTTTCAGAAACGGCAGACAATTATTAATATTATTATTATTATTATTATTATTATTATTAATAAACAAAATCTTTTTTTGGTTTAATTCCTGTAAATAATTAATTGTTTACTTTTTATTTTATTGCCATTTGTATTAATAATTAATTGCATTTCTTTTTGATGTTTTAAAAGAAGTTTGTTTTTGTCATTTAATTTTTTTTTAAATATGACTATACAGGTTTTTTTTTAAGCTAACATTTATTTCCTTTCAAATAAAGTGTATTTAGTTCTATGGTTTTAGCTTTACATTTACTTTTAGTTAACTATAATAAATCTGCTTCATAATAATAATGAAACTGTAATTTTTTTTGTAACTTTAGCTTAAACTATTTTTATTTCTTATTTATTTTTCCATTTACAGTGAATTTCTTATGTTAGGAACATCAAACCTTCCCATGATTGTTTGATATTACTGTAATATTACTCTTCTGCTCCATCAATCACACACAAGCATGATTCAGAAAGAGTTGTTCTTGAGTAATAAAAATAGTTTTCTGACTCAAATCTCTCTCTAGGCACACAATATGCATTTAAAATGATAAAAGCAGCCAATAAGCACACTTATATATTGCCAAAAAGCCATATCTAACTAAATAGCACATACTTGTAAAGTAGTTCTCAAAGTCATGGGAAAAATCCTTAAGGTTACGGAGTGGCAGGGTTTGATTTTGAAGGGTAAGATACAATATGTTCCTAGTGAACTGCTCATTTCTTAGTTCACATTCCTCCACCTGCCTACCTCAGACCCAATTACTCACAGAAATATGAGTGCGTTTTCCATGTCTGCCATAACACAGAGGCTCTCCAGCAGAACTCAATTCACGCAAGTAATGAGTCTGTACTCTAACATTTCCCTATGCAGACAGACCAATCTGCCAACGCGCTGCACATATAGGCCTTCTGCATTAGGCAAAAGCTCAGAGGGAATCCAATCCACGAGATATTGCTTTTTTCATTAGGTTGGAGTTTGACGTTCACTTGCTGAGAATTCTCTAAAATAACCTTGCGCACACCTGGGTCTGCAAAAAGCAAGAGTTATTGGCCTATAAATGGAAAAATTCCATTATTGTTCAGTACTAATAATATTCGCCGCTAACCTCCAATGAAGTAAGTAGATGCTGTTCTTTACTGTATGTCAACATCTGGACTAACAATCTGTCTGGATGGATTTGGCTTGTAGGCTATGTTTACACTAGTGCTTTTTCATATTAACACTGTTTTACAGTGATTCCATTACAGTACTATATGTTCCAGAATAAATCTCCATCCAAACTACATGACGGAAATTTCCTGTGAACAATAATTAAATAAACCACAAAAGTTTTTTTGTTGAAAGAAAAAGAATTGATGCATTTAAGTAGGTAAAATCTGAGTACAAAATTGTATGTTGACTTACATAATCTTCATATGACTTGTGCGTGGCCTGCAGTGATGGGGCTCTGTATCCAGGTGTTCCAGCTGTTCCTCTGGCTCGGGGTGCAGACACCCCTCTGGCTGGTGTAGGGACGGAGGTGCGGGAGCCAACAGTTCCTCTGGGTGCTGCTGCTCCCCGTCCAGGTGGAGCGGGTGGAGCTGCACCTCCTCGACCTCTGAAAGCACAAGTAAATAGACAGATGCGATTATTAGCATAATAGAGCTTATAATATATGTATATATATATATATATATATATATATATATATTCAATTCACCTATACCACATGTCTTTGGACTGTGGGGGAAACCGGAGCACCCTGAGGAAACCCACACGAACACAGGGAGAACATGCAAACTCCACACAGAAATGTCAACTGACCCAGCCGGGACTCAAACCAGCAACCTTCTTGCTGTGAGGCAATCGTGCTACCCACTGCGCCACCGTGCCGCCATATTATAAATATAATATTATAAATAAATATATATATAAATAAACTATCTTGAAATTTTATATATTTATTTATTTATATTTTATGTAATTAGGGGCATAAAAATAAGGTGTCATGTCAGTTTACCATTGGCATTCTTTTCTATTCTATTCTTTTCTATTCTATTCTATTCTATTTATGTGACAAACATCACAAAAAGAACTGGTATCAGTACAAATTAACATTTACCTGTAAGTTAACATATGTTAGCATTAAAAATCGTTAAAAATCCATCACTAATCTAAAGGGCTTCAACATATCTGTGAATACATCATTATGTACAGTTGAAGGCACAATTTTTAGCCCTCCTATATAATTTTATTCATTCATTCATTCATTCATTCATTTTATTTTCGGCTTAGTCCCTTTATTAATCTGGGGTCGCCACAGCGGAATGAACCGCCAACTTATCCAGCATATGTTTTACACAGCGGATGCCCTTCAAGCTGTAACTCATCACTGGGGAAAATATAACTTTTATTCTTTCTCAAAAGTTTCCCAATTGATGTTTAATGGGGGATTTTTTAAATCATTGTATTTTTAATAACTAATTTCTAAAAACTGATTTATTTTGTCTTTGCCATGATGACAATACATATTATTATTACTAGTTATTTTACAAGATACTAGTATTCAGCTTAAAGTGCAGTTTAAAGGCTTAATTAGGTTAACTAGGCAAGTGAGGTTAATTAGGAAAGTCATTGGACAACAATGGTTTGTTCTGTAGCCAATCAGAAAAAAAAAGTATTTTTTAGGGATCTGATACTACTGACCTTTGCAGTTTTATACTTCTTAAAAAAATATATATATCTTTTTTATTCCAGTCAAATTAAAAGAAATACTTTTAAAAAATAAGTCTTCCACCAGAAGAAAAATATAAATAGGGAATACTGTGAAAAATTGCTCTGGGAAATATTGGAATATTGAAATACTTTCAATAAAAAAAATTCAAAGGAGAGCTAATAATTTTGTCTTCAACTGTATTTAATATGGGCGGCGCGGTGGTGCAGTGAGTAGTGCTGTCGCCTCACAGCAAGAAAGTCACTGGTTCAAGCCTAAGCTGGGTCAGTTGGCATTTCTGTGTGGAGTTTGCATGTTCTCCCCGTGTTGGCATGGGTTTCCTCCGGGTGCTCCGGTTTCCCCCACAAGTCCAAAGACATGCGCTGTAGGTGAATTGGGTAAGCTAAACTGTCCGTAGTGTATGTGTGTGAATGAGAGTGTATGAGAGTGTATGGGTGTTTCCCAGTGATGGGTTGCAGCTGAAAGGGCATCCGCTGCGTAAAACATATGCTGGATAAGTTGGCAGTTCATCCCGCTGTGGCGACCCCAGATTAATAAAGGGACTAAGCTGAAAAGAAAATGAATGTGAGGCGATTGTGCTACCCATATACAATAAATTGTTTGATATTATTGTAATATAACTGTTCTGCAGATTTACCCATTCCTCTAGTCACATACCAAAGGCTGGAAACAGTGGCTAAGTTATGCAAAATTAGTGCTGCACAGCTCCAGTGTTTACCCATGAAAAATTAGCATTTTGTGTGAAGTCATTTGCTGCAGTGCTATAATACTGTGCTGCTGTTAGCCAGTGTTTTCATCACGACAGCGTATTAAAGCCTTGTGAACCATAATGCCAGTGACTCAATAAGGTTAGACAGCAGAGTTTTCAGAGATATGGCAATATTCACTGCCTCAGCTCTTTCCCCATCTCTGGTTACACACTGTAAAACCGCTAGTGAAGCTTGCCATGAAAACACAGCCTGTACAATTCATTATTTCATTCAGTACAACGAGAGACAGCTTTTGTTTGATCCACAGTTTTGCTCTCTTGTGCATGTATTGTTTTTAGGGAGGATGATTCTGTGAAGTAAAGGGGTGAAGCTGTCTGTTTCTGGAGTCGTTTTCAACCTGATTACTGTTGCAACATGGCAGATGGAGTTGGCGGTATTGGTGAATGGCAGATGCTTCAGTCTGTCCAGATCTACATTTAGTCCATCCAACTCCAGAGATCCTACAGGGACTAATGGCCTCATCAGTGTTGTTTTTGCCATGCTGATTTGTGGTAATGACTTCTCAGGGCTCCACGAGGAGCACATCAAGGGGAAGAGGCATTTTATAGCTTTATCTGCCAGGAACGGTAAACAGAAAGATCATATTTTGAATCTATTATTACTACCTGAGGTAGTGCAAGCTGTCGTTGTTGTAGGAGAATCCTAGAGGGATCGACAGAGGCTCAGACAAGCCCAAACAAGTGCAGTGTGGAATTTATGAAATAAACATTAAAGATGGTGTAAATAATGAATGATGGTATATAGAAGTTATGCTTTTGATGAGAACAATTAAAGCTTCACCTGCTAACCTGATTAATAATGCTGAGCCTCAGGGCAGGTTCATGATCCAACAGAGCGCAGATGTTTGGGAGTGAAAATTGGGCCTCAGTCAGAGTTAAAATGGATAGAGTGAACGTGGATGACTTATGCTTCATCAAATATGTTTGTGTGTGTGTGTGTGTGTGTGTGTGTGTGTGTGTGTGTGTGCGTGCGTGCGTGCGTGCGTGCGTGCGTGCGTGCGTGCGTGCGTGCGTGCGTGCGTGCGTGCGTGCGTGCGTGCGTGCGTGTGTGTGTGTGACCTTAGATCACAAAATCATAAGTGTCAAACTCTCTAGAAAAATTGACAATTTGGGTTTCCAAATAAACTCGACAATTTGTTGTGATAGCACAATATTTAGCCAAGATTCAACTATTTAAAAATCTGGAATCGAAGGGTTAAAAAAATGAGTACTGAGAAAATCTCCTTTAAAGTAGTTTAAATGAAGTTCTTAGCGATGCATATTACTAATAAAAATTGAGTTTGGGCATTTACATAAGGACATTCACAAAATGTCTTCATGGAACATGATCTTTACTTAATATGCTTAATATGATTTTTGGCATAAAATAAAAAATTATCATTGTGACTCAGTGTTTTTAGCTATTCCCACAAATATTCATGTGCAAACATAAGACCAAAAATCTAATTTCTATACATCTAGTTTACTTAACAAATGGCAGTGTTATTGAGTACATTATTATACTTTTTTATGTGCCCTCATAATATTTAATCCAATATTAACCCCCTCTCCCTCTTCATTTTTTTATGATGATGTGTTTAATGGTGTGGAGAGGAAAACCTTTCAATCACAAGATCCATCAACAGCAAACCACAACATCTCCTATTGTCCTATTTTCTTCAACAAGGAGACATTTCATTCTGCAATACATCATTGTATGGTATAAAAGGCAATCAAAAAATCTGTTTCATATCAGCTTTAAGACATAGTCTCCCTATTTTCTTGTTTTTCTCTTGTCAAATGGGTTTGTAATGACAAAGGTTACTAAGTTATAGCATATTTTAGTGAGCTGTTCTTTTATGGTCAGTTTCTAATATTCATCATGGGGTGTTCAGGTGAAGTTACTGTACCTGGGGGAAGCTGTGGAGGTCAGCCGTAATCCACGTCCCCGTGCACTTCTTCCTCGGCTCTGGTCATCTGAGCCATTCAAGTAGGAGAGCTCGCGGAGCTGCTCCTGCCTGATTTCATCATTGTAATCCTGTGCAAAGAAAACAAAAACACCACACTTGACTAAAAATGTATATATATTTAGTAATATATAGCAAGGCGTTGTGTGTGAATCTCGTCTAACACGCTCATGTTCAACCACAGCAAACAGAAATTATCCACTTGGATGCACATCTTGCAGACGCCGGCGTAAAAGCAAATGAGCCTTAAATGTGTTGCCAGAACACCAGAACGCTGGCAGCGAATGCTAAATATACTGCCAGAAAGTTTTGCTGACTTCAAACAAAAAAGTAAGGATAAAAAATGAAACCTTGTTTTTTAGATGTGAAGGACATGAAACATTTTTGCATGCATACTGACAAACAGGCACCATATGACTGAAAATATGGCGTAGAAAGAGGGGCCGAGGTGCACACATATCTTTCATTTAGAGTAAGAAAAATGATAGAGGCAGGAGAAAAATAGAGCACTGGCTTATTAACTTTGTTTGACATCAGCTATCAGCGCATTGTTGTGAAAGAATAATTCCACTTTCTGCATTTATAAAGTCCCTCTCTTATTTGATTGAACATGACAGGGCCCTGAATCACAAGGACGATTACAGAGTGGATAGCGCTTATTTTATTATCATGTCACTGCCACAGGCAGATAAACGGAGCCTCATTTCCACCAGCCACTTATTTCCCTTCCTGTTTGGCACAACAGCTGTACAGGAAAATATCAGACATGGCAGCAAAAGGAGAGTGGCCTTTCTCAGAAATACGCTTCCCAATCAATGAAGATTTTAAAATACTTATATACAGTATATGGTAAACATTAAAGGGACATACTTGTCCATTGTTACATACATGCACAACAGCATAATAGAAAACAAAATTGAGTATAATACAGTATATTTACTATAAGTAGTACACACTTAGCTGCTGTGTTGATTTTTTTTTTCTCATATATCTGTAATTACAGAAATGTATGTATAATATGTGGCACGGTTATTTTTCTTTCTTCACTTTAAGGTATAAAGAAAATTAAAGAGAAAATTTCAGTCAAAAAGGCAGAGCCTTTGAGACACACCTACCTACATTTGCATGGACCAATGGTAGCTTAAACGGTTTTTGCCTGCCAGAGTAAACGTTTACAAAAATAACCAAAAATTACATTTCATTTTGGCTTGATTCTGTTAGAAATTAAGTCACACAAGATTTGAAATTATGCTTCAGTGCCTTTTTGCATTTATTTAATCAGATATTGTGGAATATTATTACAATTTAAAGCACTTGTAGTTGTTGTTTTTTTTTGTGTGTGTAATTTATTAGAAAAAGAAATCCTTGTAGGCTAATATGCTGATTTTAATCTTTTATTTTTATTTTTATAAATGTTGTGCTGCATGCTATTTTTGTAAAAATTATGACATTTCCCCCCCCCAAGAATTCTTTGACAAATAAAAGAGTAGTATTTAATTGAAATGACGAACTATTTTGTAAAACGCATCCTTACTGAATAAAAGTATTAATTTATTTAC
Source organism: Danio jaintianensis (assembly GCA_903798115.1). Taxonomy (NCBI): domain Eukaryota; kingdom Metazoa; phylum Chordata; class Actinopteri; order Cypriniformes; family Danionidae; genus Danio; species Danio jaintianensis. The sequence continues at coordinate 21,343,272 of CAIGQV010003909.1, forward strand.
AAAAATCTTACTAACATCAAATTTTAAAAAGGTAAATCATTTACTAAAAAACTGCATGTACTACATCCATTCACAAAACTGACCATTAAATAAAAATGTTAACTTGAACAATTGGACAAAGGAAATTTTTTTTTAAATAAGGTCTTCTTAGACCCTGTTTACATTAAGATCTTTTTCATCAGTCCAATCAAAAGTGGACAATGCTAAATACAGGTGTTAATGGGGTCTAGAACTTTCGAGCACTTCCAGAGGTGGTCAGAAAGCCATTTGATCAGTTTTTATAGTTTAAACTCACTTGTGGATCTCCATCTATTGACCAAACACTTGATCATTATAGGCTGTTTTGTGCACCAAAAAAGGGTATTCATACTTGCAGTGTTGCAGTGTTTCTCCATAACACACAGATTACAATCAAAATTGTAGTTTCCATCCACAATCTTTTCAATCACTTGTTTTCTCACTCCCATTCTTTCAATAGTACTCCTGAGTCACACTAGATGCTTTCATAAAAGCGATGTAGAACATGACCAAATAAGAGGGAAGGGTCTCGACAAAATCTGTACAGAAGTGGTCACAAAAATGCATTTAAACATGCTAATACTAGGTGCAAACAACGCCACAGTGACTACAGAAACTGAAATTCAAGACTCAGGTATTTTGATAGCTTGTACACCATGCAGGTTGAAAGGAGGTTTATGTAGGTGATGTGAAGTGCTTGGATCAGCGAGGTTTTTCCTGTTTCCAGGGCAGAGTGTGTCGTAGCACAAAAACAATCCCTCTGTATACATTGCCTTGAGAAATGAGGGCAACAAACGGACAGAGAGAAATGTATTTTAAGCTGATCAGATGTAATGAGGATTCTGATGGATTCATTATGTAGAGTGTCTCATGGTGAAGCTAATTATGTTCTGAATCAGATTTAATAACAACAGTAATGCATTGATTCTGGACACAAACTGGGAGTCTTATAAACACCAGGTCATATTGTGTCCAGCCAATTGGTCAGTCTAAAAAAAAATAGAAGGAAATACATAATTTCAGTATTTATAGTACAGTATTTGCATAAGACGTCCTACCAATGTCTACAAAATCTAGTCAGTGTTTGACTAGCCAGATGAGACACTCGTTTTTGTTAATTTTGTGATTTTGGGCTTTTTTCTTTTAGTAAAGTGTTTTTATTTATTTATTTATTTTTAACTAATTTATTGTACAATACATATTTTAAAGACTGTTTTCTCATAAATGAAAATTGAAAAAATAAACTATGTAAATACTGCATTATCTACATTTCAGCAGCACTTAAAAACTGTGCAGTTTTATTCCTAACCATATTCTGGTGATGTTTAGCAATATATATATGCTCATACATAATTTGCCTGACTATTCCACAAAAAACTTTATTCTATTAAAAAAAAAAAAAAAAAAAAAAAAAAAAAAAAAGATTCTTCCCCCGACTGTTCACAGTATTTTCAGACTAATGGAATGATGAAAATAATCCCATTTTGTAAAACGTCTGATTCACATATGTCAAAATTAAACAAAAAAAAAAATCTGCTTTTTTATCTAGAAGTGTATGCAAATTAGTTTATATATAATGAAATAATGGATCATTTGCATATTTTACATTTTAGGAAACTTGTTATACAAAATAGGTTTGAAATTATTTGAACCCTATTCAGCAGCAGTGTCTTGCATTAATGAGACTTCATCTGTACAGTAGTGACACTGAGAAGAGCCCACTCACTCCTACGAAAGATGCTGCGTTCTGCATGAATCACTCTCTTTCTGTGGCAGTGTGTGAGGTTGAGTAATCGTGTTCACATAAGGGGCTTTCTGTAGGTCTTACCAACAATGGTTAAGGCATATCAGTAGTCCTGGCTGTAAAGGCTTTTTGATGTTTGTTTTTAAAAGACATATTCATTCTATGTTGACCAAAGCTAATCTGCAATTACAGAATTCATTGAATGGAACTACATAATTCATACTGCAATTTGATCCAGAGCTTCAGGTAATCTGTGTGCAGCTTTGTTGAATGACAATGATGTAGCTTTACAGCTACAGCTTTCTTATAGTATATTGTTTTAAATAGACATCAAATATTTTAAAGGTGCCATATAATAAAATTTGGATATAAATTAGCATAGCTGAATAATGGAAATCACATACTGTGAGCCAAGAGAGAGAGAGAGAGAGAGTCACTGATGAGCTGCAGAGCATCAGAGTAGAGCTCATTAATATTCATGACCATTCCAAATATGGTCAAACCCGAGCTTTTCATTCTAGGGGTAATTCATAAATAAACAGAAAACTGCTTTTGGAGAATTTTCACACTTACCCAAGCCACACACCTACTATACATACACAAGTTTACTTTGACCTTTTGGTACCTTTAAGCGATTCATTGAAATTACAGTATAATCAGTATGTCATTGAAATTGGAGACTTTTCATTTTGGTTTTTGCTTCAAATTACATTTACAAAAGTGTTTTTATCTACAGATAAATAATGTTAACAGCAAGTAAACTGTTTACTTTAATTTTAAAAATAACATGTGAAAATAAAAGGTCAAAATATTGGTGACAACGTTCCATAGCTATGCAGTGTTACATATTAATATAAAATATATGTATTAAAATATATAACTGATTAATTGATGATACTAAATTTGATGTGAAATATTTGTTTCTCCCTTTTGACATGCAAACATTACCATATAAAACTATTTGTAAAAATATATCTATATTGTCGCATACTTGTTGAGCATAAGAGATTAATTTCAATGGTAACATATGTGCTTGTTTAACATTTCCTTTTTATTGCCCATAGATTACTTGGAAGTTCACAAGAGCATTTTGTTTTCTGGGAAATTTTCCAGTAGACATTGCAACATGAATGCTGAAGCACCAGTAAGGGCAGGTAATAATATTAAGTTGGCTCAGTTTGTGTGTCATTTTATTTAAAAGGCATTCGGGTCTTATAGTGCAGGTCAGCCAAGTTCTTCCACACGTAACTATTTCTTAATAGTCTTTGCTTTGTGTAAAAAGACATTGAGATACTGGAACAGAAACTATTGCAAAAAATCAGCAAGCAGTCAGTTCACTTGAATATCATGTGTGCCATGGCATCAAAGTTTATTTTCGCTGGAATTTAGAGCCCTAGCAAAAACCATTAATTAAAAAGAATGTAGCGCATGCATAATGTCACGTCTCCATTAAAGAACTGCTATGAAACTCCAAGAAATGAATTAATTCACACAGCTGCCTAGATACGATTAGCACTTCAAAGTGAACTATAGTGAGATGCCAGCAAACTCCTTTAATCCTGACAGGAATCAAGCTTTCTGACAAAGATAAATGAGTAGAGCACTATAAGCATATTCAAAGAAGGCATTAGCTTCAAAACTTAATGAGCTGCCTCGACGCCTACATAGGCAGCTGCTTTTATGGCAACATCCTAACTGAAATGGATACACAAAATTTGGCCAAAACAAAAAAAAGGCTTTAAAATTAAGCCAGGAATGTTACTAAAACATCTTAAAATGCCTACAATGATACTTCGCTAGGTTTTGGAACAGAGCTCTTGAGAATGAGAACTCGTGCTTGGTATTCATGAGTGGGCATGAAGATGAAACATGGAAGACTCTGACAGAGATACATATAGGAGGATGTGACCAGATCAGGGCTGTGGATGATGATGCAAAGATGTGGCTCAAGAGGTTAAGAGTCTGCGTAAAACTCAGGGCAGGAGAGGTGGTATGTATGGTAACTCTCCTCGAACGTTTCCTGCCTCAGGCCAACAGCACGTACCGCTGCATTAATATTTAGAGTTCAGGAAATATAGAGATAGACATTTTACACTTTAATCACCATTGAGACTTCCAGTACTTTTTTTGTTGAATATGATTACTGACTTTAAGAAGCTAATGTGTATATACTACCTTTCAAAAAATGCTCTTTAAAAGCAACATCTATTTTAAACTATATATTAAAATGTAATTTATTCAAGTGACTCTTCAGTGAGTAAAGAAAATATAGTTTGCAAGCAAAGATTTACTTTATTTAGCATTTTTAAGGAGGGTGTGAGATTTAAAAGTTCAAAAGAATAAAAATGTATTGGAATTATTTTAAGTATTGTGGACTAAAATATTTATAAAAAAATATTTGTCCACTGTATATGATTTTAGATTATTATAATATTTTTTAATATATAGAACAATATTGTGTACCAGTTTAGATTAAGGAACAAATATTCACTATAAGCTGCTTATTAGCATGCATATTACTATTCTGGCTATTTATTACTACTAATTTCTATTAATGTTTTGTTATTAATACATATTAATAACTTAATCTACACAACTATATTGTGTATTGCTTAATTGTACCCTTTAGTTAAACAGTAATTATTACAACAACTATACCCATACTTAATACTCGTATGCAGTAATTAGAAGTTTACTGAGGGAAACCTTTTAGTTATGTGTTCCTTAATCTAAAGAGTTATGAATGATTTGGAAAACACACCAGAAACTATCCAGATTTCCCAAGTCTGTGGCCCATTAGCATATCCATAAACATGCATGATCTATAACGTGATCTCCAATGTATATGCTTAATTGTAAGCATAATGCTGTAATCCAATTTTTTTTCCCCCTCTTGCAATAACCATGGGCAAATTTCAGCATGCAGGAGAGCACAGGATTTCTGGCGGACTCATCTCAGATTGGCTTGCAGCTCACCATCTCTCTGAAGGAATCCAACAGTATGAACTTACTGGAACAAGGAATTTCTTAATCTCCTCAAGGGCATGGCTCATGCGGGAATAGGCTTCTCCAGGTGGTGCGAAAACCTCAATTAAAACATGAAGATCGTTGCTCAAATGGGCGTATTTCGCCTCTCCACTTTTCCTCAGCTCTTCTTCCTAGAGATGGAAAAATATCAAGTCAGGAATTCTATGTGAAGAATTAATCATACTCTTAATGAATTAAAGAAATGGTGATCCCCCTGAATCTCATTATGCATAAGTTGAACTGAGAGTGAACTTGAAAAGGATAAAAGAACTTAAATGAACATTCTGTCATTGTTTGCTCACTTTTATGTATTTACTGTACTGTACCATGATTCACAGATATACCTAATTTGTAATTTAGAGTAACAATAGTAAATTTTATAAGGCATATTAAGAGCAAAAATCATTTGATGGCATATTAAAGCTAACTATATGTATTAATGTAAGTCAACTTAGTTATACTTTGCCACTATGATTAAAACAACTAGGTTTTACCCATTAGACAGTAACAAGTTTAATTAAATCAATTAAATATAAAGAAAATAGTATGATTAACTTATTCTTTTATATTCACAACAAATATGTTGCTACTAATTTTTACACAAATATATTTGTTATGGTGGCTGACAATGGAAAATTAGTTCATTGCTTGTTAACTTAAGTAATTTGAAACATCAAATTAAACACTTTACAGCCTGCTTTCAGGATAAAGGTGTAGAAAGGCACAAGTTAGGAGAAGGCTACAAAAACATTTCAAAGGCTGGAAAAGTTATATATATATATATATATATATATATATATATATATATATATATATATATATAAATTCACAGACACAAACACCAAAATGTGACTAATCATCTGTCACTTGTAGTGCAATATCATTTAGTTTTCACATAAAAAGGTAAAGTCACACAGATTTGTAATGACATAAAGGTGACAGAACATGTCATTTTTTAGGTGAACTGTCCCATTAACAGCCTTGTCTTTTTGATGTGATGATGTTCTTGTAATGTATTTCACCAAAATGTCACAAAAATGACTTTTTTTAGCTCACATTTTATAATAATTCTCATAATGGCATATGACAATTGTGAACAATGAAAGCCATCGACATCCTTACTCCATAACACAGATAATGGCTACACAGATACAGCAAATCATTACGTTTAAACCTGCCCGAGGGCTTTTTTTGTCAGAAATAAATTGACACTGTCACCTTTCTGATTAAATCCTGTCATGGGAAGAGCGGCAAAGGGTGATATTTCACCAAAGCACTCCGTTTCTCAATTCTCTCTGATTGCTGAAGGTGTTTTGCAGCTCTTCACGAAACTTCAGAAAGCTTGTAATTATGGCAGCCAACATTTCTGTCTTACGCTGATTACAGTTGGCTATGGTTTCTTCTTAAAGACAGGAGAGCTTTGATGTAGGGGCCATTCACATCACTGACGCAGGCCCTTCAGCTTTAATAAACACTTACCGATGCCATCTCTCTATCATGTCAAAGTGACCCAAGCACTTTTTCCATCATGCTTTTGGTTGGACGAAAGGTCAGGAGACACTTAAGCTTTCACAACATTCCCGAGAGGCGTAATCATATTTTGCGAGCCTCCGATACACAGGCGCTGACAAATTGGCCAGATGAGATAGTTGAGGCAGTAATTTTGCCAGTAGACACAAAATATATGCGTGTAGGTGTTGGCGCTGTGGGTGTTTCCAGATTGACTTAAAAATGGACAGACAGAAACAGGAGACAGAGAAAAGTCTGCCGCTTCATTTCCAGTCTTCTGGAAAACCGTTCGTCAGATGACATTTGTTCTGTTTCAAGCCTCAAAGCTTTAACTTTCCTTTTATGTCAATCCATGAAGAAAGTGTTCAGTTGTTTCAAAAGGTAGGTCTGTCTCACAGGAAGCATTTCAAAAGGCACTCAAGTAAGCATGTCTAAGCATAGCAGAATCCTCTTCAAATATGACAAAATGAAGAGTTCCTCATTTTTATTCCTGGTAAAGAACAAATAGTGAATCTGACACTTATAAGCCTGACAGTTATCCAGTGCCCCTATGGAGTTAAAGAGCTTGGTTTCGAAACACTCAAACAAAAGCTTGAAGTGCTAAATAAAATTTACTCCTAAAGCTCATGGAAACAGAACTACTGCTGGTGATAAACCCTTGATTTTATCGTTCTTCCATAAAAATTAAATACACAATTTACATTTTCATTTTTTTCTTGAGATTTGCAGTACCTGAAATGTCTTTTTGCTCTGCCTGTGAATGTAATGCCTTTTTTGATTCAGTCAATTTGCTGCCCTCAGACACAAGCTGTTCATTTACCTGCACAGGGTCTCACTCTGAATGCAATATTTTTTGCTTTGCTGATGCTTGGATGTACAGAATATTTCAGTTGGCCTTTCAGAAACTGAACAGACAAATCTATAGCCATAAAGATGCAAGGCGGACTCTTAATTTCATATGTATAATGAACCTGTACCAGCTCAAGGTGACTCTTTATAATGGAATAAGTTTGCATTAATGATTGCCTATGGGATTTAAAACAATCCAACAGGCTCTTGTTTGAGTTCTGCCAGAAATTTAAATAGATTTTCAGACCACAGTTCATTTGCATTGTTAAAACAATGGTAGGAGTGTGTTGATAAAGCTGACAAAAAGAACATTCTGTTTGTAGAGGCTCAAATCACTGTCATTTGGTATGCATAATCCTGCCTCATTTTTATTCTTTTCGAAACATTTTTTTTTTTTTTGCGCAAGACTATTTAAATAAAAATAAGATATTGGTCTTGCTTGTTTCTATCAAAAAAAAAAAAAAAAAAAAAAAGACAAACAGTAATTATGAAACTAAACAATGTGCACAACATATGTTTAAAGTCTGAGGGGGAATTCATTAAGGATTAAGGCCTTAAAACTGTCTTGAATTTGCATTCTTTCTGCATTGCTTGAGGAAATATGTAAATCAGGTAATGGTAAAACTGGGACTGTGTGCACAATGTAGATGCAATCTGAACAATGCAGGTTGGAAATCTAGAAATGGACGGCATGATGGGATGTCATAACCCAATGTTGGCTCACATATGGACAAACCCAACACTGGGTTACAACAATGCTCTTTTTAGAGCATGTGGGTCAAAGATGTCCCAGTAACATGAAAGTGTTAAATTTAAATTAAGTAGTATTATTTATAAAATACAAGCAAAGTATGTACCATATTTTCTGTTCAGAAACGTGAAAAATGTGTAAAATAACAAAATAATTTTATAATAAAATATAAAATAACAGCCCAGACTTTGATTTTATGTAACATTTTTAAATAAACATATACATTTAAAAAAATACTGTATGCATTCTGAAATAAGTGTTGGCTGCGCTATATTAAAATGACTAGAGTATGTCATATTGTTTTGCTTCAGTAATGAAATAAATTTGTCCTGAATATGCAGTTTTTGTAGAGGTCATTTGGTGTACCAGGGTAAAAAAAAGTCTTTCTGAAATCATAAAAAAACGTAGAGTCATCGACAGTTTGTGGCATCATCAAAAGGCACCCTGAGGCCTGTGTAGTGCTGCAGAAAGGTGAGTTTATTGCTCTTAAATATTTGATATTTCCACCTTTTCATGGTGCGGTAGCTCAAGTTACAAAACTAAGTACATCAGAAACAAAGCCATACGCTAACAAAGCATGGCAGGGACATCAGAATAGTAAACTGAAATGCTCATATTTTCAATATATATTCTGCTGTTGTTGCTAACTCAGGAATATAATCAAACTAATTTAATGATAAAGACTAAAAACATTGCAATACCAGTATTCTCTCCCATTTGGGCCAAACGTCACTCAGTGTTAAAATCGTCATTCGGTGGTAAAAATAAAACAGCATGCTTATTCTGAACTGTGCCTTTAAAAATGTATAAAATGACTTTATTTTAATACAATGATTTTCAGGCGGCGCGGTGGTGCAGTGGGTAACGCTGTCGCCTCACAGCAAGAAGGTTGCTGGTTTGAGCCTCGGCTGGGTCAGTTGGCATTTCTGTGTGGAGTTTGCATGTTCCCCCCGAGTTCGCGTGGGTTTCCTCCGGGTGCTCCAGTTTCCCCCACAAGTCCAAAGACATGCGCTATAGGTGAATTGGGTAAGCTAAATTGTCCATAGTGTATGTGTGTAAACGAGAGTGTATGGGTGTTTCCCAGTGATGGGTTGCAGCTGGAAGGCCATCCGCTGCGTAAAACATATGCTGGATAAGTTGCCGGTTCATTCCACTGTGGCGACCCCAGATTAATAAAGGGACTAAACAGAAAAGAAAATGAATGAATGAATGAATGAATGAACAATGATTTTCACCAAGAAAAAAATCTTGTTGACAAATGGGTAAATTGTAGCGGTTTGAAAAATAATGACAAACTAAAAAAATGTAATATTACAATTAATTTGCATTTTGGGGCCTGCCCTGTAATATTTCAATGATTATTGTGCCTATAACAGGATTTCTTTATTTTACAGTTTTTTTTTACACATTTAGTGGATGTCTTCTATATATTATTGTAAAATTGCACAACAGTGAATTAAAGAAACAAACAAAAATGTGAGAAAACACATTCTAATCTATAAGTGAAATTAGAGCAATATTATACATTGTTTTTTGGAAACATACATTGCCTGATAACTCTTTTTTTCCCTTTTGCATGCAAAACTTGAGATCAATCATGCTTTTAGTAATGAATCTCACATTAACAAATCCATAAGCAAATATGGTGCACTTTACGGAGCTTCCATTATATAAAAAGGATATATTTGCACTGAAAGGAATATTTACATTTTCCCGTCACAGCGCTAAAGCGGAGCACATCTGTAGCTCCTTATTTAAAATAGATTGCAGGTGGTATGTGTATAAAACAAGGTTAGGCTCTGAACACATTTTGCTTTCAGGGACCAAATGAGGACAAAACAGCTTTGGTTTAAATAATTCATACTACACTCTCAGGTAACTGCAAATGCATTGCTGATTACAAACAGAAAGTTTCTGTTGACTTTGTAGAATCCTTCAGGTAACAACGCCTAATTTTATCTTGACATTGTTGGGATTGCTCCAGCTCAAAAATATTATTGATTAAACAACATTCAACAGTGTTGCAAATATGCACACATCAACTGAATGGCATATTAATAAGCCAAGTCTCCATGCTTCACTTGAGCCTAACAACAACCCTTAGTAGTGGTCAAATCGCTGTAGCACACAAACCTTGCTTTGCTTATTGCTTTATTTCATTCCGCACATTGCATGAAAGAAAACTAATATTTGCTTAATATGAATGTTTTTCATTCAGTGGCCCTGCATTCAATAAAAAATATTGAAATGAACATTTTATTGAGCTGGGGAATTCAGGATGGCCTATTATCAGATGACAGGAGCAGCAAAGCGAGAAATATTACATTTGGAGTGATTCTCTGGCTTAGGTAAATGACCAGCGTGTCTCTCAGGGTAGCTGTTTGGCTGAGGAACAAAATGCCATTTCTAAACATCACACTCACCATCGCTCAGTCCAAAGCACACGTTTAAAAAAGATCCACTGAGAAAGCTGTATACTATGAATAGTCTCAAAAGCTCATTTATGACCTACACTGTAGAAGAAATTTAAAATAAAAATGAATAGTTAAATTTACAGTAAGAAACAGCAACTGTGGTGACCAGAATTTTACTGTTACAAATACGGTAGAAACCGTAAAAGAAATGTCTAATTTTTTTGGGTCAAATATCGTATTTAATTAATTTAAATACATGTATGCATTTCTAATGTACTTTACCAATGAGAAAAAAAAACTATAGTAATGTCAACAACAACAACAAAAAAACTATAAAAAGTGAAGTGTCATGCAGTTCATGCATGTTCCGGTGACAGTCAATTAGCACTTATTCATCGTATAAATTAAGGAAACACTGTTAACCAGGTAACAGATTTTTACTGTAGCATTTTTACAGATTTTCTGCATTAAAATCACTGACATTTTTCCAGTACAGAGATATAGTTATTAACTGTGTACTCTAATTCCTCTTCTCATTTAAATGTTTGTTTCATTGAACACATGCACTGACTTACATTCCAAAGCAACTTGTATAATGCAATTAATGTCAAAGAGGCAAAAATATTCACAGTGTGCACACATATCCCACATGCTGCAGTTACTATAATTTCTGTTTGGTTTATATGGTCAATTTAAGTAATTTGGTGGGGTGAGGTGAACAAATTTTTGTTTAATCTTATCAAAAGTATATATTTGTTTCAAATTATAAATGTGTCATGCTCTTGGCTTGTTTGGTTTCTGTTGGTCATGGTCCATTATCATATGGTGTAAGAGTTTGCTCATATTTATCTTAAAGTATGTATCATTGTTTGTTTTAATGAATTTCTACAATTAGAGCCAGCTTCAACTTCTCAACAGTGCAATTAAAAAAAACTGTGATTTAATGTCAGGTACAACTTTTTTTTTTTTAAATGTGGTATGTTTGTTAGGTTGTTAATGTGAATAATATGAAATGTGAGAAGATGTCATATCAACATTCAAACTTGAGATTTTTCATATAGTAGTCTACTTTGTTTTTTAATTTAGCAAAATGTACAGTCAGTATATGTTCTATTAACATGCATACACTGTATATACAGTATAGACTATACTGCAATGTCTGAATTAAAGCTCTTCTATATGTCTCTAAAATGTTAACATCAACAAGAAATATACTAAATTAAAAGAAGAAAACTGTGCTTGTCAAACCATTTCATGAAGTCACAGCTTCCATGCTTCATATTATGCAGGCTTTATATTATACACCTTGTGAATTGGTGTCAATTAAACCCACTCAATCATAAGTGAAAAACATTGACAATTAAATTAGTAAGCTGCTCCTTTATGCAAACATCACTACGCTGTTGTGCTAGTCCTGCCATGTGCTACTATACATACAGGTCAGAATGGTATCTATCAAGATATTGTTTGTGATTTCTCTTTGCCAGAATGTGTACAATGTCAGTAAATGCTAAAAACAGCAGATCCTTCTCTATCTAGGGGCATATAGTGCAGGTAATGATCTTCAGTCTCAGGCTTTGTGCTCTGTCAGCCACTGCTGAGGCTTGTTGAACTCACAGAAATGAAAGTCTTACAGAATTTAAAGGAAAAAAAGCCCTCTGCTCTGGAATAGATGGATATATACAGTACTGTATATATACACCTTTTATCATGCTTAGGTAAATCATACTACATAGATATTCTTAATTATAAGATTAATTGAAACTGGCATAAAATGTCAAATATTACAAAAACATATGACTTTTTACATAATTGTGTTTTATTTAATCATAAACATATTACCTAAAAATGACTAATATACATAATTTCAATATAACATTGTGATAAAACACCAGAATTAAGTAATTATTATGAGATTAAAATAAGTTAAATTCTAAAATTAGAAAAGTCATAATTATCTCATAACTTTTTAATCACAGTTAATGACCTTGTATGTCACAATATCACCTTTTATTTCGGAATTATGACTTATAATTACATATAATTATCATATAAAAGTTAAATAATAAAAAAACCTTAAACCTTCCCATAATTATTACTATTAATCTCATTTGTCTTATGTAATTATGATTTACCAAAGCACAATTTTCTCCACACATTTGTAGAAATTGTTACTGTAAGTTTCCTATAGACAATAAGCCAACAAATGATTTAATGCAGGTCTAATCAAATGCAGGTAGTTTCTGAGCACTCAGTTTTAATATTTAAGATGCAAAAATCTGCTGATTTACTCATGGCATTTATGAAAAACAAACACATTTAAGTCCATTGAATAAAACCTATATTCACAAAGCATTCATGAAACCTTCAATGCATGCAGTAGACAGGAGAAGAAATAAGTAAGTTGTTGCCAGTCATCTTACCTTGCCTTTATCCCTCATTGAACCCTTGCCAAGGATGGACATCTTTGCTCCCGTTTCCTCTTGTAATCTTTTCATGGAATTGCCCCTGGGCCCCAGCAGTTTCCCAACAAAATTAAACTGTAATAGAGGAGAGAAAAAGCAATACGGTTGGTCTCTCACACTGCCTGCTTCCTAGACGGCTGCCTCAGTTACCTCACACTCAATAAAAACATTCGAAAGTAAGCTGGTTTTTCTCATCATGCACAAAACCAGTTACAGCGGGAGAATGAGAAAATTCTCATATTTGGTTCAAAATTAAATCTACGCCAGTCGTGGATCAAGCATATTTTCACGGCTTGCTTTTTGAAGTTTGTCAGAAGCGATCAAAAAAGGTGAGAGTCTACACCTGTTTCTGCAGGGCACCGCAGCTGCTCATGTGTCTAATCAATGTTTGGGGTCAGTGGTTGGGCTCCGCTGCTTTCAGAGATATTATAACATGTACCAAATGCCAAAAGAAATCTTCAAAACCATCTAGAAGTCCATGCTTGAATGAGGCATAACATAATGAGTTCATTTCCAATGGGGATTTGAGTAATACTACCCAGATGACGCGCAATCCGGCAATTGCTTTGGGGCAGCAACTAACATTTCAGTCAGATCAGCGGTCATTGAGAACACTTGGTCTTCACAGTTTTTTCACCCTCTTTCTATTGTTTTACTTGTCTGTGCATCATGCAACTGTCTCTTCAATGAATTTCTGAGTCTTGCGCACTACAATCAGATTGGGGCTGCTGAGGACTGTCTAATGCCCCTGATAACAACCAATCTTAA
>CAIGQV010003909.1:21356826-21399264 GCA_903798115.1 Danio jaintianensis
CACTCAGACTAATCTAACAGAAACAAGCTAAACTAAAACAAAACCTAACACGAAGGTCATAAGGCTCAGTTTAGAATCACACAACAACCATCAAAGAATTTACTTAAAGCCAACAAAGTTTAACAAGTAAACTCGAACTACCACAGTAAAACTGAGATAATAAATCACCAAACAAAAACAAACACGTATTGCGTGGAGCACAAAGGGTACGCCGAGGCAGATCGCACACCACACACTGGTCTGTTGGGGCTCGTCCAGGGATTGGTGGAACTGGCACCGTCATTATCATGATAGACACTTAACTGAACCAATAAGAAACCTAGGAGTGGGGTAAGAAGCGAAGAGAGGAGGGTGAGGAAAATAAACACAACTAACATGGAACATAACAATTGTGAATATTGAAAAATTAGTCATAGGCCAAATATGAATAAAATCCCTTGCACTAAGACCTCCTTTGCATGTTGCTTGTTGAAACTTTTTCAAAAAAAGTCTTTAGAGTTTTAAATCGGTCTCCTACTATCCAGTCGCATTATGTATTTAATTTCTGAATTTCATTATGTGGCACACTATGAGTGCTGTTCTAGAACATTTCTATTCTGCTGTCCAAATCTCAACAGATTTTATGCAAATAGTTTTTTTATGCTTATCTAAGTATCTGACTTTTTTTTTTTTCCTTCTACAGAATGAAAGCATATTCATATCTGTCATGAAAAAGCAATAGTATACAAATCTATTTTTGGTGCATCTCATCACATCATCCAAAAAACTGGAACAGGAGATCCTGAGGGACACACACAATTTCAATCTGCTGCCAGTTTACAATCACAGAATGTTATATTCACTTTAAGCGAAAGGAATATTAAGAACAAGACTGATTCTGTGCCAATTAAAGTTGGAAATATAGAGTCTGCAGAAACAGCTACAGCCTGCATCTTATGCAGTATAAATGAAGAGGTTGTCTAGGGCTAATAAACTTCTAAATATCCTCAAGGCTGCTTCAGCAAAAAAATGGCACAAAACTCCTCAGGCTTCACAACAAAATGTTCTGCCAGCCAAAGCTGGCAAAGGATACACTTAACATAACCATTAGTGTAGTTCGGCTGTTTGCCTCTGTTTGAGTTGGAGGTTGAAACACAGCACTGTTGCCATAAGCAGTGAAAGCAGATAAGATCCGCAGATGGGGTTAGATGCTACTGCCAGTGTAGCCAGCTGTGTTGCTAGCGAGGTCTAGCACTGGCTGATAGCAAGATTATTGGTGTGGATAGGACTGGGAGAAATGTAATAATTGCTAGCAGAGATGGTTGGCCGCAGTCTGTGGACACGGGCATTAGCAGAAAATGGTTTAAACAGCGGCTGAGCACAATGGTGTTAAATAGAGGAGCAAGTCAAAGGGCCAGCGCTGGCTGTTAGTGAAGGCTAATGAACTAGCAGAGAGAGAGAGAGAGAGAGAGAGAGAGAAAGAGAGAACACT
This sequence comes from Danio jaintianensis, assembly GCA_903798115.1. Taxonomy (NCBI): domain Eukaryota; kingdom Metazoa; phylum Chordata; class Actinopteri; order Cypriniformes; family Danionidae; genus Danio; species Danio jaintianensis. The sequence continues at coordinate 21,358,298 of CAIGQV010003909.1, forward strand.
TTGAAAATGTTCCAGTTCACTTTGTACTGTATCGTTAACTTTAAGATCAGAATAAGCCAAATGACTTTTGAGCAATGACAAATAAATGAACACTTTAGATTAGTGAACACATATTTGCTATTAGCATACATTAAAACAACATACATACTATCAATAAATTACAGTAATTATGAGTTTACTGAGGGAAAATCTTTGTTATTAGTTATTATGTTTCCTAATCTAAAGTTTTGCTATATATTTGAATGTGTATACACTATTTAGCGAGGATTTGCTAAACACTCATTAAACAAAAACAAAATAAAAAATAATTTTATGTTTGTAAATGCATGAAGAAATTTTTTTTTTACAATGCTTTAAGTAATAAACAATTCGTTCTTTACATTACGTTAAATCCTTGAATCATCTCTTAGCTTTCACAATTTTTATTAGAAATAATAGGGGTGTAATGGTACATTAGAGTCACGGTTCAGTACGTAACTCGGTTTTTGGGTCACGTTTTGGTATGGGTACGGTACAACAGGAATAAGCAACACATCTCCAGTACTAGCCTTTTCTGTTTATTTTGAACAGCCAGAAGGTTTCAAAATAATCACAATCGAGCTACAGAACTGAAGAGCTTCTTGTGATGCAAAAGTACAAAATGATGAACACAATAATGAAAAATAATACTTTATAATTAGGAAACTGTGTATTAAACTTTGTAAAGATTAAGCTCAGCCCTCCCCTAAAACAACAGAAAAACAATAATTGTGTATTAAATTTAAGAAACAGTAAGCTTCAAAACTGAAAACTTTTTTTATAAAAAAGCTAGCACTGTGTCTGTCCATAACAGCAGGTGGAGTGGACAACTACTGTTCAATATTATGTGTGTGTTTAGAGAAGGCACTCACTTACACAGACTTACGTGCTTATAAGATGAGACAGTATGTTCTATTTCCATTGTTTGATGGACGTGCATGAGCGTTAAACACTGGCATCTTTTGCAGCACCGTGTCTTTTAGATGCAGTGTGAAAAAAAAATCAGTAGGGGTCATTTGTCATACTATGAGACGCAGAGCAGTGGACAAATCAGAAGAACTCAGATGCGGGACTAGTGTTGCACGCTTCTGTTTACAGGGTAGCAAGTTGGCATGACAACGGCAACATGGCGGAACCTCTCCTGAGCGTTCTTTGTGAATGGTTCCTGAGTTGTTGTATTGATGTGGTCTTTTCTTTCTAGTGACTGCACATCTGAACTGACTGTATTCGTTGTGGGAGAGCATGAACGAACTGTGAGCCTTGTACCTTGACGTTTTGGGATGAATACATGTACCATTACACCCCTAGAAATTTGTTTATAAATAAATGAAAAACAACAACAACAATAATAATAATAATAATAATAATAATAATAATAATAATAATAATAGTAGTAGTAGTGGGGCGACGCGGTGGCGCAGTGGGTAGCACGTTCGCCTCACAGCAAGAAGGTCGCTGGTTCGAGCCTCGGCTGGGTCAGTTGGCATTTCTGTGTGGAGTTTGCATGTTCTCCCCGTGTTCGCGTGGGTTTCCTCCGGGTGCTCTGGTTTCCCCCACAAGTCCAAAGACATGCGGTATAGGTGAATTGGGTAAGCTAAAATTGTCCGTAGTGTATGTGTGTGAATGAGTGTGTATGGATGTTTCCCAGAGATGGGTTGCGGCTGGAAGGGCATCCGCTGCGTAAAACATATGCTGGATAAGTTGGCGGTTAATCCCGCTGTGGCGACCCCAGATTAATAAAGGGACTAAGCCGAAAAGAAAATGAATGAATGAATGAGTAGTAGTAGTAGTAGTAGTACTAGTAGTAGAAGTAGTAGTAGTAATAATAATAATGTCAATAAAAAATAATAAATCTATTGCTCTTGTTGTGTAAAATGAGATGCATATGCATATAAACAGAAGGCATAGCAAATATGTGAGATATGAAATTAAAGCACGACATTGTGAACAGTGTGGAGCTGCAGTACAGGTATAACAGCCTAAGGAAAAGTTGATCCTTTGCATTACAGAAGCCATATTGAGCTCTGACACTCTGGGTCTGACAGCACAGATGCAGGGTAAACAAACAGCACATTAAGGCCATCTCAGAGTTAGGAGCATGACAGGTTAAAAGACTGCTGGCACTCTTTTCCCCAGACTACATCTCCCATGTCACTTTGGTGTCAAAACTTAAAACAAGCCGATGCCCCGGAAAGGTAAAAAAACTGGAAAGTCACATTTACAAGTTTTCCAAGTACAAAAAAACTTGTCTGCTCAAGATCATGGCAGCAAGATCACAAATGAATGCCTTTCTGCTGGCTGCTTAGAGAGTGTGTTATTATCCCATGGGGTGCTGGTCATTTGAAACATACTGGGATAAGCCATATAAACCGATTAGGAAAGAAGCCATATTCCCATCGGCTCAGTGTTTCTTTCCATGAGGTTTGCTCTCTCCAAATCTTTTACCAGCAACTGTGCACCATAAGAAAACCGCATTATGAGCTCATGTTTACAATTATGTAAACAACCTTCCAAAAACAAATAAAGGTGCCTCAGCAGGTGTTTGATTCATTAAGACAAGACACTACATGTGAATATAATTTAAAATATCAACTAATAGTTATCACCATACTTGACCAGTTGATGGATTACATTAAGAATCACAAACATTTTGTGTGCGTAAATATATATATATCAGTCATGACAACTCTCAGAGGGATCATTTTAACCAGCGTTTATTGGAATGGCCATGAAATGTACATACTGTATAGTATACTGTATAAATGGTAGGTTGATTTTGGCAGACAAGATCTATATGTTACCGTTGTTGCTTCTGTAAAGCAAGAATACAATATTTAGCTCAGTTTAGTTAAGACTGGAGTTTGGACGAAGATTTTGATTTAATTTATTTATTTTTGACATATAAGATTTTGGGAATCTTTTTGTAAAATATTTGTTTATATATATATAATAAGGCAAACTAAGTATAAACACATCCTTCAGGAAACCTTTAGAATATAGATATGAATACAATTGTAATGTCTGATGTATGTATGTGCTGCTGAAGTGGAGATTTATGGCTCAGCAGGAGAATAAAAAAGACAGCCTCTCTAAATATGTATTGTAATTGAGATTTACAAACTCAAATTCATAGTGTGACAAAAGAAACATATAAAAGTCTCATTTTAAAAAAACACTTTATGAAAAGCCAAAAAGCCTCAAATCTCAAAATTGACATATGCATGGAAAAACTGTTTTTGCTTGTATTGTCTTGCCTTAAGCAGATATACTGTAACAATCCATTGTTCACTATTTTTCCCCTACTGTGCAGTTCGATTTTGAATCTGTTCAGCAGCTTATCTATGTTAAACACCTTTGACAAGGTTGGTCAGCCTTTGTGACTATAGGGAATTCTTTAACAAGACAACAATTGGATTATCTTTGTGTGCAGAGCTTGCGTACACCTCCATGTAAAGGTCATATAACTGAAGACAGATAAGCCACTGTCTGCAGGGACAACAACCACCGGCGTTACTATTCAAAAGATTAGTTGTGTCTTCACAAGTATAAAAGGTAAACCTCTGTGGTTGATCTGTTTGCACCTTTTCTTCTAGCTTGGTTTTGATAAAAGGTTTTTTGTAAAGCTGGGTGTTTATTGTACCTTAATAATAAAACTACATTGGGAATTCTGAACGTTGCACTGTAATGGTTTTGTCTTCTTTAAAGATGTTTGGCTAAATACATTAAAATTTTTGCTGTTTAATGCCTTAAAACATCCCCATGCTTTTTTGCATGCTTGTCCTTCTTTACAAAACTGTAAATGATAAGCAATACAGAATGAGAATAATGCAAAGTACAATGTCCTGAAAACAAGTGTTATTTTACTATCATTGAGTAACTAATTATTGTAGCTTTTATTTACTTGCTTGAATTACTTTGGACTTCTCATTTATTCATTCATTCATTCATTTTCTTTTCGGCTTAGTCCCTTTATTAATCAGGGGTCACCACAGCGGAATGAACCACCAACTTATCCAGCATATGTTTTACACAGCGGATGCCCTTCCAGCTGCAACCTATCACTGGGAAACACCCATACACTCTGATTTACACACATACACTGCGGACAACTTAGCTTACCCGATTCACCTATACAGCATGTCTTTGGACTTGTGGGGGAAACCGGAGCACCCGGAAGAAATCCACGCGAACACGGGGAGAACATGCAAACTCCACACAGAAATGCCAACTGACCCAGCCAAGGTTCGAACCAGCAACCTTCTTGCTGTGAGGCGACAGCGCTACCCACTGCGCCACCGCACCGCCGACTTCTCATTTAATATTAATTAATCATTACAGCTACCAAATTTCCACCCAAAGATTCATTTAGCACGATTTGACGTGGATTTCAAAAACATGTAGCATAACAATCAGAAAACGGGCTGAAAACATACGCAATACAGCTTCCGCCTTGAGCCCAATGTTGATTATGCAAGTTTTTCTGCACCACTAGCATGTGCTGCTGGACATGTGTTTGTCAGTTTAATGTTCAGCCCAAGTGAATGATACTATAGTTTACACACACAACACACTGTACACACTGCAGCATTTTGATCCATCAGTGTGCACTGCACCAAAACAAGCAGAGGCTCAATGGCGCCTCTAATGAGTCTCTGCACAAGCAGATGCACCCATAAGACATTTGATAAGTCTTAATTAGGATCCTCTGACAAATCAGATGCCAAGGGGGATGAGCTACCTTATAAACCCATGCAAGCATAATGAATTTCACAACAATATGGGTGTTGCTTGGTAGGCATGGGATGATAACCGTTTTCAAGGTACATGGATTAGAAAAGTCAAGGTTTTAAAATTGCCAAAATTTTGTGCTATATATTTTTACGTTTTGTTTTAAATTTTTTAGGACAAAAGTATCTATAGCAGAAAAGATATTCAAAGATGCCGTTTTAAATTTAAAAAGAAATCTGTGTTTTTGAAACTAATGAAGACAGCAGAAATCAATTCTTTATTTGAATTATTTAGCCTGACATGTTTACGGTTCCAAAATATTTGAAATGTTTCTTAAAATAAAATATATTGTGTTCAAAGGGGAAAAAGTTCTTGTTTTTTACCTAGACATTAAAAGAAACAAATTATAGCGCAGTAATCACAATACCGTGAAACTGTGATATTTTTATCCAAGCTTATCATACCGTCAGAATCTTATACCGGCCCATGCCTGTTGCTTGGCCATTTTTGGGATGTTATCTGAACCACTGTTCAGCCACATCGTTGTGTTGTTTATATTGGTAATATGGATAGTCAAGGTGATGCTAAACTGCATGTTATTTTCTGGTTTCTGTTTGTACTTGGGTGTAGAAATGAAAACAGTAAAGTGTAGTGTTTGTACAGTAAACTGGTGCGCGTGTAAAGACAAATTTAATAAAAGCTTTAATTTAATTAAATTTTATCCTCATTTGGTGCTGAGCCCTAAAATCATACCCTAAAATTGCTCTTGCACTAAAGTGTAAAGCAACACACTTACAAAATAAAGTGCCAGGAAGAACGCTATAGGGGTGTTTCCAAGAAATGCTTTAGAGGAAACTTTTTGGTTCCCCAACAAACCTTTAAAAAAAAAACTTTTTTAATAGATTTTAATAAACTCAAAAAACCTTTTTCACTATAATGAAAGGTTCCATAGAAGATAATAGTTCCATCAATGGCAATAAAGAAGCTGTTTTAAAGAGTGAAGCTGTCCCAAATGTTTACGCATATGTCCCAGTTATCCCTTTTGAATAGTGTTCATCAAAATAACACTATGCACTATGGGAAAAAAGAAACCCAAGGACTCTCATAAAACAAATTTCCATTTATGCTCAGATGTGCAGAAATGCCCTTTGATAGATCGCCCAAATCCATCTCTTAAATCTAAATACGGTGGTTTCCATGGCGACTGTGTCTTTGGCTTTACTAGATGGCGATTTAGGGAACCTCATTTATCTCCTGGCCTTCTTTGGGTCCGTGTGCTCACTCGATTTCTATCAGGTATCTGAGCTCTGTCAGCAGAGACCATATTTCACTGCAAACTACTGACTGTGCTTCTGTGCACGTTATGGTAAATCAAGCACTTTATTTGAAAGTGAAAACAGTCTGTAGTTTTGTGATGCCACAATGAAATATATACAGATATGTGAAAAGAGATCTATGGAAGAAGAGTTGCAGAAGTAACACTAGCCAGGATAAAAATATCCGGTGATTCAACATTTGGTGGACACCATCCAAAACACATCAACTAAAGCATATTTGCTGAGTCTGTCAGTGCAGCAGCAGAAACTGGACTCCCAACAAGATGTACTGTAGAGGAGACTGAGAAATAACACACTAAACATCCTCAATCACGTGGAATGACACTTATTTGTATAAGCTTCATAAAGTTCTCTCTCTGAAATAAAAAAAAATGCAGAAAAACAGTTCAATATACTATATACACAAACACACACACACTTTATCTTCTGCTGTCAGACTTTTCATGCCTGTGAATTCAAACTATTGATATACTATCTTCAGGTGGTTGCTTAAAAGTAAACAAATAAGAAACAATAATGGTTATACAGGGTATGTTGATTTTCCTTATAAAAGCAATCAAATAAGTTGTTTGTGCATGAAGTTTATTACCACCTATAAAAAAAAATGTCATGTGAATTGATATTTTTAGATCTTGACAGTACTCGTTTTTCTAACATTTCCACTGTGTGGTACAGTTCAGCATGGCTCGGCTTGGTATGTATTTCCACTCCAGTTTAGTGCCAATTAAAGGAGGTGAGATTATTGCTATACCTGTAGTTACGCTGCCTCTACTGCTATGATATAATCATAAACATATAATATGTAACATAAACAAATGTGCAACACAAACCAACCCACTGCACAGATGCAACGAATGATACCGTTGGAATGATTCAACCACTTGAGCAGTGGTTGATGCTGACTATTTAAATATAGTGGGTTTGGTGTCTCATGACGCTGGTAGTGGTGAAATGTAGTGGTCACATTTTGGTAATGGAGCCTCACCTGAGGTGGTACTAAACAAAATACAAGGTACTAGGTAGGAAACATAGTGAAAAAGCCCCCAAAAGTGAGATGTAGCAAACCCAACCTCGTTGTACCATGCAGTGGATAAGTGCCCTAAGTACAGATGGTACCTAAGGTATCAAGGCTTCAATTCTTCCTGAACTGTTGGTGGCAGCAAATTCACCTAGAAGCATTCAGTTGGTCCTTAAAGGGGTAAAGATTCACCAAAATTTTCCAAATATTTAAGGTGAGTTTCAAGACATATTAACATCATATACAAACAGGCCCTAGTGTATATGTTGTTTTGTTTAAGGTAGTCGGCATTGTTGCTGTGAAACCAAGCAACGTTACTTGTTAATGATGTTAATAGCTGAAACTAAGAAATAAAAATGTGCGCACATCTAGGCTTCTTAAAGGCAGGTGCTCGATCAAAAACAAACACAGTAACAAAAGATCAAAAAAAAATCGGCACACTGCCACTTTAGCTATCAATTTTTTTTTATTGTAACGTTTCGACCTACATGGTCTTCATCAGGTTAAACAAAACAATTAGAGATCTCAAGAAATAGTCATACAGCTTTACACATCACACCTGCAAACAATAATCACCCCAATCAACCAACAAGCTAGCACAACCACACACACGCACGCACACACACAACAAAAAACATATGACAATATGAAGATACCTACAAAAAAAAAGAAGAAAAAGAAAATTACATGACAACATGAGATACATACATACATACAATTTACAAAAAAGACTTCAAATCAAAATCCAAATTTAAACCTCTCGGAGACAGAATATTCAATGTGTGAATGTAAAACGCTTCCCGCTGCAATAAAAGTCTATCAATATCCCCACCTCTTCTCGGAAACTTCACTTGTTCAATGCCAATATATCGTAATGTCGAAAGGTTGTGTTTCAATGCATTAAAATGAACAGCAATAGGATTTCGTTGATCATTTAATCGTATATTACTTCTGTGTTCAGCAATTCGTGTTTTTAAACACCGTCTTGTTTTACCGATATAAGCTAAACCACAGGGACATTTAATCATATAGATCACATTTTTTGTATTGCAAGAAATCACACCTTTAATCTTCAAGGTTACCTGAATGACCATGACTAAAAAACTGACATTTATTTGTAAAGTTACACTGTGCGCATTGACCACATCTATAATTACCTTCAGGGACTAAGAAAGGATTATCAGAACGTTCAGAACCTTGATCCGCTCTCACTAACATTTGTCGCAAGTTAGGGGCTCATTTAAAAACAATTGATTAAAGTATTTTTTGTAAATTGTATGTATGTATGTATGTATGTATCTCATGTTGTCATATGTAATTTTCTTTCTTTTTTTTCTTTTTTTTGTATGTATCTTTATATTGTCATATGTATTTTGTTGGATGTGTGTGTGTGCGTGCGTGTGTGTGGTTGTGCTAGCTTGTTGGTTGATTGGGGTGATTATTGTTTGCAGGTGTGATGTGTAGAGCTGTATGACTATTTCTTGAGTTCTCTAATTGTTTTGTTTAACCTGATGAAGACCATGTAGGTCGAAACGTTGTTACAGTTAAAAAAAAATTTGAGAGCTAAAGTGGAAGTGTGCCGATTTTCTTTTGATCAATTGCTGAAACTAAGCCTTTCTTTCAGAGAATAGAGTACAGAGAAATCCGGAATTGTTATGTAGACTAAAGAACACAATAGATTAAAATAACAAATGACCTACAACCTGGTTGTGTATGTTGAAGAACAAGCTGGGTCTGTTTATAAAGAAAAATGTAAATGATGTAAAAAATGTCAAATGATTCAAGGCTTCAGCATTCTCATAGCAAAGGCTTTTTTATTTGTTTACTACCACAGAGAGCAACATTTAGATGGATAGGTAAATATGTGCTGCATTCAACAAAAGTGACAGCAGTGAGAAAACAGCTATTTAGAAAGCATCAGATCATAGTAATTATGTCATTATGTTAACGAATGAGGTCATCAAAAATATTAATAATTTAATTATAAAATGTATTATCTTTAAGCATTAAGCATTATCTTTATCACTGTATGTGCCTTTGTTTCTTGTGCTATAAAACAGAAAAGATCAAGGGGCCATAAACTTCATATCTTTTGATAGCAAAAAACTATGATAATGGAGAATTAATAAGTTTTGTTACAAGCAGTTCACACATTAGCAAAACAACAACAACTGTACTTTCCTTTCATGGTTATGATTCATTGGATTTGTCTCATTCATATAGGGCATTGTGGACACTAATGGGCTGCAACTCAAAACAAAGAAAAACAAAACTTTGTCAACAAGAGGTTTTTGTTCCCCTGTCATATAAAACCTTGCTAATTCAGCACAGATGAGCCTGTGAAATAAATATTCACTGAATAATCTAAATTAAACAGAACCTGCTGTCACTGTGACTGTACTGTAAATGCATGGATAATTTTATTTCAATAGTTAAAGCAAGTGCTTTGCAGTAAACTGGAGGAAAGCTATGCTATACTGAGTATGCCGTTGTATTATAGCATAACACTAAATATGTATTGTAATTCATATTTCTTGCATGGAAAACAAAGTTCATTCAAGCAATGAGCATACACAATTTTGAAGATAATCAGCACTGAAACACTGAAGTTATTTTGAAACAATGCTGAGGAATAAAGAATCAAATCCGGCAATTCATGTGAAGGTTATTATATACACTAGCACAGTCAAAGTAGACAGAACAAACTGCCATTCAGAGTTCATATCATGCAAATATATAAACTAAAGTTAAACCAATTTAATGAGAGGATCAAAGAGACCAAGATGGACTCCAGTTCACTCCTTCTGAGCTGCAACAGAGATGCTCTTCCTCATCAAGCATGATTAGACCAAACTCTGAGACAGCGCCGTCGTCACACACGGATTAATCAACTGCAAATTCAGAAATCCTGGGGATTTGTAACACAGAGCATAGCATAAAGTCCACACTCTGTAAGCTATTATCTGTTATGATCCACAAGTTCATTGATCAGCTGATGTTGAGGTGAGTTTGTGTTTGAACATTAAGCTGACCTTTTTTCAGGATCTTTTAAAAATTAGTTTGGTCTTCTGTACGCTACTTAAAAGCCCTGTAAATGCAGGAACATATATTTAAAGCCATCATATATCACGACAATACAGCATTTATTATTTATACTTATGTGTTTGAGCATATTTTCTTTAATTCTGTATTGTGTGTGGTGTGGTGTAGACCTTACTTACAAATTGCTTTTTTATTTGAAATTTGGAAACTTACAAATAATACATACTGTATAGAATTGTTCATATATTATACATAATAATAAACATATTATTAGTTTTTAATGAATATATGTTAAAATGATTTTTTTTTGTTTCAGAAGAGAGCAAAAACAATTTTAACTTAAAAACACACATTTTGACAAATACCAATCAATATAAATCAATTAAAACAATTAAAGTAACAAAATAAATTTATACATAAGAAGGAATTGTCACTCAGAAATTACTAGAATATTTAACAAAGAATGTCAAGTAAAACATTACATTTAATGATTGTTTGAAAGTAGAGAAACTTAAAAAGTAAATTGTGGTAAAATGTAGTCAAAAAAAATCTAAATAATATTTGTAATTGTTACAACTTTGGAAGTATTTTGAACACCTTGATAATAACTAACCAAGTATTATTATGCTGTCCAATATTGTTTTAAAGCTGCTAAAATTAGAATAAAAGTACATTTAACTCTTGTTAAAACATTAATTCATTCATTTATTCATTTTCCTTCGGCTTAGTTCCTTTATTTATCAGGGGTCATCAAAGCGGAATGAACCGCCAACTTATCCAGCATATGTTTTACACAGCGGATGCCCTTCCAGCTGAAACCCAGCACTTGGAAACACCCATAACCTCTCACATGCACACACATACTGTACACTACGGCCAATTTAGTTTATTCAGTTCACCTATACTGAACGTCTTTGGACTGTGGGGGAAACCGGACCACTCGGAGGAAACCCACGCCAACACAGGGAGAACATGCAAACTCCACACAGAAATGCCAACTGGCCAAGCGACCTTCTTGCTGTGAGGCGACAGTGCTAACCACTGAGCCACCATGTCTCCTTTGTTAAAACATGACTCTTCAAATTAAAACCTGCTATAATTTGTGGGAAAGATACATACTCTTACCTTGTAGCAAAAAACTAAATGTAAAATTGCATAATCTACACTTCATTCTAATCAATGCAACGTCATTGTACAAGATTTTTCTCACATTCCAGGAATAATCACAAGAGAGGTTTTCCATAAAATTACCATAAATACAAAGCAGCCAATATCCTCAGGAAAGAGGGATTTGGGAAAACAAAAATCCATTGTTACACCTCGAACAAGACATGTAAAATCTAAACCTAAGGCTTGCTCTTTGTACTCTTTTTCGACAGCACAAATCTACTAAACCCATCAAACAGTCTGCACATTTTAGTACTTCAGGGATTCATTTCCTAAAGCAGAAACAGTAAAAAAAAAAAAAACGAGAGAGCATATGAGAAGCTCAGAAGCTTTATGGATCCGTCTGTGTGATGCTCATGGCCTTTTTTCCCCCCACTCATTTCCAAAGTATAATTTAAAGCAGCACAATGCTGAATAAAAAAGTGATGTGTGTACCAAACATGATAACAATAGAGTATTCTAAAGTAAACAAATAGTTACCTCAAATGAAAATGTACATCACAACAGGTTTCCATCTGAAATAAAGCACTAATTGCATTACTATTGGGAAAAAAAATGTGATGTGTAACATGTGATATTGTTTTCAGATGAAACAAAGCAGGCATTTCTGGCTCTCTGATGACTGAATCACTATAATCAAACTATCAGCAGGAATCAAACAAAAGCACTCAGCGCCAAATACACTACATGTGTTGTTTTATTGCACATTTAAAAACCTCAGCTGTTATCTGTGAATAAAACTGATCAACTTGGCAAATACAATCACTGCAAAAGTGGAACCCCCAAAGGAAGATCAATCAACCAACAGACAATAACAGTTTAGGCTGAAATCCTCCTTTTCAACTTGTGTCAAACCTTGATTTTTAATGTACTTAAGTAATAAACGTAAAATTACTTATTGATGAACTTTTGCAAGAAAGCTGAATTACCAAAACTTGTCAAAACTACTCTAAAAACGACTTTAATAATTCATGATAATTCAAGTGTAATCACATTTACATGCAGAACTCCATGCAGATCAGTTCGTAAAATCTGTGAATAATTTCCTGGAGATTCATTCTGAATGGAAGTTTCCTAAAATAAATATACTCTGATGAAGTACAGATATTTAAAATGTTCTTAAGCAGTGTTGGGTAAGTTACTTCAAAAAAGTAATCAATTACTAATTACTATTCACATCATTAAAATTGTATTTAAATTACATTTTTAATTACCGTGTCTGAAAAGTAACTCAGTTACTCAAATGATTAAATTACTTGACTCAACACAACTTAAAATTCAACGCATAAATGCACTACATATAAACCGTAATGCTGCAAAGAAAATAGAAATTAAACTTGACAACGACTTAAATCAAAGCCAAACTTTGAAAACGTTAGCTTTATTTAAAAATGTAACACTTTAAGAATATTAAACATTATATGTATCAAAACGCTTCAAAGCACAACACAATATTTCACACATACCATATCTTGACATAAATTTCTGACTTTGTAACAATTTCATTGTTTCTCAAGCATGTTCAATCTACTAGACCAATTAATTACTCTGCTTCTCTTAATTGATTTATCCAAAACTGTTTATTTTATGATTTTTATAAGTAACTGTAATTAAATTACCGGAAAAAAAAGTAATCCCTTACTTTACTTTTTCTGCTGAAAAGTTATTTAATTACAGTAACTACTTACTTTGTAACTAATTACACCCAACACTGTTCTTAAGAACAGTAGTGAACTTTTTTTTTTTTTACTGTTTTTTTTTTATATTATTAATTAATTTTAGAATGTATTGTCTGCCGCATATACTTAAGATAAGATCTGTGAACTATGTAGAGATGGTGGAACTTTAAGTAACATTTAAAATAGCAAGCAAAACTATTTTGCCAAAATATGGCCAGTTTGTACCATTTAAATGCCACTATATATTCTTCAAAACCTCAAAAACATACCTATTTATACAATTTCAGCAGACATGAACACTATAGATGCAGTTTATTTCAGCTGAAATTGTCTGATATGTATGCATACTGTAGGTACGTTTTTTTTTTTGAAGTTTTGAAAAATATGGCTAGTGGCAGTTACAAGATACAAACTGACCATGTTGCTAAATAAAAAAGTTTTACGCCTCTATTGGTGCTGAAAAGCCAAAATATAACAGATGCATGAGAGGCCAGCTGGTAAAACTTAAAAAAAAAAAAAGAAAAGAGGGGTAAAAAAAAAAAACAAGACTAATTTCCTGATTACAAAATGAGGCAGAATAATGTTTGAACAGGTAGAAACAGATGTGTCGTGCCTGTTACTCTGAGAGAGCCAGCAACGCTTTCAGCTGGGACAGAAATATAAGGTGTAAATAACAGCAGATCTGCAGTGCAGCACAAATCAGAGTCTGACAGCATCTAGTTTGCTCCCGCCAGATACAGAACGTATTAAGTCATTACCACGAGCGCTGCAATCCCATAAAACTGATGAATAGCTTTTGATCTTCTCTGATCTCCACATGACTATAACATTGATTTGACCGTCACGTCATCACTCTTCTGTACTGAGGTCTTACCTTTGGATACTGCTGAACCGGGATCAGCACGCGCTCTGACAGTTTGATGTTTTTGTTGCTGATGATATCCAGGTATTTCTTCACCTCGCCATCTTTTCTCAACTCGTCGCCTTCAAACTTTTCAATCTCTGAATGAAAGAAGAAAATAAATATCTTGAAATAAAAGTGAACATCACAATGGTCTATTTTAATTAAACTGATTTTGGAACTGATTACTGAAAAAAAACTTGCAATGTGTAACATGATATTCTTTAGGAATCAAAGCAGGCATTTCTGCCTCTATCAGTAGCAATCAAACATAAGCACTCAGCGCCAAATACACTACATGTGTCATTTTATGGCACATTAAAAACCTCAGCTGTTATCTGTGAATAAAACTGGTCAACTTGACAAATACAATTACTATAAAATCAAAGCTCCAAAGGAATATCAATCAACCAACAGACAAACCAAATAACAATTTAAAGGTGCAGTAGGTGATTGTCTTCAGAAACATTTTTTGTTGTGCTGGTTGAAAATCTCACATTCCAATAGTAATGATTAAAGTAAATGATCTAAATGTATTTATATGTATTTTTATATTCTTGGTAAGGCATAAAACTAAAAAATGTTCGTCCAATTAAATATTGTCGGGCCGACAATTCCCATAATTCCGATAAGTAGCCCAAACTATCTGTCAACAAATGCAGATTTGTACATCTGCGCATCTCAGTTCACGCAGATCCGCCATTGGCGCGTTCATGACACCATGGCTGAAGTATTTCTTTTAGACAGGTAATGTTATGTTTTAAAACTATTTTAGTCAGGCAAAGCTGATGTAGATTGTGTTGTATTATGAATGGGTTATATGCACGGAAGTGTTGTTCAGCCACTGAAATCTTCTGGCAAAAAATTGATGTGACTATTTTCAGTTTAAGGTAGGCTACTTTTTACAGCATTGATAATGTAGATTTTTTTTTATTTAGTTTAACAACAAAGCACAAGTAAATAGCGCTATTCCGCCTAGCCTGCTTTACTGAGGTGAAGTTGCTTTTATATTCACATTGGTTCATTTTTGAACAATGACAACCTGTGATGCGCTCCCTATATTGTTTACCATGCTACTCTGAACACTCGGTCTGAAATAGCATGTAAGTATGGCTTACTAATAAGTGTAATTCCTGCACGCCGCCAGCCAACCACTAAGCATGACATATTGCACATTATGACAAGTTTTGCTTGCTAACTACACAACTAAAAATGTGCTGGATAAAATACAGTTTTTCGTTCGGAATTGTAGTTTTATAAAGTACTATAAAGTTTTCTAACTGGCGAATGACATGATCTAGTGGGTTGTCTGCTGTCATCTTTAAGGTACGTGCGTTCGCGATTTTAGGAGGCGTGGCTTTGGACTGCAGGGGTGGAACTTTGTTTCAAAGATATTATGCTAACCGGTTAGCATTTTGGCAGATCACCTACTGCACCTTTAAGGCACAAAAAACAGTGTTAAAGGCACAGAAGTCATTTTCGCCACAAGATGGTGCGCAAAGGTGTAGTTTGATGATGTTATGGCTGAGCGTGGGATCATGGGAGTTGTGGTTTTAAATGCACCCTACGGGGTTCCTCTAGAAATCACGTTCATGGATGAGCTAAAGTTTTCAAAACATATTATCATTGTAGTATGAAGTATGAAGTATAATTCTGAAAGCTGTCGAAGCAAAACAAAACTGCTGAAGCAACAGACCTTTTGCAAGGAGACTTTTCATTTTAAATAAGGCCGCCTGGACACTTCTGGTGAACAGTAATGCAATTATAAACTACGTATTTTCTCAGTATTTTCAATGCTCAGCTGCTGCTCTTGACGGCTATTACTTCTAAACGGCCTTTCATCTCGTTTTACTCTTGAACAAATAAATGAATGCTTATGTCTATTTAAAAAACATTTGCTGTTAAAAAAAATAAAAAGGAAATTAAATATAGTCACATTAACACTTGACCAAAAGTTTTTAGTGGCTGAAACCCATTGCTGATGAGAGACGAGTGTGACGTGACACAAAAGCAGCAGAGCTTTTATTATGCCACAGCCAACCACTTCCTGTTCTTCTAGTCACAATCATGCAGCGATGTTTTATCATACTAAACACATTTAAGGTTCTGTTATAATGATGCTGTGTGCTGTCTAATAAACACAACATATTAAAGAGTCAATGGTGTTTCTGTATTTTATATAAATAAAAAGTGGAAATTTAACAGTGAAGTCATTAATATGGCGACATAGGACACAGTCTGTCACTAATTAAAATTGCTTAATGCTCTGAATCTGAACCTTCTTAAAAACTTTTGTGATAAAGTAAATAAGTCAACAAATATATATAATATTGTTCTAGTAGTTTTTGGATATTTTAATAAAAAAAAACACATACTGTGCTTTTGTTCTCTAAAATGGATAAGCATCAGTAAGCTATTTTTTTATATATATTGGACGCTAAAAGGTTAATGTTTTATTGCACTATAGATTACCATAAACTTACAGTGTTGTTTAAAGGAAAAAAGTACAAGGTCTTTTCTTAAACCATGCTTCACAGTACTTCAACACTTTGCATCAGAACACTGGGCCATGTGAACCACCAAGCATGTTTACTACATTGGTAAAGTCATGCATAAGACACTGCACTGATATGTGCTGAAAACATTACAATGTACAAGTTTACAAATGAAGCACACTGGTAAAAGTGTAAAAGGCCAAAGCATGAGATTAAAAAGAGTTTTATTTGTGTGCAGTTAAGTCTAAATATCATTAGACTTTAGTTGTGATTTTGTACAAATTGAAAGAAAGAAAGAAAGAAAGAAAGAAAGAAAGAAAGAAAGAAAGAAAAACATGGATGTCAAATCATGGCTTGATCAGTGCAGGAAATCTAGCTTTCGATGGCACGTTTATTAACAACAATTAAATAAACGCTCTGGGTATACCGTAACTTGTCGGCGTAAGCCTGCTAAGCCCTTATTCGCATGACAAACACAAATTGAAAAGCTGCTGTGCAAAACTGTAATATTTTGTGCTTGAGGAATTTTATGGTGCTTTTGAGAATTGAGCTGGAGACTTAGCAGCCACACAACATTAAAGAGGCTTGAAATGAAGCTGTCACCTGGCTTCCTCCAGGGATCCCCTTCTGTCGCTGCTAAATTAATGCTCAGCAGAATTGAGAATTATGAACCTGTGCAACTCGTGTAAAACATGGAGAGGGAAAAAGGGAAGGGAAGCCAGCAGGTGAACGGAGACCATTATTTTTCATCTCAACCTTGCGATTCTGAGCTGCTTAAACTTGCAGAAAAATAGAACTATATAAACAACTATTTATCACTCGCACAGATAAAAGGGATTTTCAAGCATCTAATCAATAAAAGTGTCATTTGTTTTTATCAATAAAAAATGTATCCTCTTTCTTTTCTTTTTTTTTAACAAAATTAAGCATCCTCTTACAACACAGTAAAAAGCCATTTAGTGTAACAATAGTTTATATGCCAAACAATCTTGTCTTGTCAAATTTTGAACAAGAACCATTCGATGACATATTAACTCTTTATAGGGCACTCATTGAAATACTCACTGAACAAACCCTGGAATGTTACTGGGGTTATTACAAGAACTTTTATGACTTTAAGTTTAAAACTTAAGTCACACTAATGAAGTGATTTTAAATCTTTATACTTTGTCATCATCCTCCATACCGCTGAAAAATAGTTTTATCCATTTGTCAGTGAGAAGTTTTCAATCATTTAAAATACATTTTAGTATTTTATTCATTCATTCATTCATTTTCTTTTCGGCTTAGTCCCTTTATTAATCTGGGGTCGCCACAGCGGAATGAACCGCCAACTTATCCAGCATATGTTTTTTACGCAGCGGATGCCCTTCCAGCTGCAACCCATCACTGGGAAACATCCATACACACATTCATTCACACACATACACTACGGACAATTTATCCTACCCAATTCACCTATACCACATGTTTTTGGACTTGTGGGGGAAACCGGAGCACCCGGAGGAAACCCACGCGAACACGGGGAGAACATGCAAACTCCACACAGAAACGCCAACTGACCCAGCCGAGGCTCGAACCAGCGACCTTCTTGCTGTGAGGCGAACGTGCTACCCACTGCGCCACCGTGACGCCCATTTTAGTATTTTAGTATAATTTAATTATTAGTTTATTTCATTCTTACCTGAATAAATCTGTTTCAATCAATGACAATGAATTCAGTTGAATGTTACCTGTTAGTTTACAAGCTGTTTTATTGATGTCTTTTGAAGCTCTGATTCTGCATTTAAATGAGACGTGATAGGGTTCGAAAAGTTGCACTTTTTCTTTCAACACACTAAGAAATGCTGGGTTATTCAACCTCAAATTGGGTAAAATATGGACTAGCCGAAACACTGGGTTAAATTTGGTCCTATTAATTTAATTTAAAAAAATGAAACCTGTTGCGTTAGCCCCTATTACACCCATAATTGATTCAATTCATTAAATGTTACTTGCATTGAACATATTTTTACGCATATAAAATCACATTTTAGATTAAATGTGGTACGTCTCGTCTTTGAAGCAGGTAGAAGCAGTCTGAATTTTTCCACTATCTTCCTTCAATTTTAAGTCTTGGAGCATGTTTGTTTTAATGATAGCTTAGTGTGATGGTCATTTGTGAATACACCACAGGTATGATACTGCAGTTATAAAGCTCTTGCACGCTTATGCATTTAAAAAGAATCATTCTCTCTGCATGGTTCCTCCGTAATGATCACTTCTTTTTAAGTCTTAAAGCTTTTCAATAATTATCTAGAAAGCAATTATTCGCTTATTACAATGTAATCTGTTGGAACTATTTGAAAAGAGGATGAAATCATGCTGGAAAATAAAATCAAAAGATCCATATCTGCAGTTATTTTGAACCCGCTGGTCTCAAGGTGATCTTCAGAGGATTTATGAAGTAATTTCCCCTCAAGTTCACACAGGCGTCCTATCAGAGTAACCACAGGTGTAGTTCAGCAGATCAGTGATGAACATGTTGCACCAATTCTTGAAAAACTAATGGTTAGCCTATACCCTTTTCCACCATTTTTAACAGTTTTTCTATTGATTTACCGCTTTAAACCAGTGTTTCTCAACCTGTTTGACTCAATAGGCCCAATATTTAATAAGCACTAAAATATTTCTAGAAGTTGTGTTGTGAACTAAGGGGCGTCACTGTGGCGCAGTGGGTAGCACTATCGCCTCACAGCAAGAAGGTCGCTGGTTCGAGCCTCGGCTGGGTCAGTTGGCGTTTCTGTGTGGAGTTTGCATGTTCTCGTGGGTTTCCTCCAGGTGCTCCGGTTTCCCCCACAAGTCCAAAGACATGCGATATAGGTGTATTGTGTAAGCTAAATTGGCCGTAGTGTATGTGTGTGAATGAGTGTGTATAGATGTTTCCCAGTGATGGGTTGCAGCTGGAAGGGCATCCGCTGTGTAAAACATATGCTAGATAAGTTGGCGGTTCATTCCGCTGTGGCGACCCCAGATTAAAGAGACTAAGCCAAAAAGAAAATGAATGAATGAATGTTGTGATCTAAAAAAAAAAACTTGTTTTCAAACATTGTATTGATATATTAAATTGATAAATGTGGTTAAATAATGAAATTATTTAATAATAAAATATGTTTGCAAATATGATCAGCATAACAATAGTATTTTAATTAAAGTCATTTTAATAAATTTAAAATAATTTCATTTTTGTCAGAACAAAAACATTCATTAAACATTCTCCATATTCTTTCTTACTTCCTGTTTTGTGGCATGTGTAATAAATAGAAGGACAGAAATCAAATTGTTCACATATCTACAACAAACATTATATCCTGTAAAAAGATATGTAAAAAAAAAAAAATATATATATATATATATATATATATATATATATATATATATGTAATGTGCCGCAATGTCTCAGATGCAGCTGTGCTAATGATTAATACAATACATTCATTATATTCATTGTATCGTAAAGTTTGATTTTGGTGAAAAGCATTTTGCAATATGTAATACCAGATATAACAACTCTTACAATGCAGTTTTTTAATTTATAAAAAAATACTTTTTTTTTTCTATTTTCATGAAATGCTTCTATCAAACAGTGACAGCTTGTTAATTTAATACTTGCATTCCCCTCACACATTTCCCGAGGCTTGTTCCCTGATTTAAACCTTTTTTTTTGCTTGAAAATCTATCATCTTTTAAACTTTCTAGCACTAACAGCTCTGTGGTTAAAAGATCAGATCCCGAATGAGACAATGCATAAAGTGGAGAGTTACAGAGGTCTTGCTTCATCTGTGCCCTTCAGCATGACACTAACTCTCAGGAGACTGTAAGCAATGAATGGAGAAGCATCTGCAAAATGACAACATCAAGAAAAGGTGCATTTCTATCACAAAACCTGTCTGATTCTGATGATTGATTTTGAACCTTTTTTCACCCTGTTATCTTATCCTTTTCTCTGGCTGAATGGTACAAAATCAAACAAGGCTGAAAACGAGGCATTTTTGGAAATGGAAAATCCCAAGGATTTTTTTGTTTTTTGTTATGGAGATAGATGCATGCTGAATCAACATTATACAATATTATAAAAGAAAGAAAGAAAAAACAAAAGAGAGAGAGAGAGAGAGAGAGAGAAACTGTAACTGACTGCAATATTGTAAATATACAGTACAGTAAAGAGAGGAATATATAGTCACTTGCTTATGAATCAATGTCCATTTGAAATATGAAAAGTAGTTCAGCTGCAAACATGATGCACTAATACTCAGAGAACATATTCAAGTATTCTGTGCACTTCTAATGCTATTTGCACAGAAAAGGCTTGATCACAAAATTCAAAGCTGCTGTATTCCTTTTTTGCATCATGCTGTGATTTCAATGAACTGAAAAACAAACATATGCTTCATGAGAATAAAAAGTGCTGTAAAACCTTGTTTTTTCGGATTTGATTGATTTTGAATGACCCCAATTCACAATGAAAGCCATCTCTTGAGTATGTCATGCATGCCTGACAACCCTAACTAACAAAAGTCTCTGGGTGCCATTTGAGAGCTGGTGATCTGATCTTATTGAGTGAGTTAAAGACCAAAAGGTCCACAAATGGCCTTTTAGTTGATACATATAACAATTTCAAGGGCGAGTGGCTCTGTGGAATGAGTATCGCAGGATAATAGAGAAGATTCAGGCTTAAATTTTAGTTTGGCTTCTTTGTTCTGGTCTCTACTGTTACATCATTGCATAAAACAGTTAATGTCAGCTTGTTTAAAGAGTTAACGGCCAATGGCTTAATAACAATCATAGGTCATTCAAAGGTTTAAAATAAAAACAAAACTTTAAATCCATAAAAAGCAACTATATCTATTCTCTGTGTTACCCCATTACAATAAGCTGAAAAAATACAGATTGGAACTTGTTAAATCCAAGAGCTCTGTGAAGTTTCTCCAAAACTGAAGTTCACTGAAATATTCTAGATTGAATTTTGTGAACTTTGTTCTTAACCTAACTGTGTACAAATACATTGATAAAAGAAAATTGAATGAGACCTAAACAATCTGATGATGATAACAAAATAACCCCCCAAAAAAGGCAAATATGTTTTTTTGAATATTATTTAGAGTATTGTTCTCTGATATATAATACATTTTGCACTGCTTGATTGACCTTTTCTAACAATCCATCAAAAAGACATCCTTACTGAACTTTGCAGGCTCACCGTCTCTCTGAAGATAACACCCTGCTGGCTGGAAAATAAAACTTTTAACTGAAAATGACATTCACATTGTAAAATACATCAGTCTGACCTGACGATCAGGGCCCTGTGGAACATGAAAATTCAAAATCGGCCACATTAGGATAATACGGCATGAAAAAAAAGAAGCCAAATCACTCTTTTGTTCCAGTAAAATACATTTGCAACCCAAAAATCATTTCAAGGTTACTTGTTACATTTGCCTTCTGCCATCTTCTCTTTGTGTTCACTTTATCTCTGTAATCTGTAACATAATCGGTCCACAATTGCTCTGTGCTCCTCTAACACATTCATACACGCATACAAAGGCTTATTTTTAAAATGATATGACACGAAAATTGATATAGAGGAGACAATTGGAAATGTGAAAGATGTGTCATTTAGTTTGGACTAATTGTACATTGTAAGTAAAACCCATGGATAATATTCACAGTACTCATGCCATTCAGAAAAGCTCACAGGAAGAGCAGCTTTTGATGTGATCCATCAGAACACAGATGAACAAAGAACTGAGGCAATATGAGCTATCAAAGCTTTGTTTGATTGAATTGTTCTGTTTTAAAACATAAATCCTACTTTAAAGCATATACTTGATCTATAATAAAACCCAATTAGGACACTTGCAGTATAGAGAAGATGAAGATTTAATCACATCAGCTTGTGAACTCTTCTGCCCTACAAAGGCAAAGTGCAGTAACTACACAATTGGTAAAAATTTAGCTAAAGTCTAGAATAGGATCTTTGACATCTGTTCTGTCTTGTGACAAAGTCTCCAGGTTCAGTTTCGTCCTGTGTCAGAAAAACAAGTGTCTAATTTGCAGTAACTACAAAACCCAATTTGGTGTAAAAAAAGAAAAGAAAAGTAAGGCATGTAAAGGCATTTTGTTCAGCTTCAGTGTTTGTGTAGATACTGCACTTTGCCTTTGCAGGGCAGTGTTGCCCTGTATGTGCCAGAGGAAAAGCTTCTAAGGTGTATTTTACTATGTTTGTGTCTATTGCACTGATATTACTATTAGAGCAAAGACTGCCTATATCGGTTTTAGATGAAAGTTCATATTCTTGTTATTTAAGACTTTTTGTAAGACTTAAATGGGTGAATCTATTAAAAATACAAAATGTTATTATGGCTGTGACAGTTACATAAAATATGAAAACACATAAAAAGTGTCAGTCTGGCGCTTTTTAAAATTTGCACACATTGCATTTTTTCTTTGCTGAGCATTAGAACTAATTACAAACCGTTTAGATTAGTCGAGTTTTGTTGATTGTTTAGTTAAGTGTTTACAAAAAAAGTGCAGCTGATTGTTATTACAATGATTATAACAGGAGTTACTGCTAGACTAATGTCATGAACTAATATCAACACAGGCTCATTGGGAACATGTGCTCAGTACTGCCTTTTTGAGAACCAAGAAATATGTGCCCCGAGGTTTAATGGCTGGATTTGTTATGTAGAACATATAAGTTTAGATTGGCAGAAATGTACACAGCGGCCTATGGTGATATTACAAGAAATGGAACGTATGAGAAAACGTGCCCAGTAACATATTTGAGAAAAAAAATGTATACGGCGGCCTCTAATGGATTTGTAAAAACGTAAACTGCAAACACAGTCCTCAGTACAGATTTCTCGGTTCTCAAAAATGTAGCCATGGGCACATATTCTGCCTATTTGAAGTAATATGTTACATTGAAGGACATCAAAGATACAGTAATTATTATTAAGTTAACCATAAAAAATGCCCTTCCAAAAGAATAAATGCCCCTTAAAATTAGTACCAGAGAAAAGTATTGCCCATTGCATAATAAAATCAGTGCATGACAACAGAAAATTGAGGGGGGGAAAGGACTGTTGTGCTTCCTTTTATATAGTATGCCAGGGGTGGTCAACCCTGTTTCTGGAGATCTGGAGATCTACCTTCCTGCAAAGTTCAGCTCCAACCTTTATCAAACACAACTAAACTATCTAAGAAGGATCTAAAGGAGCACTTGGTAATTAAAGACAAGTGTGTTTGATCACAGTTGCAGCTGAACTCTGCAGGAAGGTAGATCTCTAGGAATGGGATTGAGCAGCCCTGTGATATGTTATCATAGGCATGATATGACTGTTCATGAAGGGTTTCAAAAAAGAAAAGCTTTCAAGAGTGCACTAGATGATGCATTTTGCATTTGAAATTTGGCACAATTATTCTTTAAAAAGCAAAATTATTATCAAAACACCCAGACACACACCCAGACACACACACACGCACATACACACACACAAAACATGGCATACTCAGAAAGTGATATTGGTATTACTGAATAAATCAAATTCACATGCGAATGTAATATTTTGCAACTGAAAACTAACACTAAACAGGTTTAAAAAAATAGTTTCAGATGAGTTTGAGAAACTCATTTCAGTTTCTGAATATAAATATTGTTACATCTCAACAAATCTTCCCAAAGTCATTACCGTCAGAAACTCCTTCTCTTTCATTTCTTCCCCCCATCATCATGCATCACCCTCATTTACATTACTTAATTAACCTTAGTGGCCCAGCGGGGATGTACATATTTTCATAGTGCAGTCAAAGGTAATATTTACATCTCAAGCTACTGAACCATTGCACCAGTACAACACATATGACCTTCAAACAGATGCTTCAAAGTTAAACAGGCTAATATAAAGCATCCATATCTCCACAACAAATGTGTTCTAATGGCTGAACAACAGCTGAATGATGCCTCTTAAGGGGCAGGAAAAGACACTGAATTGTAATGTTTAACCTCTATGAAGAACAACCTGACTTGTTTTCTAATAAAAGTGTGTGTGACGTGTGCTGCATCGCTCCTCTTTCAGTGTGTAAAGACTCAGAGGTCTGCTCGGCAGATGTCCACACAGTCGGGTCCAGCACCTTTCAGGGGTGCCATAACAAAGTTAGATTGCTGCTAAACGAATTAGGAGAGCTAATATATTACAATGGGGCTTTTAAATGCAATTATTATTTAATCATGTTTTGGAATATCAAAGATAGTAATTGGCTCGTTTATACCAGAAAGTCACATTTCACCCAGCAGGTTGAAAATTGGACTTCTGTGAATTTTTTTAAAATTGTATCTCGAAAACACTCATGTACAGTAAGTGTGATTCAAAGATATAACGATGATAAAAGATGATACAGGTTTATACTGTATATACACAAACATGCATATTTCAATAACAATACTCAATATATAATTTATAATACAATAAAAAAGTTACTTTGTGAAATATTAAAAAATAAGTTATTTTAAGTATTTAAAAAAACTACATGATCTTAACTTGATATTCTAATGATTTTTGGCATGAAAAAAAAATCTATAATTTTGACTGATACAATATACTTTTGGCTATAAATATACTGATGAAACATAAAACTGGGTTTGTGGTCCAGGGTCATAAATATGCCCAAGTGATTTGATTTGACATTGATTTATATTTTTGATTTATATAATTTTATATGAATACACATTTTAAAATAGTATTGCATACCTGTTGCTTCAATAATAATGGCCCATTTTGGATGATTATGTGCTGTTCTTTTCGTTCTTCATCACTCCCACTCTCTTTAGTGGAGTCTTGTTCTCGTGTTGTTACTAAAAATACTTTCCAGGATTTCAATGTTGAATGCGTCCATCTTTAAAACGCATGCAAATTACTGCCAAGCGCAACAGTTACCGTACGGTGCTTGACAGTGATCAAAAAGGATTTACTAAATGACTTTTGGCTTTATCCCTCTTGTAAACTAAGAGATGTGGATACGGATGGCAATTAAATTACCACACAACCTTGGTGTTTCTCTTTTTTAACCAGTGGGTAATTCGACTGGGGATTTTTATGCAAGTGTCGAGAGAAAAATACAGACTTTATTGATTCAGACAGCACAGACTAACCCCTGTAGACTCTTAAAACTAAGGGTTCTTTATTGTCATCGATGGTTCCACAAAGTACTGTTAACATCCGTTTTTTTTTATTTACCGTATTCTTCATTCATTAATTTCTGTTAATTAAACTGTTCTCCACTATGAGAAATAATAGGTTCTTTAAAACACCGAAAGGTTCTTGGGAGAACCAAAAATTATTCTTCAATGGCATCACTCCGGCGTCACGGTGGCGCAGTGGGTAGCACGATCGCCTTACAGCTAGAAGGTCACTGGTTGGAGTCTGCATCTTCTCCCCGTGTTTGCGTTGGTTTCCTCCAGTTTCCACCACAAGTCCAAAGACATGCACTATAGGTGAATTGGGTAAGCTAAATTGTCCGTAGTGTATGTGTGTGAATAAGTGTGTATGGATGTTTCCCAGTGATGGGTTGCAGCTGGAAGGGCATTCGCTGCGTAAAAAATATGCTGTATAAGTTGGTTGTTCATTCCGCTGTGGCGACCCCAGATTAATAAAGGGACTAAGCCAAAAAGAAAATGAATGAATGAATGAATGGCATCACTCCAAACACCCTCTTTTGGAGCCATTATTTTTATGACTATAAATAGTGAAGACAAGAAAAGAGTAAGAGACACTAAAGTAGCTAATGTGATGATAACGATGAATTTTACAGACTTCAGTGTCAGAAATCCATCTGTTTTCATCAGTTTGAGTATAAACTGACTCATTCATTCATAAACATGCATGTGTGCACACAGCACAGATTACAGACTGCGCACAGTTGGGTTGTATTCACAAAGCTATTGATAGCTCAGTATCAGTGACACAGAATATACAAAAATACAAAAAATATGGCTAAAATCATTCTGACATGCTTTTTAGCAAAAAAAATTTCTCCATTACAGTTTAAGCGCTCCCCCAATCATAAGAAGATTCCTTAATTGAACTTTTGCCGGAGGGCTCATATTATGCATGAATAAGAAAACGAGAGTGTGCTTGTCATGCACTAAAAAAAAGGACAATATGATTTCTGCTCTGGCTTTGCTCAGGATCCACAAATGAGCACAACGAAGAGCAAAGTGACATATCTAAATCCCAAAATATATTTAAAAATAAAATCTCATGCTTAATTCTGCATTAACATCTGCCACATGTATAATATTGAGCAAACGCATGCAAATTATTCTGGGAGCACAAGGACACTGTCAGCTACAGCCCATCTCCCCAAAGAGTGGTGTTTCATCAAGTCGCCAAACAGCCTCACAGGAGAGTGTTACTCACTGAATCTCACAGCAAGAGTACACACGGGCATCCCATTTTTAGAAGGTGTCGCTGTAACAGCAAGAAGAAAAGGAACCTGCCATCCAGCCAGAGAAACAAAGACCCTTGGGATCTCTTTGTTCCAGCAGGAGTTTCAGGCACAGTCTATGCAGCACAGTTCACTGTATATCTCACAGCAAACACAAGTGGCCTTTGCCAGCTATGCTGCTGAGAAAACCAGACAACATGGTGAGAACCAAAAATATCCTGGAAGAACACAAAACCTGTCAGGTTTTTTTTTTTCAAGTGGGTTTTGTAGTTAATAATGGAGAGAAAGGTGTGTAACTCCATAGGGATTCTTTCTCTAAAGAAATGGATTAAAATGTTGAAAGAAAAATGGAAAATGGAACATTCTTTCTACCAACTTTGAACCAGTTAAACTGTAAAATAACTGTACTTATGAAAACCATTAAAACCGAAGTTTAAAAGTTAATTTAAAAAAATAAATAAATCTTAATATAATTTTGTATAGATTACATGTGTTTTTTTTCCCATTGGTGAAATTGGTGACACTGTATGTGAACAAGAAATGTGAGTGTTCGTAACTCGATTTGCCAAAATTAAGTAGTTCAACAATCTTAGAGATAAGTTAAATATTAGAAAATACAAAATATTAATCAATTATTACTAAATATTTTAAGTAAAACAATATATATGAAAATTGCAATGCTCAACCAAAGGGACTACTAATCACCATAATGGCGACTTCAAACCCAAACAATGGTAGAAAAACAATGTCCTTTCATAATGTCAATTTTCTGTGTTATTTTCTTAAAACTAAATCAATAAATAAAATGATAGATCTTCTTCATAAAATTATACTTAATGAAATCAATCTAACTACTGTAAGCTTTTCTGCATAACAAGGGATAGAACGGAAATAGTAAAGAAGACAACTCGAATTTTACAGTTGCATTAAAAAAAATTGTTGGACATTAAGAAAAGTCATCTGATATCAACAAATTGTTTTAGAGTGGAGGATTGTGGGATATCATAAACAGCAAAGATTCTACATTTATACTGCCTTCAAAAAACTTCAGATAATGGCAGTGTTAAGGTGTGATCCATCTGCCTAAGAAAGTCATAGGGGAATATTGAAGAAGGGGACTAGAACTGAACATCAAAATCATGTTAGCTGCTAAATAAATTTCAGCTGCACAGATAAATTTGAGCCTTATGGAGAAGAAATTGAGATTAGTTGCCCTTGTGACCGCTGACTCGACTAGCACTCAAAAAATATGACATCATTTGGCACTGGGCAAGATGCCTGTGAAGTCTTGAGACCAGGGGTGTCCAAACCTGTTTCTGGAGAGCCACTGCCTTGCAGAGTTTAGTGTCTAATAAAAAAATACAGCTAATCAAGGCCTGCAGGATTCCTAGAAACATCCAGGAAAGTGTTTTCCTGGTTGCAGCCAAAATATGAAGGACATTGGCCCTCCAGGAGCAGGATTAGACACCCCTGACCTAGACAAAATATTTAAAAGCAAGGACATCAGACTGTAGATGAAGATGAGACTAGTTCAGACCCTCAAAAAAAGAAAAAAAAATCATACGGTAGCTCACAAAGACGTCACTCTCCAACACTTTCTGTTTGTCTGTTTGTTTCTATTTGTCAAATTTCTGAAAACTTAAACCGATTGTGAAATCTGCATGAGTACATCTTTCTCCTTCATGTGAAATTCACAGTTGTGTGGATCTCTATTAATAAGACTGAATTTAGCCCACAGAAATTTACCGAAGAATGGTAATTGTGACCACACTTCTATGCACACACTGGAGACCTTTATCCAAACACTGATGCCTTCCTACGGTGGTTATTTATCTAAAATTATTCAAACGCTGAAACATTCTAAAAAGAAAGAAAATGTAGAAATTATTTTCAGCCACTCTATTATTCTTTCCACCAACCGTGAACTAGACAGGGTTTTGGAATATTTTAGACAGCAAAGCATCTACAGTACATAGAGTACACACTGCCTTCACAAAATAACTGATAAAGCCAGGCTCACACTACAGGAGTTTTAAGTATATTTATTCCTAATTTATGCCTCCCGACAATCTGTGAAAAACAAAATCTGGCCCAGGACCACAATCAGTTTGGAAATTCAGCCCAGATTATCTGGTAATAAGAAGCATTTACAGATTAACTATATAGCCTAACCTGCAGACACATCTTGACTGTCCTGATAACACGTCTGATCACACGAGATAATATAACTATTTTACATAAAAGTTGGGAATTCATACAAATTCATATGACTTTTCATTTTTTAAGGAGGCGTGCCCCCAAACCCCACCCCTAACCCTTATTGGGGGAAGAGCAATTTGTACTAAAATGTATGAGATTATACAAAATAGCCTTTAAATCAAAAAGTTACAAATTGTCATGAAATTGCGTTGGATAACATCAATTATGTTTGATACACTGAAAAAAATGATTTACACATTTTTTAAAAGTTCAGTGGTTGTAAACAATTTATTTGAGTGGAATTTAAACAAACAAATTAAGTTGAACATTACTAAATTTAATTAAAATTCAACACCTATAAATTGTTTGCAACAATTTTGCAGAAATCCTTTTTTCAGTGTATTTAGGATTTTTAATAGTATTACTATGCTTGGTGCGAATTACAGGGGGGTTTTGGGGGGATTTACCCCCCTTATTTAACGCTTGATCCCCCTGAAGGACGAAAAAAACGGGGGTTGTTGGTATCTACGTTTAGCCTGAAAGTAAAGTCAAATTAGATGCATAATAACGTTCGCAGCCTGACCTACAGTAACATCTGAAATAGCTAATCAGAGAATTCAGTAGGTCAGAATACACTAAATATCCCTCAAAACGCTGAAAACTAAAATATGTTTTATAAAGCAACTAGATGTAATTAAAAATAAATACATAAATGACTGAAACATGTATTACACAAACTAACCGAAAAATGTTGACCCCCCCCGATCGTCAATGTATAATTCGCACATTGTGACTATGCATACTTCAACATAGAGCTAGGAGATAAATCAACATGAAATCACAATCACAATTAAGCAAAAGCTGCATTCGTCATGCACATTGTCAGGAAAGCTTGTCCTGTGATCAGTAGTAAATATCCTCTGAAGACAAGAGGGCGCTCTCTTGCAGAAACTCTAAATAAGCCTTGAAGAAGAAAGCCAGGACATCTCTATAGCAGTTGCTGAATAAACAGAAGATTTAACTGCTTTAATTGATTCAACATAATTAATAATCACATGACTATGGAATCATCTCACAAAGTCTCGACTGAATTTATTTAGGGAGTTTGGAGTAAAAACATGCTACTATATGTTGTATTTTCACATGCTTTCAGGTGCAGCATCATCTACTACATATAGCTGTAGTTGACTGAGAAGCTACACAAACAGCTGTCATTATAACAGAACGATTCTCTCGAGTACATTATTATTGAGTGATTAAATCATCTGTGATATTGTGTATCTTGTCAGTCAACTACGACTGTGTAGTAAATGCTCCGTCTGAAAGCATGTGCTAGATATTTACTATTCATTACAGAACTAGCTTTGCTGACAAACTACACAACTGCTTTTATAGAACACATCCAAACGTAGCACATACAGACAAAGACCTGAACATACTGGATAAGCGAAGAAATTATATATATATAAAAAAATGCAACAATCTGCTACATCAGTTAATTTTAAGTGGTCCCACTAGTATGATAATTATAAAATATTATCTTCTATGCACCCCAATTTTGAAATGTTGTGTGTGAACGTGTGCATGTTTATAATTACTTATCTGTTATGGAAATACTGGATTCAGATATTTATTAATGTCTTCCTACAGTGCTCATTTTAGTAATTCTTCAATTATTTTCAGTCACACCATCATTCCACCAACCGCAAACCACTCAGTACTGTAAGATACTATTGGCAGTAAAGTCTCTACATCTAGTAAATAACACAACTCAAATAAAGGCACTGTTACAGTATGTAAACTGAATTCAAACAAGCTTTCAGGTATCCATACAGTGCTTATTCCTCTAATGAAATTGAAATGTTAATAAAAATGGAAAATATTGAAAGATTTCAATAATTTTCAGCGACTTCATCATTCTCTCCACCACCTGTGAACCACACAGTATCAGGAGATATTTTAGGATCCACTTCTGCATTGCCTTCAAAAACCAACTAGGATAAAGGTACTGTTATAAATTCAGATTTTCCTTGATGCCTTTTTACCTCCATATACTGACAACAAAGGCATTTTTTCCAGTTTTCACAGCCATTCATTTCAGGAAGGCAGCATGCCAAAGAATCATGAAGCCGAGGGGTAAAAATACAGTAAGGTGGCTGGCAAGCCTGAGAGATGTAATGGGTATCCCCTCCAAAAGTTTCACAATTCCAGTAGCTCACAGAGTCTTTCAGTCTTTCTTAGGCCTCCAGTCACTAGTACAAACCATAAAAGAGAGCTGATATGTCACTTATTATTTAGAATGGGTTATCAAGCCATCTATCAATTTCAGCTGTAGCGCAACATCACCATATTTATCAAAATATTAAGGTAGCTGGTATTAACCTATTAGCCTGCACATGATTACTCTGTGATAGAGAGCTGAGGCTTGATAAGTTTTCAAATGGGAAGCTGTTACGAACAGCTGATCCTATCAACATACCCATTTTAAATAGCTCACACTCTACATACTAATGTCCAGAGGATTGCGGTAGTTGGTCTATCAGTGTCTGCAACTATGCAATCTGCAGGTCGTATTTACTTTGCAGGAGAACTAAATCAAGTTAAAAGGCTGCTTATGTAAATGGAAACATATCATTAAACATTCATTCCATCTTCAGACACGTTAATGATTTCATTTTGTCAGGACAAGGTTACTGCTAGATCACACATTTGATCAACTGCATATATTAGCACTAATTTCAGACACGTGGAATAACGCATCCTGCAGTGGACGTGTGTTTTAAACCTCAAACATTCAATGCTTGAGAGTCATACATGACTGTTTAAACCAAAAGCTGGTAATAGATACACTGCAAAAGGCAGAGGAAAAATATTTCAACATTTTCTGATTGCATTTAGTGTGTGTACAGTTTACCACAAATACATCTCTGTTAACGAATGACCAGTTATTTTAATCATATCAACACTTTGATTTATATGTTTATTTCTTCAGCAAGAAAACACTTAACCAAAAATCACCTCTCATTTTTAACTCAACCATGTAATATCGATTCCTAAAATGTTGTTGCTAAGCAGATTTTTGCTGCCATACATTTCTTCCCTGTGAAGCTCTGTTTTTGAAAAACGGACTCTGAAGTGGATGCTGTGGCAGTCTGTCCTTTTCTAAAATAAGTAGTTTGCATCAAGTCACCTCTATAAAAAGCAATTCAGCAATGTGCTTCACAAGATCAAAATGACAGACTGGAATTTGAAGCACCCTCTTTGTTCCCCCATGAGGAACAGCTTATTCCAGGTTGGTGGTTCTCTTAAGTGGACTGTGCGCAACCTGGAAATCAAAGCATCTGGAAGTAGAAACTTGTAACTGCCTCCTTCAGCCAAAATATCTCACACAATTTAGGAGCCAAACCTGTAAAACCATTTCAAAACAATCAATGATGGCTGTGCATAATTTGGTAACACTTTACAGTAAGGTTATATTAGTTACTGTTATTTAAAGGTGCTGTATGTAAGTTTTTGACTCTTCTAAAGCATAAAAATACCATAATATGTTTGCAGATATTTAAGAAACATGCCAAGTAAACATTAGTGTTTATTTGAAAAACAATACTGAATTCAGTTATTCTGCTTTGAAAATGTCAGTTATGTGCCGAACGCTGTCTTTGTTTTGGTTCTTTGAACCCGCCCAATGCCACTTTAGGCAATTATATTTCAGCACCCCGGGTTGCCTTGATGGAAAACTGCGTATTTCATTCATTCATTCAGAAAGGCTCTCAATATGCGACCTCTGGTGGACAGTAGCAGACTCCGAAATGAGAGGCAGATTCAGAGTTCCACATGAGGTTATTAATTAGAAAATAATATAAATATTACGAATGTAAACATTAGGTGAGCAGGTTACATTGTAACCCCGTGTCCTAATAACTCGCTATTTGATGAGATTTGCAGTGATAAGCAATTTGGCTGTTTGCACCAGACGAAACATGACAGAAATTTAAATACAGCCATTCAGAAGGACAGAATATCCACTCACTCACGAAATGGTAAGGTTTATAATCAAATTAATACATATTAAACCTCTTTAACATTATTAAATGTAGATGCTGAATCACTATGTGTTGGTTTTGAGTCACAGTTCTAAAGTTCAATTTCAAACTGTTTATTTTATTTTCAAGATCTGAGGTGAACTATCTGCTGCTACTTACCAGTAGTATGGCAATATATGTCATGTAAAATAGCATTTAAACTCACATTGTTAGCATTTAACACTGAATAACAGCACATGACATGCAACTGAGGTGATCATTGTCACTTTTCTGTTGTTCAGCAGTTTCTAATTTATAAATTTGAGGTGTTGGTTGGAACAAAAACTTAATATGGAAAATATTCTTTCTATCGCGTGCTGTTGCTTTTATATAGAACATGGTTTAAATCAGCATTTAGCCTCGATCGTCAGACTCGCTCCTGTTGGTCCTCAATCTGGCAACCTGCTCTTGGGCTAGTAAATGCTGAATTATGATTTATTTATTTAAGTGCTGTACAAGAATTGTTCATTATTAGTTCATGTTAGTAAATACATTACAATAAGTTTTCATTAGTTAATCTTAAAGTAATTTTCTTATCATTTAATGCCACTTATAGTATGGTTACAACCTAAAGACAGTGTTTTCTTTCATTAAATGTGTTTATGTGTTTAATTGACAGGTTTAGTCAATAAAAGGCTCGTTTGGAACTATTTTTTATTTGATGCATATTTCCAAACATAGTTTTAGTAACTACAAAGGTTTATCTATTGATATGCCGATCAATGCAGTTCCTGGACATGTGAGATAAAGAGATAGAGCGATACTGTATTGATTTATTGATTGATTTAGCATGTGTGGAGTCTTTGCATCTCTCAAAAGTGTACGGCAGCAGCGTTTCTACAAATACCAAGGATGTAAGTAGTCATCCATGAAATCTAGGCTTTCCTTTCGCTATCAGCCAATAAATGCTTATTTTTCAGTTGTCAATGCATTTTATCAGGATAAGAAAAATTAAGATCAAGATTTGTATTTATCAGCATTTATATGTGGTATCGGTTTCTAAGAGTTACTGGAATTAGACAAACATATTCATACAATGTCAGTGCTTATTCTACAAGTTCACAGCTGTTATTACCTTGTTAAAAAAAAGAAATGTCATTAACTTTTTCTTTTACCCAATGTCATTAACTTTCATTAAGTCATTTAATGTCATTAAGTTTTTTATTAATAAAGTTGTGGGGAAATGCTGAGAACATGTTATGTGTATGTATTTGTTTCTGTAAGTATGTGTCAGTGTGCTTGTGCACATATGGGAGAAAGAGTAGGAAAAAGAGAGCATGCATTTCATAGGTAATAAAACATAATTTTGAGGGGAAAACATTGATTTAAATTCTTTACATTTGAATCCTGTTTAATTTTTTTATTTTTTTTTGCTCTGTGTCTTTGGGGTTTTTGCTTCTCTTCCTTTTGTAGGCTGTACACTTAAAAACAGAGGTTCTTTATTGGCATATGAGGATTAAAGAAGAACTTTTTCATTCCACAAAAGATTTTATAGTATGGAAAAGGGTTTCTTAGTTCATTAAAATGTTCTTTAGTCAGCGTCAATTGCCGAGTGGTTAGAGCATCAACACATAACACTGTGGTGTTCACGGCGACCCGAGCTCGATTCCTGGTTCGAGGTCCTTTGCCGATCCTTCCCCTCTCTCTGCTCCCCACACTTTCCTCTCTGTAATCTCTACTGTCTTGTCCATTAAAAGTGACCCCCCCCCCCCCCCCCCCCCCCCCCCCCCCCCCCCCCCTCCCCTCTTCTTTTTTTTCTGGTTAAAAGGGCCCCCCCCCCCCCCCCCCCCTTCTTCACACTAATCTTTTTTTTGGTTTTGATAACTGAAAGGTTCTTTGTGGCACCCAAAACGTGTTCTTCTATGGCATCACTGCAAAAACTCTTTAGTTAAAGGACTTGTGTAATAACTGAGATCATCTCGCAAAGTGAAATGGAACTAATGCAGTAAGATTCTAGCTGGAAATAATGCAAAATATAATCTGTCAATAATCAAAAACAAGTATTCAACAAAATACGTCATGTTATATCATGGATCTAAAAAAATATACTGTAATATATTAAATTCACATTATATGATGAATTCCAGAGTTATATCTGCTGCAAGATGAATGATCTCTTGGAAAACAGCCAAAGATCAAGCAGATTATCAAAAGCTTCCCTGTACCTCCCCAAAAGAATAAACAATCCTCTAAACATCACTTTGTTGAATTAAAATACATCTTGATAAGTATGCCTTATTTTTTTCACATTAAAACAAAAATTGAGATTATTTGTGCAGTTGGAAGATCTTTCCCAGTGAATATATTGCACTGGAATTGTGCAGCTTCAGTGAAGTCTAGACATTAGAGTTACACAGCAGGCACGGGCCATTAGCTAAAGTGCTTACTCGCCAGTTGTTTCCAGGCCTCCTGGTGTTTAGGATAAGTTGCGCTTGTATTGATCACCGTTGTAATATTAATCACTTCCCTCTTAAAGGGTGTGACAAATTTTGTTCCAAAATAAGTAAGCTGTGGAAGACTCTTTGCCTGAACTCGTCTTAAACCCAAACTTTGAGATTGAAACATTTGACTTCAGTTCTCTCAATATCCAAGACAGTGTCGATTTTTTAATTTTTAACAAGAAAACACAAGTCAAAAGGATCTGTTCACAGGCCAGAGACATTTTCTGTGTTAAAGATTCGGGTGTACTTCTCACTGGTCCTAAAGGTACATGCAGTGCCAAGAGGACTGACTATCATACAACATGATATAAAATATGAAATAAATAAAATATGTGCTTGGGTAAATAAACCCTGGCAGGGTACCAGTGGCTCAGCATGAAATATAACAAACCACCAGGTTTGCTTTTTAAAGCCTTGACACTACTGGAAAAGCCTTACTATTGTGCAGCCAATGTGAGAGATAATCAAGTTTAATATTTTTTTCTTATATCCATTCGGTAATAAATAGCATTATTTGCATTATGACATAATTATATAACGCTAACAGCTAAATATACCAAAGATAATCAAATTCAAATAAATACAAAAGACACTCTTTTTTTCTCCATGTCTTGGGAAAAGGACTAAAAAATGAAGTCTTTTAAGACTCTGGATGTCTTCTTAGATTAAAAGTGACCCACAGGAGACCAAGTATCTTACTAGACTGCCACTAATTACCATTAATTCCAGTTCAATAAGCCTTTTTGTGCCTAGGCAAAATATTCTGACTGAATAATGGTGACGTAAGCAATATGGAGGATTTCATAACCGTGGCCAATTAGGTTCATTTGAAAGATAGCATACAAATGACTTATTATCCCTTTTGTGATGAGACGTGTTATCTTGATTCTTTTTAAGATTGTGGCTAAGTATTTTGAGGAACATAAAGAGGTTTTACCGGACACGTTTGTTACCCTTTCCCTTTTGAAAATACACAATTTTTTTCAGGACGAGAATTAGCATCTCATTTGCCTTTACAAGCTCTCAGATGGAATATACTGCTGGTTTGATCACATTCATTTGAATAATCAGAGTAATCCTTTAGACAATGCCATATTGTCATGTGTTGAGTAAAGTTTTTCTTTTGTTTATGTTATGTGAAAATGAACATGACCTTCATGAATTGATGCAAAACAAGAGGACATGAACTGTACGAACAGATGCATGTGCTGCAGGTATTCCGAACACGTGAGAACAAAATGACTGCATGTGCAACATTAATTTAACATGCATTATACATGTTGAAAATGTTTATTTACATTTTCCTGGACCAGATACAACCGTTGTCATTTAATTACATGCTACTTATTCAACAGCGCACACCCCACTGTGCTCCCCTGCACTTGAGATAATCTGAGCCAGTGTGAGTACTTTGTAATAGCCGTAATTGCCTCTTAATTACTCTGCTTACTATCTGATGAGTTGTCAAGGACTGCTTTACCCTTATCCCAACTCTACAAACTTCTGATTATACACACTGCTACCATGCTGGACTGTCCTTATGACCTCGTACATGAACATTGGGATATGCAATGAAATATTTAAGCAACTCCCAGTGCTGAACATTAAATCAATAAAGATAACCTAACATTTGACCAACAGAGAAGATGTAAAGACTAGACTTTTTTATTTTCCTTTTAAAAATGTCTATAAGGTTTTTGCAACCCAGGCTCGTTGGAAATATGTGCCTTGGATTACATTTTTGCAAAACGTAAAATATGTTGCTCTGGTTATGTTTCATTGCAGATTGTGATGAAAAGTCCATAAGAGGGTGCTGTCTAAATTTTAGCGAATCTGAAATACATTTTGTTATAGTGTCATTTACACGTACATCTTGTACATGTTCATGAGAGAGCTGGGCTTAATATATCAATAATTCATTCATTTTCCTTCGGCTTAGTCTTTATTTCAGAGGTCGCCACAGCGGAATGAACCACCAACTATTCCAGCATATATTTTACACAGCGGATGCCCTTCCAGCAACCCAGTACTGGGAAACACCCACTCATACAGTTCAGCCAAATTAGTTTATTCAATTCATCTATAGTGCATGTCTTTGGACTGTGGGGGAAACCGGAGCACCTGGAGGAAACCCATGCGAACACAGGGAGAACATGCAGACTCCACACAGAAATGCCAACTGGTCCAGCCGGGACTTGAACCAGCGACCTTCTTGCTGTGAGGCGACAGTGCTAACCACTGAGCCACTGTGCAGCCCTATACCAACAATAATCAATGTTTAATTAAAACTAAATTTGATCACTAGCCTATAGAAGGTATAGCCATACATTCTAAAAATAGTTTTTCAACTAATTTATTTAGATAAATCGTGTTCCTGACACCACTAAGTAAATTTGGATTTGTTTTGTATTTTTTTTTAATGATAACCTACGGACAAAAGGTCAACCAGTTTCGATGCTTGATAAAAGTTAGAAAAAATGTTATAATCTAACCCTTTGCACTCTTTTTGCTTCTTCCTGGCAATTTTTAAGAGAGTAACAAGCGAAGCTCCCCGCGAATTTTCTGTCGCTAACAGTTTTTGGGCTGTGCATGCGCACAAACGGCAGGTCGGCATCATTTCTATATAAGTTTTTTATATTACAAAAAAAAAAGAGAAGAGTTTTTATATGTAATTTTTAGCTTATTGTGTAGCGTACAAAAAGTTCATGTGATGAAAATTAATTTTGCTATATTTTTCTTTGTTTAAAAAAAATACAAGAATTGCTTTAATGTTGCTGTAAAACGAGCATATCGATTATTTTATGAAACAAAATGATAGATAACGGAATTATTTGAGCTTAATAGATCAATTACACAACGCATTAACACAACAGGTTTCATTATAGAAATGCGTTTTCCAGTTTTCTTGATCCAGTAACTACCTGAAATCGAGATAATTAAATTCCTTTGTTAAAACATAAGCGACACATCACGTAAACTTTTTTCAGCCAAACATATTATTGTGTGGTTTACGCTGCAAGAGCTTTATTTAGCTCATAAGTTGAACAGTACTAAAAACTGAAAAAGACAACCCTACACATACACAATATATACACATAAATATATATAAAAGACCGAATCTGCCTGCAAAAAAAATCGTTTCATAAAATAGATTACCTGGAAACAAAAAAGAACAATATAAATCACCTGACAGGCATGATTCATTGTTGCGCGCTTGAAATATTGGCGTCTATATATTAGTTTCATGCATGATTAATGAATATTGTATACGTGATAACGCCACAAACACTGTACAGCAGCGACGCCACAGCAAACAGACCCGAGCCTGAACATGACGGCAGAAGCAGATCGTAGTTTTTACCTTCAGCCAGAAGGCGCATCGCGTGCACGAACGACGCGTCCAAGCTCTCCTTCTCGGCCACGAGCTCCGGCAGGTACTTGTCCTGATCCATCACTGGAATCCTCTCCTGGGCACCGCGCGTGCAGGTGAGACGGCCAAAGTGGTGAGTGATGGAATGGGTGTGTGGATGTTGCGTTTAAATAGACTGCGTAATATCGGGGAGGGATCCTGTGGTTTTCGCGCACAACGTGGAAGATATCAATGCAGTGCACTCATCTCCTGGAGTCTCTGATGGAAAACCTCCCTCCTAAGAGTCTGAATCTGTACTCTCTCTCCGCCCAGCTCTATCTGGATTGGTCATGGCAGGGAGCAAACTGCATGAAAATGTCAGATATTGTCTGTAGGATTGAATAGGGCATTCTGTGAACTTAATGCCTAGCTGTCCATGGTCCTGAACACTTAATGGAAATATGGTGATTGTGTTGGATTTCTTTTGCCTGTTTGCTTTAGAAAAACATTAGGCAACCAGCTTATTTGAGCACATCCAAGTATAATTACTGAACTATACTTATTTTTCTGTTAATGGTTCTTCATATGCTTAAAAGCAAGGGTTTTTAGTCTTTTAGATGCCCTGGACAAACAAATATTCATCTATGTGTGAGGACCCCTTATCCATGATATATCAAAGACATCTGTTTTGTTGTATAAAAACCTATTAATACTCTTAAATTGAGAAAAATTAGATTACATTTTATTTTTTAAAGTACAGTTCTCGCTATTAACAAGCCATTAACTATGACTTTTAGCTCAATAAACGCCCAATTCACTTTGTATTAATAGTTATTAAATACTTAGATAAAGTATTGGATAGAATTAAGGATGTAGAATAAGATCATGCCAAACATACTTTATAAATACTAATAAACAGTCAATATCTTAATAATAGACAGAAAGCCACTAATTAATGGTGACAATTGGTACTTAAAGTGTTACCAAAAATTGGAAATATTTCATATTTTTCTACGTATTTGCTTATTTATTTACTTGTTTTAATCAGATTGCAAAATTATATAAAATATATCAACATATATATAATATAATCCCTTATATTTATTTATTTGATTTTCATCTACATTTATTTACTTGAATCAGATTTTGGATGACATTTATCAGATATTTGTATTATTTTAGAATTATTAGATTATACTAATACATTTATTTAATTAGCCTCTTTCACAAGAATGTGTTTATCTTAA
Source organism: Danio jaintianensis (assembly GCA_903798115.1). NCBI lineage: Eukaryota > Metazoa > Chordata > Actinopteri > Cypriniformes > Danionidae > Danio > Danio jaintianensis. The sequence goes on from CAIGQV010003909.1 coordinate 21,398,489, forward strand.
AAATGGTTGATTATTCATTTAAATCTTTTTGTTTTTATTTCAAGAATATTTCATAATTTCTTTTTTCTTCACATTTTCAAACATTTCCAGAGACCCACAGTGCCCATGCATTAAAGAGGAAGAAGATTTTTAGCTGGAACCTTGATACTATTCATAAAATGTAAGCCAACAGCTACCATCAGAGAGAGAAAGAATAAACAAGCAAAATAAAATTAATACCTGTGGTTCCTGACGATAAACGGAGGACTTTTGCAGCAGCTTAAAGATAATGTTCACATTTCACAACTTAAGTTGTTAACCAAAGCCACAGTTATTATTTATTTATTTATTTTTCACCTGTAATGTTTTTTGACTCTTAAAGTGCCGGTGGTTGGTAGACTTGTACTTTATGAATCACCAAGAACTACAATTTTAGCTAAAAAACTCTTAATATTCTGCTGAGAAAAAACAAAACTCACCTACATCTTGAATGACCCAAGGGTGACTTAATGAAATAAATGTCATTTTTTTCCAAGAACTACCCCTTTAATTTGAAAATAGAGGTAAAATGTTTATGCTAATTGTAACTCTGTAATAATAAATATCCAGGACAAACACAAGTTTACCAATGCAGACAGCGGAGTTGGAAAGGAAATTTGGTAACGGCCACGAATACTAATCAGTGGATTTCCCATTGGCCTCAGTTTGCCAAGATGGATTAAGCTGTTGTGACAGACAGTCACAGATAGTGCAAACACACAAACACACAAACACACACACACACACACACACACACA
>CAIGQV010003909.1:21399364-21433296 GCA_903798115.1 Danio jaintianensis
CACACACACACACACACACACACACACACACACACACACACTAACACTTTGCCAAGCAGCTAAGCACATATGAGGGAGAAGGAGAAATACAGCCACAGAGGAGAAGGAGAGAGAAGACAGCGAAAGGAGGAAGAGGGACAGGACCAGCTTGCCTAATTAATAACTGAATGGATTACAGTGCTGTTGGCAAACATCTGCACCCAAAGTGTCATATTTACTGTCTGCCTGTGAACTATGAACATAATTACAGAATACTGGTCCACACAGAGACAGCGTAGAAATGAAAAAGCGCTTGGCACTAGTAATCAAAAAGTGAAACATCAAGAAGTCTCGCGTGAATATGATTTATGGAGAATGTTCTGTGGTGTGAAGAGGAGGTTATGAGGATAAAGGCATACAAAATGAGAAGCATGCTCATGCATTAGAGAGGAAATATTTTATGCAGGAATAATACAGTGTAATATGATAATATGAAAAAATATGATAGAATTGTAATGTATATAGGGCATTATCCATTTCTGTTGTGCATTGTTTTTTGGAGTAAATGTTTAACAGAATTTCTGCATACATTTATCATAAGAAAAAAGGGAAAAGTCCATAATTTTGAAATATATACTCTAAACAAATGTATTGATATGAAGGGATTTTCATGATTACATTTTTTTTTTTTACACGGGTTTTACATTTATTTAGAATTTTGTATTGCATTTTGTTTTGTTTTATGGTCAAGGCAAATGTCTGTAAGATTAATGGCCTCCCAAAAAACAACTATACTTTTACTATAATAAAACCAAACTTAATTTTCATAAGGGTTACCAGTACTTATATCTTATAAATAATCATTATTATTTTTATATTTTTTTGTTGTATTATTACTTTTCTTTTTAGATTTCCTGTTCATATTTTTATTTTATTTACATTTAGTCTTGTTTCATAATGTACGTTTCTTATGGTTTTGGCATTTTATTGGTTTTATTTTTATACACCTGCACAAAAAAAGAAATAAATTATATAGAACTTCTGCACTTTTATAAAAACTCATAATAATAATACAAATACTATTATATAAATTTATTATAAAAGAGAAATATATAATATTTTAATAACAAAAAATACTTCCAATAATAAAAATAACTAAAAAATACTTTTTAAAATAACAAAAACACTTGCAGGCATGTTGGCTTCTGTCTTAATTTCCTCAAGTGACTTCCAACTCAGACACAGCTGGCAAAGCCCTCCTTGCATTTACACTTTAACACTCAGAAAAGCGTATCAGAATCAGTCTGGCAATCGGATAATCAAATGGATTTGGGGGTTATATATTGATTTGTGAGGCGAGTGAATGGAAAGGGATTAAGAAACAAGAAATAAGGGTTTGGGGAGGATCAACACCTTCTATACATCACTCACCACTCAACCTAATGAAATCTTTTGAAGGGCAAAAACGCACCTTTTGCTTCATAAGATGACTGTGATTCATCAAACACCTCACACTTAAGCTAATGTTTTGCTTCTTCTATGTTCTCATCTCCATGTTATTACTGGTATAGGTGAGAGAAAACATCAGTAGATGACAATTTATGGTTATGTTGCGGTATTTTTTCAAATACCACACAGTCATTCATTTCCTTTACTGCTTTTCTGTTCATACTGTAGCATTCATTGTAGCAATGAATACATGCTGCATTACTGAACTTCTGAGGCATTTGGTCAAGCTTCTGTTGTTACATTTAAAAGAGCTTGGCATAATTTATTACTTTGCATCATGTATTAGTAAGAATGGCTTTCTGCAGCACTCTAGTGGACAAAAATAACACAACATGAGCAAGTAGAGCAGACCAGTGCTTCAAAACACAGATTTTACATTAAAAAGGGCAGCAGAAGTAGCAGTTTTAATCATATAAGGATAAAATAAATTAATAGAAAATGTAATAAGTATTCAATTAGCCTATTTAAATGTGACAATATTAAAGGGTCAAACTACAGTATGCGCTAACTTATTAAACATGCACTGAAAACTTTTGAATAAAAAAACGAATTAAACGAGTTTCAATTAATTATTGTTTAGTAGCTAGTTCCACAGATTTTGTTTTATGTTCAAAATATTACATTAATTGTTATTTTTAAGTTAGGCCAAACGTGATTCTGATTTATATATAATATATATACACTTTACAATATATACAGTTAAAGGAAAAGATTAAGAGACAACTTGAACATTCGTAGTTTCTCTGCATTTACAGTTTATAATATGTGTTTGATTAAACTGTCATTTTAGTTTTATTTTGTAAACTACCCATGACATTTCTTTCAAACTTGATATAAAAATGTTGGGCATTAATAGCTGTTTATTAGACTATTCAAGATTATGGAGTTTATACATTTGTGCTAATGAAGCCCAAGCAAATTTGACTTTTCCTAAACTGATAACTTAGTTATTTGTTTTTTTTATTATCGCTTAATTTTCAGTGGTTTAATGCTGTTCTCAGACAATAATTCATAGCACAAAACAAATTGTAGTCAGCACAGTATTGGTAATGACAATTTTGTTTACGTTACCTATTGTTACACTTCCTTATAGACAATCAACACTAATAAATAAATCTGTAAAATAACAGTGCATTGCAGCTCATTATTACCAAGTTTCTGAATTGTAACTTACATGACCAAACCAGAGAATATAAAAAGGTCAATAAAAATAATTTTCTTGAAATGGAAAGTGAGAGGCTGATGTCCTAATCCAATTAAAAAATATATATATATTTTTAGAAAAAGATTTTAATGTTCAAAATATGCCCGTCAACCATCAAATTTGTATTCCATGTTTGTCTCAGACTTTTTTATATTAAAACGCTAAATAAAATAATTTGATTAATAAATAAATAAATACAATTTAGAAGATCCAATCATTCATTATAGACTGATGATTCATCGAGCACTGAAGGATAATTAGAAAAGAATGCAATGAAAAATACATGATGAATTGCACAACTCTGACAAAGCCATGTGTTAGGAATAATCAATCTCTACTATATAGTCAAAATTTAGCTAAAGCCCATTGACTTTACGCCTCAGAGCAAGCTCTCAAACAACCACATAAACAAAAAAAAATAAAAGTATTTAGCCCTTTTGAGTTTTAAGCTGCACTTTCAAAAAACTTTGAGCGAGTGTAACAGCACCGGGCAATCGCTTTGAGTCTCAGATAGTGGAAATGCAATAGCCCACAGTGTGAATTATTAAGCAGCACTATTGAGAGAGAAATCGGGAGAGCAGAGGAAATGGGGTAATGGGATATTAAGTTTTGCTCAATCTGAGGACTAAAGGTTTGCATGGCATCTCAGGCCCTCGTGTCACATCAACCTCCTTCTCCTGCGCTTGAGATTTATGTATTTATTTATTTTTACAAGCTCCCTGCTTCACACAAAGCAATCCGTTCTTGCTGTGACAGGTGGAGAGAGCTATTGAGACGATGCTATAAACGGCGCATGCTGGAAACCGCCATCTCTAGAACATTCTTTTGAATAAAACTTTTGTAGCCACTAAAATTCATATATAGGCCAGCTGATCATGTAATCTTAATGGAAGACATTGTAATCAAACGCATTCATAAAATTTTATTTTATATTAAAATGTAAGATCTCACATAAATGACATAGTAAATGTACTTATTTTGTTTTCAGGAAATTGACAAGGAAATTTGACATAATATTTAGTTTATTTAACTTCATGTACTGAAACATATAATACCATAAATCTATAAAACCATAAATCAAAAACACAATGGTATGCCAGTGATACAAAAATCTAACCAGTTCCAATAAGTAAAGTCAAATAATCATTATTATTTGTATAGTTTGAATAATTTTGGTTTAGGTAAAGGATGCATGAGATCTTTTGAAGACATTAAGCTTTTTTGTGTCATTGAAACCATCTTTTTGTAACTATTTTAATATATATATATAAAAATGGGTTCAAATACAAGACATCTCAGTTGGGTGTCTGCAACAAATTAAACTTACAAAAGCTATACTTAGCATACACAGAAAGCATATAGTTAATGCAAGTTTCATGTCTCCCTTAAGGTTTCAAATAACTTTTGTGAAAAAAAAATGTCAAATGTTCAAATAAGTGAAACAATTAAGATTTTTATATACTGTATATTAAAGTATTGGCAAATGAGTAAAGCATAGTGGTTTGAAGCATAGTGACAAAATATAACCATTTAAATTGACAATTTGTTTTTGGGGCTGCATTGTAATCCTTAAAAGGCTTATTCAAACAGAAATTAAAATGTCCTGTTAATTCACTGAACCTCAGGTCATACAAGATGTAGGTGATGTTTATTTCTTAAAACATTAAAGATCTTTTTTTTTTTATCTGAAACTGTGTTCCTTAGTGATTCATAAAATATATATCAAGGACTACTAGCACACGAGGGTAAAAAAAGCAAACAAACAAAGAAACAAACAAACAAACAAACAAACAGGAAAAACAACGTAAATATTACTGTGGCTCCTGATGATACATTGAGATCTTATAATGTGAAACAACCTTTCAGTGCAAGACACTGAACAAAATTTACAACATTATTACCTGTAATCAACAGCCTCATCAAAAAGCTGTGACGTCAGGGGGATTGGGGGGGCATGCTTTACATAATTTGGCCCTAGAGAAAAATAATTAGAGACCCCTGAAATAGATATTCTTTATTGCCATTTATGGTTAAATGAAGAACCTTTAACATTGACAGAACCTTGTCATTCCACAAAAGACTCTTTCCAGTGACAAAAGGTTGTTTAATTGTGGGGGGAAAAGTTTTACATACAAGGAAACTATTCTTTATAAAATGAATCTACACACTAAGAAAAAAAAAATCTTCTAGGAATCATTTACTGAATGGTTCTTTGTGAAACCAAAATTGATGGCACTTTATGGCATCAGGAAAAACAGCCATTTCAAAACTTTTATTATAAAAAGAGTGCTTTTTTTTTTTAAATAGACATGTTTGTTTATTTGAACAGCATTTCTTAAAACTAAAGAACCATTTAATAGTGTAATTAACTTTTTATGATTCTTTGCATGTTAAAAGATCTTTATCAAACCATTGATACCACTAAAGCAGTGTTTCCCAACCCTGTTCCTGGAGGCACACCAACAGTACATTTTTTGGATGTCTCCCTTATCTGACCCATTAATTTGAGGTTTTGGAATCTCTTCTAATGTTCTGATGAGCTGATTCAGGTGTGTTTAATTAGGAAGAGGTTGAAATGTGTACAGTTGGTGTGCCTTCAGGAACAGGGTTGGGAAACACTGCACTAAAGAACCTTTAAAAATAAAGGTTACTAAATAGAGGTTTTGGAGTGATGCCGTTGAAGAACTTGAGAGTTTTGGTTTTCACTCTAAAGAATCTTTTGTTGACTGAAAAATTATCTATGAATGTTAAACATTCTTCGTGGAACCTTCAATGTCAATAAAGAACCTTTATTTTTAAAAGTGTAAGTGTAAGTGATCGATACAGCTGTTAATTAAAAGATTATGATTCATAAAGTTCAGCATGAAGGCTAATGTGTTAAGTCAATGTTAGGACAGCACATCTAAATGAATGGTGAAGGCCAGCACTGACATTGTCGGCCACTGCCGCTGGCCACACGAGTCCTAATGAACTGCAGGGTTAAACAGAGAGCCTGACAAGCCAAACTCTTTGTCACCCATAATAATATCCACTGTGAGCTACCTTGTAAAGGAAAGTTTAATAAGAGCCTCTGGGCAGAAAAAAGAGAATATAACAGACCTTACATTACTAATTGAAATAGCTTTTTTGACCCAGAGGGCGTCCTAATATCAGAAGTTATTACAGTTTGCCTGTTCTACTGAGGCAACTCTCTATGATCAATTAAGATTAAGTCGTTTTATTGCTCCTCGGGCTACTTGTAAACAGTGCTGGACATGTCTTGTCTTTTCAGTATACCACTAAGAAAAAAAATGAAAATAGAGTACTAAAACAGCAGAGTTTGCTTTATATGATGTTGGTTTTAAAAGAAAATTATTATTATTTTTTTTATTGGTACAGCAGATTTTTTTTCCCTCCAGATTTTTCAACAAGTTTTCAGTGTCACATGGTCCTTCAGAAATCATTCAGATAGTGTATGAGGATCTGGTGTCAGTGTTATTTTGGTATAGTTGTTGTTTGAATTAATAGTATAAATTTGTTTTTGTTTTTATCTTTTATGTTTTGAGTTTTGAACCAGGATGTCTTTCTATGTGGAGTGTTCTCCCCATGTTTTGATTTTTATTCAGTTTTTAGACATTTTGTTCTTTTTATTGCTTTATTCTGTTTCCATATTTTTAATGTTTATCAATTATTTACTACAAGCTTTATGCATTTATTTAGAAATATTTCCATTGCAACTAACTGGTGTTTTTTTCTTGCTGTAAATTTGGATTTAATAATTATGTATTCATTTTTATTATTATAATTGTTTTAATGTTTAAATTAAAATAGCATTTAGTTAGAAACATTTCTATGACAATATTTGTATTGCTACTTTTTCGAAAGACACGATTTTTATTATCAGAGTTGAAAACACTTAATATTTCTTAGAAAACAATACTTATTTCAAAATACTATGATGAATAAACAGCTTTTAAAAATAGCATTAATTTAAGACAAAACATTTTATAGCATCCTTGCTGAATTTACGTTTTTTGTTTGTTTGTTTGTTTGTTTGTTTTATATCATACAGACCCCAAACATTTGAATGGCAGTTTTCAGAACTAAATTGAATAATATAACTTAAAATAACTTGAATAACTTAAAAATGACAAAAAGATTTAACAAGGACATTGAAAAATTGATCTAAAATATAGAGTATATAGGGTATTTTTCCAAAATATATATTTTTAACATTGTTTCATAATAATAATTGGATGTTATAATTCAAAAATATAATTAAAACAATCAAGAATGTTTATTTAGCATAGAAAACCCCCCAGAAGCGTTTCTAAAAGGTTCTTCCAGATGAGTTACATCAGACCCTTTATCCTCTAGTCAAGGCTATAGTCAATAAGCAGTGTGTGTGTGACACACAGACTGCTACTGTACACATGGGCCACTGCCCAGACAAAATGACAAATGGACTATTCTCTGACACCACAATGAAATTTACTGCACGGAGAGGTCGAAAAAAAAAATGATGAATGGCCATAATCAATGCGACGCCATTACAAGAATCACAGCAGCTTAAACCAATGGACCAGTTTTTTTGTTCATTCGCATGAGGAAAGGAATCAAACTCATTTAATTGCCACAAACGCACTGCATATAGAATGTCTGTAAAAAGACACAGCATTGATTTTAAGAAACAAATAGCTCTCAGGTGCAAATGCATCACACAGTATGTACCTGCACATATATCATAGTGCAAGTCATTGAGAGTGTCTGCCATCAGTCGCGCAATGCGGCAGGAAAGGAAATGAGCTCGCTTGCATTTTCAGGGACAAACAACAGCTAGTGTTTCCCTACTCATTAGTCGCAAACCACATCTAAATAAAGAATCCATAGCTTAAGTGTTTGATCTCCCAGTTGTCTTCTTAAATGCGTGAGTAATGCTCAGATCAATACTTAAAGCCCACTAGGAGAAATATGATGCGTTAATTCATCATTAACCCAAATGGGTTGGGGTTAATATGTGACCTTTGTTTCTAAAATGCATTTCACAATTTCCTTCACTGGAGAAATCTGTCGAGTTCATTCTCATACACATGAATTGCTTGATGATTCACTTTAGGTGTGAAACATGGATCACGATATCTTTTAGTTTTCCTCATGGTACTGCTGCTAATGATCGCATCTGTTCAACTCAGACGCTTATACATTGATTATCTATACACAAAAATGTCTCAAAAACTTCACAATTGAGACTTCACATACTTAAACTATTGTTAACTGATCTAAACCCTTGGTAAACAGAATCATGGGTTATCTTGCTTCATGTTTCACCCGGCTCATAAATTTTACGTGGTTAACAGTTAATCTCAGGTATTAATGTGCTGACGTTTAAACGTTGTGCAATCATAAACACGCGGTTAATAATGTCAGTGTTTGCAGTGTAAGTGTCACTGTCTAAATGAAGGCAGTATGCAAACTTTTCCGTAAAGACTCTATAGACTGTTGGCTGACTTTTAAGGTAAGAATATGATGCGTTTTTTTACAGCTATTTGACACTGGTTTTGCCTCAATGCTCAGTGTTTCTGTGAGATATCATTTTGAGGCACGTTATAAGCTGTCGGTTGGTAAGCAGTATTGTTCCGCGCAAAATATATATTGTTTTAACATGATGTTAACCCCACTTGTCAATGAAAAGTATAAAACGTTCCTTTGTTGGATAAAAGCAGTGCTTAGAACAAACCTGAGGATAAAGGTCACAAAGTTTTTTAGATGTTAATATTAGCATAGATTTAAGGATATCTAGAAGCTAATTTGCTCAAAATCCGCATTTAGAATATTTCAACATCTGAAGTTTGCAGTTTGTCACTTCTGCCTAGAAACAGATTAACTATTTTTTGACATCACTACATACTTCAATTTTTCCAATACCAATCAAATGCTCTCTATTATCTGACATGTCCCGGCCCCCTTCAAGATGCTTCTCGTTTGCTTTTCATTTGATGCACTTCAGCTTAATCACTATGGCTGACAGAGCTGTGATAAAAACAAAATGCTATTGGTAACACTTTAGGTCACAATTCATGCTATTAATTACTGGCTTATTACCTGCCTATTATTAAGATATTAACTGTTCATTATTAGTTAAAAAGTATGATCTTATTCTACATCCCTAATCTTACACAAAACCTTAACCTACACTCTAAAAAATGACGTTTGTTGTTTGTTCATTCATTCATTCATTCATTCATTTTCTTTTCGGCTTAGTCCCTTTATTAATCTGGGGTCGCCACAGCGGGATGAACCGCCAACTTATCCAGCATATGTTTTACGCAGCGGATGCCCTTCCAGCTGCAACCCATCACTGGGAAACATTCATACACACTCATTCACACACATACACTACGGACAATTTTAGCTTACCCAATTCACCTATACCGCATGTCTTTGGACTTGTGGGGGAAACCGGAGCACCCGGAGGAAACCCACGCGAACACGGGGAGAACATGCAAACTCCACACAGAAATGCCAACTGACTCAGCCGAGGCTTGAACCAGCGACCTTCTTGCTGTGAGGCGAACGTGCTACCCACTGCGCCACCGCGTCACCCTGTTTGTTCAAACTACTTTATTTAAAATTAGCAGAACAATTTTTGAGTTTTCTTTAGGACAACTTAATTGTTTCATGTTCAATCAACTTAAATTAGCAAAAACTAGTAAGTTAACTTAATTCCTTCATGTTGTCCCAACACAAACCGATTGTGTGAAACTTGTGTGAAGCATTTTTTACAGTCTACTTCTACCTTACTAACTATGAATAAGAGGCTAATTAGTAGTTTATAGTGTTAGTTAATGGTTTGTTTATACCATTAATTGTGACTTAAAATAGTGTTACCACCGTTTTTTTTTTTTAAGGGGAGGAGTTACTATATGCCTCGTCCTGTCTTCATGCTTCCGTTGAGATTACGTCAAACACCGAATTAAAAATCCACATTTCAAAGCACTTCATTGGACCTTTAAGCATAGCGTGGCCCTATGGTGTATTTTGTATTGGTTAAAAATATTTAAAAGCACCCTCTCACAGCATTTAACATTTCAATTTAATGAAACACTAAACAACTAATTTTATGATGCGACTTAGCAATACACTCTTAGGGAAAAGGGTTCTGAACAGTACTAAACTAGGATTCTTCGGTTTGTAACAATATAGCAGAACTCTTTTCATAAGGTTCTATGTTATTTAGGACCTTTATTGTATTAAACAATAGTATATTTTCATTAAAAGAAAAAAAAAAGGTGTATTTATTTTATTATTATTACTATATTCAATATTATTATATGTATTATTTATCACTGTTATTTATTAATTTATCTTTAGGACTGTTATGGTATATAAAAACATAAAAACACAAAAGTAAAACAGGATGCAAGTTATTTACGGCAATAAAAAAATACTGTGATTTAGAGTCATAGAATAGTTTTTGTATTTTTGTGACGGAGTATGTTTATGCATTACGTCCTAGTTACGTCCGTAACCCACGTTCCCCGAATAGGGAACGGAGACGTGTGTCTGGAACCAGACATATGGGAGTACGTCAGATGACCAATCACTCTGAAGAGTAAGAAAACGGGTCAATGAATGCCAAAATGAATTGGCAGAGCTCTGCTCTACAGCTGACAGTGATTAGCCATTAGTGCTATATAAGCTGCCAGCTGAGAAGCGAGCACTAGAATTTTGCTGCTGAAGAGCCGATCACTCAGCTAACAGCTGGAGACTCAGGTGCTGTGGCAGTGGAGACACACGTCTCCGTTCCCTATTCGGGGAATGTGGGTTAGGGACGTAACCAGGACGTTCCCCTTCATATGGGAACTCCAATGTGTGTCTGGAACCAGACATATGGGAGAGTGTATAGAAAACGCCACAGCAGCTAACCCCGTCACGCTCCTGATGTGAAGTTTGCCAAGCACAAGCAACACCAAGAGCGCAACCTTCCAACGTCCCCTAGGCCCTTAATTACCATTACATTGGAATAATTAGAATTTAGATCGGGGGTCGTAAATGTGCTTTTACCTAGCTAATATAGTCTAGGGATTTTAGAAATACGACAGTACGTTGGGAAAGCATGCCAGTCCCCGAAGGGGGAGGATGCTGCGGAGACCACCTGCTACCCAAGAGGGGAAACTTACTAGCAGAATAGAAAAAGCGCATGTATCTCCGGGTTAGGGAGCACGGTGCAGCAAGCGTTTTTGACACCAAGCTTAATTTCGTCCCGATTGAAACCTACTCCACTTGAGGATTCAAAAATTTTGTGAATGTGTTAGGTGTCGCCCAGCCCGCAACTCTAATAATCTATTAAGTGGCGCTGCGTACTCACGCCGAAAAGGAGGCACCGCTTTTTTTTTTTTTTTTTAAGTGTGCTCTCTCTCCCGGGGGACACAGCTCGCCCTGGCACATGAAGCGAGGGCGATGGCATAACTATAAAATGGACCAACCTCTGCTTTGATACGGCACTTCCCTTCTGCCGATCATAACAGAAAAGAGCTGCTTAAAGGCGTATGCTCTACGTGTCACATTAAGCACAGTGCGCGGACATAGCAATGAAAGGGCTGGATCTGCCTCCTCCGCAGACAGCGCTTGCAGGCTCACTACCACTTTTAATATTAAAAGGGGTGGTAGGAACATTGGCACAAGCTGATCCAGGGTCTCAGGTAAACGTGAGAGTAGGACGGTCAGAATTCCTGGCATGATTCGCTGACCGAAAATGCCACCGGAATCCTAACCCTCGTGAATGATACCAACGCGACCAGCAGAGCTGCCTTCATGGACAGAAAACTTATACATACTGAGTCAAGTGGCTCAACAGACCTAACCATAACCGCTGGGGCTAGAGAGATCCCGAGAGGGTAAGAGAGGGGGGACGGGGATGGAATTAACCATCTCGCGCCACACGTCTCTGAGGAACTGGCTGATGAGGTTATGCTTTCCCAGCGAGCGGGGATGGTAGCCCGCCAAACCTTCAGTGTGGAGGGTGACAGCCTGCGCTCCAGTTATCCTGAAGGAAGAAAACACAACACTAATCTGGCATGTCCGGGGTTCTTCTCAGAGAGAAGAGCTCCACACAACGAATAGACTCCACTACAGGGCATAGGCTTGCCTATACAGGGTGCTCTAGCCTGAGTGACGGTGTTAACCATCTACTGATAGGTCACCTAAGTCCACCGCGCTCTGTCTAGAACCCTCCATGGGGGTTCCAGAACGCTGCGCGGGTGCCAGAGGGTGCCCGTCCCAGATAAAGGAGTGCTTCTTCTGGGGAATTTGTCAGGAAGGGCCATCACAAGGAGAATCCGGAAACTCGGGTCCGGTTGGGCCAAGGAGGCGCAACAGACGAGACCTGCTCCTCGTCTCCCCGACCTTGCACAGAGTCTGTGCGCGCAGGCTCACTGGGGAAAAACACATATTGCGTAAACCCAGGGCCAGCTGAGAGCCAGCGCATCCGTGCAGAGCAGGGAAAGCAGCTGCCGAAGGGCCGCTAGGGAGAAGCGGCAGGATGACCTGGGCTTCTCTGAAGCATGCCCATAACAGCTGAACTGTGCCAGGGGCGAGTCTCCATTCTCCCGGAAACGTAACTGTCGTGAGAGCATGTAAGCTGGCATGGTAGAGCTCGTACGGGATATGAACGGCATGCAGCTATTAAGCCACATGACTCCGAAGGAGCAGATGGCGAGCGAGCTAAGACATGCGGCGGTAGCGCACATCAGCCAAACAGTTGATGTTGGTCGTCCTAATCAACACATGTGTCCCCTCCAGTACCGGTAGGAACCGGCGGAGAGCGAGAAACACTGCCAACAACTCCAGGCAATTGAATGCCAACGCAACCGAAGTCCGATTTACGAACCTGCAGCTACATGCTCGATACACACAGCCCACCAGCCCGTACTGGAAGCATCCATCAGAATGACAGCATAACTGGACACTTGTTCTAAGGGCACCAAGGCCCGTAGAAGGCAAGGTCCATCCAGAGGCTGAAGGTGCAGAGACACAGCGTGGTGATGGACACCTGGTGCGTCTCCGTGCACCATGCCCATCTGGGGACCCGATCGCGAAGCCAGCGCTGAAGTGGTCTCATATGAACAATTGAGTGGCGTGATAGCGGCTACAAATGTCACATGCCCCAGGAGCCTCTGAAAAACTTCAGTGAGACTACTATAACTGTCAAATTAAACAGACAGGGCAGCACTAGCCCGGCGCTAAAAGCACACCGTGATGGAGATCGGGTCCAGCTCCAACCCGAGATGAGAGAAGCTCTGCCCGGGGGAGAGCTTGCTCATACTCGGTTCACCCGAAACCCCAACAGGCCGAGGTGCCGGAGCACCAGGTCCCTATGCATAATCGACTAATTCAAAGGTCCGAAAAAAAATTTAACCCAGTCAATGAATAATCAAAAATGCAGATGCGCGTGCGCCGAAGAGGCACAGGGCATCCTCCACGCATGGAACAGGGAGAGGCCGAAGGGGAGGACCATTTACTGCCATGCTCGGGCCCCCATCGCACTTTAGGAGGGAGAGAGCGAGACATGGAGTGAGCATCCTTCAGGTCTATAGCTGCAACCAATCCCGTGGATGGACGCACTGAGGGATGCGTTTCTGCATGAGCATCTTGATCGGCATCCTGAACAGATGACAGATCAAAACGTGCAGATAGGATTGGTATAACCCACCGCTCTCTGGGTACGATGAAGTGGGGGCGTAAACCCACTCTTCATCTCGGCTGAAGGGACCAGCTCGATTGTATCCTTCACCAGGAGGATAACAATCTTCTCACGCGAGACAGGGGTGGCATAGCAATGACCGCTTAAATACACACCGTTGAACTCGGGAGGCCAACAGCGAATTGAAACGCATAGCCGAGTCTGACCGTCCGTGTGAGCTACTACGACGGGCTGAGCAGCGCTAACGAGAGTCCGAACGAGCAGCATCACCGGAACGATCGTTGACGTACCCGCGGAGGGGCAGCTTCGGGATGGGGAGTGCTCACCCCGGGAAGTGGAGAGGCTGGAGGTGCGAGAAAGGAACTCATCCTCTGGCGCCCTCAAAGCCTGTGGCGAAGTGCACCAAAGCTGAGAGCTGGAAGGCAGCGCGTCCCATGCTGGCAGCAATTGGGCTTCCACACCCAGAGGGAGGAAAAGCAGCTCTTTTTGGATCGCTACATTCATTCGCGGGGAAGCCCCGGCCTGGAGGGCCGGGGAAAGAACAGTTCTCCTTCTCTTCAAGCGGCCCGCCTTAGGTTCGCTTCACCGTCCGATTACCGGACTTTACGGCGACCTATGACGGGAGCATCAACTTCCTGTGGGGGGGCTCGGCACATTTACTAGCCAGTGGAACGGGCTGTGACGGCGAAGCATTTTGGAGCCACGGGAAGAGCGCTCTCGGCGAGGAACAGCCAGTGCGGATGGGTCCGGTGGGGGAGCAGTTTTCCGAGCCCACCAGGAGATGACCTGCTCCATCGCGCACGGCTGATCTCTCACCACCGAGGACTCCTCGGTAAAGTCCCCGACGGTGTCGCCGAGTAGGCCTGCCTGGGATATGGGCATACCAAGAAAGCGTACTTTGTCTGTGCGGCACATATCTGCCAGGGTAAGCCAAGGGTGGCATTTCCGGACCACTGTATGGTCATCGTCCTTCCCAGGGCACAGATGGCCTTGAAGGTCATGAGAGCATAGTCGACCACCGTGCGGTGTTTACGCATAAGCCTGGGGAAGAACCGCCCCTTTGCAGCACAGCAGGTGCCGTGGTGCAGGGCAGAAGCGGCATGGCCCGCAGCGGTGTGGGCTCTGGCCATGAGAGACACAGATAACCCACCCGCCCGGGCAGAAGCGGCATGGCCCGCAGCGGTGTGGGCTCTGGCCATAAGAAACACAGATTGGATGGGGCGCGCTGTGAAGGAGTGGGGGGTCCGCGGGCCCGGAGGTGACGGATAAACCCCCACTGTGATCCTCTGATCTGCCCGCATGCTAACCGCTTTCACGGGGAGCAACTGGGGTGGCTTGGAAGCCGCGATACAGCGAGAGCATGAGCTGTCTGCGAGCACCGCATCAACATGCTGGACCCCCAGACCTGTGATGCGATACCCATGCCCATCATCCGGAGATAGGAACCAACGCATCCAGAAACGCACAGTCAGAACAGCATCTTGAAAAAGATGTGTTGATTGACTGTTGCTCTCTTAGGGAATCTGCTCTTTTAATGGAAACTGCTCTTTTGTGCACACCAGCGAAACGCCCAGGGGACAGGAAGTCCAGATCGACCGCCGCTGTCGCGTCATCTCCTGCACTGGTGAGTAAACTGGTTTCAGTCTTGAAATCAGGTTGGCAGATAGAGTGTCTTCAGTCTCGTGAAAGGCTCTGAAAGCTAAATTCTAGTGCTTGCTTCTCAGCTGGCAGCTTATATAGCACTAATGGCTACACTGTCACCTGTGGAGCTGAGCTCTGCAAATTCATTTTGGCATTCATTGGCCCGTTTTCTTACTCTTCAGAGTGACTGGTCGTCTGACATACTCCCATACGTCTGGTTCCAGACACACGTTGGAGTTCCCATATGAAGGGGAACCCACAGTAATATATATATTTATTTATTTAGAAATTCAATATATGCAACGGAACAGCTATAGTCACATCTACATGTTATGTTAAGATAAAAAAAAAAACATGATTTGAAACCAGGTACAAAGTTAAACTCAAAGAAAAAAATGATTTACCTCTTGACAGTGTTGACAGTCTGTATGGCTGATGGTTGAGCTATAAAAAAAAATCAGTAAGGTGTTTCGACAATTACAGATTTGCGAGACAAAAATGTGGCAAATAAAAAAAAAAACATTTAACACAAAGAAACATTTAGGCATAAATGAGTTCTTCGGTATGATATGCTTAAAAAAAAGAACCATTACTGTGTGTAAAGGACCTTTAAAGTATCAACTTTATTTAGTTGTTTACTGAAGATATTGTTTGTATTAAATACAAGAGTAAACTAATAAACATTAGATAAACAAGATTTAGTCATGAACAATGGGAACTTGTCAAGCTACAAGCATACACTGGTTGTATAACAAGGGAGTAACGTTATTTTCCCTTACAGACATTTTCTACTCCACCATAAGGTTGAATATTAACAAGACCCTGTAACTTATGGTTTTAGTGGTTATTTTTTAACTATAATCTCTGGGTTGTTTCCTGCATCCATAAAATGTATAAACAACGCTTGAGTCTACAATGTATATGCTGTGCAAAAAAGTGAACTCTTGAATAAGCAGCATTAAGTCGATCAATAATTTACATCTACCCTTCAATGAATGTCTCAGACCAGACTTTTGTTCTCAATGTTATATAACACAACACAATAAAAGACACATAGATAACATTCTGGTGTACAATTCTGCTGGATCATGCTTAAAAAACAGCCAACAAGGACACAGACAGTGAGTATATACAGTACATTTAATGTTTAAGTATAATAAGAAATAAGAGACTGTGAATTGAAAGTGCCCTGCTTTTGTTGAAAGTTTACGGGCTTAAAATGTGGTAGTCTTAGCTATATATTTGCTATACACATTTTATGGATATAGACTGAAGTTTGCTTGTTCAATAGTTAAAAGAGATGAATTTTAGATTTGGCTATAGGCTACCATACATCAAAATAAAATAACTTGGAGGAAAAACAACTGATTATTGAAATTTATTTGTTTATTTTTTATATCTGTTACTATACCTGACAGCTCAGAAAATGCACCTGTCACAGTAGCAGAAGTAGACGGTATGTGAGACAACTCTGATATGGTCTCATTTAAACAGCCTCCACTTTGCACAATATTGTACTGTTGACAATGCACTGATAGTATAGATTCCATTTGACTGGAGCAACTACAGATGCCTTTAACATTCACATGTTTGTTTTCTTAATGCAATATCATGATTAATTCTTTTTTGTTAATCTGAAGGAAAGAAAGAGTAGCTGATCAGTTCAGTGCAGCACTCATTTTCAGTTTCGTTTTACATGCCTGTGTGGATTAAAATGGCAATATAGTAGAAAATAGTTTAGGAACCCCTTGCAAAATCTGTGAAAATGTGAATACTTCTTTGAAATCTATGAAAATGCGAAAAACAAAGAGAGATGATACAAAATGCATGTTTGTTTTTTTATTTAGTACTGTCCTGAGAAAGACAGTCGACAAGACTACACAAAGCTGAATTAAGAGCTGGGGGTTGAAAATGTATTAAATAAAGGTAATTGTACTTAATATGTTCTCCAGAAAACATGCAAATTTAACCTATTGATTCCGAAATTCAGTACTAAACAAAAAACAGTAATGAAATTAAATGATAGCATAATAATCATTCATTCATTCATTTTCTTTTCGGTTTAGTCCCTTTATTAATCAGGGGTCGCCACAGCGGAATGAACTGCCAATTTATCCAGCGGATGCCTTTCCAGCTGCAACCCATCACTGGGAAACATCCATACACACTCATTTACACACATTACACCCAATTCACCTATAGTGCATGTCTTTGGACTTGTGGGGGAAACCGGAGCACCCGGAGAAAACCCACGCCAACACGGGGAGAACATGCAAACTCTACACAGAAATGCCAACTGACCCAGCCGAGGCTCGAACCAGTGACCTTCTTGCTGTGACCGCGCTGCCTAGCATAATAATACAATTTCAAAAATGTAATAAAAAAGAAAAAAGATAGTATCATTTTCATGACAACAAATAACATGCACAACAAACAAAATTAAATTTTCTCTGTATAAGTATTTTGAACCATTCATTCATTCATTCATTTTCTTTTCGGCTTAGTCCCTTTATTAATCCGGGGTCGCCACAGCGGAATGAACCACCAACTTATCCAGCATTTGTTTTACGCAGCGGATGCCCTTCCAGCCGCAACCCATCCTGGGAAATATTTTGAGCCATTCTTTAAAAAATATTTCAATTTTCCTTTTTAATGGGTTAAGATGTTCAGAATTTTGTACAATTATGGTTGCGAACAAAGGAAAATGTAATTTTCTTCCATCAAATACAGAGTGCAACAGTTAGGCTCTAGTCTAGTAGCAGAAACGTCATTCATTTTCTCCATAGGAAAATGTATTTCCAATAATAATAATAATAACAATAATAATAATAATAATAATAATAATAATAATAATAATAACAACAACAACAACCTTAAAGACAGACCTTTTGTGAGCTTTGAGTTAGTTAAATCAATCGTTTTTGTTGAAGCCAAATTTTTGCATTAGTCACGATTAACAGCAGATTTTAAACAGAAAAAAAAAAAATTGTTCAAGGTTAAAAATAAACTCTCAACCAAAAAGCTTTTTCTGCTTTAAATCAAGTTTATAATGTCATTGTTTACTCACCCTCCACTACCAGACTTTATCAGCATTCTTTTTTCTGTGAACACAAAAAGAGATTTTTTGAAAAATGTTGTAAGCCATTGACAACTATAACAGGAAATAAAAATACTAGGTCAAAGGAAAAGACATTTTCAAAATCCCTATGAGAAATATATGAAAACAATTCTTCCTCAAAATTTTTATTACTTAAATGAAAATTACATAAAGATATTTTCAAAATAAATATGTACATTTTTCTGATAATTTCAATAATTTATTTAGATTTTATTATTCTTCTGATGACAATGACTGTTGAAACAGCTTATCATACATAAACAATTTAAACCCAGTTTTTTTTAAGACCCTGCTTACCACATACAGTATTTGCAGTGGGGTTCATTTAGCTGTGGTGTGTTTAAGGTTACCTAAACATATGAAAATTGTTTCAAGTAAAGCAAACAGAATTGCTGCTTTCATCATTCAAAGTCCTCAGTTTAATAGAGCTGGAGTAAACATGACAGGAGCCTGAAAACCTGCTTCCTGTAAACAACCCTGGATGCCCTTCTCATGGAGATGAGCTGTGAAAGCTGCATTTAGCCACTCTGTCAGTGTTCATCCCAATAAATTACACAGCTCGCTACAGTCCAAGGGCAATATACTGAAATGCGTGAGCTCTCAGTAATATCTTCTCTCCTGCCGTTAGTTTCGTCAGGGCTGACGGAGGATGAAGACTGTGATTGTGGTTCACGGTGGCGCATGGAGCATCCCGGACGCATTAGCAGAATTGTCTGTGGCAGGAGTCAAGAACGCGGCGTGGGCAGGAGATGCTGTTCTTAAGACTGGCAGAAGTGCTATTGATGCTGTAGAAACAGCTGTGAGGTGTTTAGAAGATGACCCCACATTTGATGCAGGTACAATGTAATTCATACATAATTATGTGAAAAAAAAAATTCTTGAACTTTTTGTCCTCTACATTTTAAAAAGAAAAAAAGCGGTTTTATTTTTTGTTTTTTTTTACAGTCAAATGTATTTGTTTTTACAAACTTTTTTGTTTAATAATAATAATAATAATAATAATAATAATAATAATAATTACATATTTTCTCAAGAGCAAAAATACTCAAGGATAAGTTTATTTTAAGCACTACACTCGTTTTCTTTATGCCGATGCAAACTAAAATGTCACTTGCTTTGTGAATGGAGAAAAAAGGTTGCAAATTGATTTTTTTTTTATTATATATGGGAAAACTGTTAACGTTTGTTTTATTAAAATAAAATCGTCATTGAGCATTTTTCCTTTTTTTTTCAGAAATGACAGTTGGTCAGGATGACAAATGTTTTTATTTGTTCCAATTGAAAAATCAAGGTTATTCCACCAAATATAGATTTTTTTTACTTTCTGAAATTGAAATATTTGCATTTTTGTTGTCCAAAAAATTTATATAGGATTTGTATCGATAAAAAACAAACACAGTGGCAAAAAATCAAAAGAAAATCGGCACACTGCCACTTTAGCTCTCAATTTTTTTTTTATTGCAACAAGAGCTAAAGTGGCAATGTGCCGATTTTCTTTTGATCTTTTGCCAAAAGAAAATATATAAACATGTCTCAAAACATGAAAAAACATGACACCTTTTTTGTAATTTAAACTAATGCTCTAAAATGACAGCAAGTTTATTTGATTGTAGGACAAAATGTCATTAGTAGTTTACAGAATAGTTGTTTTCCATGCATTGTACCTGCATTTTGAATTTTGTGTTTAGGGTTATTGATGTACATAAAATTACTATTGTTATTATTATTCATTTATTATATTTAAACGTCATAAAAAATGTAAACTTTTTTCTACAAACTGCCACTTCGTTAGCACAAACAAAATTGGTTTAACCATGATTCCAATTAGACCACTTGAAAATAAATGCACTTAAACCAAATGACACGGTCAGTGTGACTTTCTCTTCAAGCCTTGGAGCAGATGAAGTGCAGATTCAGTAGTTTGTGAGAGACTCTGAGTGGGACAGTATTACAGCAAACACCCTTGACACTTCATTAATGATCATCTAGAGAGTAAGGTGAGAGCTTCTCAAATAATTATCAGATTACAAGGAGGAAAGCAGGGTAAAACAAGACACTTCATTAACACACCCGGCCTGTCGGTGCCAATCTCATTTGCGATGGTTTACTGGCAGCGTAAGTGAAATGGCTAATCCTCCTCATATCAGAGCTGCACATTCAGGATCATTTTATACGCTGAGGTTCCTGGAGGCTCTGTCTGATCAATAGATGACTAATGCAATCCTGTTTAGTGTACTAAGAAGAGCTCCACATCAGAGTGGAAGACAGTCTGCAGTATATCAGGGGGGCCATGACTCCAGTGAGATAACACAGAGATATGAGTGAGACAATGAGATCATAACAACTAATCTAGAACCTATATGTTTGTCGGTCTATCCATCCATCATCCATCCATCAGTAAATATGCATAAATACATGCATATATATATATATATATGTATGTATGTATGCATGTATGTATGTATGTATGTATGTATGAATGAATGAATGTATGCGTGTGTATATATATATATATATATACACACACACACACACACATATATATATATACACACACACACACACACACACACATACATATAAATATACAGTCGTGACCAAAAGGTTTGAGAATGACACAAATATTAGTTTTCACAAAGTTTGCTGCTAAACTGCTTTTAGATCTTTGTTTCAGCTGTTTCTGTGATGTACTGAAATATAATTACAAGCACTTCATATGTTTCAAAGGCTTTTATCGACAATTACATGACATTTACGCAAAGAGTCAGCATTTGCAGTGTTGGCCCTTCTTTTTCAGGACCTCTGCAATTCGACTGGGCATGCTCTCAATCAACTTCTGGGCCAAATCCTGACTGATAGCAACCCATTCTTTCATAATCACTTCTTGGAGTTTGTCAGAATTAGTGGGTTTTTGTTTGTCCACCCGCCTCTTGAGGATTGACCACAAGTTCTCAATGGGATTAAGATCTGGGGAGTTTCCAGGTCATGGACCCAAAATTTCAATGTTTTGGTCCCCGAGCCACTTAGATATCACTTTTGCCTTATGGCACGGTGCTCCATCGTGCTGGAAAATGCATTGTTCTTTACCAAACTGTTGTTGGATTGTTGGAAGAAGTTGCTGTTGGAGGGTGTTTTGGTACCATTCTTTATTTATGGCTGTGTTTTTGGGCAAAATTGTGAGTGAGCCCACTCCCCTGGATAAGAAGCAACCCCACACATGAATGGTCTCAGGATGCTTTACTGTTGGCATGACACAGGACTGATGGTAGCGCTCACCTTTTCTTCTCCGGACAAGCCTTTTTCCAGATGCCCCAAACAATCGGAAAGGGGCTTCATCGGAGAATATGACTTTACCCCAGTCCTCAGCAGTCCATTTGCCATACATTTTGCAGAAGATCAATCTGTCCCTGATGTTTTTTTTGGAGAGAAGTGGCTTCTTTGCTGCCCTTCTTGACACCAGGCCATCTTCCAAAAGTCTTCCCCTCACTGTGCGTGCAGATGCGCTCAAGCAAGCTCTGCACTGGTTGCACTCTGATCCCGCAGCTGAATCCTCTTTAGGAGACGATCATGGCGCTTGCTGGACTTTCTTGGATGCCCTGAAGCCTTCTTAACAAGAATTGAACCTCTTTCCTTGAAGTTCTTGATGATCCTGCATTTAGGTGCAATCTTAGTAGCCACAATATCCTTGCCTGTGAAGCCATTTTTATGCAACGCAATGATGGCTGCACGCGTTTCTTTGCAGGTCATCATGGTTAATAATGGAAGAACAATGATTTCAAGCATCACCCTCCTTTTAACATGTCAAGTCTGCCATTCTAACCCAATCAGCCTGACATAATGATCTCCAGCCTTGTGCGTGTCAACGTTGTCACCTGAGTTAACAAGACGATTACTGAAATGACCTCAGCAGGTCCTTTAATGACAGCAATGAAATGCATTTTTTCAGGATTAAGTTAATTTTCATGGCAAAGAAGGACTATGCAATTCACTCTTCATAACATTCTGGAGTATATGCAAATTGCTATTATAAAAATTAAGCAGCAACTTTTCCAATTTCCAATATTTATGTAATTCTCAAAACTTATCTTTAAATTTTTCCTCCTTAAAAAAATATTTTATTTAATATATTTCCCTAACATATAAATTTGGGCTACAAATTTTTGGACCTTTATTGTAAGTTATTTTGTTAGATTAGCTCCAGTTTTTGGCTTTGCTACTGACTAATCTAATCTATATGCACAAATATAATATTGTAAAGCATTCTATAGAAATGATTAATTTAAAAGGGATATTTGTAAGGGGTGTACTCATTTATGCTGCGTATGTATATACATACATACTCTAAAAATATTCAGATTTCTCACAGACATTTTTTCATTTGTTTAATACATTTTAATTAGTATACAATTATAAAATATTAATAAAACATATTATTATTTCATTAAAATGAGTCATTATAAATCAATTATGTCTACCATAATTTATTGTTATTTCTTTTCCCCCAAAGACTAAAACTTTCAAGCAAAGCATAAAGATTAATTTTTACGGTTCTCATATAGTTTAGGCTTTTATTAATTTAATTCACCATAAACAGAAGACATCTTAATGTTTTTTTTTTTTATATATATATATGAATCATATTTTCTGTTATGTAAAAAAATAAAAACAGCAAAACCCAACAACAACAAAAAAAAAACTATTGATGCATTCAGTAAATGTAGAAGGTAGACAGACAGACAGAGTATATGCAGAGGTGCACTTTCAGTACAGGACTGTAAATTTACTTTTTTGTTTCTTGCACAGGTCATGGTTCAGTTCTGAATATCGCTGGTGAGGTGGAGCTAGACAGTATCATTATGGATGGAGAAACACTTGCCGCTGGAGCAGTGGCCTCTGTTAGAAACATCGCTAACCCGGTTAGTCTCGCTCGCGCTGTGATGGAAAAGGTAAACTTTCTTTCTCAATCACTTTTCAATTTGTCTCATCTATTGCATTATTATTCTCTTTAAATACTAACAGCAATCAAATTTGTTGACTTGCTGATTTTATGATTTACTTAATTTTATTTATTTGTGTTATATCCTAATTTTATACTCTTAATTTTATAAACCATTTCCGTCTTTAGATTTTCCAAGTTTATGAACAAGAAGGAGTGTGATACTGGGATTGTATTTCCAAACACATTTCATACATTTTATATACTATGACACTTAAAATTTCCATTCCTTAATAATAAAAGGATATTTCATTTCTCCATGAAGTGTTATCTGATTCTCTACTTTCCCATTGTAGGAGAATATAACATGGTTATAAAGTATGCAGCATATTTCTGAAAAATTAAGATTCATGTTGGAAATGATGAGAGACCTAGTTAATAGTTAATCTCTGCACTTGTCAAGGAGATCTATTTATGGATCACTCAGAAGGTAAAACCCAGAACTGGGTAGATAAAACTATATTCTTATAACAGATTAAATGACAAAACAGGCAATGGTGAGATTACAATACACCTTGGATTTTCCTTTGCCTGTAAAGCTTTAGCCTGCCTTTTTTAGCAGCAGTTTTGTAATGACAGGCTCAAAGGGAAATAAATGCTGGCTCATTTTCAGAGTGATTTCAATCAGGGCTCTTTGTAATGACATAGATAGAGGTCTTATAATGCTTTATCTACACATCTAAAAAGACTAAAGCACAGGCAGAATTTCCGACCTCTGTCTCAGGTTATTTTTAAATGTTAATTTTCATGTATAAGCACAAATCATATAATCTGTTTCAAAATGTCTATTGGATTTTTCACTCTGCACAAAATACAACGAACATGTTAACCTTCAATATACAGGGCAAGTTAGCATAATGAAACCATAAAGAGAAATTATTAATGACTTTTCAGACAAACTGAAGTACTTAATTATAACCCTAAAATGATATATACAAAGTTCTCTCATGAAACTCTATCTACCTATCTATCTACCTACCTACCTACTGTATCTATCTTCCTTCAAAGCAGAAGCAGCAGCAGCAGCGTAGCACATCTTATACATATTCATTACCATACTAAATCTCCTAGAGAGTTGCAATGACAGAAATACATTGATTATTTGATTTATGCAAAATCAATAATACAGCAAACAAATGAATGATTCTTCTTTTTATCATCCCAATGCGTATTGTCATGCAGGTTTTATTGTCAAAATACACATCTGCAATGATAACATACATTAGCATCCACACCAGCAAATTATTATTTTTTTCTCTCATTTGCTACTATATTCTCAAGCAATTGCAAATGTGCAAGCCCTATAAAGTAGAATGGACTCTGATTGGGTATCAATTATAGATTAGAAGCTACAAAAAAAAAAAAAAAACTAAGTGACTGTTGTGCAATTATTACTATTGTTGTGCAATTAAAATACTAAAATTATTAATAAACCTTAAGTGTAGTTATTGTTCTAGCTATCATTATTGTTGTTGATGTGGAGGTCTTCACATCAAGAGGGCATTAGTATAGAGAAGCAACAAATATAAGGATATCTATTTAAATTAATATTCTGTCATTGTTTACTCACAATGATTCAAAATCATGTTCAAAAATTATTAGAATGCTGTTCATCCTTAAAACACAATTGCACACATTTATAATAAAAGCTTTGAGGGTAACATTATGAAACCTGGTTTCGTTGTTCAACCTTTTTTTTAGAAGTAACTGGAATGAATTCTGTGTTAAATTAATAAATCATTTTTTGCCAATTTAACAAGTTGTGCCGACATGGGATCAGACGTTCTCATAATCCAACCCAAACCAGAAAGTATTATAACTGGAATAAGAATAAGAATAAGAACAAGAAGGTGGTAATATTGTCTGGAGGCTTTGAAACTGTCGAGGACAGTAGTTTTACATTGATAGTTTTGCATACTATCAATGTAAAATGTAATATACAAAGCTTGCATCCAGCGTTCCTCTATCTCTGCTTGCAAACAGTGCAGTTCTTCTGGTATGGGTCATAACATTTCTATTTTTAATACATGGTTGTGGTGTAAATGTACTCTAAAACATGCTGGGACTGCACAAAATGTTTGGCAGAATGTGCCCCAAAGGCCACCTGATCAGTTAACAGGCAATTTTTATTGAACTGTATAGAGAATGAGGCTGTCACAGAAATCGACATGATATCTTAGGACAAATATTTCCGAAATGTTTTTTCCAGGAAGTAGGATAGTTTTCTGCATATGATTCCATAATGAAACGTCTTGCTTCAGCATTAACTAACAATAAGCATTAGTCTCTAAAATGATCCACATGCAAAAATATAAAGAAGATATGTGTCAAAGAGATTAAAATGTTAGAGTTCACCTTGCAAGGCGTTGGACATGGAGGAAACAAAACCCAGAGAAAACATGAAAATTGATTAGTTGCAGCACCTGTCTTGACTGCCCCAAAAGACCTTGGCCTTACAGTGGATTGGCAGATCTCTTTAATAGCCAGTATTAAAAATTCATCAGGTCTTGATCAATGCTGCGATCAAGCTTCACTGACCTCATGCTCTTGCTGTGCAATCTAAAATGCACAGTATTTGACAAAGAAAAATGACATTAATAACCATGTTAATATTTAAAACTTTACTAAGCCAGAGTTATGTTTTAATCCCTTACAGAGAGAAACACAATTGTATTATTGAAGACAGCAAAGTATTGCTCAATAAATAATAGCAGTTCTGCATGGAGATGTGCACAACAACTACAGAAATAAACAGGTTTTGATGTAGCTGATTTATGCGAGTCATTGTGTTGTGATTTTTAAATGGAAAACAGAAACATTGCAAATCAGAACGCATTAGAAGGACTAGTATTGATAAAACAACAATAAAGATAGATGGATATATTTGGTATACAATGTATAGTATACAATGCTGATAGTAACCATTAATTATATTTATCGTTACACCCAGCAGCCTTTTTTGTGTTTAAATGTAGTCTAATAAACATCCAAACAAGAATGTCTTGACTAAAAAAGCCCTAAATTTGGGATGTTTTTAATAGACATCACAGACATCAAAATCTAATAGGCATCTAACAATATTCTAATAGACTAGTCATCAAATAGAGAGGAATGTACTCATGTGAAGTCTGTCTAATCTGTGCATTTGATGGCTAGTCTAGTTTTGGACTATTGTTAGATGTCTATTAGATGTTCATTGACAGCCCAAATTGAGCCTTGTTTTAGCCAATACACATATGTGTATTATATGTCTTTTAAACACAAAATTGATTGGGTAATGTTAAACAAGTGAAATCTCAATTTACATGATATGCAGAAAGGCAATGCTAAACGCCTGCTATTGAGATGTTTTATATGTCACCCATGAGGGAAATTCGCCTTGAGTTTCCTCTGGAATGGATTTTTGACTCAGTTAGGCTTTCTGTACACCACATTTTTGATTTATGAGTGAAAATAAGGTCTGTGGTTAACATTGCATGACAAGACTTTCAAGTCGTGTTGTATAACATAAATAACACTAGTCATGCCTCGAACATGAATATTTAATAGGAAGCATAGCTTGAAAATCTAGTATGAAATCTGCTTGCTAAGTCATGACGTATCAAATACTCTTTTCTAGGTCCAAGCCTCCACTCTATTTCAAGTGAGAATATCATCTCCACAACGGTTTATGAGCACATTTAAAAACTCACGGTGTACTCTACAGTCCCCAGGCTCACACCGTCCCAAACACTAATAATTGAACATTTCATTAAAAAAAATGAATGGCTGAAATTTTAGTGTGGGGATAAAAGTTAGGATCCTGATTTTTCAGTAGTACCACAGCACACAGTGAGTGTTATATTAGCACCATTTGTTGCAGGCTTTTACAGTCTAAAGGAGCAATTTGACCTGGAAACTGTGATGTTAGACAGTTGGATTGAGTAAAGATAATGCTACTTTGGGAGTAACGCATTACAAGTAATGTGAGTCACATAATAATATTACTTTTGTAATTAACAAACAAAGTAAAGCATAACTTTAAAAAAAAGTCATATTTGAGTTACTTTTTAGATGAATTCAGCAATTTATTTTTTAAAAGTGAATTAATTAATCACGTTGAATCACATTCAATGAGAGAATGAGGTCACCGCGGGAACAGACAGAAACCAAGATGGCAGAGCCTTACGTTTCTGTGATGGAAGTCTTGTCATTATTTTGAACACATGGAAGAAAAGAGGATTGTCTTAGCGGACAGTGATTTTACTGAATTAATACGACAAAAATCCAAAATTAGCAAACATATTGCTTTCAACTTTCATTAATTTGTTTATATGGCATGTGTAGCGTCAGGAAGTTCTCAGAAGGTAACATTGTTCTAATTTTTTTTTTTAAAGGTGAGTGAAGGTGTAGGTTATACAGTGTGTCGTTAAATGCAGAGCTCCTCTATTTAAAAAAAAAAGAAAAATACCCTGAAAGTTTTGAAAGAGATCAAGCCTCAGGCAGGTATGAAAAAGTAATTTTAAAGTAATTTAAAAATAACGTAAAAGTAACGTAACGCATTACTTTCCATAAAAAGTAACGCAACTAGTTACTTTCCCCAACACTGGCTACTAATCATCATTCTAAAAGCTTTTGTTTGTGTGTGTGTGTGTGTGTGTTTTTTCTCAGACAGATCATGTCATGTTGACAGATAGAGGAGCGAGCATGTTTGCGGAGCACATTGGTACTCCAGTAGCTCATGATTTGGTGACCGAGCCGGAACGTAAAGAGTGGGAACACAGCAACAGCTATCGTGATGGAGTCAAAATGTTTTTTAACACACAATGGTGGGTCATTTTATGCTTATTTAATTAGTTATTCCTGGTCAGGGGTTAAATAATCAGCATATCAATGGTTTACTTTTTTTAATATGTGTTTTTCCAAACATATCAATGAGATATTATAGGATAGGAGTAATGAGCCAGTCAAAATGTCTATGCACACAACAACTTTTGTTATATGATTTCATATGCTGCAGTTGTAGTGTTTGATACAATCATGAATAAAATATTTGTAAAAAATACATTTGTAAATTGTTACCACAATAACGATATCGACTTTTACTTCAATTTAATTTTTTAAAGACAAGGTGTACAACATTTCATAAAATCTGTCTGATATTGACAACTTGTTTGGATGTTGTTAAACTTTTTTTTTTCTACCTGATGTATAACTTTTTCATTCTAATTCTTAAGATGTGAACCTAATTGGACTAAAACGAGATCAGTGACTCCTTAAATGACTGAGTATATAAGCATCAAGAGATGATGCTTTACACTGATGAAGGCTCATAGCCCAAACTTTAGTTTTTCTTTTCTCCTGTTGTATTGTTTAATAAATTATTGAGTGCGGACCATCTTTGCTGCTTGTGGATATCAATCGATAAATCATCATCTACCTTAAATATAATTTTGAGTCTTATAGCTTTTAAAAAGGAACAGTGGTCTGAATTTCAGAATTTCAGCATATTCACATGCTGGCCTTCACAGCGGGTCGGTCATTCCCCGAGGCTTCAGGCAGTGCAGTTAGAGTGTTGTGGGCTCCAGCAAAAGCAGCCGTACCTGCCACCTCCACTTCCCCAGGCTTAGTGCTGAGTAGTAGTGGAGTCAGGGCCGTGGCGGGGTGTAACCTCAGCCCTCGAGGGAGTCTGTAAAAATAGTGCTGTGGAGGTGCTAAGTGACAGTTGGCTGAGCTACTGCCTTTCATCCCGCCCGCTGTGGCTTCATTATTGATAGCCTCCCTCTGCTCGCCCTGTACCACCATCACTGGGCTTTTTAACACACAGGCCCTAGAACTCAATTACACTCCACCTTTATTTAGGTGATTACATGGCATGCCTCTGCCCTGCTGGCTTCACCATGCTTTTATAAAAGTACAGTTGCATGGCAGTACTTCCAGTTTATTCTATGGCGATCGCATCAAATTAAACATTGGACAGTGATATAATATATAAGGGTATACGGTTCATGGCCAAAAATTATTTCTACTATTATCAAATGTCTTGCATTTTAAATAATCTCCGTCTGCTGTTGGCTAGACAAACAGATGGCTATTGGCTGATCCAGTGTTGCTATGCTTGCATTGACAGTATTTTCAAACAAAGAGCAATGTTAATTTTTCGACAGAATCAACCAAAAAATGGCCAACTTAAACAGCTCATGAGTTAAGAAATCAAATTCCCCTTTGACATATTTGCTATGTTACTGAACTTTATATACTGTATAAACTAATGACATCTTTTCTGTTAAACCTTTGGCTCTCAACAATAGGATTAATCGCATACACATAAAAAAATAATAATTGTTTGCATTTAGGGGTCAGAACGGTGGTGCAGTGGGTAGCACAATCACCTCACAGCAAGAAGGTCGCTGGTTTGAGCCCCGGCTGGGTCAGTTGGCATTTCTTTGTGGAGTTTGCATGTTCTCCCCGTGTTTGCATGGGTTTCCTCCGGGTGCTCCGGTTTCCCGCACAAGTCCAAAAACATGTGGTATAGGCTAAATTGTCCGTAGTGTATGTGTGTGAATGATTGTGTATGGATGTTTCCCAGTGATGGGTTGCAGCTGGATGGGCATCCATTGCGTAAAACATATGCTGGATAAGTTGGAGGTTCATTCCGCTGTGGCGACCCCAGATTAATAAAGGGACTAAACCGAAAAGAAAATGAATGAATGTTTGCATTTAACACCTTTAAATTATGGTTTCTTTTCAATTAGTTAAAAGTAGAATAAATAAATAAAAAAAACAGTTATTGGCTATTCAGGAGCCATGTTTACCCGCTGACAGGTAAAAGCTGCTGCTCTCTCTCTTGGCTGTTGCCTTGGTGCTAAGGGATTGAGATGCACTGCCCAATGTTTGTGCACATGACGGACCAATAGTGGCAGAAGAAAGAGATAGGTAAAAAGTTAAAAGTAATGCAAAATGTATTCAATTAATGACAACTGTAGAAAGCAGAAGTGGAATCCCAGGTATTTTCGAGATTTAGAAATCCTGGCCGAATGCTTTTTTTTTTTTTGTCCTAACAAGAGGACATGTCTGGAAAACCGGACGTATGGTCAACCTACTACATCACTGCCTGGTTAGCCCTACCCACCAATTTGAGCATATAGTTAGAGGTAACACAAGAGACACAAAGATTATACAGACACAGATTATAATGGGCTTTAAAAGTCTTTGGTTGTGTCACTTCTCTGTTTGGTGTATTGGGACACAGATTAGCATTTGGAAAGAATGTTAGCAATACAATGATCGCTTGTTCACTTCATTTTATCAAAGATTAGTTTTTAAATAAGACTAGTTGGAGGTAGATTTTTTAAGGCTGAAAATAAAAGTGTAATATTGACTATTAGATCAGAATATAATGTAAATAAATTGTGATCCCTTTTGCACTGTTTATCTACTACAATTTGGTATGTACTGGGTGTTAAAGAAGGATAGAAACATTGACAAGTATTTTTTATTAAAAATTACATTATAAGAGGACCTACAGTATGCAAACCATTTTAGTAATAAGGGGGCTCCAGACTACAATGGTCACATTTGGCCTTTTTCTTTCTTCTAGTAAAGCTACTTTTTTAAAAGAACATCATGTTGTGATTATCTCACTAGTGTAGCTTTGTCTCAAAGTTTGTGTACTTCTTATTTTAATCTTCATGATCTAACTGTCTTTTTTACTTTCAGGCCAAAACAAGCACACCCTGTAAAATGTATACCATCATTCAGATTTAATGATTAGTGTATAGAAAACCCATTTACATAAAAATGACCACCTGTTCTTCCTAATGAGAACTCTACCAAATTTTATTCCAATTTCAGCACGCTTCATTAGGCCGTTCATACATGTGTGAAGATCTTCTGCAAAACTCTGTGATCACTTTGAAGTGTGAAATACAGTCCACCGTCAAGCTGCTTTTAAAAGCCAATTTTCCCCTGAACCGATGAGCAAGATCCAGGCATCGCCGGTGATTTAAAAGAGCAATCAAGCGCCTGCCAAAAATGATTGATGCCTTGAATCTGATACCTGACAAGTGATTCTTCGCCAGCTGCTTCAGACAAATATTCTCCACGAGGACCATGTTTGCTCTCCCATTTCTGGCGAGAACGGCACAGAGGCTGCTTCCTTTAATTTCACCTTGAACTATTGTCCTCCTCGTGGCTTCAAACTCATAACACACGCTTGTTTTCCACAGCACCGCTGCCTTAATCAGAGTTTCATGGGATATGAAGGCTGAGAAATACAAGGGTGTCTGTTCATCCCACATTCGGCTCTCTATTCTATTTCCTTTAAAGTGAACTGGCAGGGAAGACTGATGTGCACATCATAAGAATTGTTTTGTTTTGGTGAAGAACAATGCATACTTTTTCATGTGTGTCTACAGAAATCTCTCAACTGATACAACACTTTCCCCGCAATCTCTCTGAGTGTACTTTGCTAGACTAGCGGCTGTGATTCAGAGTGGTGAAGGGCACTTATTCTTGCTCTTTTCCTTTGTAGACAGGCAGATGATGATGAGTCAATTTGGGGTGTGCTGGCACTCTTAAAAGCATGTGTGAGGTTGTCATTAACACGCTCGCTTTCAAACATCTCTCACATCTCCAGAACTGAACAACATGCGTTTCTGTGGACTGGAAATCGTACTGGAAACAAGAGTAATTGCACAGAGGCTAAATTTGGAAGGAAGTTTGAGGCTTTTATCCAGTAGATTGTGAGCGTGGCGCATTAAGTTGAATTCCTGTACTGATGAAGAGGAACTAAGCTAGAGGCACATCTCTGAGTGTGATGAATAATAATGCTCTCTCTTCAAAGCACCATTTGAAAACACCATGTCTAAAAAAATTGTTAACATGTTTTCTATAATTACAGGGGCCATGATACTGTTGGAGCGGTGGCTCTGGACTCTTCTGGTAATGTGGCGTGCGCTACATCCACCGGAGGAATCCGAAACAAAATGGTGGGAAGAGTTGGCGATTCTCCCATTATAGGTGAGTCCGATCGGAGATGGAGGACAGAGCTAATCTCAGTGTCACAGCAACTTTAATTTTGAAGCAGGGCCTCGGTTGAATGAGCCATTTCGGTTTGAAGGTGTCAGCTCTGATCAATACTCAATTGTCAGAGTGTTTTCTCCTGGGGTAACACACATTAATGTGTGACTGTCTGTGCTGCTGTCTTTTCCTGTGTGATAAGGATCTGGTGGATATGCAGACAATAGAAGTGGCGCAGTCTCCTGTACCGGCCATGGAGAGTCTATTCTCAAAGTCACCTTAGCCAGATTAATCCTCTTTCACGTTGAGCAAGGTATGAGACATTTACACTAATCCTGATGAGTGTGTGAGTATGCATGAACACTTGTTTACCTTTTAGGCATACAAAATTAACCATATTTGCTTCATTTTGTGCTGAATCCAAAAATGTCAATATGCATTGCCTTTTAAAAGTTTGAGGGTAGCATGATTATTCTTTTACATAGTCATTTTTTGCAGTCTTTGCTGCAATAAATAAATGTGACAGTGAAAGTATTTCAAACACATTTTATATAAAAGTTGCTCTTTTGTGATTTTTATTAGTCCTAACTAAAGTATCCTTAAAATAGAAAGCAAATCAACATTGATAAGAAATGTTTCTTGAGCATAAAAGCAGCATACATACTTCTAAAGGGCGATGCAATACTAAAACTGGAGCAAAAATGCTGAAAATTCATCATCCAATTTTTTAAATATGTTTCACAATACAGTATATCTATTTTTACAGCACTTGACTGCAAGGAACATGCAGGTCCTGAGACAATATGCGATGTTGTTGTTGAGTGTTGTGATAACAATATTTCTTTTCTTTATTATATAGATATATAACTACTACATATTTAGAACTTAAAATGCTAATTTATAAGCAATTTTTTAAAAGATCAATCAAATTGATCAATAATGATCATACTAAAATAAACAGGTAATAAATATTTTTCTGAGCTAATTAAATAATAAAAAATAATAATAATAAAATAATAATAATAATAAAAAACAACAACAACACATTTATACTTTAAAACACCACAAATGACTGAAAACCTCAGCGGACATTCTGTTTTTCGTTGGCTTTTGTCCATTTCCTTTCTTGTTTTCCAGCACTACTATTTATTTCCAGCTCTAGGTTTACCTAACAGCACCTTGGAGAGGTGTGGATGAAGATGGTAAAGGCCCTGCCTGATTGTTCAGACTTGGATAAACAACCTATGCATGCAGCACACAAATGCTTGGCAAATAAAATTAATTGAATTTATTGCACATCTCTGCAATATGGATATTGCATTTACTATTATGGTGATAACAATAATTTTACGATATATTGTGCAACCTACCCTGATATCAATAAAAATACAGTACATAAAAATCATATTCGTCATTGCCCAGTAAAATGCCAGTTGATCAATAATGCAATAACTCATACTGTAATTTTATAATAGCTATAAAATAAAACAATGTCATATAAACTGTATAAAATTACACACACACAAAATTTAATAGCCATACTTCTTTACTTTTTTTTACTTTAAATTGACATCACTTTTCCGCTGCTATTTATCTTATTTGTTCATGTTTTTACTATTATGCAATTTGCGTTCATATTGTTTTGGCTTGCAAGATCTCAATCATCTATACCCCATTTACCCTCACCCACATGTTGCTATTATTATCAGATTTTGTATAACCAAGAATGAATGTCAAACCGCACAAAAATGGGATGCTGCTGTTGCCAGTCATTTTAATTGGTGTGTGTGTGTGTGTGTGTGTG
>CAIGQV010003909.1:21453296-21486819 GCA_903798115.1 Danio jaintianensis
ATATATACATACATATATTGCCTTAAATGAGAGTTTGTAGAATATAAAATAAGAATGCACAGATATGGAAATCAGGCCAATACAGATAGCTTCTAACTGTTATTAATTTGGAAGCCGATAACAAATATATAGGCTGATAACTGACTGTATTTTAAAACAAAGGAAACTGCAAGGAAACTTTTCCACCCAAAATGATTCATCTGTCAATTACAATACTGAAGCCCTGTTTTTGCCAACATCTTGTCTTTTCTTTTAGCATAAGCTCTTCATAATCACACATCTTCTGCCATAACCCATAATTTATCAGCTGATAGTTTAATTTCATATTAATGAAAATACATTTATATTATGTATTTTGAATTTTAATTTTGAATATTATATTATGTATTCATGAGGAACCTCCTCTATATTTTAAGGCACATGTCAGTGAAATTCTACACATCTACACCAAAACACACATAGATGGATGATACTTACATCCCACAGCTCATGCGTCCAGGCTCAGGACTGCTGCTCTGGGACAGGGGTTGCTGGGAAATGATGAGAGAGTGTTTACTGGGAGGAGCCAGGAGTCGGTGGGCGGAGTCTATAGGGCGTGACAAAGTGCTGCAGTACCTCACTGAGGTCTCTGCAATATTCATGATCTCATTACACACTGCCTCCTATTGGTGGAAGAGGGTCGGCACAAGAGGTGGCCGCAAACCAGGGTTGTCAGTCATTCAGATGGAAATTTGAGTTTGAGGAAGGGGCGGTGTGGTTAGAGAAGATAGTAACAGGGCAGAAAGGAGGGAATGTCCATTAATACCAGGAAAGCCGGAAGGGATGGTAGTGTCCAGAGGATAAGCATGGAAGAGCGAGACAACAGAGTGAGTGCAAGTGGAAGGAGCGAAACATACACCACAATCATATAGGACTCTTGCAGGGTACTGAGATTTGGCATGCGTTGTTTATTTGGGTGAGTTTTGGGATTAGGTATCAGATCAAATTAAATATTGAGATGAGACTAATGTCTGACTGTGATGCATCTTATAAAGGCCATGGACGCCAGTTTTTGCCATGACGAGGAAAAAAAAGGTGATTGCAGCTTTTTATGCAACATTTCTGACATCTAGTAATTTTGACTTTATGTTCTATTATATTATTAGTTTGTCGCATAATCCTGGCCTTACACCTGATAATTCTGACTTTACACCTAATATTTATAATTCTGCCTTAAAACCACATAATACTGACTTACACATGATAATTCTGACTTTACAGCTCAGAAATCTGACTTTACACCTCATAATTCTGGCTTTACATTTGATAATTCTGACTTTACACCTGATAATTCTGAATTCATACCTCATAATCCTTGCTTTACACCTCAGAATTCTGACTTTACACTTATAATTATAATTTACATCTCATACTTCTGCCTTAAAACCACATAATATTGACTATCAGTCATTACAGACTCTAAATCTGCTTATATTTCACCATTCATATTCAATCAACACAGATGACATCGATGAAGAAAAATGGAGCAGTACGTGTGTCTAAAGACCAATTTTGGCTTGAAATGTAATTTACCGTGAATGAGTTGGCATTCATGTTGTTGTCTTGGATGTCAAACAGCATGACAGGACTTCTTGAAGATCTCCCGTAATATTCTACATCATTTCTTAATGGCTGTGGGGGAAAAAGAACATGTATTAGCTACTGCTTTAAAAACAACGGCCTGTGCTTAACAGCTGTCATTTGATCAGTACAGTATAATTTTCCTCTGTGCAGTTTATTCCAGCACAACCTTACAGTAATGTATATACAAACGTAAGGACAGAATAAGATTGTGAGTTAGTAGCAATCACCAATTTTCCATAGCAATCACCAACACAAAGATTAAAACAGTGTCACACCATGCCGGAAAGCCCAAGTGAAAACACTATAGTCTATAGAATAGCTTATAATTCACTCATAACAACAGCTAGACAAACTAAAAAAATATTTTATCCAAAAATATCAATGATTAAACAGTTAAATATTGAACATTTTACAAAACTAATAAAATAAAAATATATTTATCAATATATAAATACTTGCTAAAGAAATGCTTTTTATTAATGATAAGACATTACAAACTCATGCATACTGTAATTTTAGGACAACAACAACACACAAGCATCATTCCCATTAGAGTTCCATGCAATAGTTCCTTTTCAACCGTGTTTCCCTGATACAGAGAAAGCCTCAAAAGTGTGCTTACTAACTCACTAACACAACCACATCATTCCCTATTTCACCTATTAGATCTACAACTTGTGCCAGTGTAAAACAGCATCCGCCCTTGCGCTTGGGCACCACATGATGGCACCCTGAACAAACACAGCACACCATGCAGAAGATACCTCTGCTGGACTATTGTTCCTGCTGTAAGGAGCCTTGCGGAGGCTGCCAGCCCTGTCTATTTCAGCCCCATCCCCTTCCTGAAACTCCTGATCCAGCTTGTTTGCCCCAGAGAGCCAACCCTCAAGCCCAGCACCGCCACAGGGGCTCAGGCTGCGGGACAGACGGGGGGAGGGTGGAGAAAGAAGGAAGTCCTCGCCTTGGGGTGGAGTGAAGGTGAGGAATGGGGTGGCCGAGCAGGGACGGGGTGGATAAGGTGGCGGTAAAGGAGACGTGGAGGGGGAAGCCATTGGGGAGACACAGTAGGGGCTGCCGCTGATGGGAGGCACAGGACTGGCCGACATAGAAGGGGGCAGATATTCACCCAGGCGATAGGAGGTGGTTGGAAGGGGTGGCAGGGGTGGAGTTGGCGCAGCCGGAGGGCTGCTGCTCACCCCACCCACAGTGAGAGAGATCCACTCGTTGGAGATGGCATGGACCTCAGGGGAGATGGAGCGGCGGGGGGAGCGCGGCAGGGGGAGAGGGGATGTGGTGAGACGATTGCGAATGGGCTTTTTGGAGGACGTCAGGAGAAATGAGAAGAAAGAAGAGGAAGGAGGAAAGGGAAAAGGTGAAATGGTGAAATAAATCAATGCAAACTAGAGATGCACCAAATATCTGGCTAAAAATCCGGTTCAGATGTTTTTTTGTGTTTTTTTAACAAACGTGATCACAAACTGATGTTTTTTAGCATGTTTTATAGTAGACAGAGCATTAACAGAGGTGGAGATAGTGCACAAATGTACCAACAGATATACTCTATTGACGCCACACAGGAATGGACAAGAACATGAATAAAATAATTGATTAAACACCACTGCAGCTGCTTTGTTTCCACCACTAACCAAGGAAGCATTGTTTCTTTTTTACTGCTTTTTTATAAGCGCCACCTACAGGCAGAGAATGAATTTGCATTTCTATTCAACCTGTCTTCTGTTTTTGCTTTGTACAGGTATGTTTTGATTTATCATGGTTTAACAAAGCTGAAGTCAGATCATAATTTTTTACTTTGTATTTTAATAATTATAAAACTAATTTAAAAATCTGGCAATTTGCTTGCATTAAAACATCGGTCATGAAAAAAATCAAGATCGGTGCATCTCTAAAACAAACAATAGGGAAAATGAAAACTGAAAGTTGAAAGTAGATGATCTGAGGGCTGTGTATTTTGTCAGGGCTTTTACCTGTGGAGAGGCGTTAGTGCTGCGATGAGGTGAATGGCTGATAGGGGCATCAGGATAGTCCACTCCGTTTTTCACTCTGGGCCTCTTGTGCACCTCTATGTAGGTGACTGGAAAGATGCCCTGCCGGTTTGTGCCAGAAATCTTGCCTTCATACCAGTTCTCATCTACTCTGCGAATCAGTGTTATACGCTCCCCCTAAAGAAAGATGAAAGATTTTGTAGTTCATGCAGATATGCAAACGTCACACACTCATTCATTAATTTATTAATTAATTAATTAATTCATTCATTCATTCATTCGTTCTTTCTTTCTTTCTAGTTGTTTATTAGCAAGTAAATTTTTTGTATGATCTTATTCTACATGCCTACCCAATACCTAAACCCAACTACTACCTTAAAATCAACTTCAAATTTGAGAAGCAAATCAAAATTTAAGTATGATTTCTACATGAAATAAGCTTTATTATTACAGGAATAAATCACACAAAATTCAAATAGAAAACAGTTATTTTAAATAGAAACAATATTTCACAACACTACTGTATTTTGATCAAATTTGCTATTTAAAATAATCCTCCTGTGGCTAAGTTGCTAAATAACCACATTCTCTCTATAACAGCTTTTATTTAACTGCCTGGTAACAACCCAGTTGTTTGATGTTTGGCTATTTTCCATGTTTAAAAACAATGTTTGGGTTTTTTTTATTCTGTTTTTTTTTCTCCTATAAAATGTCTCCAAAACCTTTACGTTTAGCTTGTTTCATGCTAAAAGTAAACTAAAATTAAAATTAAATTAAAATGACTAAAACTAAACAAAGAAAATAAATATAATGAACTCTTCAGGTCACACCATTGGTGGCATATACGATTAAGATTGCTGACTCCCGGACTAAAAATCAAGCTTGTTTAAATTGCTGAAACAGTGTATTACCTTTCTGAAAGACATTTCAACAGCAGTGTCTCCAGTGAAATTGAATCGAGCAAGGGCCTCGCCATATTCCAACACCTGGACTGGAGCACACTTTTTGGGCTGAGCTTTTTCTGTTGGGGGCACAAGCTGGAGAAATAGAATAACATAGTATATTGAATATAGTTAAAAATAGTAATATAATATTATATTAAAAGTGTAGCAAAAATGTATTGGTGTATTGATCACTATTTGTTTGAAACACAGCCTTAATACATTATGGTTAAACTATGGTTAGTGTTGCAAAACCATGGTTAATTTGTACTGTAGTTAACTACAAAATAAGTTTTGTTTTTTTCAGATTTTATTTTCAAACCTGCAAACCTGAAAGCATATAAGATATATAAATATGTAGTAGTAAAGGATATAAAGTACCTCAACGTAACTCCGTGGAAAAATCCCAACTCTCCCATGATGCTCTCCTTCAAACCAGTTCTGATCGATCTGCCGATAGATGTATACAATATCTCCCTTCTGAAACGGAAGTTCCCTGATAAAAAAGCACCAAAATGTAATTCAGTCTGGATGGAGTGTCATATTACAAATTTAACATGTTGTTATTAACAAAAATACAAGACTGGGTCTTATTAGCATTCACAGATCTGAATTGAGAAAAACTCTTACTTTAAACTTTCTGCTCTGAAGTCAAATCGTGCCAGAGCAGGAGTCCTCTGTAGACCAAAAGAGCCCATTAGCATCATTTCTATAGCACTGCATCTGTTATTCACAGCAATTGTCTGTGCTGCATATAAAGACTGTCAGCATCTAGCATGAGTATTTGAAGCATAACAAGAGAGAACATTTGTCACCTCTATAGTTTTTCTCTTCTCCTTCTCATTAATAACCAGCAGGTCGCCAAAACGGTCATTAGTAATGAACTGTTGATGAGTCACAACCAGCCCAGCATGTCTCCGAGCAGCTGTATCTGCCTCTTCCTGCTCTCGCTTCAGCCGTCTCTGCTCTTCCAGAATTTTCTTTAAAAGAAACAGGATTTTAATTTAAACATTTAATTGAAGCAAAACAAGTCTCCATAAAACATGTAACTTACTTCACAATCTCACAATCCACCATATGAGCACCATTTATACTGTGTGTGTGTGCGTGTGTGTCAAGACCATTTGAAAATTCTCTGTTTTTCTGGATTCATTTGAATTATGTTTTGAGTAAAGTATCATTTTTGTTTTATTCATTACTTTGATATTTCTTCCCAATTTAAAACAAAAATGTTGTAATTTAGAGCCTTTTATTATTATCATTTATTTGTTTTTTAAATAAAATTAAATAAAATGTACCATGTTTTCAGACAGATTCATGTTAATATTTACACAACGCAATGCTAATGTTTTAATTTCTGAAGAGTTAAATACATTTTTGGTAAAATAACCCTGACTTTCAATTACAACAAATAATAAAAACGTGCTATTCTGACAAATTGTAACTTTCTGGGAAAAATTATGTAATAACTGCCAATATTTTTTCTTTTAATTTGGAAGCAATATTATTAATTAACATTTAATTAATATTAATATGTTTTAAATTTTATTTTAATTAATAATTTTATTTATAATTAAACATTGAATTAAAATTTATATTATTAATTAACATTTAATGAATATAAACATTGAATTAATATTAATAATAATATTAATATTTAAATAATGTTAATATTAATTAGCAAAAATATTAACATTTTACTCAACGGCCTACCTAATAAATTTGATAAATACAGGAAAACTGAAATATAACATTCCTCAAATAATTTTGCGATGGTTAAAACAACAACAAAATATGCTTAAAAACAGATGAAACCTAAATACATTACTTACATTTAATTGATTAATTCAACCTAATTCAAGATATACTCGCTATCAATGATCTCAAATAAACTTGAGAATGTTTATATTGTGTTACATTACACAAGGATGTTTACATGTTGGTCCTGAAAAATAACATAAACATGCTGATTAGGAAAATTATCTGTTTGCAGTAAGAAGCAAATATCAAAACAAATTGCACCTCTTTATCTCCATGGCGTTTCCGGACAGCCTCGTCTGTGCTTTCTCCATGATCTCCTTGGCTTAATGGATGTGAAGAATCTGAGTCTGTTAGAGGGGGAAAAAACAGGAGTCACTTTTTATTGCCATGATCAGCAAAACCGCATAAAGAAATTGATTCAAAACAGCTTTGGCACAAGCATTGCACAACACTTCATATATCTGAAATTTTCATTTACAAAGAGCATCGAAAGAGTCAATGGGAATGATATAGACACTCTGAAGAACACAACTACCACAAAAGATGTTTTAAAAAAAATAAAATTACACAAATTTACAATGGCTTATACATATTACAGTTTAAAATTGCAGTACTTTATGCATATATGCATTTTGAGATATGCAGGATAAGTATAAGCCATGGTTTTTCAAAATAAAAAGTTGCATGCATTAAAATGTAACATCATGAAAAAGTGTACAACAATACACAACATTCTGACATTCCTTTTAAAAATGTCTAATGTAATATGTATAATGCAGTTTTGAAAACAGAAGTGAGAAAAACACAAAATTAAAATACATGAATAAAATAACACAATAGCCATTTGAGTGCACTGGTCCTGACCCTAAAACAGAGTGAAAACTTGTTAGAATTACGAATATTTGTCTTGTCCTTTCAAATCTGATCTGTGAAACTGTAAACTGCTAATTTGCCAGGCTTTTCTATGTGCATGAAACAGTGGTAAATGTCTGTTTAATGTTCATATTGCGTCTGTTTAGTATTAACATGGGATGCCTGAAATATTTTCTCATACTGACAAGAAGCTACTGTAGTAAGTTAGTGAATTATGTGCCAAAATTCCTCACAGTTTCCAACTCTTATCACTATTCTCAGGAAAGATGAAAGCAGAGTTTCTGGTAATATAGAAACACACTATACTGGGTTAAAGAAAGGCACTTAAAAAGTAACTTCTGAAACAATGGTGTTGAGACTGATAAGGATAATATCACTGGAATTTCCACTAAATAGAGTGCAGTCATATTACAAACGTTACCTACAATTCTGGCATATTTAGTCAAACAAATTGTGCCAAACCTGTACTTTCTTTCTGCTATGAAACAAAGAAGAAATTACAGTTGATGCTGGTAACCAAACAATGTTGGCTTCCATTGTATAGACCATTAAAAAAGTATGTTCCAGATTTAAAAAAAATTACAGGCTTAAAATAAGCCATAGGGTGAAGAAACAGTTAGTGAACTGGGTGAACTGTGACTATTTATCGCTTTAAACTTGGCTCTGAATCAATAGTAATTATACCACCATTTACGATTCAATATAGATCATTGATCACACATTACAATAAGATTTCATTAGTTAATGTTAGTTACTGTATTTAATAGTATGAACCAATAACAAACAATACTTGTACAGCATTTATTAATCCTAGTTTAAAATTTACGAATACGTTATTAAAATCTAAAGTTGTCCTTGTTAACATTAGATAATGCACTGTGAGTTGAACAATGAACGACTGTATTCTCATTGACTTCTGTTAACAAAGATGAATACTGTAATTAATGTACAGTATTTTTCATTTTCATTAAAGTGTTACCAGACCATTCACAAAACAACTTACAGTACAGTACCCTTGATGTTTTGGCTTGAATTTCAAGTCCTAATTCTATATTTTATATTCAATATTAAACCTTCTGGAACAATGCTTTAAAATCCGGAATTAGAAAACAATTATTCTATCAACGTCAGTCAATTTTGCACCCTATAGGATTGTACTCTGTGGGATTTACCTTGCTAATGTTTTATGTTTACATCTGGTCATGGTTTGGTGGCAAATTCTAGGCAATGTATTACAAAGGCACTAAAAATTTACTACTAAATGGCTGACGAGGGAGTATGATTTAAAAAAATGACATGACACACTTTTACACAACAAAACAAAAATATGCCCATCTGGTTGCAAACCACACAACGTCGGCCACACAGTGCACACAGTAGAAATGAAAAAACTAAAGTCACTCAGTCATGACAGAAGAGCAGACAGGAAAGAGAGAGAAAGGCTGGAGAAAGATGAGTGATCACAGACATAGTCATGCCCATAGAACATGAGTGTGGACAATCTGACACTCATGACACTCTCAGTATAGCCACCTTCAGAGTGATCTTTACTGGCTTCTGAGCCCTCCACATCCATGAGGTCATCCGAGTTGCAGCCCTCACAGGGAGAGCTTTCTCCATTACTGAGCCTCTCCAGAACCTCCAAAGAGGACAAGCGCTGGGGGATCACAGGCTTGGGCTTCATGGCAGAGAGAGTGCAAGTCTTTTTGGCTTGTTGACTGTGTAGGGACTTGCGTAAGGAGAAAGGGGCAGGTCCCATTAAGAGCAGGTTTCTCGGGGGAGCACATCTCTTCTCCTGCAGGGTGTTGGCCTGTTGCCGCTCATGCCTGCGGATTGTGGTGAACCGCGTGTAGGAAGCTGGGCAGGTGCCTTTACACTTGCTTTGTTTGGTGTGGAAGGGGAAGTGATCGTGGTGATGGTGGCCTGTGGGTTCTGAGGTACCACCGGTGCTTGTCTCTTTGGCAGGATCATGACCGCAACAGATTTTCTGCTCTGATGTGCACTCATTTTCTGAAGGTAAATCAGTTCTTGAAGTGTTCAGGCACTCATCTAATATTGAAGGGTCCTCTTTGGGAAATTGAGACTCTGTATTCATGGCTGGACAGTCCTCAGTGTGTGAAGGCCCTGGCATGACTAGAGTCTCAGCTGACAGAGCGGACTGGAGGAAGCAGGTTGGCGCGGGACTGTGGGAAGGACTTGGGTTACTGGGAAGAATGGGCATCGAGGCGGAGCGAGTGGGTGCAGAGTTCGACCGCTGAATGATACGCTCAAACTCCATCACCCGA
Source organism: Danio jaintianensis (assembly GCA_903798115.1). Classification (NCBI taxonomy): domain Eukaryota; kingdom Metazoa; phylum Chordata; class Actinopteri; order Cypriniformes; family Danionidae; genus Danio; species Danio jaintianensis. The sequence goes on from CAIGQV010003909.1 coordinate 21,462,783, forward strand.
AACGTGACAGCATCCCGGGGGACCATTTCAGTCCTCTCCAGGGTAGTGTCATCCCCCGGCTTCTCGAAAAAGGAAGCCAGGCAGCGGACACTACCGTGGGGGCTGGAGCCCAGGGAACTCGGCCTCTGAATGTTGTGCATGTTTCGATAGAGGGTGGAGAACTCAGGTGTGCTCCTTACAGATCCCACAGCGGGTCCATTTTTATGAAGGTTCCTACTCTCGGGTGAACCGTCGCCCTTGCAGGCTGAATTTAACCTGTGGTCGGCATCTGTCGTATCTCCATTTTGAGAGCCGCAGGGCTGGTGATGCAGATCCTCACAGCTGTGTGCTTTGGGCCGTTGTTGTGTCGGCTCAGACCGTCTTTCCAGGTTCTCATCGGTAGAGGTTGATAGCTTGGGCTTGAACTTGGAGGGAAGGATTTGAGGGATGCAGGCTTTGGCGGCGGACAAGGACTTTTTAGTCTTATATTGAGAAGCTAGTGCATTAGTGGCAAGAACTGAGTGAGCGGTTACAGAAGAGCAGGGTGAAATCATACAGCCATTCCCACCTTTATAATCCACTGGCAGGCATGCAGGGTAACAGAACAAACAGTGCATTAGATTAGATTTGTAACAAGCACAAACACAATATTATGCTGGCAAATAATGTAAGAAGCATTTCAATACTCCAAGTTACATTTGTTTGGTCAGAGGGTCAACTCTGAGTTTAACTATGCAAAGTCTAGGGTTGGGTATAAATAGAATTTTTTCAATACTGATTCTGAAGTGTTTGTTTCAGAATAATATCTAATTGCTGACCTTAAGTGTTTCATTTCAGAATCAGAATTTACCTTCAATTCCCAACCCTAGTGAAGCTTAAGGGCAGTGTTTTTTTTTTTGTTTGTTTTTGTTTTTTTTAACTAGTTAAGTGCAAGCCCCATGCACTGCCAATTCATAGATTTTCAAGTCAATCAGTTTTGATTGCCTTTAAAATTCTGGAACAAAAACCTAACCCTGACCCTAAGCCCAAAATTATACCCTAACTTTACTTAAGCATAGCTGCACATCCTGATAAACAACAGATTTATTTTAACCACTATCTTTGAACTGAATCTACAAGTCTGGGCTTTTCTTGACAGTTGGCTACCTGATGGACCAAAAAATCAGCTGTTAGGTGAGGTTCGTGATTAACAGGTTTGGGGAGAAAACATCATGCCAGTACATATGGTATTTAATCTATTAATCATCGTAACTAAACATTCATTCTAAATTTCATAGTAACATAAAAACTCAAGCTGCAATATGTCAATTAAAATGTATTAGATAAATATATAGATAGAAAAAAAACTGAACATAAAAAGAAACAGATGGAATGCAAAATAAACATTACTTACACTTAAAAGAACAGCATGTAGAAGAAAGGTTTGTTTGAAATAATTTATTGCACTGGTTCAGACTGAAATCTTTTTATCAAATGGTGCATCTTGTAACAATTTTAAGACTGGAAGGTGAAGGTGGTTTATATAATGGATATGCATATAATGGATAGTGGTATAGGGAAATTAATTTATTAATTATTTAATTTTGCTTTAACTTACAAATCCCAATGATGTGAAATACCCCTAAACTGCAAATTGAAACATATTTTCCAACATGCATGTGACTCCCAAGATACGTCCTGCATGTCACCAGTCAGTAACCCTTTTATATATTAAAGAGACATGTATTAGAGAGACATGAAAGTGCATGTAGCATTTACTTTACACTTGCATTTAAGTTTCCTATTGTGAAAAATTCTCCAATGAGCCAATATTTTCCCCTTGAACCTCTTAAAAACTTCCCATACTGTTCCAAGACAGACACATACTTCCAAATTGCCCATAAACCCATGTAAGCACAATTAGAGTGCTCCACACAAGTCTTGGGATTTCTCACCAAAAGAGCACAAAGTGGTCGATGTCTTGAGACCAATATTTTGTAAGTTATGACATCACATTTGAAACCGCTCTGCAAAAAAGGCGAACATCTACTTTTTTCCAATTATTTGTCCAATTAAGAGTCTTCTATGCTTCTATGGCTTTATTATAGTGATGATAAAAAAATGCATATTTACTTTATAGCTAAGCAGTTTTCCACCTTGGATTAAATTGCATTAGCTAAGACAGTTGCTGTCCCAAGTACATAATAGAAAATATTTGTTTCAGGACATCAACCACTTGGTAAAATCAGTATTAATTAATAATTCTAACAACAAATCAAAGAAATAATCAACTTATTCACCTTCAATTATCAAAATAACCCTACTTTGCAATCCCACTTCATATTCTATTACGATTCACAAACATAACTTCATAAAATGTCACACGTGACTCAACAACAAGACACAAGACTGCATCATATGTCTTGGAAATTCAAAGCAGACAGAAACAAGAGTTTAAAAAAAGAACACAGAGTGGTCAACAAAAGCCCCGGTCTAAACATGTGGGTCATATTAACTATTAACGGATACAGTCGTCATCTCCCCCCTGCTGACCAGCCTCGGGTCAAATGTGCTAGCATTCCTGTCCTGACCTCAGTGTGACAGCTGACCCGCTCATACCTGACCACCCCTGTTGGCTGCTCTGCCATCAGATCCCTATATTAATCTCTATATCCATCCAAACCTTTCCCCACTGTCCACACCACGGCCCACTTCTAAAACGGCCAGACACCCAACTGAGCCGAACCGGTGCGGAGAGAATGACTAAAGGTCAAACCGGACATCTGTTACGTGTCAACTGTGAAAAACTGCCAGCTTTAACAAAACAAAGAAAGACAAATGAGCTGTGTTATTTGTGTGGTGTTGTGAAGGAAGGAATGTGGGAAATGCTGATGAGGAGGAGGCCAGATTTCCTTTCCTTACTCATTTCGAAGCTGATTCTCACAGAACGCACTGGAAGCATACCTTTGGAAGAAGTGCTGGGGTGGCGTTTGTTTAGCGCTCTCAGGCCTTGCAGTGGGATGTCGCCGCCCTCCAGGATGCTCTTGTAAATGTGCCGTTCACATTCTGGAGCTGCCAGCCCGCTGCCGGACGAGCCGTCCTTTTTCTCCGCTTCACCGTCACCCGCTTTACAGGATGAGCTGAGCACAAATAGAGACTTGCATAAATCATCATCATTCTCACGGGACATGGCTGAGGAGAACAGAATGCTAGGGCAGTGTTGCATGAAAGGACACTGCTTGTTATTAAAAGCAGACAGAAATTCTGTACCTTAAAATATGGCAAATAATATATACAATGATATATTACATAATAGTATACAAAACTCTGATTTACGTGAGCACTAATCATAAATCTTTATTATCATTATTATAATGATCATTGTCATCATTATTACTATCATTACTCACATACTGTAGATATATTATTTGTTTTTGTTTTGTTTTGTTTTTTCAAAAATTTATAAATTTAAAAGATTAGTTCACCCCAAAATTGTAAAACTGTAAAAATAACTTTGTTGGCCAATGTCTTCTGTATCAGATCAATACAATGTATGCGTGTTGTGCTGCTGACTCTGTCAATACATTGTACTGTCCGTAAAAATTGTCATGATGACCTGCAGCAGGAGAGAAGATATACTGTAGGCAACAACAGAAGGCACAGAGAAAGTTCTGACAATGTTTTTGACAATGTTTCTGACAATGTTTCGGGACCCTTCCTGTGGAGGATGAGGGAGCTCTTAGATTCCATCTAAAATATCTTAATGTGTGTTCTGAAGATAAAAAAGGTCTCAGGGGATTGAAATGACATGATGGTGATTATTTAATAACTGAATATGTCATTTTTGGATGAATTATTCCTTTAGATGCTTTAATAAATATTCACATTATTTTACAAATGTGAAAAAAAATTAAATGAATATATAATTGAAGATTTATTTGATCATGATTGAATAAACACTGGTCAGACCAAGCTAAACCTGCTGATAATTGTATGTATAAATATTTAAAAACAACAAAAAAACTAATACCGCTTTATTATTTTTTTATTGTTGGTATTATTATTATTATTTATTAGTCTTGGAGGTTTTAAGTCAGCCTATGTTTACTCTTTGATATAGATGAGACAGCACCAGCTGCTCAGGCCCTTATCACAACATTCCTGAGGGGCCTGTGTGGCATCCTTTAAAAAACATGCTGAAGCTTTCCACATGTAGCCATTCCTCACTGTGTGCTCACAGGAAGCCATAAAGGAGTTATTTAGGGATGCACATCTACAGTAAGTTTTCTTTTGTCAGGCCATCCCGTATAACCAGCTCTAGTCATTCTTTAGTCACAACTTTTACAGCCACTGTATGTTGATATAAGGAAAATGATAGCGTGTCATGCTTAATTAACAATATGGTACTTTACTGTGTGCAATAAAATAATAATATGACCTGTCTGAAGTCCAGTAAATCCCTGCTATGTTAATAACAGCTTAGATTACAGTATTAGTTGTTTCAAATTAGTCCAAACTCTAAACAAAAAAAAGTTTCACGATTGATATTGCTGTTTCCTTAAAGAACCTTTAACAACCAAACTTTACAATTTAATGTTTTTAATGTAAAAAAAAAAAGAAAAAAAATCTTTTAGTTCTCTAAAAGGCTCTTTGGGGAACCAAAATGGTTTATCGTTTGGAATCTTTTTTATTATTATTTCTTAATTCCACTGTCTGAATAAATCCTCAAAACCAGACCAGAAAAAAATGAGTCCATCTAAAACTTAAATTGATTGGTTAACACAAATAACTCGCAAGTAATTTTGGAGGGAATTTTAACCATGACAAACATTTTAACTGACCAGACAATACTCCCATACATCAGCCGCTCTGATTCACATGGAATCATATTAAAAGTTACTACTCAACAAGCCAATAAAATCTTAAGGGCATTAGCAAACTTTCCTACCTTTTCACATTTGGTAACCATAAAACAGCCATTATTCAACAACAAAAAAGACGTGTGTGTACAAGACACTGTTCTTTATGGATTATTCCATCACACTGTACATGTAATAAAGCGTGGATGAATGACATCACTCCTGAGATGTATGGGATGCTTTCCGCCGGAGCGGTGTGAGGTGAGCTCACCTCATTCCAGACCCCGCTGGCTCCAAACTCACGAACCTGCAGCAGCTGCCTGACAACTGATGGTCTTACCAGATTTATCTGACCATTACTAAAGCTGAGCAAAGTGTTCTCATGCTGTTCGGCTCCAAGATCTGCTCGCCATAAAGCAGAACTATGTTTCTCTCAGGGTTATACACTTACTTTGGGTTTGTCTCGCAGACATTCCTAAAGTCATGAAAGCATATTTTTGGTTTAGTGTTTTGGCTGAACACTAGTTGGCCTCCTGGTTTATAACTGAACCATGAGGCTTTTGATAAAACAATAAACTCCACATCCAAACATTCAAAATATCTTCGCACCACTGAGAAGTCCGCTAGGCTGAAACCATGTGCAGCAGATTGTTAAGAGAAATGAAAATAGCACTAAAGATTTATTCGCTCGTTTGTATGTTATACCGGTACATTTTTGGTGAAGGAAACAGAGAAAAATGTTAAACTGATTTAACTAATGAATATATTTGTTTAATGTTCAAATTCCAAATTTTTTTCTTCTTAAGGATGCTTTTAAAGTAGGCTTACATGACATTAAATTGATTGTATCTTTGTTGGGCATGCTTTGCTTGATATTTCAGATGTTTTTTTAGCAAATATTAACATTAAGATCAAAATACTTTACCCACAGGCACAGTACAATATTTGGAGAATGCGGTAACTTCATAATTAAAAATATCCCCAGATAAAAAAATAATAATACAAATTAATAATTATAAAAATAGTTTCTTTAATTCTTCTTTTTTGTGCTTCTTATATTTTAATGGAATTGTTATTATTATTATTATTATTATTATTATTGTTATGTTATTGTTATTATTTATTATTAAATATATTAGATTTTCACAAAATATCTAAATCAACTTTTGAGTGTTATTGCCTCCTAAAGAAGAATCACTTGTATTTCTCTTTAGTAAGTCACAGGATAAAATCTTTTGCATAACGAATAAATGTAAATGAATAAATGTTTTTATGGTGGTAAATTATTTAAAATTTTAAAAAGACACAATTAATAGAAAAATAAAGCTTGAATTTAAACAGATCTTCAATTTTAAAGACATAATATAATTTTCACATCAATGTTGTGAAGGTGCGACCACAATAAATATCAAATCACCAAGAAAAACACTTCACTTTCACAAGCAGCACGCTAAGAATTGGGGGGTTTCTGCTCACAGAATGGGTGGAGGTACAAGGTCCCTTATCTCTCTTAAAAAGACATCCAGGTCTTATTTTCAGACTCTAGTCTCAGAGCAAAACAAATCATCACACTCTCCATGACCACGAACACACACACACACACACATACACACATACATCACACAAACACATCGACAGGACAGCCAGCATTGCAAATGGTCGTTCAGGAAACAGCAAAAGGAAATCTCCAGAGCCCCTGTGACAGCTCTGTCTGAGAATACATGCAGGAGAGCAAGACACACACACAAACACACACCCACATGTAACAAGGACGTCAGAAAATGGTGGAGAGGAACATATGTGATAGGGAGAGAGAAAAAAAAACATATGGGTATGGACTTACTATTGCTGTAGGTCAGAGGATGATTCCAGGGGGCTGAAAGAGGGGGCACTCTGCAACAAACCAAACAAAGAAGTCATTGATAGCTCCAAAGGCTTGACTCTCTGGCAGCTGGAAAGGGAGAAGGCGCATTAGTCAGTCAGGCTTGCGAACGTCTGCTGCCTCCTAAGCTCTGAAACTCTTAGGTCCTCCGGACGAAGCGTAGCATGGACAAGTAAGCAAGTATTTTGGCCTGCATGCAAGTTAGCGGGGAAAACAAGCGACTGGGAGTGAGGGGTGGGATTAGCAGGGGCGCCCATTTTGGGAGGGGGCTGTCAGTGCTTCCACCAATCAGCTGCCGTCTCTCGCCGAGGCTCTCTTTTGTCTGCTATTGAGTCACTCTCATTACTGGCCGGCCAGACAGGGAGACAATTAACCAGCTGGTGCAGGAAGCGGGCCAAATTACATGGGCAGACCAAGACGGACGCTCAAATAGATTTACACACATATATTGAGGGTATCACGAGTGACGGATCAGACATGCTGTACAAAATTCATAGGGGCGATATTATTAGCATGTCAAAGGAAGTTCACATAATGTATGTAGTAACTAAATAGGGATTATGTAATAAGGAATCAGGAAAAATTAATTCCTGTCATTGGATTATGCTTTAAAATACTTATAATCAGATTACTGCAGCATTTTTATTTTTTGCATATTATCCACAAATAATTTTTAAGTAAAACTTTTTTTATGGTCATCTATATAAATTATCTTGACTGCAAGTAGTTAAAAAATGTCTTATATCTACTTTAGTGTTCAACAGAAGAAAGAAACTCATAAAGGTTTGAAACCACTTGATGATGAGTAAACAGTGAGTATATTTACATTTTTGTGTGAACTATCCCTTTATGACCAGAATATACTGTATACAATATATTCAATTCAATTCATCTTTATTTCTATAGCGCTTTTACAATGTAGATTGTCAAAGCAGCTTAACATAGAAGTTCTAGTAAATTGAAACTGTGTCAGTCCAGTTTTCAGAGTTGAAGTTCAGTTTAGTTCAGTTCATTCATTCATTCATTTTCTTTTCAGCTTAGTCCCTTTATTAATCAGGGGTCGCCACAGCGGAATGAACCGCCAACTTATCCAGCATATGTTTTACGCAGCGGATGCCCTTCCAGCTGCAACCCATCACTGGGAAACATCCATACACACTCATTCACACACATACACTACGGACAATTTAGCTTACCCAATTCACCTATAGCGCATGTTTTTGGACTTGTGGGGGAAAACCGGAGCACCCGGAGGAAACCCATGCAAACACGGGGAGAACATGCAAACTCCACACAGAAATGCCAACTGACCCTAGTTCAGTTCAGTGTGGTTTAATTTTCACTGCTGAAAGTCCAAACACTGAAGAGCAAATCCCAGTGGTCCCAGTCCCTAAATATACTAAATTGAGGAACAAAGAAATGAACAAAATCAAACTAAACAAGTTGTTTTGGAGTTTGATTAAGCTTACTTTAAATAGAAAAGGGTTTGCTTTAAATAGAAAACACTGTTGACTTACATTGGTCTGTGGTTAATAAATATAAGTGGTGGGTGTATCTATGAAGCTCCGCCTACTTTGAATTGGAAATCTCCTCTGGCTCATTTTCTCTGTTTAGTTACTCAAGGTCAGATGTCCACAAGTATAAACATAAACACTGAAGAGCTGCTTTATAGTAAAAATTGAAGTTCATTTCTAATTTAAAGCAACACTAACTTTTTTTCTTTCATGATTAATACTGTAAAACTGTTTGCTGTCCATATAATTTAATAACAATTACAAAATAATTATATATATGGCATATTTTGTCACTTTTTAGAACTTGTGATTAAGGGATAAAGCAAAAAATAATTTAGAAAATATAAATGACTTGAATTAACTTGACTGGAGTGCCAAAGTGCATATTTGATATACACATTTAAATCACTATTATTGGATGCTTTCTTAAATGTTATTTTCTCACTAATATGAGAAAAAAGATGCTGCCAATATTTAAGTATTCATATTTATACACATCCCTCTCTGCTGTATTTTAAACTTCTTTTTACACCTTAAAAAGAACAGAAAATAACCTTTTTACATTTTTCACACCTCACAAACACTCCCTCAAACTCTAGTTAGGAAACCCTGAAAGTGTTTTTGTATAGTACTGTTATCTGCGATAAGTTACTGTAGGTCAAAAGTAATCTAAAAGTAAACAAAAAGTAGTCTGAATACTTTGCCTAAATCTTGGAATCTAACATATGTCATTTGCAATCAGTTCCAGACTACAATTAACCAGCCCTGTGTGCACTGAACCAATAAGGAGAGTGTCTGTTATTGCCGGGCAGCAACTCTCGATGGCAGATCAGAGAGAGCCATTCATCGGGACGGCTTGTACTCCACCTCGCATTTTGAATGGTTTAGAGATGTCTAATTTTAGGCTGCTGTTTCTGTTGCTTTTCCCCAACTGCACGTCACAGATGGTAAAAATAGCGTGACAGCACACCTCCGAAGAAAAAAAAAAGAACAAGTGGTGTTTGCAAATACGATTGCACAATCTCAGCCTTCAGAAAAATGCCACATGCATGCCAGCCCCACACAGCCCCCTCTGGTGACCCACAGAGGAAAAGTTCAACTCCTGACCACAACATGTTCATCCCATCGGTTGCTGGGGTAAAGAGGATCATGAATAACCTTCACCAGTGAACACAGGCTTTGTGTTTGAATATCGCTCTATTTATACAGCGTCATGTTCTAGAAGTTTTGTTTCCCGAGGAACACCCAGTGACATAACAAACCGCTATTACGTGTTACAAAAGTGGCCTCTAGTATTTTGGTCCCTTTCTTCCCTTTTTTTCCTTTTAAGAAAACAGCCAGCACAGCATCCCAAGAGGCTTTCGCACGAGACTTGGCACAGATTACAGGGAAAAGCAAACAGGAAACATGCATGAAAGCCTTATCTTAAGTGGCAAGCATCTTAATCTAAATCATTGTGACAGCCAGGACAATACCTTAGTGTGATGCAGCTGTTGAGATGAGATGATAAGGAAGTGAAATTATGGAATTAGAAGACATATAATCACTGTTTCTGTCATTATTAAGTACATAAAACTTCTCACGTTGTATCTGAAAAGAGTTTTAAGGCAAGCTATACTGCAGGTGAATAGAGTAAAGAATAAAGTAAGGCAAATTAACTCACCGGTTGACTGATTACATTAAGTTGCAAGTTTTCTAAAAATTTAATGCTTCGATATGCAAATGAGGCATTATACAATTACATTTGCACTAATTGCCTTACATTTCTAGCATTACAAATCTGGGCTGCGTTTCCGGATGACGTTGTCTCTTAGTAGGCTACGAAGACTCATCTTAACTAAAGGTATAGCATTTCTTGGCGTGTTCCTCAAACTATAACTTATAGAGGTTGCTTAAGGTTTACCTTCTTACGTATGACGTAGCGAGGTGCTGTCCCTGCAGGTGCTGCTGAAATGTTTGATATGGATTTGAAACTGCAAGAAACTGTTAAGTAAAACCCGATCTACTCCACTCCTGCGAAATTTTAATGTTGTTGGCCTATATATATTTTTGCTCGTCAGGGAGATGCTATTAATATGCAGTGTATTGAATTCGCATTTAAATGAGGACCATGTTTTAAATTTTCTTTCGATTTCTTGTCATGTTTTTTTTAAAAGTGGAAATATTAAATAAGATAAGAGATTTAGCAATGAGCTCAGCATCTGTATACTCAACCATGCCAAGCCCTTACTCTATACAACTTAAATAATTATATTCATAGACTCAGATGTAAAAAAGCAGTGATAAGGTATATACAGTAGCCAGTGGTCCAGACCAGACCGAAAAGATGACTTACACAGGTTGTACCTAACTAAGAAAGCTTCAGGAAACACATATTAGCAATAAGGTACAGCTTAAGGTGCAACTTAAGAATGATGTAGCCTTAAGAAGGTTTCGAGGAACGCAGCCCTGAACCTTGAATAGAGTCAGGTTCAAAACTCTTTTTTGTGACATTAGAATGAAAGGGAAGGGTGAGTAAATGATGGCAGAATTTTTAATTTTGGGTGAACTGTCCCCTTAAGGCCCGAATATATACAATAAATAAAATTAAAGTATAAACGAAAGAACAAAACCATACTCTAAATCTGCTTGCTGTAACCCATAAATGCATGATTTTCTTGCCCCTCATTATTACTTATTCAGGTCTTTAGTGACCCAGATATATCTAACACAGATGGATTTCTTACTGCTGTAATAACATAAAACTGTACTAATATTTCAAAACAATTGCAAAAGAATTCAATCATATTTTCTTACTTTTGGAAACTTTGTTTTTACATAGGGGATTTTGGGAATCTCTTTTTATCATTAAAATAATAAATGTATTATATATAAAATAAATTTTTTGTAGATTCAAATGTTTTATATAATTAAACATATTATGATTAAACAAAAGTCCCTGTAAATACCTGTAGAATAAAGATATGAATAAAACTGTGAAGTTTGATGTTTGCAAATGCTACTAAAGTGAAAATTTATGGTTCAGTGCAGGAGAAAAAACTCATTTTGAGAAAATGGCCTTTAAAAATATAGGATGTAATTGAAATCTATGGACACAAATTGATAAAATATGAAAAAAAGAAACACTTAAAACTTGCTGTTGTTGTCTTTACATTTGACTTTAAAAACACTTTATAAAAAGCCAAAAAGCCCATAATTGACGGGTGTATGTTTAAAGATGCATAGCTATAAATAAAAACTGTAAAAAGATTTTTTAAATGATTGTTTATCCTTAACTGTGAAGAGGACTGAATGGCTCTTGAGTTAACAGGAAACTGACTCACAAACAGCCTGCATATTGAAGTCAGACTGTTATAAGTGAGATTTAAGCTGAGTACTTGACATTCTTGACATGACCTGTGGAGACGGTGGGTGAAAGTGACGTTCACAGTATGTCACAGGGGATTCGGTTTCAAAGCCTTACGTTATCTGAAGGGCTAACCAAAATAGCATTTCTCTTATAAGGCATTTAAATGAAGGAAATGACATCTCAGTCTTGAGGGTAATAAAGCTGAGGCAGTGCTGCTTAAGAATGTCCCACCGTCTCGTCTGGTACTTGCCTATTTGTCACATCAGGGTTATGTGGGGCCTAAGATTAGTACGTAGGTCTATATATACATAATGAAAATACAACACTAAAATTGGTGAATTTGCATGAATGCATCCTTAAAAGGCACCGTTCATCCAATAATGAAAGTCCTGTCAATATTTACACATCAACATGCATGACTTTCTTTCATCTCAAAGGACACAAAAGAGGTTATTCTGAAAAGTCATTTAATTTAATTTCATTTTCCTTCGGCTTAGTCCCTTTATTCATCAGGGGTCGCCACAGCAGAATGAACCGCCAACTTATCCAGCATATGTTTTACACAGCGGATGCCCATCCAGCTGCAACCCAGTACTGGGAAACATCCATACACACTCATTCACACACATACACTATGGCCAATTTATTTTATTTAATTCAAAATTCGGTTCGGGAAACCGAAGCACCCGGAGGAAACCCACGCCAACACAGGGAGAACATGCAAACACCACACAGAAATGCCAACTGACCCAGCCGGGACTCGAACCTGCTGCTTCGACTTCTTGCTGTGGGGCGACAGTGCTAACCACTGAGCCATTATGTTGCCCCTATTTTGAAAAGTGATAAAATAAAATAAAATAAAATAAAATAAAATAAAATAAAATACAGTTTTCCTGTATTCCACAAAGTTCCAGCTTCTCCTCCAAATGAGAGCCCACAATAAAGAGCAAGAGTTGTTTACCACAGTATTTCCTAGGATGTAAATTCCTTTCCACTTATTGTTAAGGCTAGTCAGTGGAACAGTGTGTAAATAATGTTTGCTCATTTTCATGTGCTAGTTTCCTAACAGGTGCAGGAGATGACTCAAGAAAATTTACAACTTTTCTGGTATATAAATAGCTTACAATGCGAGTGAGGCTGCTGAACAAATGTAGCTTACTGTATGAGTGCATTTATGAAAGCCTCACTTCATGTACACTTTTTTCTCTTTCTGTTATATTCAAAGCACAACTACTACACAGGATTGCTGTTGTCTGATCTGAACAAACATATACTGGATATGCATATTACATGTGTGCCGTTCCACATGTTGGTAAACTGAGGATCTGTAGGAGACGGGCTGACCGTCACAGTCATAGAGTTTGGCACGTCAATCGCTGAGGAAGTCGGGTCACATGCAGTCTCCAATAACCTTCGACCCACTTCGACACAGACACATACACGGAGCTTCAAGCTGGCCCCAGTCAAGAGTAAACAAGCTCAACAAGTCTCACAGTAATTAGATTTAAAGAGATCATGACTTGAGAGATCAAAATTTGCTTCATCTTTAGACATGTAAGAGGTCACTGAATTAAAAACAAAACGCAAAACTTTCAGATTAATTTAAAACCAGTTTATATTAAAGCAAATCTACCCACATGTAGTAAAATGTGCCACTTTGTTATGTAATAGTGTAGATAAACTCCACAGAAAAATGTCAACTGATTAATTTACTCTGAGGACAACAAGACTCTGTGCAATACAAAGTTATGGAACAACTACATTCTGGAAAAATTCAACCTCCTTCTGAGCCGAACATTAAGAAAAGGAGCATTAAAGAATGCTTTATTTTTATTTGCTTTTTTTAATGACGTTTAAGACGTTGCCAGGAAGAACTTGTTTTTTCTATTTTTGTTACTTTATTTTCCACAGATTCGTTTACAGACATTTACGGCATAGTTCGATGATGGATTTTAGACTGAAACTAATTTCACAAAGGTTTTTGAAACTGGGAGTATTTCAGCATTTCTGTATTGCATCATCGACACAGTAAGGCTGTGCCGCAACTGCAGATTCTCAAGGGATTTCAAAGGACTTTTATGTCTAAACGAGGAAATCTGGAGAGACTTTGTATCCACTTGTGTCATGATGCTTATGAGTGTAACCTACAGTAATGTTGCCTGTGACTCAGTGACTCATATAACCAAGAGTTTGGTTTCACTAAGAGAAGATCAATTTCTGGAGATTTGTCATGCACTCCATTCATACAAGAGGCATGCATGGATAGCAATAGTAGGGCTGGGCCAAATGCTGAATAATCACTTTTTTGCATAAAGTACATGTTATATTTGTATCTTTTGATATCAACCAGATCCTTTTTCATGTTTAAAAAAATCTGTAGGCTCACCAATGGTGCATTTTATTAGAAATAGAGTAATAAAATAATACTGTGAACTATCGCTGACAAAATATCATTAAAAAACAATAAAGCAATATATTTTTGATTCTTAATTGAACAGCCTTTTTTTAAATGGCAATTTTAACAACAATGTAAAAGTCTTTACTGTCACTTTGATTGATTTAAGATTCATGTATTGCATCCTTGGTGACTAAAATATCCTATTTTTATAAAGAAATAATACTGACCCTAAACTCACTCACTTACTTTCCTTCAGCTAGTCCCGGCTTCAACTGGGGAGTGACCTCAAACTATTAACTATTAAAGTTAACTGAACTAAATCTGTTGAAAAGAACAATCAAAACACATAAAATGTTTTGTTTTTACAGTCAAAAAAGGTGTAATGTAAATAACCCCTTATTTTAGCTTCAGGTATTCAATAAATAAATCAAATAAAATCAAATAAATCAAAAATGATGAAAACTAAATAAGCATTTTTAAAAATGGCACACACAACTAAATTACTAAAGTTAGGATAGGATAAGACTATTTATTTGACCCTATAAGGAAATGTGTCTTGGACAACATTTTTACGTTAACCAAAGTTAACTAAAATTAAAATTAAAAATTAAAAAAGACAAACTTTTGATTATATTATGTGTCACATAAAATATATAATATTGAGTCTTTCAGTTACTGTATATAACTTAAACCCTAGAAGTGAGCTCCTAAAAAAGACATAGTGAGCTCCTAAAAAAAAGCAACCTAATCACCTTGGGGTGTATCATGGTACGTGTCTCTAAGCAAATAAGTGTGAACAAATGTGCTATTTACTCACAGGTGTTGAGTTGATGACAACACTGCACAGGCTCTGTGCCACTGATAGCACAGCGACGGCCTGACAGCACGCCAACGCTACTTTACACTGCTTTACTGACTTACTGCCTCAAGGTCAATCAGAAAGTTTACACTGCAAAAACACAATCGGCATGACCTGATAGATTGCCGCTGGATGTTATATGGACGCAGCAAATCTGACAACCAATAAGCAGATGATGAAGAGGCCAACATTTCAGTCAATGTTGCCCAGCAACGCTGATGAAAACAGGCGATGAGGTAAAACTCAGGGGAAACAGTCTGGACAATGTTGAGGCTGTTATCTTTACAAAACTAGTTGCGTCATCGCAGTGTGTTGCCCATTTTCTGTTTAAAAACAAAAAACTACGCAAAAGTCATCTGCGCCAACATTTAGAATGACTGTCAGTAAAAAAAAACGCCAATTCTCACCTGGTATTAACACGCATTTTGGTCATTTGGATCCTAAGAAGACATTGGAAGACATATTCCTGTTTCTTTTAATAATAATAATTCCTTACATTTATATAGCATTTTTCTAGAAACTCAAAGCGCTTTACACAATGGGGGGGTTCTCCTCATCCATCCACAACCAGTGTGCAGCATCCACCTGGATGACGCGACGGCAGCCATATTGCGCCAGACCACACACCACACACCAGCTGATTGGTGGAGAGGAGACAGAGTGATGAAGCCAATTATGATATGGGGATGGTTAGGAGGCCATGATGGACAGAGGCCAGTGGGCAGATTTGGCCAGGATGCCGGGGTTAAACCCCTACTCTTTTTCGAAGGACATCCTGGGATCACAGAGAGGTTTAACGTCTCATCCGAAAGACGGTGCTCACTGAGCAGTATAGAGTCCCCATCAATATACTGGGGTGTTAGGACCCACACAGACCGCAGGTTGAGCGCCCCCTGTTGGCCTCACTAACACCACTTCCCGCGGCAACCTAGCTTTCCCATGTGGTCTCCTATCCAGGTACTGACCGGGCGCAGCCCTGCTTAGCTTCAGTGGGCGACCGTGTGAGAGTTGCAGAGAGCTAGCTGTCAGCTAGCTTTTCTTCTCATTCAACCACTTTCCCGATTATTAAGGATGGTCTGTGGGAGTTATGGGGGTCACATATTATTCAGTAGCCTTTATATAAATTAAATGCTCAAAGGGCTTTCTCGGTCTCAGCTCCACGATAATGGAATGCTCTAAATATATAAGTATCCTGGATATGAATGTTTCCCAGTGATGGGTTGCAGCTGGAAGGGCATCCGCTGCGTAAAAAATATGCTGGATAAGTTGGCGGTTCATCCCGCTGTGGCGACCCCAGATTAATAAAGGGACTAAGCCGAAAAGAAAATGAATGAATGAATGAATGTAGGCAACTGTATATTGCACAGCATTTTCCACATCATTCCTTAACAGAAACCATGAACTTTGATAAATCGGTGGAGAGCATATAATAGTTCTAAACAAGCATTAAAATGTTTAAAAACTTCAATCAACTGGTTAAACTGTTAAAAAGTTGGAAAATTCTGTTTTTCCATGTTGAGTGGCCTGAATTATTATTATTGTTTGTATTTTTGTAGAACTTTGGACTTGTTACAGATTTATTAAAGGATAAATACTACATTTTTACAAAAACATCTATTGGCCTTAAATCAACTGAACCCCTATTATCATCATCATCATCATCTTTAAATGTGTGACGATATATCTAGTTCACAATCATTTTTTTAAATCTACTACATTTATGGAAAGTAGTGCAGTAAAAAGTAAATATTATGCTTTGTAATGTTTTCTGAATGTTGCAGACATTACAATTTTTGCACTGGCAATGCCATTAATAAAATAAAATAAGTATATGCCAGCCTTTTACATAAAGGTTGTAGCATTGCATATTCTCATTTACTGAATTTTATCAAGTGTTTTTTTAAAATGTTTTTCTGAATGGAATTTGGGAGATACAAAGGTAAGAATGAAACCTCTTCTTCACTTCAATAGGCATTTTTGGCCTTGAAATACTGACCCTGATCATTCATGCAACAACAACAAAAAATTTACTTGAAAATAATGCAAATAATTCAAAGCATGTGAATATGAGGCACATTATAAGTTCAGAACATTATAATTCATAGTATGAGAAAAACCCTACAGTAATGTGCCATTGTTTTTGTATTGCTTTGCACTGAGCTACAACGGGCTGGATAAAACATACATGAAAGGTGAGTACAGACAGAGAGTGGTCAAGAATGATTTTTATAGACAGACATTAAACTAAATATATAGGGTACTGGACACGCAGATGTCATGCAGTTTTATTTGTTAAAAATGATTGACTTTAATACTGCTAACTTACCGCTTTGCCAAAATCCATCTCAGAAAAGAATCTATACCAAGGCTCATTCTCTAAATCTACATCTTCTGGACTAATGTCCTACAGAAATATGGCAACAAGGAAAAGAAGGACAAAAAGGGAGAGAGAGAAAGAGGAAGGTTCAGAATACATAGACAATGAGACTAAGCGATGATGTTACATGAACTACCTCTGAATTTCATGATCTCAGACAGTAAGACAGACTCACGTCAAACACAGTAGAGGAAACATGAATTGGATTTGATTCCGGCTTGATGGCTTAGTGTGATAATATCAGCAATCAACGAACAGGAAACAGAGCATAAAAATCTCATGATGGCAAAGTAATGATGATGGAAAGTCATCCATTAGATCTACAGTAAAATCATGTAGGTTGTATAACAAGATAACAAAGACAATAAACATTCAAATATTAAAAATCCATAATTTTATACTTTTGCCATTGATGTCAATTGTTTACGTTATAATAACTGCACATTATGAATCATTTATTTACAGTTTAAACATTGACTAAGAACACTGAAATGTTTGATTTCATACTGTTAAATTATTTTATTGTTGTTTTATCAGATTTTATGTTTAATGCCACTCCTGTTAATCAGCAATGTTTAAACATTACAATCATTTTATTTCTAGACAAGATTGCAATGATTTGTTTTTCATTTAATACAGTTGTACAGTTTCATTTTAGTATCTTGAAATTCGTTTTTTTTTCTGTTTAGAACATAACTGAGCCTTTAATGGCCCGTTTCCACTGAGTGGTACGGTACAGTACGGTACGGTTCGGTACGATTTTATGGCCATTTCCACTGTAAAAGGCTACCAAAAAGCGAACCGTACTGTACCATTGTAATTGTCATTTATAGGACGAGCTCACAAAACAGTAGAAATTTGTGTTAATAAAGCATTTATTAACATACATTTCTATATGCCTGGAAAATAAGATGTATGCATGTTCATTTGAATAGTTTATTTATCATTTACTTACCCATTCTGAATGAACTTAAAAATAACCAACTACTCTTAATTAACTGGTTTGTAAATATTCCAACACTTAATTTAGTCATGAAAAATTCATCATTAGCAAATTATGAAAATATAATTATTAAGTACACAATAAGTCAGCATTTGTAGCTGTATTTATAAACTGCATTTGGTAACACTTTAGTTTAGGTCACAATTCATGCAGTAAATAGCTTAATAATAGGCAGATAATAAGCCAGTAGTTAAGGCTTATTATCTGCCTATTATTAAGCAATTAACTGTTCTTTAGTAGTTATAAAGTATGATCTTATTCTGCATCCCTAATCCTACACAAAACCTTTTCTACCTTACTAACTATTAATAAACAGCTAATTAGTAGTTTATTAAGCCAGTAGTGTTAGTTAATGGTTTGTTAATAGCATGAATCATGATTCATGACCTAAACTAAAGTGTTACCCTGCATTCTATTGTACATTAACGTGGAGTCAATGCTTACCAAATGATGAATTAACTATTTTATTAACGCTTAATAAATGATTCATAGTGTGCAGTTATTATAAAGTGTCACCCAATAGTTTTGCATTGTTACATGTGATTAAAAACATTTTAAAATCCTCACAACTCAATCTTCTGAATGATCTGAATGAATGATTTACAGTTTAAATAAAATAAACTACACCAAATTTTCACCCCCAAAAAAAAAATACTAAACACCAAGGACTTTTTTTGCAGAGCTAAATTAGACGAAGAAACACAGGCAGCACATTATCTTCTGCCCTACATAGGACTTGACCTAGAGCCATTTTAATTACTTCCCCTAACAATTAGGGGAAAAAAGGAAAGACCTAACACATCATCTCGCACTTTCTCTGCTTCAGTAGTTTCACTGACCAGAATCCACCATGCTTTGCTTGACTTCTACAATGAAGCTATTACAGCCGTATGTCATCAGAAAGACATTATGTAATAGCAGCAGCTCCCAGAATGAGTCACGCTAACAAGACCGAATTGCTGAATGTCACAGTATCAAACCTTCCATGAAAAAGACCAGACGGCAAAGAGTCTGGACACTACAAGTGTCACTTACTGATGCTCTTTTTATAGTTGAGAAAGGGCTCCTCCTACTGTATTTAGATACAGACACTTCAGATCATGCTACTTTATAAGGTTGCCAGTGTTAAGTCACCTACCGAGGTCACTTGCATAAAAGACAAGACACTGCAGGTGAACAGGATAAAAAAAGAATTATCACCAGTTTTCCCAGTTGACTGATTACATTAGGAATTGCAAACATTTGTAGGGTATTACAAGTTTTCTACAAGTTTTGGTTATGTTTATGAATGCAAATGAGGCATTATTTAATTAAATGTGTGCTAATTTGCAACATTGGATGATGTCATGTTTAAAATTCTTGTTTTCATTTTTTGGACATCAATGGTTAATACAGAAAGGGTTTTGAGAATCTCTTTTTATCACTCCTTAATTCTGAAAATACTGTGAAGAGCAAGAATGAAATACAATTACTTTTTTTGTAGAATACAATTTTGTATCAAATCAAATCACAAAAAATAAGTTGTGTTCATATCCCTCTTTCAAAACCTTCAGAATATAGATATGAATTGTAAAAGTTTGATGTATGTAACTGCTGCTGAAGTATAGAGATTTATGGCTCAGTGAAGTAAAAAAAATGTAAAAAAACAGCCTTTAAATGTGTTTTGTAACTAATAAACACTGCAATAGAGGATTTTCTTACTTAGAGTTTTTGTCTTGTTTCTAGTCCAAATATCTAAAAATTCTCAAAATCAAGAAGCATTTTCTAGACATGTAAAAAATATTGTCTTGTTTTAAGAAATAATATGGCAAAATTAAGCAAAATAATCTTGTTTTTTGTTTAGACATACGATTATTTTGCTTGTTTTTAGGAAAAACTCACTTAAATTTGACATATCATTTTTTTAAATCAGACAATATCTTTTTGCTTGTCTAGAAAATGCTTCTTGATTTAAGAATTTTTTTATATTTAGATTAAAAAGAAGACAAAAAATGCAAGTAAGAAGCAGTGAAGTGCAACAAATTATACACTTAAAACTGTCATTTGGATGTTTTCTTTACATAAGACAGAGAAAAAAACCAACAAAAGCCAAAATAATCTCAAAATAGTTGCATGAAAAAGCTGTTTTTTGCCTGCAGTGTCTGGTCTTCTCAATCTATTACACTACCGAGAGACAGAGCTGGAAGTGTGTATCCTCATGAGTGAATCAGACAGAAACCAGCCTCAAACGTCATGCACAGATCCGCAGCTGCACTCAGAAACACAAGCATTAATAAAGAGCATCATACCGGTCTGTCCAGCCTCAGCACTGAAGACTTTCCTGGCTCGTAGTCAAATATGCTCCTGGGTTCAGCGCGGTACTTCCTGGTGTCCACTTTCTTGTCAGGGGGCTCCCACTCACTCCTGCAGGGAGAGACAGACAGAAGAGGAGGAGGAGGAGAGTCGCTTGGCAACCGACAAGGGCACGTTCCAATACACGCAGCGTATGCTTTTAAAGACACGCCGTACGTCTCTGATATAAAAAAACTATAATCATCTAATAGACACTGATGAAAATATTCTGCAATGTTCAGACATAAATAATCAGAATTACTATTTTTCATATTTGTAATTAAATATCTTTTTTAAATTTTATAACTATCAATTCAGTCAAATGGGCAGATTTTTATATGTATAGGACTGATATATATGTGTGTGTGTGTGTGTGTGTGTGTGTGTGTGTGTGTGTGTGTGCGTGCGTGCGTGCGTGCGTGCGTGTGTCTGTTTGGATTAATAAATGTGAAGTTTATTTCTTATTAAATCAAATGAATTAGCCAATGTTTGATTTTAATGTGTTTCTTCTGAATTATGTCAGCAAATTTAGACTTTTAAATTCAAAATGAAAGCATTAGGATTCATTTTAAATTAAATGATTAACTTTTTAGTTTTTAAAATAATAAAACATTGTTTATCTTTAGTATTAACAGTATTAATATATTTTTTCTGATGATCCATGTTGAACGTGCATCATTTTAAATATTTCCTATTAGTGTCTTTTTTCCAGTGTGATAAATACAATAACTTGTTAATCCCATATTTTTTCACAATAATCCCAGACATTTTAGGTTTCACTTTACTATATAAATCTTACTAAAATCTACACAGATACAAGGTAAAGGCACTATGTGGTAATAAATTCTCTGCTTGTGAACACTGATGACTAAAATAAACAGGTAACGTATATATAAGCCATTGTAAATTTTAACAGCAAACAGTAAAATCTCTAAGCCAGCACATGCTTGTCAGAGCACCATGCCAAATGGTAAAATACATCAAGTCCAATACTAAAGACTTGGGAAGAAACGTCATCATGTCTATGTTAAGCAACACCAGCACTGTGCAAGAACTCACACTCTCATATGAAAGCTTCAGAACAGCACTCAATAAATGTGCTGGAGTCATCTTCATAAATCATGAGTTTTGTTTGCTCACCTCTTAGGTTTGAGTGAAGATGTTCGTGTTGGCACGGGCTGCTGTCCTCTGGAGCTCCCCATGTCAACAGCACTCTTGGATCGAGGAACTCTCTGAACTGCAAAATAACAGATATTAGCACTACACAAACACTGCTTCACTTTAGATAAAAACATGCAGTGTGCTGTCTTTCCAGAAAATCAGTCACCCCGGATTAAATTTCCATTTTTAAGAGGGAAAAAAAGCCGTACAAGTCACATAATTTCATTCACATATAATGTAAAGTAAGTGACCGGTAGCCTTAAAGAAAAAAAAAGTTTAATTGACATACATTCTAAATATATATTTTAATTTAATATTAAAAATATATATTTTTTTAAATAGGGTTGAAAATAGCTATAGTGTTATTACCTATAAACAAGCCTAAATTTTATAAACAAAACAAAACTAGCAGCGCGTGAAATGTCTCTCTACTCGTCTATTTAAAATATGTGTTTATGCTAAATACTTGTCTGAATACATGTCTATTCATATCAATACTTGTCTGCTTGTGTTACATTTCAATCCAAATGTGTATACAATTTTTTGTCTATTCAGAATTCTGGAAGAATCTCTCTAATGATCTCTATTTTAAACTAAACAAAACAAACAAACAAACAAACAAACAAACAGAATCACTATTGTTAGTTTATCCAGAATCAAAGCTCTACGCAGCACATTTCAGGTGATTAAAAGAAGCTTCTGGAAAATACAGTAGGTTTTGTTTTTCATTGAAAGAACACATTAACACTTACCATCCTCACCACCATATGACAGTCTATCATCTGGAAAAGTAAAAAAGGACTTATTACACCAAATAATTAATAATAATGAACAAAAAGTCAACACATGACAACGTGAAATATACGAAAAACCATGGAACTTACAGTAGGCTACATTGTATTTATATCAAACGCATGCCTAAGCAGTTTGTTGCAGTTTGCGTGTGCCCTAAATGAGTTTCTCCAGGAGGTTTTCAAAACATCTAACATAGAGTAGGTTAAAATTACAGGGATTCGTGCGACATGAAGTAATTATCAGGTAAACAAGCAGCTCCACGACAAGGCCTCTTTATTTGCTCAAACCAGCAGATGGCGCTACAACCACAGCGGTACGTTTTTCTCATGCTGGAACATTCTGTTAGCCGTTCTGGCAAAATACTGCAGGCGAACAGGGTAAATATTAATAATAGTTTTCACCATACTTCCACAGTTGATTGATTAAATTATGATTGGAAACATTTTTTATATTACAATTTTTTTTAAATACTTTATTAAATATGCAAACAAAACTATGTGCAAATTTGCACTCATTTATAGCACATACATCTGAACACTAGATGTATTGAAGTATTTTTTTACATATTAGAGTCAAATGTTTTTACAAAGTGGGTTTGTGGAATTCATTTTTTATCAATCCACAATTCAAAAAAATAATACTCCAAAGCAATATTTTTTTTTATTGTAAAATAAAATGTTGTATATAATATGTATGCACATATGCCTCTTTAATAATCTTCAGAATACATATAAGTACAACTGTGAAGTTTGGTATCTGTAAGTCTTCCTAAATTGGACAAATATGGCTCAGTGAAGGAGAAAAAAAAACATTTTGAGAAAAGGGCCTTTAAAAATATGTATTGTAACTTAAATGTACAGACATTGATAATGTGCAACAAACATAAGTTTATTTGGGATGTTGTCATCATATTAGACAGAAAAATAAAACACTTTAACACACAAAGTCTTTTCTTTAAATGACAAGACATTTTCACCACATTTTAGGCATTTTAATGGCAATTACTTGGTAAATACAGGCTGAAATGAATACTTCAGAGCAGCTCATGTCTAACTTTGCATTCTTCAGAATCTATTAGGTTTGTTGTAGCTTCTTGAATAATTTAGACGAGTGGTTCGCTAAAAGCACAGCTATGAAACACATCACAGAGAGCTCTTAAAATGAAAGTAATCAATCTTTGAGATTTAAATACATGGTGTGGAAAGTGTGGTGAAAATAGCTCTATAACCACAGCTCACCTTGAGTGATGCTACTTTAGTACAATCAATTCGTTGACACTGTATAAATCAGCTGCTATTGAATATTGGGATATGTGAAAGAATGGACAGAGCATGGAGGCAAATGTGTTACAAGGCTAAGATTGATCAGTTTTTTTAAGTAACTGCAAAAGTCCTGAATGTTTTTTAAAAGAAATTAATACTTTTACACAGCAAAAACACATTAAATTGATCGAAGGTGACTAACAGAATTTATAATGTTATAATAGGTAGATAGATGGATAGATAGACAGACAGACAGACAGACAGACAGACAGACAGACAGACAGACAGA
>CAIGQV010003909.1:21486829-21501312 GCA_903798115.1 Danio jaintianensis
ACAGACAGACAGACAGACAGATAGATAAGCAGACAGATAGATAAATAGACAGACAGACAGACAGACAGACAGACAGACAGACAGATAGAAAGATAGATTCTATTCTCAAAAATATATATTATATTTCTATAAAAGATATAATCATCAACAAAAATAAATTTGGTATGTTAATAAAGATCAGATAAGAACTATTTCTAATATACCTCTGGTTTTCAGGGGCCTGTCATTGCTCTCTGGGAATATGTAGGTGGGACGGTATGGATTTTCTTCGACAGGCTCTAAATATAAGATGGGTGAAAGACAAAACGCACTGACAAAGATGAATACACACATATACATGACTGAGATGTGACCTGGACATATTCACACACAAAATACAATGAAAACTTTACCTGGGACTTTGTGAATCTGTTTGAACATGTTTCTGTACCAGTCCTTTGAGAGCTCAGTGTTCTAGAAGAGAAAATGATGGTTTATTTATAGTGGCCTACACAAGTGTTTGCACCCTTGGTAAATATGAGTCAAACCATTCTGGTCTCATTAAGAACAAACAATTGCCAACACAGCACAGCTTAACAACAATGTTTAACAATGTTTTTAATAGTGCTATCAAAAGATTAATCATGATTAATCGCATCCAAAATAAAAGCTTGTATTATGAAAATACAAGCTTTTATTTTTGGATGTGTTTAATCGTGATTAATCTTATATAAATATATATTTATATATAAATACACACATACATGTATGTATTTGAGAAAATGTGTATTTATATTTATAAATTAAATGTTTATATCTAATACAAATTATATATAAATTAAATATATATTATATCACTTTTGATGTTGAATATTCAACTCTACAGTTTAATAAAGTGACTTTTGTTGACATTTTAGTAGTTAAAAATAATATAATGTATAAGAGATAATCTATAGGGAAATACGTTTGTAAAATAACAAAAATGTTCTGGCAGTTGATTACAAGGTTTTTTTGTACCATAATATACAACATCAACCCAGTCAATATATCACTTTGACACTATTAAAAATGTTAATAAAAGTCACTTTTTCTAACTTTTCAAGGTCTCATAATGCAATTCAAAATCATAAATAAACCAGGAAAATAACAAATAAAAACAGGGAAAATAAAAAATAAAAACATGAATCACAAAATACGGAAAACTGATTTACGGATATTTTTTACAGTGTAGCTATTCTTCACTATGTGCAAAAATAATATATCTGTGATTTACAATAAATGATTGCTGAGCTTCACAACATAAGATGTGGCTATAAGAAAATAGCAAAACAAAAAAAACACCAGGTTTAATTAAGAAAATCCAAGCCAGTAGTATAGTGTTATGGAAAAAAATGTCCAATAAAAATCTCCAAAAATTACAGCTAGAAAACTACAGAAGTTAAATGGATCTCAGAGTTAAAAAATTGTCTCCAAAACGACAAACTTACATCACCAACATCTTGAGCACTAGAAGCGGGTGTTTCTTACCCGTACTGGGACTCTGGGTGGCTGGACGGCTGGACCTTCAGACAGTCTCATTGTTTTTCCCTCCATGTCTGCTGGAGTCTCAGATAAGGGTCTGTTCTGGATGATGGCAGGACTCTGATACAGACCACTGCCCTGCTCTGCCACAGCTTCTGAAACACATGAGCACAAACTCTGAGAATAAACCACCACAACGCAATATGAGCTACACAATGGCCACTTCACCTTCAAAGGTATCAATGAAGAATTTAGAGGGAAGGTTCACACAAAAAGGAAAAAAAAAAATGCTGTTAATTTACTCACCCTTGGGTCACCCTTTTTTTTTACAGTAAAACATAAAATAACATATATTTAGATGAAACCATGACCCTTGGTGATTCAAAAAATGCAAGTCAATGAGTACTTTTGAGATACTTTAGCTAATTTGGCAAATTTTGAGAGTCAAAAAAATAGCATATACTGTACTGTAAATGCAAAACTTAATTAAAACCAGTGACTTCTTAATATTTCACCATTACATTCTAAAAAACTGAACGGACACCATTCCAATTCACTATAATCTTCTATATGAAGCTGCTTTGACACAATCTACATTGTAAAAGCGCTATAGAAATAAAGATGAATTTAATTGAATTGAATACATTATTTACAGCAATTTTCCTGCACATGAATTTTTGTATTTCTGAAATATTTCAGTATAATCGAATACATTTAAATTCAATTCAATTCATCTTTATTTCTATAGCGCTTTTACAATGTAGATTGTGTCAAAGCAGCATAACATAGATGAAGTTCTAGTAAACTGAAACTGCTTCAGTCCAGTTTTCACAGTTGAAGTTCAAATTAGTTCAGTTCAGCGTAATGTAAACGTCACTGCTAAAAGCCAAAAACCTGAAGAGAAAATCCAACAATATATATTTCAGTATATATTGTAAACCTGTGCAAGCTGTTATTTTATTTGCAATTATATAATTAAATCAAAATAACTTTTCCTTCCACTTGTATCAACACATCTTCCCTGATGATTTTTATTGGCAGTGGGCAGGACAACCTGTCAGTGACATGAGAGTCGCCAATAATAAATAACCACAATCTAACCATCCAACTAATTTCTAATGAACAACGTCAAGTTCCATCCTAAAACAAAAAAAAATTCATTACATTACAGCTTTAATAACAACTACAGAAATCTCATCCATTAAATCACAGATGCCATATGTTTAATTCAAATATATATGGAAAAAAATGATCAAATGCTTTTTATTCTGTATCATGATTTAATGTATTTGATACTTTATTTCTTATATCCCACCTGAGGTATAACGAGGCTGGTACTATATTTACCTCTGTTGTGCTGCAGTAGGACGATTGTTGGGTTGATGCTGCTGGTGGGGGGGAATGAAGAGGACACTTTGGCTGATGAGTAAAAAGCACTTGGCTGATCAAGGCAGGACGTGAGCTGATACTGACTTTCACTTACAGCAGAGTCCCGCTGAGAAGACACACACAAAACACACAAACTTCAGTGGCACATACTGGTTGTGAACTACTACAGACAACTTTGAATTTCCCAGGATTCCCCTTTGGGTGACGATTTGCATGGATTTTGCATTCACTGAGCATCTCTCACAAAGATTCCTCTGCAATGCTGCTGAAAACAATGACAATAACACAATAACACTTCACCTTTATTTGATTACTTCTAATTATGCAGTATGTAGAAGGTCATCAAAAGCAGGTGTTTAAAATTTTGCTTAGTTTATAAAACTTATAAAAACATTTATACAAGTAGTGTTACTTTTATATTCAAATTTATTCATATCTTTATATTATTTAGTATTCATTAATTTTGTTTCCATTTCAGTTTTATTTTGTGTTTGTTTTTTAGCCTTAGTTTTATTTTATTTTATTTCTATTTAGTGTTAGCTTTAGTCATTTTAGCAATGCAGCTTAAACTTTTTTCTTAAAATTTTGTTGCACTTTTTTTTTTTTTTTTTTTTCATTCAAATATTTCATTAACAAAATTTCTCATTATTTAAATCAAATTAATTCGTACAGCAGATAGTAATTTAATGAATGGACACAGTGATTTGTGTTGCATTATGAGACCTTAATCTCTGATCTATCACCTTTTGATATTGAACTTGATATTGAAAATGTAATTTTCATTAAATAAAAGTACTGGCAGCAACATCCTTTTAAATAACTACAATTTCAATAAAAGTCATTCTGTTAAACTTTTTAACATCAAAAGCTGTCAAAGCAATGAGCGAGGTCACATAATGCATTATAAAAAAATTATACCAGCCATGAATCTCAAACTATAGGGAATTTTTAATTGAATGTAAAATAGGTCTAGAAATGTCATCTTCCTTTTGAAATAATGGAAACATTTAAGCCACTGCACTTTAAATTATTTTAAAATTGAGGAGTTCCTCGGTGTCATCTCGTTTAATTAGCACTTATATTAATCTCTAAATAACATTTTTGCAAGACAGCCAAGAATTGCTAACAAGGAAGAGGCTCAGACATGGTGACTCACCTTAGTCGGTGTCTCATTGACTTGAGTTGAATTTAAATCAGCTCTGGTGTTGTTTACACTTCTCTCAGCCAGACTTGTTTCTGTGGCTTCATTGACCGCACCAATCCATCCACCTGCAACAAACCCAAACAGTTTGCATTCTCATAGGATCTGTGCATCTCCAAGGAACTTCTTACAACCTAAAAAGGCATAAACGTGAAATAAAGCTGCCTGAGCTTGGCAGCGATGCTGTTTGTTTCCAGCACAAACCACAATTTATGCCGTAACAAGATTCCTTAATCCTCCATTAACCGAATCACCAGCCAGAATCTGTCAGAACTGAACCACACAGAAAGTCTTCAACCACAGAGATGCTAATTTATGACTGGAAAAAAACGAGTCTCTGAACTTTGTCACGAGAACAAGGGGACCATTGAACCCACTGTAAGAAGTGTTTGTTCCAATGGCCTTTTTATTCAGGCACAACAACAATTAAGGCATCTCTCCCAAGTGCTGGCAGTTGGCCATGACAGTTCCACCATAGAGATGGAGAAAACGTCCACGCAGAAGGTCCCCATTTCCAGAGCTCAAAGTGGGTGTGAACAAAAGGCATCTTTGATTGTCCCCTGCTAATATGAACATTCACTGGAAGTTATTTGAGCAATGAAGCTGACAGTCAAACAATGCTGTTCATCTTTCAAGTGAAAACAACATTTTCTGTAGGATTTACTGCACAATTTATATGTGTTTGGAAAATAACCACATAATTGCCATTGACTGTCAAAATAATGTGCTAAGAGGAAGCTTTAGAAAGCACCGCTTTGTTGAATAGAGATTTTATTCAGTTAATGCAGTTAAAATTCACTTTTTAGTGTGCATTATCTGTAGTTACTAGCTCCAAAAATAAATAAAATAAAATAAAATAGTTACATTAATTTACTTTGGTGGCAATAGGTTTTCTGTGAAATCTGGTACCATAATGCCAAAATCAATACCTTCAGTTCCCATACATTGCAAAGTGACGGTAAAGCAGCATGCACCTGTTTTTCCAAGTTAAACCCCAAATATTTGACTGGACTCATGTCAAGTGAATTTGGAGGCCAGTGCATTAACAGAAATTCAACTGCATTTTTCCTGAACCATTGTTGATGACACTGGCAGTCTGGTATGGTGCACTGTCCTGTTGCCATGAATGGGTGCACTTATACATACACCTGACAACTGTGAGGGATTGTGTTGGGATAATGGGGCTTAATGTGTCCCAAGAAAACATCATATAGAGCATAAAACTGCTGCCGTGGGTTGTTGCTGCCCAATGGTGTATCCCAGTGTCATAGCCTCTGTGGATAATCACTGTGTTTGTACTCAGCCATTGACATGATGCACCAGCAATATTGCTTCATCAGTCTAGGCCACTTTCTTCCAATTACCAACAGTTCAATCTTGATGAACTTGGGCCCTTTTCAAGCCTTATTGGCAATGTTGTACAGCTGCCATGAGGGCTGTCATCAGCTGCACAGGCTTTCACACAGAAATCTGTAATGAACTGTGTGCTATGCCACATTGCCCTGGTCACCACTGTTGTAGCTGCTGATGACTTGTTGCACTGTGGCCCTTTAGTCACTATGATCAATGCTCAAGTCTCTGCAGCCCTTTGGCATCAGGTTTGCCATCTGTGCACCACTTTTGAAACATAAACACAGCAGCCAATAAACAACCCAGAATGTGTGTTGTTTCTCAGAATGACATTTCAAGAAGCTGTGTCATCAGCCTTTGTCCATTTAAAGTCTGGGTGAACCAGAACTTGTTGCTGACTTTTACTTCAATATGATTTCCAACTGAAATGAAATATTGAGTAGGGAGCTGTGTTTTATTTTTGCACTCCTACTCTCATCTTTCAACCAACTGACAAACGTTTTGATCCAAGTGCATCACACATGAAGTGGTCAAATGTGTAAATGTAAAAGAAATTCACTTTGGCAAATCCTTACTTTATTAAGGCAAATACTACTGCAAATTATGCATTCTGTGGGAATAGTTCAAATTGCTACAAAACTACTGCAAAACATGGGCACATCTGTAGTCATGCACTGCATATCAAAGTAGATCTTTTCAAATGGTTCAATTTCTTGTCTAATCAAGTGCACCACCAAGCAGTTGGAAAATTGTATAATGATTTTTATCACTGGCATGTTCTTAATATGTCTAATTGTTGTTGTTTTTTTTATTAAAAACTGTGATTCCTCAAGTAAAAAAAACAATAGCAAAACATTGCATTCAAATCAATCCATAAAATCAATCCTTAATCCTCCTTCATGCAATATATTCAGAGCACTCTCCTTATGATACATTCCCAACTCACTTTTGGCAGGGCTGACGGATGGCTCTTGGCTTGTGCCATCCTCATCATCGATGTGCACTAACGTGGCCCTCAAAGTAACCGCACCCTTGCCCTTGCAAACACGGGTCGGGTCCAGCTCTGAAAAACCAACAAAACTCATTTAATCCTTTCAAAGCACCAAGTAAAGCATGCACAATACCCATTACACCCCAAAATCCCCAAATACTCCTCTTACCAGTAGGCATGAGATCAGGAGAACTCTTCATGATCCTCAACGGTGTTACTTGCACAGCAGATACAGTGCGCCGACAGGGTGGACGTGCTTTGAGTCACATACAAACATAAGTGAGATGGAAGAAAAAGGGTAAAAGCTATCAAAAATAGCTATTATAATTGCATTTATCATTGCTTTCGACCTCCTCTGTGACATTTTTGGTCACTGTTGAGAACCATTGCATTAGCTTTACCGAATTACTATTAGACTTTGCTGAGAACAACAGCATTATTAATGGTCATACAGTGACCCGAGGGCTTTTTAAGTTCTAGGAAGATTGTAATCACTGTGTTCTCCGCTGGCTGGCACAAATATCAAGGAAAGATGGATGAAGGGAAGGAAATGGGGGCCTGGCAGTGCAAATCCTGATTCAACAATGACTCAAGCCAGAGAGGAAGACAGAGAGAGTCTGTTTGTGATTGCTTACTCATGAGCCGCTTGCATCAAGACATTAGACAGCTATTATTCCTTACTATTATGTATTAATGTTTTGATCAAGGCTTAAAATAACACTCCACTCCAAAATGGTATAAAATCCCCTAGAGTTACACAGTTGAGTTTATCATTTAAAAAAAATTCAGCCAATCTCCAGGTCTGGCGACAGCACTTTTAGCTTAGCTTAACTTAGCATAGATAATTGTCAAGGGCTGCGTAATATCATTGTGCCTGGTGTAGGCACGGTACGACAGCAATTTCTTGATTATTACACAGGAATGAGAGTATAATTTCTAGACATATCGGCCTAAAAAATACAAATTTTTCATTTTGGGTCAGCCTATATACACGATATAACTACAGATGACTCAAGCTTGAAACAGGAAAATAATCAAAACTCTGGTCATTTTTGAGCAATATGCTAATGGTCTAACAAGATTCAATGATCTACTGTATGCTAAACTAAGCTAAAAATGTTGCTGTCAGATCTGCAAAATGGATTAAAAAATGGTAAAACTGTCTGACAGTTGTAAAATAACCAGTTTTTACCTTTAAATTACATTAGTGCACATATAAGAGGATATACATATTTAAAAGTGTCAAGCTTTAAAAGCAGAATAGAACTTTAGCAGTTGTCAATATCTGTGTTGCAATTGCTTTGAATGTTTTATTCATACAATTGTGAAAAAAGGTCAGGCAAGCCTTAAGAAACTGGATAAAAGTGTGGCATGCTTACCAGGGGCTGCATCAAATTTCCCTGTGCCCTCTGCTGGAGAGCCCTGCAAATGAAAATGAGTGAAAGGGGAGATGAAGAGAGGTGCTGAGGCAGGGAACAATGTTGCTTAGCATGTCATTAGAAAAGAGAACAAAGAATATTGAGTGACTGGTGATCAAGACTTGTCAACAACACATCCTCTTCACCTCACAACATGTTCTTTAGTATGTTTACATCCTACACAGTCTTTAAATTGCAAAAAAAAACAAAAAAAAAACACTGGTGCCAAAAAAAGAAATCTTTGTCACTACAAAGGTCTATTTCATGATATGGTTTTATATTGTTAGTAAACATAAGTACAAAAAGACAAATTATTATAAATCTGATAAAACAAAGGAATTAATTAAATAAAGTATGCTTTATTTTTTTAAATAATAAGATGACCAAAAATTATGATTTATTCTGTGCTGACAATATTTAAAGAGGTGGTCCACTACGATATCATATTTAAAACTTTAGTTCATGTGTAATGTAGATGTGTGAACATAATCAATATCTCTGAATGTAATATGCTCAAGTTCAATGCAAAGGGAGACATTGGCTTTTACAGAGTTAGCTTAGCAAAGCCTACAGCGAACAAAGTTTGGGGACTACAAAAAAATACATCCAGGCTAGTGAGATCACAGGGGCACAGGGGAGATCACAGTTACGCGCATTCACCACGTGCACACACCGTGCGTCGCAACGAGGCATGGCCAGAGGCACTGTAATGTTATAGCAGAGAAAGCTAAAATGCCGTCCAAACGCTGCTATTTCCACAGAGCTCATTCTGTTTCTGTATTTGGGCTTCCAAAGGACACGACACAAAGAGAGAAGTGCTTACAACTCAATTTTAATTATGTTCCAGAGAATTATAAAAAATATAAAGCTCTCTCCCAGTTCAGTTCTGGATTCGGCTAAAAACTCCTCCAACCGACGAAGCTGTGGATTGTGAGCCACAACCTGTAAGTATTTTTAATTGTTAAAAATGATTAATTACATCCATAGTTTCTAGCGTTAACAATATGTTGTAGCAAGGACGTAAACAAGGATGTAAACAGTGGGAAATGCTGTTTGGCACCGTTAACAATTTAGCTACAAATTCATACCGCTGTAAACACCCAAAATCTTCACCAGCGAAGCAGTGTCTCTCTATGCGGCAGCTTTCCCTGCGTTCTACATCTCAAGTAACGCACTCGCAAAAGATATGTGAACGTTTCATATTACTTGCACATGCTTATTCCGAATATATGTGAAAGACACTTGTCAGATTTTATTTTAGAGAGCAGGCCTGAGGTTCAACTTTGTACTCTTCATTTTCTGTCAGATTCAAACACAAACTGCTGCGGCTAACAGCTTCTCTTACTGACTGTTTACACAGCGCAAAACAAGCATGCTTGAAGGCGCGTTACGCTTCCTGGTGATGTGCAGCCGATCCGCGAATCACAGCACATTATGTTTGCTATCAGAGCCTCTTGAGGGTGGGCCTTTCAGAGGAACTAGAAAATATGATCGTTTTCATGTTAGCTGAGTAGCTGTCTATAATCAAAGTAAGATATATGAAAAAAATAACGTGATTTTCTACAAATGAAGCATGAGCCCACATTGCTTTCCACCTTATAAACACAACCAAGCCTTAAAAATACACTGTGGACCACCCCTTTAACATCTCATGGAAGTTTTTATCTGGTTTTTAAGACAATTCTGACTTTTTTTCCTTCACAATTTCAAGTTCACAGAATGTGTCAGTTTTTTCAGGTTATAAACTCAAAAGTTTTAACTATAAACTTGCAATTCTGTGAAAATAAAGTAAAATCAGCAAGACTTTATCTCACAATTCAACAACGTTGCAATTCTGACTTTTACTATATATCTGATTTAATTCTGAAAGAAAGAAAAAAGTTAGATATGTGAGATATGTTTTTTTGCTATTTTCAAATATTCTAGAAAAAAGTCAGAACTGTGAGTGCAATTAACATTTTTTATCCGGTCGCAGAAACAGTTTTCCATATAATTCCACTCAACAAAACAGCTTAAAACCAAAATAGGCTTAAAAATGTTATATATGCTTATGTATAATTTATGCCTGATCTCACTAATTCTGAACAAAATATCAAATATCTAAAAAAAGATCGGTCTGGCTACACGGTACAATTTCCGCCTGAATAATGTTACAAACAATATTGAATGTGATGCTGCTGATGCATGAAGAGAGTGATTATCCCTCTAACTAATGTCTCACACCTGAGGCTGTGGTTTACACTGAAACAAGATACAAAGAGACCTGTTGCAGAACATTGGCAGAGAAAGAAAATATGGGTCAACCAACATGTATATGTTTCAGTAGCTTTTAAGAACCATCTGACTGTCCTTTCAAAAAGTGTTTGCCAATTTACAATTCTGACACTGATTACAGTTTACATTATAGATTACTACTTACAAAAAGAGTAAGATGTGAAATGTATATATTTATAAAAAATTATATTTGTAAAATAACAGAAAATGATGTTCGCAGCTAATTACAACAAATAACATGGCCAACCGACACAATATATCATTTCAAGTTTTAAAATAAAACTCACTTTGCTAAACTTTTTAACATCAAAAATTGCCAGAACAAAGGTTAAGGTCACATAATGCAATTCAGAAGCATAAATGAATAAAGACCTATTATTTACAGCGTATACTTTTAAGTCAACTGCCTTGAGTCAACTCTATTGCACTAAAGTAATTTATAACTACTGAATGCTTAAGAATTGTGTGCATACATTTTGTCACTATTTCTGCTATTTTTCCTTGTGTATTCTTTAATGGAAAAGTTTTGTAGAGATAAAAAAAAAATAGCACAGAAGTCATGGATGATTGCAGATATTCCTGTCACATTTCTAATGGATCTCGATGTAAACATCAACCAACTGTCTCAAACACTTATTATAGCCAACAATTATTGTCTATAGGAAACCAAAACCAGATAATTAGCCAGCTAATTAAACTAATTTAAACAGAGTCTATATCTGAATGCAAGTATGTGATATATAAATAATACTGACACAACATTATTCCCAATGGTGACAGAAAAATACCTGCAAGCACAGCATTTATGTATAATGCATATCATTCTAAATTTGGAAGACTTGTTGGGTGGTTACACAACAGCAATTTGGTAACTCAATAATGCACAAATATGCTGTTTATATTATAGATTTAGAATATAAACTGAATTAGATAACCAAGAGTCACTTTCCATTGTAAATTTAAAAACAGGTCCAACAAATAACAGCTGCATGCATCAATCTATCAGTCAAGAGGATCCTTCATACTCCACATTGCAGCCAGTGTAGAAAATAAGCAACTAATCCAGATTTAGCTCAAGCTTTGAGGCATTTACTAACAAAATCTAAAGCCAAATTAGCGAATAAACATTACGAAACAGATTTAAATCTGCATATTAATCATGCCGACTCACAATTACCCTGCATTTTCGAGCTCACCTGAACCGACCTTCAACTTCAGCTGAGCTTCACTTGGTTTAAAGTCCTAATAAACACCCAAACAGGCACGACGCCCTTTTAAATGCCCTTTGTTTACAGCCTATCATACAAATCCAGTCCATCATGTCCTGTTCTCTTCAAAGAACTGAATCTCACCCATGCTTTGCCTCCAAGATGGAGCTGTCAGCACCTGCCACCTGGGAATGTGGCACCTACTTAGCATGCAATGAACGAATTACAGCATCCTGCTTTCCATCCGACCTCTCCATCCCTGTCTGGCACGCCAAACACCTCATGATGCTATGAACTATATTGAGATAACTGTAAGATAGCAGAGGAAATATGTTATTATATCTGGATGTTTGTCATGCTGATAGGACAGGCTTGTGATTGTGGCTCATTTTAGGAATATCAGACTGGGCCATGATGGATCAGACTTTTTTTTTAACAGTAAACAAGGTCAGGTTCATCTGATGTGTTTACAGACCTTCAGTTCCCATTGAATCAACACTCGCTAAACACCAAATGTGAGGGGAAAAAACAGCATTGCACTCAAAAAATTATGTTTGCTGTTTGTTTAAACAAACAGAGTTTTTTTGGGGACAACATAATTGTTTTCATTTAAACTTAAATCCAGTTAAATTTGTAAAAACTAATAAGTTAACTTAATTCCTTCATGTTGTCTGCAAATCGATTGTGTGGAACCCAGCATTTTTTACAGCGTGGTTAAGATATGAAAGTTACTCTCCAGTTGACTGGTAAACTTTTTGTTAATTCTAACAATGACTGAGAAAGTAATACTACAGTTCAGAGTGATTATGAAATAAAATGACTGTTTGGTAATTATATAAACTATGCTGTGTAATTATTAAAAAATGCTGGGTTCCACACAACCGATTTGTGTTGGGGCAACATGAAATAATTAAGTTAACTTATTAGATTTTACAAGGAGACTGAACATAAAACAATCAAGTTGTCCCAAAAAAACGAGAGGGGTCCAGGTGGAGACCGGGTAAGCCCTAACCCTACCCCTCACAGTGACGTCACTAGCTCCATTGAGTGCATTGTGTCTGAGATTGCATGTCTGAGACTGTATGTCTCAGATTGCATATGCAAGTCTGTATCTAGATACTATTGAAAAAAACCTCAAGAATTGTGTTGTTTTAGCTCATTTTAATTTAATAGTTTGAACAAACAACAAATGTCATTGTTTTGAGTGTAGATGTTTTCAAAGTGAAGCACAGCACTGTGATCTTTTCACATGAACAGCTCGTGATAGCAGTGTTTTCAAAAGTGCTGGGAGTTTCAGTCACTTATAATATTAGGGCTGCACAATAAATTGAAATGCTATGATTAGTGAACATCTGCCCTATTAGCATAGATCCGTAAGTATCACTGCATTGAAGTAATACATTATTATTATAATTAAGCTAATCAATCAAGAGGAGTGAATGATTTTCAGTTTTTCTTTTGTTTTCCTATTGTACTATTATTTTAATACTCAAATCCAATATAAACCTGTAATTTGTTTCCCATCTGTTGACATTCAAAGACTTGGTTTATGCAAATATTGGTTGTCTTTGATATGCCCTTTTGTGCCTTTGTCAATTTATGTCTAAGATTTTTGCATAGATTTTCAGTGAACTTTGGCACTAAACATCTTCAGTCAGGATAAACAACCCTGTGGTTTTGTAATTTTACTGTTGTTATATAGAGTAAAACATTATTATTACTATTATTATTATTAATAATAATATTATTATTACTATTACTACTACTATAGTTTAATTGTGTTATTGAATGATAATAGTATTAATAGTGATGTGTCTTTTGTTTTATAATTGCAGTAATGAGTTTTGTAGTTAGATCAAACGATATGATAACCATAATCATTATATATAACACTAAATCAATTGGTCTAATTCTAATTGGGAAGTGATTATTCCGAACTATTTCAAAATAATGTTTAAAATGATGTAAATATTCTTTTTATTTGTATAAGTCAAGTGCAACCATACAGTTAGCCCCAAATAACCTGTTGGTTTATCAAATATTTAATCTGCTCCCATTCTTTTTATGTAAAGCAGCAGTTTTTCGACCGAACATAAAAACTGTGTGAACAAATTGCTGGAAACATGTTGCATTGTGCTTGGTAACTGCAGCACTCTTTCAGCTGGCTTTCTCAGTGCAAAGCTGTAAAAAAAAGAAAGAGCAGCAGAGCAAAGGCTCATGTCACACAAGGGTCCAAGTCTTTGTTTCAGACTCAAAACACTGGCTCAGATCTCAGGCAGGCTGTAACTCTCAGATCCACATTTATGCCTCATGAAGCCACTAGTGAGAAAGGGGGCCTCCTGCAAGGGCATTTAGTGGCTCAATAAATCAATTCCTCCACTGAGTGTCTCAACTTTCTCAACATTTTAGCCCACTGAAAGCCCATTACAAACATTAGTGTTTTCTTTATACAGATAAACTTTTCCTGAAAATTAAAATCTATCTTTACAGTGACCGTAAGTTGCCCTACTGTTTACACTCTCAGGAATAAAGGTACTGTGCAAAACTGTTTTTATAAAAAGATTTAACAGATCTAATGAAACTTTTCATCTAATTTCAAACAGTGAAGTGTCTGTAGCATGCACAGATATTATGCTACGTATATACAGAGATATCTGTGTATTACGGAAATATAATTTACAGTAAAAGATGTACACTGACATTCACAGTATTGTATGCGCAACACTCCACATTTAATGCCCCTTCATTAATCATAATGAAATCATGCATTAATAATGCCCTTTCATTTATTCATTTAATATGCTTTCATTTTCATCAATAATCTGATTTCTAAATTGAGTACTTGGCTTTGTTTCAGTATATTTAAAACACATTTATGATCTAAAAAAGATCTATTAGCCTGGATTGTAAAATATCAACCAGAATGATTGTAAAAACTATTTTAGTTCTTTTAGTTTATATTATTATTATTATTATTATTATTATTATTATTATTATTATTATTAATAGTACTTTACTAAGTACTTTACAGTTTAAAGTACACAAGTTCAATAGCATTTCAGTCATTTTATTATTTTTAATCATTTTTACAGTTATATTTTAATAAATAATAATAATAATAATAATAATAATAATAATAATAATAATAATAA
>CAIGQV010003909.1:21517713-21544008 GCA_903798115.1 Danio jaintianensis
ACACACACACACACACACACACACACACACACACACACACATACACATACATACACATACACATACACATACACACACACACACACACACATATATATATACACATATTTTTTATTACATTTTATATACCCCTTTATACCACTTTTTAAGAAATTTAAAAGGTTGGGCAACTTTCCATTAATATGAAATTATTAGGAATTCAAAGTCTAACTGCAATAAACAAAAAAAATGCTAACATAATTTGTGATTTATTATTACAATTATTTGTATTATTTATTTTTGGTCTTTTTAAAACCATTTTAAGGGAGTCACTGAACTCATGTTTTTACCCATAAAAACTCACTCTGTGTGAATGACCCTTAAACTGCTGACTGTCTTCCAAAAAAAAAGCAGAAATTAATGTCACATTTTCATTTAGCCTAAAATATTTTTTACAACTCTTTTGCAGCTCTGCAAATACTGCTAAAACCCTGTAAATCTAGTTAAAGTGGATGAGCACAACTTTCTAAAACATCTCCAAATTTATCAAAGCGCTCATCAGTAAGGTGAGAATTAGCAGAGGATACGTGTAGCCACATCACACTTCAGATGTTTTTTAACAGATGCAGCGCTGATCATCTGATGTTTGCTTTTATGCATATTAGCATGGTGAAGATGTAGTGCATGGTAAACCCACACTCCATCTTTACTAGACTTACAGGCTACTGATGGAAAGTTAAGCTTCGTAGACTCCGACTTTGTGGTTAAGAGAGGCGTGTGGTGGTTTATCACATGGGGACCTGTAGAGTTTCAAATGTGAACCACTTTTTCTTCACCGACAAACTTTAATCCAGTCATTTGGTATGTTCTTGCAGTGAAACATTTCGAAAATAAAACTAGCTGAAGCCACAGACTTTCTATCTATGTTTTCTTTTCTATGTATATGACCCATAGAGACTCGCTGTGAAAAATAATCCTGTGTTCATTTATATTTCACTAATCTATTAGTAATGTACTTCACTATAGATCTATGATAGAAAACATGTCTCTTATTTGTCTAGAGTCTCATGTTTATGTTTATTTATTCTAGTAAAGAGGTGGTTTCCTGGTACTGTGTATGTTGATTTAAACACAAACCTCTCTATGACTCGTGGAGGGACTCTGGGTGGAGGAAGGATTGGTGGAGAGTCCACTACAGGCCGCAGAGGCCGTGGAGGAAGAGGAATGTCTGGAGGCTCCTTAAAACATAGAAAGAAACCACATACAGTATGATATGAATGATAAAAGACAGTACCATATACTACATAGTTGTATATTCCACTGCTTAATATTTTGATGCAGAGTATTATCTCTACAATAAAGATATATAAACGTGGATCAGATTATATTTTAACTTTATAATGATATGTAGGTCACAGCGGACTTAAAACTAAAACTTTTGGAAATGTCGCTCTTGTTTTCCCCCTTCTTTTTTGTTGCTCCCCTTTAAGGTTGTAACACATCATCCTTCATCCTTCAGTTCTATTATGATGATTTGGTCCTCATGAACCATTTGTTTTTGTTGGCAATTTTAAAAACAATAGTGTAGCTTACAACCCCAAATCCAAAAAAGTTGGGACAGTATGGAAAACACATAAAAAAAGAAAGTAGTGATTTCTAAATGTACTTTGACTTGTATTTCATTGGACAACAAACATTATTTAATGTGTTCCTCACAATGTTTATTGGTGTTCTTCTTCTTGAAAAAAATTCAATTTTGGTTCTTGCAACACATTTGTAAAGCATTTACCACTTTGTAATGTTGCCATTCCTTTTCACAACACTTAAAAGACGTTTAGGGACTGAAGACAGCAAGTGATGAAGTGTTTCAAGTGTAATTTTGTCCCACTCTTCCTGCGAACAAGTCTTAAGGTGGGCAACAGTACGGGGTCTTCGTTGTCACATTTTGCACAGAGAAGTCGACGGTGCTTCTGGACACTGTTAACATAGTGCTTCCTTTTGACACAGTACAGTTTTAACTGGTATTTGTGGATGCAACTACGTATTGTCGTACTTGTCGCAAAATAGTCCTGAGCCCATGTGGTGATATCGCTTATATAGATGAATGATGATTCTTGAAGCAATGCCACCTAAGGGATCAGAGATCATGGTAGTTCAGCTTAGGCTTGCGTCCTTGTCCTTTATGCACTGAAATTACTCCAGATTCCTTGATTATTTAATCATGTTATGCACTGTTGAAGGTGAAATATCCAAATGTCTTCCTATCATTCTTTGAGAAACATTGTTTTTTCTGTCATTTTTGTCATTTCTATATATTTTTCTCCCATATTTGTTGGCAAACTGGCGATCCTCGCTCCATCTTTGCTCCTAAAGCACTAGACCTTTCTTGGATGCTGCTTTTGTACCAAATCATAATTACAATCACCTGTTGATATCACCTGTTTCAAATCACATCAATATTTAACCAATTTACCTGAATACTAGTCCTAAATTGCTACTCTCCCAACATTTCTGAAACGTGTTGCAGGTCTGAATGACAGGAAAGGATGTATATTTACAAATGAAATTAAGTTGACCAGACAAAACATAATATATAATTTTTAAACATAAAATATTTTGTGTTCATATTGTCTGCAATGAAATACAAGTCAAAGTAAATTTGGAAATCAAATCACTACTTTTTTTTTATTTGCATCATTTTTCCATACTGTCCCAACTTTTTCTGATTTGGGGTTGTAGTATTTT
Organism: Danio jaintianensis; assembly: GCA_903798115.1. Lineage (NCBI taxonomy): Eukaryota > Metazoa > Chordata > Actinopteri > Cypriniformes > Danionidae > Danio > Danio jaintianensis. The sequence goes on from CAIGQV010003909.1 coordinate 21,520,438, forward strand.
TGTAGAATGTTCATACTTTTTCAATATTCTCTCATGTCTAGAAAGTTCAAAGGGATAACATGTATTGTAAGCAAAAATCTTTGTCTTTTACAGTAATTGTTGTCAATCTAATGCATAAGAAACTATTCTTATTTGAATCCAAATAGGAATAAAAGTGTTAAAGGAAAAAAGCTGACCTCACATTCGCCATCCACCCCACTGCTGTTGCTGATTGTGCTCTGAATGCTCAATCTGTGACTGCTACTGCCTGAAAGAGTGAAAAATTTAAGCGGGTCTAGATATTTTCAGTACCCACTGTATATAATATATTGTATCAAATATACTTCATAATCAAATGATCATAACCGTATAAATGCAACGACCTCATCTGTCAATATGATGCTGTGAATTGCTGAGCTTGTGCAAACATATCCATAACGCTGATCAGATAAAAAAGAAAAAAAAACTTTGGCACGAGTATATCAGAGCATTAAATTACATTTAGTATGTTACATTTAATGGCTTTATAATTTAAATAAAATTAATAACCACTGGTTTCGCTGATAATCAGGTTTTCTGAATTAGATTTTTAGAAGTTTGCTTAAAAAAAGATTTCAATACGAAATACAATATGACAAAATTATATCTAAAAACAAGATATCCCCAAAAAACAAAGCAGTTACCATGCAACTTTTAAATTCAAACATCCTACCATCGGTTAATCTATTACAGACAATATAATTTTCAGAAGCTAATACTGCATGAGATTAAAGAAGTTATGGTTTACATACTAGAAGTGCTGGAGGTGCTTCCTGTCTGCCAGCTTCCTCTTTGCGGCGCTCGACTGACAGAAGGGGGTTGCACAAGCGATCGAGGTGTGGGTTCGTAAACTGAGCAGTTCACATTCACTTGAGATCCCCACTGAGCGTTCGTCTGCATCGGAGCTGTAATCATGAGCTCTAATAGAAAAAACGGAAATTGGAATCATATATTGCGTTGTGTGTAAAGTTGAAATTTTGCTATACGTTTAAACACAAAAACACACGTTATCCACATTTATTTTTTAATTGGTTTATTTTTATATCATTATTTTATTCAAATTAAATACAATTAATGACAATAAATAACTAAATTAAATAAGTAATAATGGAAATTAAACAAAAAAATACATTTATTATTAAATGTTTTACAATAGGACTACATTATTATATATTGCTATTATTATTATAGATATACATGAATTTTAAAAAATATTTTTTTATGTTTGTAATGTGTCAATAAAAAATAGCTACTTGCATTTTTTCTTTGTGATGATAGCTGGAAACTACACAGACATAAATAGCTATATAATTTGCATGTCACAACGGACTCACAGAGCTGAAACTGAAGCATGCTTATAATTTTCATGGGCCACTGGTTCAAAGTTTTTGCTAAACCCTGACAGGACCCTTTCTTGCACTCTCTCAAAGTATATTAAACTTTAATAAACATATAATAAGCACTAATAACAATCCTGTATTTGCCTACCATTTGTTCCTTTGTCTTTACAGCGTCGGGTGATGCTTTCTCTCAATCGTTGTAAATTTTCCTTGAAGTAAATAGAGAGATGTTTACAAAAGGATGTTAAAATGTGTAAACTGACAGTACTGTTAAATTATTGAAGAAAATGTAAAAAAAAACTGAATCATAAAAAAATAGAGAGATGTTTACATGGATGTTTTTTTTTTTTTTTTACTCACTTGTTGAAAGCGTAGAGAGCGGCATCTTTTATCTTGGTCAAACTGCCATGCCTTAAACTCCTGCACGGCCTCTTCAACGGTCAGCTCTCCAACCTTCACCCTCTCCTGAAGAGAGATGAGCTGCCGCTGTCCAGGGGTCTTCATGCCCACAAACGGGTCATGGTGACTGCTCATGTCTCTGTCTCTCACCAGCCGGACAGGTGCTATAAAAGCAAACAATATTCATTCATATTAACCTTTAATTTTACGTGTACATATTGTGTTCATTTACAAATTTGGCTCAGAATTAGGATCAAGATTATTTTATAATGTACCTAAAGAGGAATCCCTTTCTGGTCGCTGGCTTTCTGAGTATAGAGATTCCTTGAGGAATACTGTAAAAAAGGTACAAAATAAACTGAGATTGTGGTTAAAATGTCATAAGGGGACTGTTGTTAGACACCTTTTAAAAAAATTCAAAAGGTATAACATAAAAATTATTTTAATAAATAGTTATTTCCAATCAAAATGACTTTCTTAGTTCATGTGAACACAAAAGATATGTTGATGAATGTTGATATGTTGATGAAGTTTTAGTTTCCATTGACTTCCATTGTATTTTGTATTTAAACAAGTCAATGTAAACTGTAACTGTTTGGTTATCATCAAACTTAAAAATGTTTTCATTTACATTTCACAGGAAAATGAAAGACGTGCAGGTTTGAAATGACACGAGAGTTAGTAAAGATCCATTTAAAGCAAGAACATTAACACTGTGTCCTAACTAGGCTTCTGCCAGTATCAAACTTTCTTGTTTCCTATTGCTTTATTGTACATACATGTTCAGAGTAAACAAATGGTTTAAACAGGTTTAATAAAAAAAAAGTACAACAGGTAATACTTTGCAATACGTTAGTTAATGCATTAAAATCAACAGTGATACAGTAAATAATATTATAGTTAAAGTTAATAAAAAACAACAACATTTCATTAGCTATTAACTCCTTTTAATGAAATTACCACTTTTGTTTTTAATGTTATTAGGCATTAACTAAGAAATTAACTTAACTATAAAGCATTTATTAATCTTATAATTTCTGTCATGACTTCAGTTAAAGTAACTGATGTTAACAAACATAACTTTACTGTACAAAGAACAAACAAAAGGTCTACAAATAATCACAGAATTTTACATTTTCTATGCTAGATAAACGTGAAATGTTTAATGATTGGAAATAAATTGACTATTACGTCTTGATCGTTTACTGCTGATGAAGTGCATATCTTAATATGCTTAAAAGACTATCTAAAAGATCATATAAATATCAACATTGTGCATGTTCATTATTACAGTACACTGAATTATTGAATATCGGCCCATGTCTAGTCCTACATGCTACAAGACAAGATTTTAAAGACAAACGATTTGGTTGTCCACACCTGATGCCACACGACGGAAACATTTAAAAACCACAGACATTCAGATGCACAGAATATTGCACTAAACTGCTGACCAAATGAACAGGTTTATAATGCAATTCATAAATATTAAACCTATTAATATAAGCATTATTAAAAGTATATTAATATTAAAGTAGTAAAAGTAGATGTTGAGTGACTGCTGTTGTTGATATGCACTGAGCCACTGTTTTAACGTTCATGTTTAAACTATATGTTCTGCTGCTGCTTTCAGTATGGCTATAAATGTCATGTAAAATGGTATTTAAATTTACATTGGTTAACATTTAACACTGAATAACGCACCTGAAGATAGCTTTTATCATGTGTCGCAGCATCACATCGCATGTTGTTAAGACACAGCTTAACAATAACAATAACTATTAAAGACAATACTAAACATGAGGTAAAGATCACCGATTTAAAAAAATCCTTCTAAATTTGCATGCAAGATTTCCAACACAATTATAATGATAATGACACATATGAACAATCTGTTTAGAACTATTTTTTTCCAGTTGATGAACAACAAAAATGTTATTAGCCAGTATTGATCAGAATTAAATGAAGATTAAAAATTAAAAGTGCATTAAAAATGAACAGAAAACGATTTTGCTTTGGTGTGGATGCTAACACAGTTATAACTAAAATTATCTGTTTACAAAGCGCTCTTGATGTGAATGGGCCTGATAATGACAGAATTTCATTTTATGGTGGACTATCCTATTAAGTATACTTCTGAAAAGTAAACTTCTGAAAAGTGACTATTGTCTTTGCACTGTAAAATAAAATTACAATTAATTCAATCAAATTAGCTTGTCTAGTCATCTCAAATTACATCAAACTGACTAAAATATTAATAAAATTGTAAACATTAAAAAAATTAAACAGTTAAACAGTATTCCCTTATTAAAATAAAGTAACATAAAAACATTTGTTGTCATGAATTTTTACAGTGTGTTTAAGTTACAAAAACATGTTTTTTTGTGAAAATGAGGATGTTGTGTTCTTGTTTTTTTACGAGTTCAGTCTTTATACACGAATGAATACTTGACAACCAACAACAACAACAAAAAAATGTCGAACTACAGCCAAAATGTGTCATTTTCAAGGTTCCGTACGAAGGAGAACTATTTTGCTGGTGCTGCTGTGTCAAAATGCACTTATCGTGTAAAAAAAAAAAAAAAAAAAAAAAAACATTTAATTTTTTCTAGCTTTTAGTTTAGCCCCCTTAAATTGAGCATCTATGTTTGCAATGATATTTTGCCGTGGTTGTGTGATGAACTGGTGGTTTGCACCTTTGGAAATGTAGGTTGTGTTTTCTTCGGGCTCGGGCAGTTTGGCTGGTCGTGGGATGGGTGCAGGAGGACGGTTCATCACTTCAGGATTGGAATGAGGCTCTACTGTGTCATAAATTTGCTCAGGGCAGCAGGGGTTATAAGGGTCCTCCTCTTCAAAATCTCCATAGACGTCCACTTTAACACCCATGTCATGGTAATCCTCATTATCCATTTCAGGAAATCCACCATTGGTTGAATTATGTTTCAAGGACTGAAAACTCTTTTCAGGTGGTCCTAAACCAAAACCACAAAAGTTATATACTCATATTATTTAAATATACAACGTTTGTATACTAGCTCGCACTTTAACAAATGCCACATATTAGCAAGCTGCTCTGGTTTCACACTATGCAAACAAACTACATCCTGTAGCAAAGATCTTACGCATATAAGCAAATTAATAAATTTACTGCGTGTTACATTATAGATATGAAGATAATATTGTAAGCCTTTGCAGAAATTCTGCATACTTGTCTATATTTCTTAATAATATATGTTTATATGCTATCACAGTGGAAAAAAGTGACAAATATCACATAAAAAACACAAATAATGATCATTGTTTCTAGATTGATGTACCTTCAAAAAACTTTCTGAGCATTATCTCTGGGTTGGAGTCCTCCAAAGCACTTTCTAAGTCATCGCCTGTTGAAACAGTTTATAAATATATATTTTCAGTTCATACATTTGAAAAAGGAACATGTGAAAAATATCTGTGACTTCATTATCACATATCTGGGTCAAAGTTCCAATGTTCCATCTTAGTGTCTGCATTCAGTTAAATATGCAAAAGTGATTTTATATACACAGAAAGCATAATAAATGCAAGCAAAGTGTCTTTTTTAATGTTAAAACTTTAAAAATATAAAAATAATTAAATATGTGAAATAATGTTCCATCACCATTCAGCAAAACTTAAAAATTTATGCAAAAACATATATTATACAAATATTTTGACTATAGTCTGACAATATTTAATAATACAGTATCTATATGCCTGACAATGCTTTTTGGTAAACAAATTATAGTTAAACTGAGGGTCTCTTCTGTAAACCATAGTTAAAATGTATAATGACCTGTATTTATTTTTTAAATGTTTTTATGCTGCTTGAAAACACCCTTTTTTTTGTCATTGACCCATTTATAGGTTAGCAGTAGCAACAAATAATATTGTTTTAGAACATAAAAACTTCATTAATTAATAATGTCTGTCACTGCAAGAAGAAAATGCTATGCACAAACCCATCTCAGGATTGAGCTTCACCATGGACTCATAAATATCCTCATTATCGAATTCAGAGATGAAGTTTTGGGAAGCTCTCAGCATATCCTCATAGACGTCCTCACTGTCGGGGGCGTTCTGAGATTCCTCTATGTGTGTCTTCACTAAATCCACCGTCTCCTGTTTGGATAAAAAAAAAAAAAAAAAGAAGTAATTAGCATCACCAATGTTATCTAGAAACGAAGGACACACTTTATATAAATGTATCACATGCTTGTTAACTAACAAATGCATCACATGCCTATATTTCCTTTACAATGCAATATTCAGCAGTGAACTCACAACATATTCATCCATGAACTGTCTTAAATCAGAGAAGCCGCTCTTCTCGGCCAGCTTGTTGGGATAATCCCCGTCCTTGTTCATCACACTGTACGCCTGCATGGCTCCGGGGCACCGCATTAACAAAGACGTTAACTTTTTTAAGCCATATTTGGCAGAAAAGTGAAGCAGCGTTGGGAGTTCCACATCACGGTGATCTGAAAACAAAGTCATCTCTACTTACTGTTTCCTGTCCTCAATACCTATTAGCCATCCACACCAGTTCCTTCTACATGATGTGATTTTATCTACCACCAAAAAACATGTTTATCAAACTTTTTTGTAAACTACACACTTTTAACAAATGTTGAAAAGATTTTTGCAGTGATTCAATGAAAGTATCATTTATGGGATCCCTAAAAAGCCTTTTAGTGGAACACTTCTTGCAGAACACTTCTGGTTCTATTGAGGTGGGATATGGGTAAGGTTTGGAAAAGGTTTGGTGATATGGGTTTAAGGGTGGGTTAAGGTGTAAGGGATGGTCAACAGTGTAATTCTAAATGTACTTACAGAAATTAATTACAGATGTAAGTACATTAAGCCATTTAATCAATCATAAGTACAATATAAAAACATGTATTTACACAATAAGTGCATTGTAATGAATTACTCATTTAAGTGTAAGTACATATTAGTTCAGGTCACTTTTAAACATTTTAATTAATCTAAAGAACCATTTGTAGACTGTAAAGATTGCATGGATGTTAAAGGTTATTCTTGAAATTTGATGGTTTACATATGTTGATGTCAATAATGTAGTTCTTGGCACATTGATGCCAATAAAGAACCTTTATTTTTAAGAGTTTAATCACATGCATGTGTTTTTGAATGAATAAACTCACTTGCTGTTGTGTTTTCTGCAATTTGACTAATTCCGAATATTTGTAATCCATTTACAGGCATCCGTTCTTCAAGAGAGTTGACAAGCAAATTATCCAACGACTCTGGGAACTTTGATGTGATATCAAAGGCCTGAAAATATAACCGTAGTAAATACACAATTTTCTGAAACTACTTTTTTTTAAAAAAAGGAAATTATAAAAACAGAAATTTCATTTTAGACAGTTTGTGCACATCAGAATTACCTTTTACTTGTACATTTTACTGTACATATTTCCTTGGCTATCACAAAATAAAAGTTCCAAAATTGACTTTTTGCCTCTTTTTTTAGTACTCAAAAGTTAAAATTTCAACATATTGTAATATTTGACATTTCTGTGAGGTTTGAAGCAATACAAATAATACTTTTTGGCATATTCAAAAGTCATTTTAGTTTATGTGTCCTTTTTACTAAAGATTTTTGTTTATTGCTTCTATCAACTGTTTATTTGTTTCATGCTATTACCTGACACATGAACTGCACTGGATTGGCTGCTTTCTTTAGATATCTGCTAATTTCCTCCATTTCTGTATAATAGGTTACAGTTGTTGAGCATAAAACAGACTGATTTTTATAAACCGTCAATGATACTTCCCCAGCTGGCATATCTAAAAGAGAAAGACAAGGCAAGACACAATAGCTCAATACAGTAAAAAAAAACACATATAAATACTTTAATATATATAATAATCACCACACTTCCCTGGTTCAATGAATGTATTAAGAATTGCAGGCATCTATTGTATTATAAGTTATCTAAAACATTATTTTACATATCCCAATGAGGCACTTTTTCATTAAATATGCAGAGATTTTCATACGTTACTTTCATACAAAAACATAAACATTAAATTAATAATTTAGTCAGGTTCAAAATTCTTGTTACAGAAATTTTTTTAATGACTTTTTTTTTTTCATTTTGAATGGGGTTGAATGGGGGGTGGGTGTTTTTTGAATGGGTTTTTTTGGGGAATTTTGTTTTATCATTCTATAAATCAGAAAATACAGTGAACAGCCAGCAAAATATAATATGTTTTGTAGAAAAAGCTGTATAAACCAGTATATTATGTATGAACAGATCCCTCTCTAAAACCTTCAGAATATGGATACAAAGAAAACTGCCAATATATGTATTGTAATTGCAGTTAACAGACACAAATAGTCGACAAAAGAATTATTTAAAAGTGTATTTTGAATGTTTTCTTTAAAAAAAAGAAAGAAGAAGAATTAACTTAAGGCCAATAAAAGGAGTGTTTTTGCATGCAATGTCTAGCCTTTAAAAGTGTGATTAGACTTCAAAAGACAAAGCTTCTCTTACAATAAATAAGCATGCTAACCAAAAACAATATGCAAATTCAACTGAAAGTGAAAAAAGCTGGAGGAACTGACAAGAGAAGTTCCTCTTTTTGCGTTTTTTTTTACTTACCAGGTGACTGAACAGTAACAATGCACTGGTTGACTAGAGTTCCAGGCAGACGCAGAGGTGTCGACTGCTGAGAGTGAAACTCCACCTCCACGCTGTCCTCATCCACACACTTCTGCACCAGCATTACAAAAATACTTACACCACTCTGGATGGGATCAAACAAACAGTGAGAGAGTTGTGAGACACTGTAGCGTACAGTAAGTGACTGATGACTGATTCAGCTCATGTCAGCAAACGATATGCTGAAGATAGAGTTTATGATAGTGTAACCTACTTGGACTTCCCAACATTTAAACATAGAGTTTAGTTGAAACATTTAGTTTATAGAGAATAGTGAGTCAAAACATTTTAAAAAATATAAAGAACTCTAATAATTACAGAGAAATGCCACACCATGACGCATACTGTACAAGGGTCAACGGAAAATAGGGCCAAAAATAATGACTAAAATACATTTTTTCCATGACTTAAAGAAACACTTCACTTTTTTGAAAATAGGCTCATTTTACAAGTCACTCAGAGTTAAAGAGTTGAGTTTTACCATTTTTAAATGCATTCAGCTGATTTCCGGGTCTTATGCTAAGCACTTTTAGCTTAGCTTAGCTTAGATCTTGCTAAAAAAAAATGTAAATCACATTTTGACAATTTTCCTATTTAAAGCTTGACTCTTCTGCCGTTATATTGTATATTATATATAGTTATATATAGGAACTATACTCTCATTCTGGTGTAATAATCAATAAACTTTGCTGCAGTACTATGGCTGGTGCAGGCGCAAGAATATTATGCATCACCTGAAAATAATCCCCAGCTAGGTAACTAGGTAACAGTGCTGCGTAATATCATTGCACCTGGCGCCTGCTGCAACCGTGGTATGGCTAATGGTCTAATCCGATTTTATGATCCATGCTAAGCTAAGCTAAAAGTGCTGGACTCAAAAATGGTAAAACTCAACTGTTTAACTCTTGGTGAGTTTGCATATTTGCAAACAAAAACAAAAAAGAGTGTTCCTTTATGAACTAAAACCACTAAAATGCCATTCAGTGTAACAATAGTTTTAATACCAAGAAATTTTCAGGCATATTCAGAATAAGAGTTATTTTATGATTAAGGATCACAGCGAATCACAAGGATCACCCTGAAAATACAAATTAAACATCATATTAAATACCTATGTTTGCCAGTAGGGTTTGGCCATTTGCCAGTGAGTAATTAGTCACTATATAAATATAATAAAACTTTGTGTGAACACTTAATCACAAGTCACCATCAGTATATAGATTAATTTTTATCCTCAACAAATCTGAAACACTGAAAGATGAAGATACATTTCACCCATATTTTTCTCATATTTCTCATATATATATATTTTTTTTTTATTAATTTGAAACAATACAATTAGACACTTTACTTGCATTTAATAGGCTTTCTATGTTTAAAAAAAAAAACTATATTTCCTTTGTTGCAAACCCATGATTTAAATGACAATATATAAGGTACAAAATGACTTAATGGAATATTCAAGAGAATTGATGAAACATAAAAAAATGTTTCTTGATTTTTAAAGATGATGATTTCATTAACTGGAAAATAACACACAGTTATGGAAAAAAAAGAGAAATTAACTGAGAATTTTCTACTGCTCTCTTATTTTTTCCATGTCTGTATATATCATTTAAAAAAAGAAAAAAGCTGACATATGTTTTTCCTACTTTTTACTACATCATCCCCATTTCCTCATGCCAATGAACTATAAATGGCACAGACTTCTTGGTTGATTTGAAAAGCACCAAAAAGTGTCATCTAAACTCGTGAGCTTCATGCTGACGTTAGCAATGTTTTTTTAGAAAGAGTTTATTTTACGCTCTTACCCCACACAGTATTCGCTCTGGCTGGACGGAGAGGCAGATTTGGTCATCAGAGGTATTTAAACTGGACTGTGGAAATGAACACACTTCATCCCCATTAAACTGATGCTCATTCAGCTCATCTGGTAAAGGTAAAATGTCAGGAAAGTCGGGCAATGGTAACTCCTGCAAGTGCTCTAGTTCAATTTCATATGTATTCTGGCACTGATGTTGCAGGACAGATCCTAGAATTGAAAAATATATAGAACATTTTATTCAGACACAAAAAAATGCTGGGTTCCACACAATTCCTTCATGTTTTCCCAACACAAATCGATTAAGTTAACTTGATAGTTTTTACAAATTTAAGTAGATTGAACATAAAACAATTAAGTTGTCCCCAAAAAAGAATTGTGTTGTTTCAACTCATTTTAAATAAGCAGTTTAAACAAGCAGCAAAAGTAATTTGTTAGGTGTAGTAAGGTCAATTATTATTCATTCATTCATTTATTCATTCATTCATTTTCCTTCAGCTTAGTCCCTTATTTATCAGGGGTCACCACAGTGGAATGAACCATCAACTATTCCTATTATGTTTTACGCAGTGGATGTACTTCCAGCCGCAACCCAGTACTGGGAAAGTTAATTATTATACATTGTGCAAAAATATTAATAGCAAAAATAATTTAAAAAATAAAATAAAATAAAATAAAATAAATAAAATAAAAGATTATGTAAAATATAACTTTTTAAATATTACAAAAAATAGGAAATAATAATAATAATAATAATAATAATAAAAGACTATAAAAAACTTCAGAACAAATATGAATCAATACTTCCAAACAATCTAAGCGAGATTAATTACATGTCCATGTGAAAAATAAATGTATTGTTTGAAACAAAATAAGTTTCAATAATAGTAATAAAACAACTTAGACTATAAATGAATACTCCAACATAAAATTTGTTAAAACAAAATGATATTTATGTGTTAGCTTTTTTTATTCGTTTTTTTGTTGTTTTTTCATTTTTTAAAGACATTTTTTTATTTATTATTATTATTATTATTGTTGTTGTTGTTGCAGACTATAGTATTAATATGTTCATTTACTAAAAGACACATATATTGCGTGAAGCACATGGTATAAAAACACATACCCTCATCAATAGACTCCAGGATGGTGGACACATAAACTTGTGGCTCATCTTCTGAACAGATTTTTCTCCATTGCTCCCAGTGATCAAAATACCGCGACATTTGCTCTTCTGAAACACCACACAAAAAGGCCACGACTTTATGCGGAGGATGAAGAAGATCCCGAAAAGTGTCCAGCACCACAGATTCGTTCTGCAGGTTCGTGAGCCCAGAGGTCAGCAGAAGAAGAATGCACTTGCTGGAGCCGAAAGGTTCATAGTTTTTCAGACAAATCTCTTCATCCACATCATAGAGAACAACAGAGCCCTCCTGAAAGCTACACGAGGCCGCCAGGATCTGCTGGAGATAATCTGCCCATTCTCTGGCCTCGTTGCTGTGAACTACTAATACCTCACACATCACGGAGCATCCAGGAATTTCTGCAAAACAGTGGAGAGGATATGTACATTAATGCTTTATTATATATTAAATTTGTTAAATATATTAAATTTGTAAATCAAATTACTCTATTAAAAGTCACGCAGATTTGAAGGACAGGCAAATTTAACAATTCTTTTTTCTGCAAACCCGGGTGAAATAAAATTCATGCATTCATTTTTCTTCAGCTTAGTCCCTTATTTTAAAATAAAATAAATTATACTTGCAATTAATCTGATTAATAGGGTACTTTTAATTATTAAAAAAATGACAAATTCACAAGACTTTAATGGTAAATCCAATTACATACTGTGAGTTACACAAACGTAAAAAAAAAACATTTACAACAATTCAACAATTAATATATTTTCTGCACAACTGTACTATTTAACTAAACTAAACTAAACAGACCACGGACTATTTAATATACTTGCAATTAATCAGCATGAATTAATTCAATTTTAATAAATGATGAATTCACACAAATTGATTTTTGTACAAAATCTACTTCTAGAGTTAAAATCACATATGTAAATCTGAAGGAAACTCAAGTTCAACATTTAATTAACCATTGGAATATGAATTTTTCATAGCTTCAATGCTAAAATTAGGCAAATTAGCGGACATGCAGCAAAACAAAACTTGTTTATTTGCTGATTAACAAAATAGTGAAGAACTTGAACTTCTGCCACATTTAGGGAAGCTTCATGTTGAGCCAGATACTTTTTCTCATACTGTATGACGATTGCAAAGGTTCAACAAAATACATTGCATATAACACTGAAGTTAGTCAACTTTTGTCTCCTAAAATGTTCTATAAATAGCATTCTGACATAATGTCTGTGTACAAATTGACGTGAAATCTTAAAATGTGACATAATTACAGATTTGACTAATGTACATCAATGACAATTAAATTACAGTAACCATGCACTACAGCACACTTAACCATGATCTATAATTAGTTGAAATCCGCACAAAGCCTACTTTATGTGTCATTCAAATAATAATTAGCATAAAACTGTGAGCAGTTACAGTGCAGTCACACTTTACTGTACAGTGAATAGCTCAGCGTTGAGCTTGAGCTCACACTTCAAACACTCATTTACAGAAAATTCATCCTGTGAAAGGAAATGTGATTAAGCAACTTCATATGCAGAATTATATTTTTGTTTCTTAGCTGATCATTGATGTTTACGCATCTTTTTTTACCGCTTCCTTTCTGCTTTCACCAAAATTATTCATGTGCATTAACAATGCAATGTAATCTTTATCATTTTAACCAAAAACACTGTACACAATTTTTTTAAATCACCTGTCAATCACTTCAAATTCTAAGAAGAATTCAATTTAAAAATGTGCATAATTTTATAACACAGTATGACATTAACATATGAGATCTTTATATGAAAACAACTCACCTTTCTTCTTGTGATAAGACTCTCAGTTTTGAAATCAAGCGTGCTTTGTTTCAGGTGTTGTTTAGCCGCTGTAGGTTCCCACTGTGGCTTACCGTTTACCTTTGCTCTCTGCCTGTACCTGCTGATCAAAATATGTTTGGTATTTGACTGTGGTACAAGAGCGATGTGCCTTCAGCCCATGACTTACAGCTGCTAAAAGAAACAGTCCATTTCCTGATGGTGGGCGGCAGCGTCACTTCCTAAAATACACTGCAACTGCCTCGATTCGACACGCAGAGCTGTATGAGACTCTATAAAAAAACTGTACCAAATTTTCCCAGACGAGAGAAATGCAGAAGTTAAGTAAAACTTCATAGCAAAACAGACCATTCATAAATTTGAAGCATTGTACATTTTTTTAAAAAGTTACATTTCTGAAGAATGACAAACATCTGATTCATCGTGAATGCATCTCTTGATTTCTAATTAGGCTTCATTTCAATTTCTTTTATCTTCTTTTCTCTGAAATTCTTCACAGACCCCAGTTTAATTCCCTCTTTTACATTTATTTTTGGTATTTCTTTAAAAATAAGTTCTCATTTGTTATTACTGATTAACGCATTAGCTAAAATGAACTAGCACATAAATACATATTTTACAGAAATTGTAAAGTGTTTGATAATAAAAAAGTTGTTGTTGTTGTTTTCATTTTTTTAAATTGGTAATTTTAGGAAATGTATTTGGATTACTTTTAGATTACTTTTAGATTAGATGGTATACACCATTAAACTATGTAATTTTTCTGTTTATTAATGCCTTTAAATCAAATTATAGGACATTGGTCTCTGCTTCGACAATTATTGTGTGTGTGTGTGTGTGTGTGTGCGTGCGTGCGTGCGTGCGTGCGTGTGTGTGTGTGAGTGCGTGTGCGTGTAGTGGTTTTGGTGGTTTATGAGGACATGCCTTACTGTATGTCCTTGTAATTCAAAATGCTTAAGCATCATACTTAATGGCACATTCAAATTTTACCACAGGTTTCCTATAAGGGTTGGGTTTAGTGGTAGGGTTATAAATAATAAGCAGTTTTTACCGTATAAAATACATTACACCTATGGAGTGCCCTTGTAAACCACACTTACCAACATATGTGTATTTTACATAATCAATATAATGTTTCAAACTACTAAAAATCATTCAACTGTATAACAGTTTTTTCAAAATAAGAGTTTGAAAGGGCAGAGATCAAAAACCAATAATGCCACTTCAAACCATGAATAAACAGAAAACCCCCGTGAATTACAATATATGGGAAACTCATTCATTCATTTTTCTTCGGCTTAATCTCTGATTTATCAGAGGTCGCCACAGCTGAATGAACCACAAACTATTCCAGCATATGTTTTATGCAGCAGATGCCCTTCCAGCCACAACCCAGTATTGGGAAACACCCATACACTCTATCATTCACACGCACTCATACACTAGGCCAATTTAGTTCTTCCAATTCACCTATAGTGCATGTCTTTGGACTGTGGGGGAAACCGGTGCACCCGGAGGAAACCCATGCCAACACGGGGAGAACATGCAAACTCTACACAGAAATGCCAACTGGCCCAACCGGGACTCGAACCAGCGACCTTCTTGCTGTGAGGCGACAGTGCTAACCACTGAGCCACCGTGTCGCCAATCCAGGAAACTGTATTTTGTAATTATATATTATAGAATTATATACTATGATTGTAATTATACTGTATATTATAAACTGTATTTTGTAATTATAAATATTTTGTAAGTATTTTATTAATCCCTAAATTCTATAGCATTGATCATAAATTAATTTACACAGTGTTCTATGCTGAACGATGTAACACAGAATACATTTTAGGGCATAATTTAGAAGGCATAATTTAAATCAGAAAAAATAAATTCTGAAAGATTTGATAGATTCATGTTGTGTAAAAATCAACCAAATTTTTTTTAAATATTTTTAAATGTAATATAATTTAATTACAAGTACTTCATTTCTGAAATCTGATTAGGTAATCCAGATTACTACCCAGCATGGTAATTAACAACGGTTTACAAATAAATCTTTATTATAAAGTTTTATCATTACTGGACAAGATTATTTGTGAAGACCTTAAAACAATAAATATTTGTCTTGTTAATTCTTTTAAGAGATAGTTCCTCCAAAAGTGTTCAATTTTGTCATAATTTAATTAAGCTCAGTTTGCTCTAACCTTGTATGTGTTTCTTTACTCTGCTGAACACAAAAGAAGATATTTTGAAGAATGTTGATAACCTGACAGTTGGCAGCCAAAGTATGTTTTCCTACTATGAAAGTCAATGAGTTCCAACAACAATAGTTTATTTTGTGTAAAACAGAAGAAAGAAACTCCTACAGGTTTGAGAGTAAATTAACAGAACATTTATTTTTTCCACCTTCAATTCTGAGAAAACACAGAAACAATGCAACACAAAAGGTCCTAGCTTAAAAGCTTGCTATTAATGCTGTTCAGCCCACTATTGACTGAGAGAAGGAACTAAAACTGTGTAGTCTGTGCAGTGTTTTAGGTAAATTTCAGTCAGGTTACACAAATGCTGAAGTGAAACACACATTAATTATGAGATTGAAGAGGAGATAAATAAAGTCTCTGTTTATCCACACTCGGCAATCATGCACTGAATAGTCCCACATTCAAATCAATTGAGGCAACAGTTTTAGAATTAATTATATTTCTGAGACTGCAGGCATTTTTGATAATGTATAGGACAATGACCAGAAACCTGAGCAAATGTCAATGGCCCCATTAACTTCTTCTTTTGTTTAGTGATGTAAAACAAGAATGGTAGGTGTTAGAATAAAGTGTCACCTTGTAAGGACTGCGTAGGAAGGATGTTCTTATTTGGCCAGGGAACATTTAATGAACAGGTCTATTCATATGAAAAAACAAAGAGAACATTTTCAATTTTTCTGAATTGACTGCATTTATTAGGTATATGGTTTTGAGTAAAATGCTAATATTTGTTTAATCTGCTCTATTATTTCTTCCAAACTTTAAATAAAAGTACAGTTATTTAGAGCATTTCCTTCAGAATGAATATTTTCATTAGTTGTGTTTGAAAATCAAAGTTAAATGATTCCACCAAATATTGATTTCTTAACTCACAGGTGTCAAACTCCACAGCTCCACAGCTCTACTTTTGGTGTGTTCCAAACAAGATATATCGAAGGGCACTTTGAAGGACACTTTGGCACTTCTGGAAATTATCCATTGAGCAGGGAAGCTGTTTGGTGTCCAACACTGCACTCGGAAGGGCTCTTCAGAGAGTAAAGCTTCAAAGGGATTAGGGCATAGGGACGAGCCCTTCAGAATGGATTTCACCCATGGTTTAGCTTTAACCCTAATTAAACACACCTGATCAAACTAACCGAGTCCTTCCGGCTTGTTTGAAACCTGCAGGTACTGTACACAGTAAGTGTGTTGAAGCAGGGTTGGAACTAAACTCTGAAAGGCAGCAACCCTCTAAGGACTGAGTTTGACACTCTTGTATTAACTCTTCTGAAGCCAAAACATTTCTATAGTGTTGTCAAAATATGAATATAAACTGCCCTCATCACACAACTAGCCCACACTATCACACTATCATCATTTCACCACGGAATTTGAGGCACTCCATCAGTTATCATTTTCTGGAACTCATGTGCTCTAAAATTTTATTCATCATTAAAAAAACAAAACAACAACACATATACAGTGCATCCGGAAAGTATTCATAGCGCTTCACTTTTTCCACATTTTTTTATGTTACAGCCTTATTCCAAAATGATTTAAATTAATTTATTTCCTCAAAATTCTACACACAATACCCCATAATGACAATGTGAAAAAAAAACTTTTTTTTTTTTAATTGTTGCAAATTTATTAAAAATAAAAAACCTGAAAAATCACATATACATAAGTATTCACAGCCTTTGCTCAATACTTTGTTGATGCACCTTTGGCAGAAATTACAGCCTCAAGTCTTTTTGAATATGATGCCACAAACTTGGCACACCTGTCTTTGGGAATTTTTGCCCATTCCTCTTTGCAGTACCTCTCAAGCTCTATCAGGTTGGATGGGAAGTTATGGTGTACAGCCATTTTCAGATCTCTCCAGAGATGTTCAATAGGATTTAGGTCGGGGCTCTGGCTGGGCCACTCAAGGACATTCACCGAGTTTAGTGATGCCACTACATTGATATTTTGGCGGTGTGCTTTGGGTCATTGTCCTGCTGGAAGATGAACCATCAACCAACCGTCTGAGGTCAAGAGCACTCTGAAGCAGGTTTTCATTCAGGCTGCATTTATCTTTCCCTCTATCCTGACTAGTCTTCCAGTTCCTGCTGCTGAAAAACATCCCCACAGCATGATGCTGCCATCACCATGCTTCACTGTAGGGATGGTATGAGCCTGGTGATGAGCGGTGCCTGGTTTTCTCCAAACGTAACGCCTGGCATTCACTCCAAAGTGTTCAATTTTAGTCTCATCAGACCAGAGAATTTTGTTCCAGATGCCGTTTTGGCAAATTCCAGGCGGGCTGCTATGTATCCTTTACTAAGGAGTGGCTTCCATCTGGCCACTCTACCACACAGGCCTGATTGGTGGATTGCTGCACAGATGGTTGTCCTTCTGTAAGGTTTTCCTCTCTCCACAGAAGAACGCTGGAGCTCAGACAGAGTGACCATCGGGTTATTGATCACCTCCCTGACTAAGGCCCTTCTCCCCCGATCACTCAGCTTAGATGGCCAGCCAGCTCTAGGAAGAGTCCTGGTGGTTCCAAACATCTTCCACTTACGGATGATGGAGGCCACTGTGCTCATTGGAACTTTCAGAGCAGCAGAAAGTTTTCTGTAACCTTCCCCAGCCTTGTGCCTCAAACAATCCTGTCTCGGAGGTCTACAGACAATTCCTTTGTCTTCATGCTTGGTTTGTGCTTTGACATGCACTGTCAACCCTGGGACCTTATATAGACCGGTGTATGCCTTTTCAAATCATGTCCAATCAACTGAATTTACCACAGGTGAACTCCAATTAAGCTGCTGAAACATCTCAAGAATGATCAGTGGAAACAGAATGTACCTGAGCTCAATTTAGAGCTTCATAGCAAAGGTTGTGAATACTTATGTACATGTGATTTTTCAGGTTTTTTATTGTTAATAAATTTGCAACAATTTAAAAAAATCTTTTTCACATTGTCATTATGGGGTATTATGTCTAGAATTTTGAGGAAATAAATGAATTTAATCCATTTTGGAATAAGGCTGTAACATAAAAAAATGTGGAAAAAGTAAAGCGCTATGAATACTTTCCGGATGCACTGCATACATACAGGTATAGTGTAAAGGTGCTATCTAGTCAAATCTGGTGAAGCCAGTTGGGCAAGTGGCCTTTATTCCACCTGGTATTAACATGCATTTTTGTAAGTGATTCGATCACAAGTGTCCCTGTTTAAACACATGACCGTTTCCATCAACATGCATGCAATGGGGTGGGGTCATTCAAGGATTCGCTCTCTTTAAACTCCTCCTTCTCAAGAGTCTGCACTGATCTGATTGGTCAGCCTAGTCCGTTATTACTAGCCCCTTTCACACAGTAATACCAGTAAGTTGCTGTAAAATTACTGGAATGACTTTACCGCTAAATTAAAAAACACACTGTTCACACAGGCAACAATGTTCCATTTTGTTTTTCGCACAAATTCCACAATACTGGCAAATTCTGTAACATCATTAACCAGAAATGAGCTTATTTGTAAATATGATCAGTCTGACAAATTAAAATATAAACTATAGGGAAAAAATATTGTCGTTATACCATCTGAAGGCAGAGGTGCTACCTGCTGCTAAAAAACAATTACGTTTACACATCTGGCTACACAGAGTTGTGTGCGACGGACATGGGCAATTATGCTGATACATAGAAAAGTGTGTTGAACAAAATGAAGAGATGTGAACGGAACACTTTCACATTTCGAGAGAATCATTTGAATATGTGCTGCAGCTTGTGAGACCCTCTTTGAAATGAAAGATTTCCAATGTTGTACTAAATTTTGTCTTTGCACATTACACAGTTGAGTGCAGCACTTGCAATTAAACTCACAGCGGTTGATCACAAGCATTTATTCTATCGTTTTCTCTACAGTTGACACAAATAAAGAACAAAGGAGTATTGTCTAATTAACATCTATATCTGGTCAATGGAATTTAATTCCATAAATATCGTGAATGCATCATCGGTATCAGAATGTTCTGATTGGCCCAGACTAGACGTCTCACACCATCACACATTCTGAACTTATATGTGCTTAAACTGGCAATTTTATGTGATCTCTTTTTGGCAATGTACCAGTAATTTTCTGTAAAAGTATGTATGTGTGAAAGGGGCTATTGTCTACTGCTTACAGTGCATGTTGCAAACCAAATGCCCATTGCTATAGTGGAATTTCAGCTCCTTACCAGCGTTCTCAAAACTTAAATATATATGAGAGTAATGATGTTGTCAGTTTTAACATCTCATGCAACTACAATGTTTGAAGGTTGAAACAGACAGGCAGTCAGAGAGGACCACAGGTGGGCATTATGCTAATTTGTGACAAACCTACTCAATTTTGTGTAGGAAATGTCTGAGCTCTCCCACTCTTTTAAGCAGATTAAAAGTCGTGGCCTGGTGGCCTGGGGCCTGGTGGTTAGAGTGTTGGACTCGTGATCCGAAGGTTGCTGGTTCGATACTCGGTACCAGCGGGAATTGGGGGTGGGGGGAGTGAATGACCAGCACTCTCCACCACCCTCAATACCACGACTGAGGTGAGTCCCTTGAGCAAGGCACCGTTACCCCCAACTGCTCCCCGGGCGCCGCAGCATGGCTGCCCACTGCTCCGGGTGTGTGTTCACGGTATGTGTGTGTTCACTAACTGTGTGTGTGCACTTGGATGGGTTAAATGCAGAGCACAAATTCCAAGTATGGGACACCATACTTGGCCACACTACACTTCACTTCACTTCACTTCACTTCACTTCCACACTACACTTCACTTCAGATATTTATTGCAATCAATCACTTAACTACCGATAAAAAAGTATGTAGCTACTATCAATGTAAAGTATGCAGAATATATTTGATAGTTATCATTACCATGTAACTTACCAGCATCAATTGCATCACTTCACTGTTTGTTATGTTTAATGATTCATTCAAATATCAAAGTAATACTTTTAATCAAAGATGTTTTATTCATGCATTAAGTATTTAGCAATTTTCAGTATTTTCAAGTATCTTTTACAGTTTTTTTTTTTGTTTGTTTTTTTGTTAGATATACTAACATTTGACTTCTATACAAAATATATGCATTTAATTTAGGTCTTCATTATCTCTGCTGTGTAGCTGTGACACAATAGGCTACAGGCTACAACAAAAAAACTACTGTGTTGTTTACGTAAATGTTAAGGATAAACTTTAAAGTGTTATTTGTCAACTTTGAAAGACACAGCAAAACATTAAACATTAATAAAACATTCAAATGACTAAAATTATGAAACAATGTTACTTTTACATAACTTAATTTTAATTTTACATAACTTAGTTACACCCCACAGGAAGCCTGTTTGTTTACATCTGTGACCTACATTTACCTGTAGATGGAGCCAGAGTATCTGAAAGAACAGAGAGAGAGAGAGAGAGATTATACCATAGAACCAGATTATACCATAGACTGATTATACACATCATAAGTATTCACATCGAGAGTTCATGACCAACACCACAACATAAATATGCTATTTTAAATAAATCAGTAACTAATATGATATTTAAAAAAAATAACTACAGGCTGTGCGTTGCTTGTGTCTAAGAACTGACCTCTGCTGGTGAAAACTTGTCATTGCTCAAGGAAAACATGGCTGCCAACAACAGTGTAGAGTGGAGGGCCGTGTGCGAGAAATTTCGCCTGGCCCAGGAACTTTCCGAAATAGAGTCGAAAAAAGACCCCGAGAATAACCCTTTCCGATCAAAATACAAAGCTAGAGATCTGCTGAAGGAAATCCACTGTTCTTTGAAAAAGATTGAAAACGAGGAGCAGGGCGAGGCTGAGGATGAAGCGGACTGTGTTGAGCCCGGACAAACGGCGGATGGCGAGCCGGAGAATGGTTTTGGGAAAGCGTGTACTGGAGACTCTGCAGCCGGCCTGAGAGCGGCCAGGCTCGCGGTGCTGCAGTATCATCTCGGCGTGAACCACATTGAGACGGAGGAGCTTTCGGCTGGAGAGCAGCACCTCATGATCTGCATGAGGCTCATTGACAAGTGCACCACAACACGGGAGAACGTATCCTTATTTATACATGTCCGGGTAAATGCACACTACATGGACGATTATTTTCTATAAAAGCTTGCTATGGCTCAATAAATATGCAGCTTATCTTGCTGGTTGACATATGACGATTGTGTTTTTGACAGAATCAGCTCGGCATTTTGTGGGCGGGAAGAGATGAGATTGAAAAAGCACAAGGATTTCTGGAGATTGCCGAATCAATGTATCTGCTCTACATGAAAGAGGTGTGTGTGTGTTTGTGATACGTTTCATTTAAAAACCAAGTGAGCTTCAGCTGTCTTCCTAAACATCAACAACTGCATTTTGAGCGTCACGTGCGAGTTCCACATGACGTTGCTGTGACGTACTTTAGTACAGCCCAGAGCTTGGCACAGCCTTAAAAATGATGAGATGTGTCCCAAGTGATTCACAGTATTTACCTAACTGAGTAGTGTACACCCTTATTCATTATTCCCTTCATTATTTTTTATAGATCACTTGAAGGAGTGGAACGTGTTAGACAGGGAGCTCCAGCAATATTGATTATATTTATCATGGACACTGTCATGTGTAAATCTAAATTAAACTATTTAATAACAAATTGAATCAGAATTAATGGCTGTATGATATTTAGATGTACCCACAGTGGACCAGCAGTTAAAATGGATCTAGTGCAGGGGTGTCAAACTCAACTCCTGGAGCGCCACAGCCCTGCACATTTTAGTTCCAATCCTGCTTCAATACACTTAACCTGGAGGTTTAAAACAAGCCTGAAGGACTCAATTAGTTTGATCAGATGTGTTTAATTAGGGTTAAAGTTAAACTGTGCAGAGCTGTGGCCCTCCAGGAACTGAGTTTGACACCTGTGTTCTAGTGGAATGAGCTGTGGGTGCCATCTTCTGACGAGATACACAACCTTCTAAGTGTACACTATTGCAGTGCATTTTGGGACTGAATGAGCACTTGATAATCACTGTTTGTCTTTTTAAATTCGGCCCTATTTAATGGTGTGGGAGGTGATTTTGGAAATAGCCGTTGAGTGCATTATGGCCCACAGCATCTTCATCATCGTTTTTTTTTTTTTGTCTAGTAAAGGTTTTAAAACACATTTTTGTTAAGGAATTATAAGCCATAAATCACACCAACCAGCTATAAGGTGACTCCCAACATTACAAATTAGACAAAAGAACAAGACTATTATACCAGTGGTACATATCTCAATTTCTGGTAACTCAATATCTCCAGATCTGCACGTTGTATTCCTTTCTTTTTTTTTAACAGATTATCAGCTTGTTAGCATAAATTCCATCAGAGACTGTCTGAATTTAGGAGATGAATTTTGTCTCTCCCACTGGAGAAAGTGCAATGGCCGACTTAGATCATAACATTTAAGCCTTAACGTTTGTTGAATTTTTGTTCATAGTGTGAGAGTCAGTTACTATTTGCAGAGAATATAGAAATTGATGAGAAGTGACATACACTGTATCTTCTTTCACAGAATTATTTGTGACTTCCTAATAAAACAGCACCAATTTAAAAACAGTAGTAAAAATAGATCAATCAAATCTATGTTTTAAGTGTAGACATGTTGAAGATTAGCTGCTGCAGATGTGAGTAATGGCAGAGCAGTAGCTTTAGCCATTGTGCTTTTTTTGGCAAAGGAATGCAGGTATGTATTCCAGTGGCTTTGGCTCCATAAACTGAACAAAATGTGCTGAGTGGTGAGTCCCTAAGACTGGAGCTGAGGGGGGAAAAGTAAGTCATATTGAAATAGTAATAATGAAAATATCTACACCCAATCAAAATAAAAACAGAAATATAAAACTATAAGATGTTGTTTATCTTTTGAAACAATATCTTTCTGGTATATTAGGTTTATGGAGTTTACAGCATTCCATGCTTCAGTTTTCATTTTGGTATTTAATTCATATTTAGCGTGAACATTCTACTTAAATTATTTATACCAAAAACAAATTGGGGTATATATAATTATATAAT
>CAIGQV010003909.1:21544408-21594763 GCA_903798115.1 Danio jaintianensis
AATGAAGGGCTCAACAATATGGGCTGGATGTAGCTGCATGAGCTTTTTGGTCTAATTGTTAATTTGTGCATTATATTATATAATAATATAATACACATTGAGTTTTTTTTTCTCCCTTCCTATATAGTTTAGGGCTCTATGAAATCATTTTCCCCTAAATTCTATTTATTTATTTATTTTTACCAAATAAAATCATTTAGTAGAAACAAAAATACATTTTTGGCTCTGTGAGATTAATTTAATTAGCTATTTATTTTTTAACAATGTTTTTCCATTTAATGTTTCTAATTTTTGCACACAAATATCACAGGGCACTAATAGCCATTCTTGTCTCTCTACAGTTACCAATAACGGATATTAGATTGGTGTTTTGTTCCCTTTATGCATGTTAGGATGGTCAACCTCCCCTGGATCTACAAGACTTTTTTGTGCCAGAAGGAGAGGAATTATCCCAACAGGAGAAGATTAGAAGGTAATATCCCTCCCTTTAAATCTGCTCAATGAAACATTACTGTGAACCAGGAATATTTTAACCCCACGCTTTTCCCCATATATGCCGAATAGGTTTGAAATGGCATATACGCACACGCTGTATTACCTGGCTCAAGTGTACAAGAATCTGCAGCAGTTTGAGAGAGCTGCACAGTACTGTCACAGTACACTACAGAGACAGCTGGAGTACAAGCAGTTTGTGCCTCTGGAGTGGGCCATTAATGCAGCCACACTGTCACAGTACTACATCACCAAGGTACAATTCATATACAGGCTGACTAAAGGAAATATTGCAGTAATTAACCATTGTGTGGTCCATGGATTTTCTATACAATCTCATTCACTTTGTGCTTATCTTTAAAGGGTTAGTTCTTGGGCTGCACAATACTGGAAAAATTTAACATTGCAATATTTTGTTATTCTGCAATATATATTACGATATGAATACAATTTCACCAGATGACTTGAATATCTCTATTTGGAAAGAATTTATCATTTTAGATAGATTGCGTTGATTTTGTAGGGGGGTGCATCTGCATAAATAAACAAATTAAAAGCATAGATAAATACAATACAGAATAAGTTACAATTAAAACAGTGTTTTATTGTTTTCCAAGTCTAACAGTATTCAGGTACAGTAATTGAATAATAAAAAAAAAATCTATGAAATTAATCATTATTAAAGTTACTAACGGTAAAATTTATGTCTGAATGCTTTTCTCATATAGTCACAGGCCTCGAAAACACATGCAAAGGATACATTATAATTTACACTCAACATTGCAAATCCTACAATGTGACTATTGCAGTATCGATGCTGAAACGACGCTGAACACTTTTGTGCACCAAAAAAAAAAAAAAACCTGTGAAAGCACATTTGTTCACCTTAGTCTCCTTCCTCAGGTCAGGGTACGCGTTTACTATGGGCAAAACGACGCTTGCATGTCGTGCTGCTAACTCTTAAAACGCGCTCTTAGATTTCATCTAAAACATTTTAATTTGTGTTCTGAAGATAAATTAAAGTCTAAAGGGTTTGGAACGACACGGGGGTGAGTAATTAATAACAGAAGTTTAATTTTTGGCAGAATTAACACTTAAAACCTAACCACTAGATCCTTCACGGTGTCAGATTTACTAATAGCTATTATTCAAATGCACATGACATTTTTTTATTAAAATATCCAAGTCTCACAGTCATTGTTTTTACTAAAATTGTGTTATTTAAAATTCCTGTTTTTAAAAATTGCTCTTATGAAACCAGATTAAAAATGTGTCATTTAGGCACCTATGTTGACTTTTATAAATATCTGGTAGCATATAATAGATTTCTTTTACACATTTGCAATACTTTACATGTTATAAGTTTATAGTTTATATATAAAGTGAACAACTCTGCTTAGTTTGCAGTGATCAGAATAAGAGTATAGTTCCTAGCAATACTGACCTAGAAAAAAGAAACTTTTCATTTTCCATCGGTCTGTAACTACAGAGGACTTGAGCTTTATGAGGACTTGAATGGAATGCTAATGGTCAAATCCGAGTGAATGAATTATACTAAGCTAAGCTAAAAGTGGCCTCGCCAGAATAGGAAATTGCCTAAATGGATTAAAAAAATAATTCAAGTCAACTGTTTAACCCTAGGAGACTTGTAAAATGAGCCTTTTTCAAAATAAGTGTTCCTTTAAATTGCACAGAGCAACGTTCATACTACCATTATAATAAATTTGGAATACTTTAGCTCATCCATGAACAGGATTTCTGCTGGAGTCCTGTTGGATGTAATGAACATGACAACTCCCATGATTCCACACTTTTTTCAATTTACTTCGTCATCAAACTATGCCTTTGTTTGTTGTGAATAATCGCCCTCTAGAGGCAAAAATGAAATACTGCGCCTTTAATAGATTTTTTTTAGCCAACCAATTTTAAAGGTATCTTGACATTTTGATCATGTTCAGAGTAATTTGACGTATCTCTCTGTTTTTTTTATATCGTAGACCCGATACATGGAGGCTCGTCATTGTTTGGCTGCTGCCAGTGTCATCGCTACCCTTGCTGGAGAAATCCCCTCAGAGGCAGCTGCCAAAGAAAGTTAGTTTCGATGTGGTGTTTGACTGTCCATTCTTTTATATTATTTGTATATTTTGTATTTCCCCGCATTTCCTTTTCTTTTCTGTATGATATGCCGTGGTTGACAAATGAAAACTGAAGTCCCTAATTTTAGTCTGTTCCCTAGTGAATTAATAGTGAAACTTTCACTTTAATGAGACTGTCTTTGACTGTAATACTTCTGAAACAATGGCATTTAGGCCAGTCTGTCTGTTATTGTAACACTCATGTATGCGGTTGTTTTACGTTGCACCAGATCCTGAGGTTGTACAAAACCTACATATTTTACAAGAGGGAAGAGGCTTTTTTTGGTCAAATATGTCAAAATCTAACGTATAGAGACTGTAAACTATATTTCGTTTTTTTTTTTTAAGTAAAGATTATATGTTTGGACAAAAAAACTATATGTATCAAAGTGTTAATTGTCATATTTGAACACAGAATTTTTCACTTTGCTGAATAAAAGTATTAGTTGAAAATACAATCTTTTGAACAGTAGTTTACATAACACATTGTCAGTGTGTGCAAATAGCATTAGTCTTTTTAAAAACTTCTATTTATTCCATTTTTAAAAAGGTTTCTTAAGTTTAATCTTTTTGTTTCATCTTGAGATATAAATTAAAGATAAACTAATTCTGCCACAAACAAACTTCACTGTATAAACAAAATATTCATTCATTCATTTTCCTTCGGCTTAGTCCCTTTATTCATCAGGGGTCGCCACAGCGGAATGAACTGCCAACTTATCCAGCATATGTTTTACACAGCAGATGCCCTTCCAGCTGCAACCCAGTACTGGGAAACATCCATACACACACATACACTACAGACAATTTAGTTTATTCAATTCACCTATACCGCATGTCTTTGGACTGTGGGGGAAACAAGAGCACCCGGAGGAAACCCACGCCAACACGGGGAGAACATGCAAACTCCACACAGAAATGCCAACTGGCCCAGCCGGGACTCGAACCAGCGACCTTCTTGCTGTGAGGCGACAGTGCTAACTACTGAGCCGCCGTGTCGCCCCTAAACAAAATATTTATATTATTTTAAAAATATGGTTTAATAACAGGGTTATTAGGGTTTAATAAATGCTAATAACATTTTGAGTAAAAAAAAAAAACAAGGTGAAACTAGTAGTACATAAAAGTAGCTATATTTAAAACGCACACCTGTAGGTCTGATTTGCATTATCTGATACATTTCAATGAAATATTATGAATTTCTTCCAAAGGTGAGGCTGAAAGTGAAAAACGTGAAGAGCTCCTGCAGAAGCGAGCTGAAATCGCCAGATGCTGGATCAAATATTGCCTTAATCTGCTGCAAGATGCTAAAAAACTTCTTGAGGTAGCCAGGCTTTTTTCTTTTACGTTTCTTTTTTTATTTTCATATTATTTAGAGTCATCTAAGCATTTTTCATTACTGCACAGGATAACATTGGAGAACTAGACTTGGACCGACAGGATGAACTGAAGAGAGCACGTCGAAATGAAGAGGAAGAAAAAGAGAAGGGAAGAAAAAGCGCCATCCTTTTTGGTTCAAGCGATACCTTTGACTCCATTTGCAGCCTAGAAGAGAAAGTAAGTAGCATGCTTCCGCTGGAGTTTGAAGAAGCCCGTAGCATCTTTCTGGTTGGTCAAAGCTATGTCACCCAGGCCAAAGAGTATTTCGCGATGGACGGTCACGTGACCGATCACATTGAGATCTTGCAGGACCATAGCGCTCTATTTAAAGTTCTGGCCTTCTTTGAAGAAGATCTGGAACGCCGCTGTAAGATGCACAAACGCCGTGTGGACATGCTGGAGCCGATCTGCAAGGACCTGAACGCTCAATACTACTTGTTAATCTGCCGGCAGCTGCAGTTTGAACTTGCCGAAACCTATTACGAGATGATGGACCTGAAGCTGGCGGTGGCCGACAAGCTGGATCAGCCAGATGTGCACACCGTTAAGAAGTTCAACCACTTGTGCTCCTCCTCTATGAAGTATTATCAGATGTTCCTTGACTCCACTCGTTCACCCGAAGGCAAGTTTCCGGAAAAGCTGGAGGACGACCTGCTGAGGCCGGCGCTGGTCGCCAAATTCCGTGTCGCCAGATTACACTCCAAGCTCATTTCCAGTAATCTGGCCACTCAAATAGAGAATCTCAGTCATTCACTGGAGTCCTACAACTTCGTAGTGCAATACTGTGAGGAGAATCCAGAAGCCAAGAACGCTGTTGAAACTGAGCTAGAGCTGAGTATGGAGATGGTGTCCCTGCTCCCTCTGAAGATCAACAGAATTCGATCCACTCTGGCCTCCTCCAACTGAAATTTCTGGATGGTGGCTGTTTACATAAATATGAACACCTGACAAATGTACACTAACCCTTGCTCCATACCAGACCTACAGTAGATGCATCTTCACTGGAGCGCCTTGTAAGAAACTCTTTCAGCCTCTGTAACAGTAACCGTAAACTCTTGTGAACATGATGTAACTGCATGATTTACAGTCACTAATTTATTTCCAATTTAATTTTAAGCAGTGAAATGTTTTTCAGCATTATGATTGGTATGCTCAAAAGAATATGTAAGATATAACTGTACTAATAAAGCATTTTATGCCAATAAACAAGCAAAAGAAACAGTTGCTAGTTTTTAGTTTGTCTCATCAAAATCACTTTCAAGGAAAGTCTGTTTACTCTTTGACCTTATTTGGTCAAATCTTTGAGGAGCTAAAGTATTTTGTGCATTAAATGGTTAGTTACTCAAAAATGAAAATGATGTTATTAATTACTCTTAAGTTGTTCCAGTTCCCTGAAACTTCAGAAAAGAGACCAAAAACATTCCATGTGACTTCACTAATCATATGAAGCTTCAAAAAGGATTTTCTCTGCCAAAAAAAATTTTTTTAATTAAGTACAAGTCTGCCTATATCTTCTCTCCCGCAAGTAGCCAGGGTGAGCATTTCCTATAGGCACCGACTTAGAGCAACATACAGTCGCTGTATTGCCCATTTTAAATGTGCACTCTGCTCTGTATTAAAAGATATAAGCGAACAGGAGTTTTTATGGTTTTTTTTGCCACTTAAAATTGTTCTTGGAACTTCGTAAGATTACTTGAAGTTACATTGAATGGTTTGACAATATTTCTGGTTCCATTTCTGGACTTTAAACGTCTCTTGCTAATTATGGAGGGTCAGAGAACTCTTGGATTACATCTAAGATATCTTAAATTGTGTTTTAAGATGAACAAAGGTCTCAGCAGATTGGAACGAAATGAGGGTCAGAACTAACAGAATTTGCATTTTTGGGTGATTTAACCCTTTAATGTAAGAGTGTCTGAAATCACAATTGTAATCGTCTGAAACTTTTTTAGAAAGTAGTAAAACTGTCAAGCATATTCTGTACATTATGAATTTATGCAGTATGAACATAATTCAGACATTCACTTCATTTGTTGTCATTATCATGTGATCTATGTTTGTCAGTTGTGTTCTTTCACTGGCATTCCTAAAACATCTCCCATGGTCTCGTGGGATAGTAAAATGTCCCTCCTGCACACACTTCACACTCTCGTCAGAAGTAGTAGGTAACCCAGGTACTTTTGCCTACTTTTATGAGTACTGTGAATTCAGAAATAGTCTTGTCACATACTCTTTTAGGTTTGTGAAGTTCAGAGAAACAACACAACTAATTACATGATAACGAAAACATGGTGCATGTAGAATGCCCAGATTAACATACTATATTTAACACTTTTAGAGGTTAAGTCATTATTTCAGACACAGGTAAAGTTAGACAAGTCATTATTTTTTATTGGTTTAAACACACATGCATTGACTTTAGTAACATCAGCTGACACAGCCATTATCTGGCAGATGATTATTCGGCTGATTGCAGTGCGGAAAGTACCAAAGAGTACACTGCCTATCACATTGATTTTTAATTGAAGGAAGAGTTCACATAAAAATGGTCATTCTGTCATCATTTACTCACCTTCCACTTGTTCCAAACCAGTTTGAGTTTCTTTCCTCTGTTGAACACTAAAGAAGATATTTTGAAGAATGTGGGGGAAAAACTTCCAGAGTATGATTTGATCCTGCTATGATGGCAATGGCTACATTCTTCAGAATATCTTGTTTTGTGTTCAACAGAAGAAAGAAATTCAAAACCATTAACACATGACACATTTTTGGTGACCTATACCTTTAAGTGCACAAACTAAAATATGTGATAGGAATTTTTGACAAGTCATGGTTGATGTACAGTACATCTAACTTCGTTTGTCATCAAGGATGTGGTTCTTAATCACACTTTATAAGTTGGATCACAGGTCAGACGAAATTTTTCACAGAGCGAACTGTGCAACTAACGGTTGTTTTCAACAGACGGTTAAAGTCATAGAACATGTAACAAACAGTTGGCCCGCAAAGTACAACCCAAACTTATTGCATTTCCTTCTCTAAATATTTCAGTAACGCCATCCTGGTGCTTCTCTTTATTTGCATTTTATAGTATTTTATTGTACATTCATGTCATAACAAACAACCATCCATATGAAACATTCAGACAGTTCACTGATTATGAACGTAAGGCAAAAAATGTACTACTGTATTAAAGAAATTAAGAATGTTTGCACAATCAATTCTGTTAGTGTGATCATTTAAAAGAATACTGATTTAGGTGAAACCAAAGAAACCTCTTGCCTGCTTGCTACGACAGTCACAAAGAGGAAATGCACAGAACATCATTACAGTTTATTCTCTGAGTAAAGAAACAAAAATGCAGAGATTGCAGGGGTTTTCCCCCCAAAGCAATAAGATATAACCGTCATCAATACATGTTCCAGTCAAGATTCTGCTAGGCGCAAATATGACACAATCCAGCTGAAAGGAAACTCTACCAAGCCAAAATTGCACACTCCTTTGTTTCTGAGATACAGCATCTGATCATTATACTTGAAATATGAGTAAATGTCCCGTATCTGTGTGTTTTGGATGCTCTCTCTGTCATCTTCAGTCTGAGACTTCAAACTTCAGACACCAGAGTTGAGGATAATTTGACAGATGTATGTTCCTTCTCGTGTGTGTGAAGACTGTTGTGCAACACTTTCTTCATTTACAACTGTGTCTTTGAGTTGGGTCATACAGTACGTTAATAAGTTATCGATACTGAACGAATCATTTTTAATTAATTGGCGTCAGGCATACTATGGCAAATGGATCTGGTTGTGACAGTAAATCCAAATTTTTACGATGTTAAAAAGTAAATAAAACTCTTTCAGATCGTACTCATGGCACTGTATAAAGCGATTTGTTACTTTACTTTAAAAAGTGAGTAAACCCGTTGCAGCGACTTGACTTAATATTTATAATTATGCACATAGTTAATTTACTTAAATTTTCAGGTGTTTACTCAAATCTTCCACATGAAACATATGCCAGAGTAATTGGTGGTTCATTTTGCTGTGGAAACCCCTGATAAATTAGGGACGAAGCCGAAGGATCAAAAAAGATTTTTGTTTAAACTACTTATTTAAAATGAGCTGAATCAACGCAATTCTTAAACGCTTTTTGGGACAACTTAATTGTTTTATGTTCAATCCACTTAAATTTGTGAAAACAATTGAGTTAACTTAATTGATTTGTGTTGGGACAACATGATGGAATTATGTGGAACCCAGCATTTTTTACAGTGTAGTGAGTGAGTGGGTTTACTTAATCTTTTTAGGTAAAGTCAACTAATGGTTTTTAAAGTGCGTAATACAAGACTAAGAATTTCCCACACTTTCCTTTTGCTTACATGCATGTAATGGAAAACTCCTCTCCGTCTTGCCATGCTGTGTGCTAATAAAAGGAGAAACCTTTGTCATTTCCTGTGAGAGCAAAACCACTTCCTGTGAGTTATGACAGCTTTGTTTTAACTGTGTTGACACCTTCTTGTAGGCCGTGAACACCATTGCTCCAGAAGATTTTGTTGTTGTTGTTTTACATATTTAAGACTTTACATACACATCTCACTTCTAAAGACAATACTGTTTTAGGTGTATAAAATTCTTTGGTCCATCACACTTTTTGAGTAATACACATTGAGAATAAATATTAATCAAATTCAAAATGCATACACTGAAAAAAAAAATTCTAGTTCCACACAATCGATTGAGTGAGAAAACATGAAGGAATTAAGCTAACTTATTAATTTTTACAAATTTAATTGGATTGAACATAAAACAATTAAGTTCAAGTAGTAATCAAGTAGTAACTCATTTACACAAGTTTTGAGTGTATGTTTGTTTATGTTTGATAAAAATGCTGTTATTTTGTGTTATTAGCATTGTAGTATTTCACAATGGGTTAAACAGGTCGAAGTGATTTTTCTGTCATTTAATGGCAAATTCTGCAGAATTTATCCTTAACCTTATTAATCTCAGGGTGTCAGTTAATATTGCTCAACATTCTAAGCAAGTTACAACAACAATGGAAAATAAACATTGTTGTATTAAAATAGTATAGAAACTGACAGAATCTTACAAAATCACATTCATAAAGAGTTTTTTGTGTGTGCTGATGATGACTGTGTGGACAGAGCAGAGGAGCCAGGGTGGATTTAAGTAAACAGCTTCACCAGCCAGTACTAATAGATACACGCTAATGGGAATGTCATGCTCTGGGTTGCCAAATATAATAGCTAAAAAACAGTTGCACTGATTCTAGTGAAATGCATTAAATGTTTGCTATTCCAATAAGGGAAAAGAAAACAAAGCTATACTTGAGATGTATTTTATTATAAAATGTGATTTTATCTGCTGGTCAGTTATATTTGTTAGTTTATATATTTGTTAGGTTGAGGTCCTGTGCATGGGTTTAATTAGACAACCTTGAGAAATTTAGTACCTGTCACAAATAATGCTCATTTATGAACAGCTATATAAAGTCACTGCTGGAAAGTAATCCATACAAATAATGTAAATAAATATTTACATTAACAAGGGGGAAAAAGATACACCTAAAACTAAATCAAAGCAGTGCATAATGTATTTTTTGGACAGGATCTAAAAATCAAAGCAGTGCATAATGTATTTTTTGGACAGGATCTAAAAAGTGAAGAATAGGAGTTTACCAAAAAAAATAATAATTTAATAATAAATTATTTGTCCTCAAGTGGTTTATTTCTTCTGCTGAAGACAAAAGAAGACATTTCGAAGAATGTTGATGGTACCCATTAGCTTTCATAGAAAAAATACCATGGAAGTCAACTATTAACTGTTTAGTACCAACATTCTTTTTTTATTCTTGATTTATTCAACATTTTAGATTTAGAACTATTTACACCAAAGCCTGAGATCCACCCATATATATTTTTAAAACATTAATTGTATGAAATACGCAATAGAGAGTTATATTATAATAAAACAATAATAATGGTATATTAGGTATATCAGTATTGAAAAAGGTCAATATTTATTTCGGCTGTGGTGTATTCCAAACTAACAATATCCAGCATAGGATTTCCAAGTAAGTTCAACTGGAGTATGGATACAGCCAGAGTTTCAGGATGTTGCCACCATTCTTCAAAATATCATATTTTGTGTTCAGCAGAAGAAATACACTCACACAGGCTTCAGAACAAGTGTCTGGTGAGTAAATGATGCAGAGTTCAAGATGAAAAACTTGAATGTGAACTGTAGCCTAATTTTATATAGAATAGCCTATATACTATTCTATTTATGTCGCTCCTAGTTCATGTTTATTTTTCTCACTTTTGTTAGACTTATGAATAACAATAGCACAAGTTGTGTGTTTTTGTGTGTCAAGTTCTCTCACTGCACTCTTCATGTTTTGTTTAGTTTTAATCTGACTTGTTTTGCCATTCATGTTGTGTATTTTTAAAACGGCGGTTGGACTCGGTTCGTGTGTATTAGTAATAATGTTTTTAAGATGTAGAGTTGAGAAAGCTTTGCCAAAGCAAGCGGCTGTAGGCTGATTTCAGGAAACAATGACGCACGCAGGGGCAGGCTCTACAACACACTATTGAACAGGCAAAAAAACTCTTGTCTCAAGTTCATCTGAAGACATTTTCATTCGCATCTTCTGCTTGACGGGAACAATAGGATGAGGTTTTACCACATAATAACTTTGGCACTGGCGATAATATGCCTTTCTGGACACAGTGGACTTGGTGAGTTTGCGATTTAGACATTTCAAGTTGAAACAACTGATCCTAAAAGTCGAAATTGTCTGTAGGGGACGTGTTTCTGGAGTTTAGAAACTGCGTGTCTTCATGAAAAGGTCCAAATAAATTAGTAACTTGGTGTATACATTTAAAAAATAACCTATATAATAATATAATAACAATAAAACTTGTATCTCACACTGGCGGACTTTTTGTTTTATCTAGCTTTGTTATTTACACAATTTAGGCTACGTATTTAAGCTATCTGCGTTCATGTGAATTGAAAAGACAATTCTGAATAGTTGATTTTATTTAATTTTATTAATAACTTACAGAAATGCGTATTCAATGCGAATATTATTATATTATTACCCTATTGTATATTAAAGGGTCGTAAAGAATTTTAGGTTCTTCTGATTTCCTTTAATGATTCAGGTTCCTTAACGTTTATAAATTAGTCTTTTATCTCTTTTGGTGATAGAAATGTTTGGGAAACAATAAATGCATGAACTGCACTTAGTAGCTTGCTGACGATGAGATAATATTTCAACAGGTCTCGCTATGATTCATTCAAAAGAGTCGGCTCGTTAGAATCATTACTTCTCATATCGGAACTAACGCGCGGGTAAGGATTTGATTCAGTAAAAAGAACCGACTCTTCAAAGTCATTAGCTCTGGAATCGGTCTACACGTATCTTTCGAGCTGTAAATTTTGTGAGATTTTTTTTATACTAAGATAATATCATATAGTACCACATAATCAGGTAATATAGCCTAGTAATCAAAATAAAAAAGATACAAAGTGATTTTTGGCATTGTCAATAAAACATTTTATTAAAATACAGTGTAAAACTTTATACTCAAAATTTCACGTGTAATTTAATGTGTTGATTGCTCTTTCGTTATATATTTGTAAAATTGACATGAATTTGTATTCATTTTAATATGTTCAAACTGTATTTATTTTATTGAATACAGTTTGTATATCTTGTTTTAGATACTTAAAAATACAGATATGTATCAATACATGCAATGTGTGTTTTAATTAATGACAAAAACAAACAAAATCCAGAAGATATTTAGCCAGTTCATTATAAAGAATACGAGGATGATTTGAATGTCTGACCAGCCTCATCTGTTTTACCCCTGATCACAGGAGCTCCAGCAGCTTCAACTAAAGGCAACTATATGTGGGTGGAATGCAAACCGGATGGTAAGAATGCAAACTGTCTCACAAAGAAGGGCCCCTCGATCCCCCTGGATGGGCAACGTACCCGACTTCCACCATCTGCCGCAAAAGACATGTAAGTGACTGTTTATTCGTATCTTGTTACATTGTGAAATCAGTTTGCGTATGTTGCGTCGTATTTGTATAAAGAAAAACAATTTATTTATATAAAGTGTATTGAAAACAAAAGAGTTGAGTAACTTTTTAGGACATGTAATATGTGGTAACAGGATGCGTGACTGTAGAATGATTAAGCATGGGAGTATGGAATTGTGCTACTAAATTATGCAACCATTCGAACCACTTTCGAAGTTTTAAAGCTTTTTTCTTATAATCCCCCTCAGGATAGGTGATTTAGTCGACGAAGTGATGAGTTTTAATCATTTTAATTAAATCATTTAAACAAAAGTAGGTATTTGTACACGTCGGAAGTATTGCCCACTTCCTTGAACATGACCACACAGAAACTGTGGTTAGGTATGCAATTAAACGTTTTCTTTCTCAGAATGATTTTTTTTTCTCCAAAATATGCTGAAGTTGTTTAAAGTTCGGAGATTTCCAGAGTGACTTGTGACATATGAAGGGACATTTTGAATGTGGTGCTTTACCACGATTCGAATCCCTTATCATTTTCCTGCAAGGATTTTATTTCTGCCGAAAAGTTTAGACTTTGCCTTTCATAAGATGTTAGAAATGCTTTATGTATATTTTAACAGTGTTAAATAAATTGTTTCAGATTTCAATATTACAATTGTTCTGTATTATATAACCGTATAAAGCACTCCAAAGCTTTCTGAAGCAGCCCATTAAATAATATAAATTTGATATCCTATCAATATCAATGTAATATTAGTCCTTCTTTTAATAAATCAGATTTTCTCTCAAGATTGTAACTTTTTCAGGTTAGCATTTCTCATGCTGAATCACTTCCTTCCTCAAATCCTCATCATCATAATGACATCAAAGCTTTATCTCCTCAAATTATTCATGATTTTCATAATAGCCTGAGAACATCAAATCTCATGATTAACAATACACTTAAAAAATAACATTTGCTGCTTGTTCAAACTACTTATTTAATATGAGTTGAACCAACACACTTCTTAAGTTTTTTTGGGGACAACTTGTAGAAACAATTGAGTTAACTTAATCAATTTGTGTTGGGACAACATGAATGAATTATGTGGAACCTGGTCTTTTTTTACAGTGTACTAAATAAATATAGTTTTTCGGTTAATTAATGTTCCTGTTATTTCCTCACACACAGCTAAATTGTTTTCTCAAAACTTACCAGAAATAAAAGATCAAAAAGTAGCTTATTGCAAGAAATATGCCGTTTTGGATGTAGCATTTTGCAAGTAGGAATATAGTGGGATTATTGAGAAACTGGCCCCATACCTTCATAATAAAATGGCAGGAAGGGCTGAGAGGATGTCGGAGCTTCTGAATGACTCTGTGCTTTTGTTTTCACCAGAGTTGCAGTTAGTGCCGAGGAAGCCACTCCTGATATGGAGGATCTGTCAGGAGACGGCTCAGGGGACTCAGACAACTTTCCTGCTTTAGCCAGCAAGAAGCAGCCATGGAGGAGAGACGCTCCGGAGCAGGACATCGTCAAGAATGAAGAGGAAGGATCGACTTTTGGGATAACATCCAGTGGAGACATTGATTACTCCGAATACGTCTCGACTCAGAAAGTAAATTGGCTTTCTGAAGAAGATTTGAAAGAGGAGAACATTATTGCGTAAAAAGCCGAGCTGCATTGCATCTCATGTGATTTTTTTCTCGTTTGTTTGTACAATGTGAAAGATGCGGGATACTGCTTTTTTTGAGTCACAGATATAATTAATATATTTTCGAAAACTGTGACACGCTCTGCAAATGTCGATGTTATTCCAGTTTGCATTCTAAGGATCTATTTGATTTGCTCTTCAACTTTTATATTATTATTTTATTTGCTCTTAAAGGGATAGTTCAGCCAAAAATGAAAATTACCTCATCGTTTATTTTCCCTCATGTGGTTTTAAACCTTTATGCGTTCATTTATTCTGTTGAACACAAAGAAAGATATTTTATTGGTTGCTGGGACTCCATAGTAGGAAATAATGACTATGAAAGTCAATGGGTGTCAGCTATCAGCATTCTTCAAAATATCTTCTTTTGTGTTCAACAGAAGAAACAGATAATGAACAAGCTTAAGTAAATCATTGCAGAATTTCTATTTTTGAGTAAACTATCCCTTTAACGTGTGTTCCATGATCTATTTGAATTCATTTGTAATGGAAATATCACTTAATTCAGCAGAGGCAATTGTATGGACAGCAAGTAAATGTTGTACATTGTTTGTGCAATTAAGGTATTTGTATAATATACTGAATATTCTAAAGAAAAATATATATACATTTTAAGAAATGATATAAAGCATTTGTCTCTTATTTCAACCCATCAAAAGGAGGAGTTCAACAAGTGCCGTGCATATGAGATGAGGTCAGCCATTCAGGGCTTCCTGTTTTACCAGAAGTGTATTATCACACTTCGGCTGACTATATCTGCTGTGTTTCCGGCCTATCATCTCATGACCTGTTTCTCAGCATTTAGAATAAGGATAACATTGAAAAGTTAAAAGACTGACAGAAAATCATAACTAGACAATCATTTCCAAAAGATGCAAATGTGCAAAATGTATGCCGTGCAGGAAGATGACACACAATGCCTTCAGAAACTTTGTGCACCCACGTTTTGTTCCTGCTGCACCTCCACAGTTCGATACATCAAAATGTTTTTCTTTCTTTATATTCAACATTTAAAGAAGTCAATTTAACTTGAAATTGGTTTTCAAACATATTAATGGATTCATTCATTTGTCATTTAGGCTACTGTATTTAAGCATTTACATTGAGCAAAATAAAAAAGATTTCAATTTTAAAGCGGCTGAAAATGACTCCGCATGTGGCTTCTAGTAAACTCCAGATGTGACTTTATCAGGAGCGGCAGATGCTTTGGACAGACTCAAAAGAGATCAATATCTCAGTTTCTTCAATTTCAGCCAACAAGCTCTGTGATTCTAAAGCTTGATACCAAGAGAAGTTTGTGTTGTGCAACATTTTATTTGTTGTGTAACTGACTTTAAAGCTATTAAAGTTATTAAAAGTTATTTAAAGCTGTTAAAGTTATTAAAGCAATCATGCAAAAACATTCACTGTTAAGAAATGTATATATTCATTCATTATGTGTATATTCATTGGCTTAGTCCCTTTATTAATCAGGGGTCACTACAGCGGAATGAACCGCCAACTTATCCAGCGTATGTTTTACGCAGCAGATGCCCTTCCAGCTGCAACCCATCACTGGGAAACACCCATACACTCTCACTCACACACATACACTACAGACAATTTAGCTTACCCAATTCACCTATAGCGCATGTCTTTGGACTGTGGGGGAAACCACACAAAAATGCCAACTGACCCAGCCGAGGCTCGAACCAGCGACCTTCTTGCTGTGAGGCGACAGCGCTAACCACTGCGCTACATTTTTGGGGAAACAACTTAATTGTTTTAAGTTCAGTCCACTAAATTATTAATAGTTAACTTAATCAATTTGTAATGCGATTTGTGTGCTCAATTTGATTCAACATAAATGAATTGTGTGGATTTTTAAAATGACCAATATTGATACCCTAACTTTTGTTCAAGTCTATAGACAGTTTGTAAATGTTTAACATTTTGTTTGCATTAATTATTATTATAAAATTTTTTAATTATTATAATTTTCCATTTTTGGATAAACATCTCTTTATCTAAAGAGAATTTACACAGTATGTGAAATATTAGAATAATAATAACAATAATAATAATAATAATAATAACAATGGGGCGGCCCACAGCAAGAAGGTCGCTGGTTTAAGCCTCGGCTGGGTCAGTTGGCATTTCTATGTAGGGTTTGCATGTTCTCCCTGCGTTCGCGTGGGTTTCCTCCGGGTGCTCCGGTTTCATCCACAAGTCCAAGAACATGTCTATAGGTAAATTGGGTAAGCTAAATTGTCTGGTGTATGTGTGTGAATGAGAGTGTATGGGTGTTTCCCAGTGATGGGTTGCAGCTGGAAGGGCATCCACTGCATAAAACATATGCTGGATAAGTTGGCGGTTCATTCTGCTGTGGCAACCCCAGATTAATAAAGGGACTTAGCCGAAAAGAAAATTAATGAATGAATAATAACAATTATAATAAAAGTAAAAAAAATCATTATTTCAATTTAAAATCTACTGTATGTTTATAGCATGCATAATTTTGTTAAGGACTAAATATATATAGAATTATGTAAATAAATTAGTTATACATAAATAAAATAACTTCATACAGCTTGGGATTTGGGTATAAAAAAAGAGCGTTCAAACTTTTATTTTGAAATTCGCTGGAATCGTTCTCTTGCTGGTTGAGCGCTCGGTCGCAGTGTGTTGTTCCTGTGTGGATCCAGAGTGAGTCCGCGAGCGCAGAGAAACGAACAGGGATCGAGCAGAAGCTGCACTGAGGAGGACCGCGTTCAAGCTAAAGCTACGGAGCTGAAATGGTGAGCCTAATTCAGGCCGCTTTTAATGGCTGCATCTGCCCATTTATGACACAATTTGCTTTATTCCCTCTTAAATAAAAGCCCCCAATTCTGGCCAACATGTTTGTGGTTTATTCGGGCTAAAGTAGGCCATGGAAGTCGTGAAGGAT
The DNA here is from genome assembly GCA_903798115.1 of Danio jaintianensis. NCBI lineage: Eukaryota > Metazoa > Chordata > Actinopteri > Cypriniformes > Danionidae > Danio > Danio jaintianensis. The sequence continues at coordinate 21,561,108 of CAIGQV010003909.1, forward strand.
TGGGTGTGGAGGTGCTCATTATCAGCCTGCGATAAAACGGATATAAACACTGTTCACGGACTCTCGTGGACTTACAGAAGGAATTTGTTTATTTGGGGGGGTTGTTTGGTAAACTTACGTCCACGCAACCCCCTTCAGGACTTTTAAATACAGATGTAGGGTTGAAGGTTGAGTCCAAATTGGATGCATAGTTCATCTCGTTTTCCACTAAAATTGAGTTGTTTGGAAGTAGCGTGTTATTCGGAGATGTTAAATGTTTCTGGATTTCTTCCGCTATTCGTGTGGATATTGAGCAATGCAGTGCACATGACTCTTAAATGTTTTTTTCGCACTGCGTCAGCATTTGATGGCATTCGTGAGTGTTTCCTAGGCAGTCTGTAGATGGATAAACAAAATGTTCAATAACTGAAAACAAACTGTTCGCGAAGTCTAGTGTAATGTTTGAATATTACAGATGTCTTCAGTTCCCAACTGTAAATAAGGTATGTCGCCCCACAATGTCAAATCGTGCATGAGGTGATATTAGCAGACTGAAGTATGTTTGTTATCATACTACTGTTAATGAGTTTCTTACTTCTACATCAGTATCATCATCATCGTGCTGTAACTTTTCGGTAAAATATACTTGTTTTGGACTGCCCTATTTTTAATGATATGAGACACATTTTTATCTGTACAATCTTTTAAAGTTGTAGCTAGAAACACTGATAACATAAAATATAAATTATTATATTTTGAGTTGGTTTTTTTCTTAACCATTTGATCCTCGTTGTTTTTTTAGTAATGCATTGTATTTGCGATATGTTGTTAAATGTTTAATATGTATCTGCCATGTAATATCCAATGAAGCTGGTCTCGCAATAAACAAACATAATAACATTACACATCAGAAACTTCACATACAAATGCCTGAAACTAAAAAGATTTTTCATTATCAGTACTGTTATTATCTAACATTGGAGCATCAAAGGAATTTAATAAAGTGGTTTAGGAAAAAAAATTATAAAATCAATGTATAAAGTATGTAAAATATAGTAAAGTTGGAATCAAATATATGAATTGCTTATAACAGATTTTGCTGTAAATTGATTAATGAAGTATCATGATACTACTTTTTTTCCCCCTTCTCAATCATGTTCAATTGGATGAACATCACAATAGGAAAAACTGATCTGTCACTAATTTCATTTCACTGTGACTATAATAATAATAATACCAACAACATGACAATAATAAAAATATAAAAAATAATATATAAGAAATACAACTCTGAGCATTGAAACTGAACACTTAAACTTGGCTGAGAGCAAAAATGCAATGAGATCTAATCATTTTTTGCAGAGTTTCCTTGGAGGTCTGTTTGGTCCTGTGTGTGAAATCGATGTCATTCTGAACGATGCCGAGAGCCGCAAAACGGCAGAGCTTAAGACTGAGGAAGGGAAATTGGAGAAGCATTATCTGTTTTATGATGGAGAATCAGTTTCGGGAAAGGTGAGTGAGCAGGCATTAGTTGTGGGAGTATAACCGCTTCAAGTCTTCTAAAATAAAAGCCTGCTGACGTGTTGCCTTCTGTCACCCTAAGGTAAATATCAATGTGAAGCAAACCAGCAAACGGCTTGAACATCAGGGAATTCGCATCGAGTTTGTAGGACAAATCGGTAAGTTATCTCTATTAAGTTTTTCTCTTTCGTAAGCCATTCATGCAGTAAAGCGGCTTCAGTATGGCTGTTCTAGTATGCAGAGCTTAGGAGAGCATGTGGTTGTCACATGGAAAGCTAGACTCCTCCACACATTTTCTGACTGAGCCAATCTGTTATGGTGTAATAGTTGAACACATTGTTAAGGTCAAAACTGATTTTGTCTTCTAACTTTTGGCTAACATTGGTTATTCTGATGGTCTGCACAGTCTCTAGATTGGTTTGCCATGCAGTGTACGAAAAAAGCACAATGTTTTTTTTAATTTAGTTTTTGTCCATCCCTTACATAATAGCTTGTCATTTGTTTCTCATGCAGAGCTTTTCAGTGATAAAAGCAATACTCATGAGTTTGTCAACCTTGTGAAGGAGCTCGCTCTGCCTGGAGAGCTGACACAAAACCGCAGCTATGACTTCGAGTTCATGCAGGTGGAAAAGCCGTACGAGTCCTATGTTGGAGCAAATGTCAGACTGAGGTTAGTAGGTTAGAATTTTTGTTTGTTTGTAGCTTCATTACTTCGGGCTCATTCACACAGCACGTTTTTCATTTTCCAGTGTGCTATACGTTTCCAGTGTTTTTCAGTATAAACATGAGTTTGGCAGACGTGCATGCCCATTTTACTCATGTCTTGCGTCTTTTAAAGCGCATCTTTTTTAGACACTGTGTCAAGTTAATAGAATTTCAAATTCTACATGCAGCACTGCACATCAGTGTCAATTCCAAAGCAGTAGACCAAGAAGAACTCGGAGGCCGGGCAATCATTGAAAGTTACAGGCAATCATTCTGTTTGAAAGAGCCCTTAGTTTGGTGAAAAATAAGAATACTTATTTGGCTGCCGTTCACATGAAAAATGTGTAATATATAGGTTAATCTATAGGTTTATTTAATTAAAATAACATTTTCGTCATAGTTTTCGTGACGAACAAGTTTCTACAGACGAAAACTAGATGAAAATTAATTGATGATGACGACAACTATAATAAAAATATACTGACATTTTCGTTGACTAATAAAAACGAGACAAGAATGTGATTGAGGGATGTATTTTGGTAAATATCCAATCAGAATTAATCTTGGTGTGTGATGCATGACACACACACATTTGAATAGTAACTGATCCACAGTAGACGCAGGATGCATTTACATTATCATCCATAGGGGCGTCTGTCTGAATAAATCAATAATGAATAATGAAATGGCAACGGCTCATAGATATCATTAGATGTCGCCTACCCTGTTGTTGTCTATTGGAAGGAATGTGTCAATAGAGCCGCCATTTTAGTACAGGGTAGCGCTCCTTTGAAATTAATGCGGGACCAAGGTGCAGTGGAGGACTGTGGCCATCCAGAGCCAGAGATATACACATATATGCATATATCTATGATCGGGAGTTTTCCCCGGTGGTCAGTACACAAATATTTTTTTAAATTACGAAAATTATAATTTTACATCACTTTTCTACATCGATGGATAAGTGACGGCACGGGCATTGCCGATAAAGTGTGTGTTTGTGTGCATGGAAATGTATTATCCTCCCTCCCAGTTAAATTTGATCTAATCTGTGTCCTGAAACACACACCCCATCTCCTGCTTTCACTTCTTATTCTAACGGAGGGAGCGATTCGTTTGTGAATGAATCCCCGTTATGAACGACTCGTTTACTTAACCTACAATAATACAAGTTTCTTGCACCGCAGCGTCTTGTTGTCATATTTCTTTTTCATTGTTTGCTGATTTTATTCAACAAAACTAGCATAAGCCTAGAATTCAGTGCAAGTTGATGCTACTTTGCCTTATGATCAGTGCAGTAAGAGACTGTATTATCATCAATAACGTTACTTGTCGAGCACAAAAGTTTGTTACATACAAAAAACGTAAAAAAACTAAATCTTACCTATGAAATGTTCTGCCTTTGTGCTTTGTTTTCTTTGTTTGCTCGTTACTACACCCGTAAGCAGCGCTAAAGTCCAGCATCTTCATTGGCACACTGTCTTGACTAGTGCTGTTGAATGACATTTGTCCTGGGAGCCCTGTACAAATGTGGCGGCGCTATTGACGCATGCTGAGGGTCCGTATGCGATATCTAGTGTATATATCTATAGCAATGGCTGAGAGAAAAAGAAGATTCACGTTTGATGTCAAGACAAAGACCGTAAACTGTATGGGGAGGAAAAAGCTGATAAAAACCAAAAATCTAAAGCGACATCAGCTTGTCAGGGAATCATCCCGAAATTCACGGTAAACCTGATCTTTTTTTATTTACCCAAGTGTGTGCTTTTGCTTAACTGAAACGGTATAGCCTCTCGCTGACCTTTAGAGAATTGACTCTGTTAGATTGTACATTAAAAATTATTACATCGGTAACATATGATTTTCGTGAGGAGTTGTTTCTCCATGTGTTTCATTTAGCTGCGGCTACAGTTTAGCTAACCCTGATCGAACTCGCGCTAGGTTCATGTGCGCTGTCTGCGTCTGCCGCAATCGTCATGACAACAGCCATTTACAGCGTACATTTACCACAAAACAAAACCGCTTTATTCAGGACGACTGCGACGTGATTATTTCTTACTGTAAGGATGTAATGATACTGTAGTGCTGTAATCTCCGGTTATCAGGGAGTCGCATTCTAACGAAATTGCCTTAAGGTGAATCGCAATTTTATTTTTTTACGTACATTTTCGCTTTAGAAGATTACAAGATGACACATTATCATTTGCCAGTCATATGTCATTACTCTACTTGTTTACTTAGTGCTATACAGCTGAGCACCATGTACTGTAACAGCAACTACAACAGTAAAGCTTGCTATAGACTGACATTGCAATGTGGACCTAAACTATTTTAAGCCCTTTCAAAAATTTAATTGCATGAAACTGTTCAACAGACTGGTTAAAAAGACTAGTAGTTTACCACGTTAAAATAAAGGGTTTGCGAAATAATAATTGCAAAATCCTGCATTTTCAGTAGTCTACTGTTCTTGCCGACACATCATTTTACATATTACTTATGATATAAATAAACATTGCATATCTAATTTTTGGTCTTAATTTTAAGTTAGAATATTTTGTATAAATAAATGTATACAATATTTAACTAATTTACACTTAGATTAAACCAAATATATTTTAGTCAACTAAATCTAGAGTAGATTTAGTCAAAACTAAAATGAGTCAGAAGACTAAAATATGACTAAAACTAAAATGGAATTTTAGTCAAAATTAACACTGGTGAGTAAATGATTAAGGACTTTTCAGTTTTGGCTGAGCTGTCCCTTTAAAGGGTATGTTTACATGACAGTCATGTACTAAATATGGACAAAAACTGTTCACACAGGTCCACCAAAATGATTAAAAACACTGTTTTATGCATGCCAGACCAGTAGGTGGCAATACTGATTTGTAAAGAAATGGTATGCGCCTAGGCACATATATTGCATTGTAAGGTCCAGCCAGTTAGTCCAACGACGATGTCTACTGGTGGATGAAGGTTCACTGCATGTTCAGTCTTTGCAGTGCACAATGTTGAATTAGTTTAAATTTAACTCATATCTGACTCCAATTTTAATATGAGGTGGTTTAGAATATTAATATTTTTATCTTCATTTTATCTGACTCCAATCATAAAGCATTAAGAAGCTTATTGTAATATTTAATTTAAATGAATGTTTTATTATTTTAAACATGATGGAAAAAGTTACTTGCATTGATATAGAACATGAAGACAAAAGAGGAGGCTGAGTCAACAGAAGGGAGTGCGGGAGAGGCTTCAAATGTAAATGACGGAAAGAAGAGGAGTGAGCTTTCCCGTATTCCCACTCCGTGGGGTGTGGAGGCAAATGTCTCTGTGTATTGTCCAGATGTGGATGCATAGAAGTGAAGTGAAGTGAAGTGTAGTGTGGCCAAGTATGGTGTCCCATACTTGGAATTTGTGCTCTGCATTTAACCCATCCAAGTGCACACACACAGTTAGTGAACACACACATACCGTGAACACACACCCGGAGCAGTGGGCAGCCATGCTGCGGCGCCCGGGGAGCAGTTGGGGGGAACGGTGCCTTGCTCAAGGGACTCACCTCAGTCGTGGTATTGAGGGTGGTGGAGAGTGCTGGTCATTCACTCCCCCCTCCCCCAATTCCCGCTGGTACCGAGTATCGAACCAGCAACCTTCGGATCACGAGTCCAACACTCTAACCACCAGGCCACGACTGCCCTCACGACTGATAAAAGTATCTGAGATTCCTCAAATCTTACAGCACTTTACTGTGCCATTATTATTTTGGTTGACAAAAACTTGCGCATGCCTGATATGGTGATGACAGCACAGCAGTATCGTTTTTTAATCCCTAAAGCTGCCAAAAGGTGTTCATTCACTATTCTTGGTTAAAAATGGTATGCAATCGGCTCCCCTTAAAGTGGCAGATTACACTTTATTCATCATTTCATCAATTTTTTTTTCTGCCATTAATTTAAATTTAAGATCCCAGAAGATCATGTGTGTGCTTTATGCCTCTGCAGGTATTTCCTTAAAGTTACAATTGTGAGGAGGCTGTCTGATTTGGTAAAGGAGTATGACCTCATTGTCCATCAGCTGGCCACTTACCCTGATGTCAACAACTCCATCAAAATGGAAGTGGGCATTGAAGACTGCCTGCACATAGAGTTTGAATACAATAAGTCCAAGTAAGTGCACTTAGAACTTTGGATCATTTTTCGATCCCGCTGCTGAAATATTCGAAGTATGAATGGATTCAGTGGCTTAACCTTGTTAGTCTGATTGGTTTTTGATATAACAGAAGTTTTCTTGCTTATCAGGTATCACCTCAAAGATGTTATTGTGGGTAAAATCTATTTCTTGCTGGTACGGATTAAAATCCAACACATGGAGCTGCAGCTGATCAAGAAAGAAATGACAGGAATAGGTAGGATATTTTTTATTTTACGTGTGTGTGTGTGTGCTGAATCATGAAGTGCTGTTGTAAAGGGGAAAAAAATTAATGATTTAGTTTCCTTGACATTTTATTTATTTATTTTGAAAGAACACTGAAAAAATATATCATTTTATATACACTCATAATGTTGGGGTCAGTACGGGTTTGAAGGTTTCTTATTCTAAATTGTTATTTAATTGTATATAGTCAATAAACAGTAACATTGCAAAATATTATCAGAGTGTAACAATTTTAATACTAAAAATGTAATTTTACCCCTGTAAAAATCATTTTTTTTATTAGTCTTCAGTGTCAAGTGGTCCTTCAGAAATATTCTAATACACTGATTTGCTGCTATTTGTTGTTGTTTTTTTTTTTAGAGAAATTTTATCTAAGATTTTATTTAATGAATAAAAAGAACAGCATTTTTTTGACATGGAATTATTTTGCAATATCATAAAAATGTTTAATGTCACTTGATCTTAATTTCTGCTGAATTCGAAAAATCTTACTGACCCCAAACTTTTGAACAACAGTGTATTTTTTAAATATTTTTTTATATACATAGTTTTTGCAAAACATTCTCTGCCTTCTATCCTCAAGCATTTAATATTCACTGGTTTGTCTTTTGAAGCTGAATAATGTGATATTTATGACGTGTGTCATGTGATGTTTCTCTCTAGGGCCGAGCACGACTACTGAGACAGAGACTGTGGCTAAATATGAGATTATGGATGGAGCACCAGTCAAGGGTGAGCAGCTGCTTCAAATCATTTTCTGTATCATGTTGTTAGGAAAATTAATGTACCTTTGAGTTTATTAAAGACTTAAAAGACACAAGACAGCATCTGCAAGCACATACTCTGAGTAGGTAATTACTTTTAACAAGTAACTGCTTCTCAACTGATTAAAGAAAGTATGCTTTATTTAAAATTATTGTGTGGAGTATAAATGTAAACTGGATGTACTACATTAATCATATTTTTATTATTATTACGTGACCTACCTGTTGTTCAAATTCTCTCCTGTGGCATGGGATAGTAAAGTGCCCGTTGTATGCATACTGGAAATGTTCATGCCTATTCTTTCATGCATACTATGAATTCAGATAAATTTGTCACAGGCTGTTTTTTTGCCTACAGTTTTATGCGATTTTGAATCCTGTCACAGTAATGGCAGCTAACACTTAAAAACAGGCCATGTTCATGAAACACAAGAAGCGAAATTTCTGTGCGAACCATTAGTTTATCATTTTGTGCATAAATTGTCAACAGTCAATGCAGGTTTGTAATAATAAACTAAAACCAAAAGAAACGTTATTTAAACTAAATTAAAACATAGTAAAAATGAGAAATACATGATTACTAAAACTAAAAAAATTATAATAGTATCTCAGTGATTGTAACATATGACCAGTTCAATGCTACAGTTTACTTTATTTGATTTTTAAATTATATAAATTGCTTGTGTTTCATGGATGACTTGTTTAGAAAGCCTTTTTACAAGTAATTTAATGTGCTATATATAAAAAATAGCAATGCTACTAGGGATGCACCGAAACCTGGGCAAAAACCGAAAATTTTGGATGCACTTGACCAAAAAGCAAAACTTTGCACTAAGTACTTAAGCAAATACTTAGTTTATGATTGGACCTTTGTTACAGTGATTAATGTTTCTGGATTGTTATGTGTGTGTGTTTGGCATCACGTTCAGAGGAGAACAAGTCAACTTGTTTATTGGTGTTCAGGTAAATTGATTTGTCAGTTAATGTAAAAATTAAGCCTTTTTACACTTTGAGTTCCATTGAGTTTTGATGTTGTCATCTTGGAATCTATGGCAATGACCAGGGCTTGACATTAACACCCGCCAACCCACCAAATGCAGGTAGATTTCAGCTGTGGCGGGTTAGACAGACAGCCCCACTAGCCACTTTGGTTGGTTGAAAATATTTTTTAAGTTGCCAGAGCTGCCTCATCCCTAAAGATTAGAATTTTAGTTTAAGACAATATGCGTGCAAATGCGTTTGTCAATATGCGTGCAAATGTGCTCTTAGAATCGAGAAGCAGCACGATTTATAAATGTTCGCGTGAGCAAAAGAAGGCAGGTGAATACCGAATAAGAGGATGATCAGGCGCATGGTGAGACACAGGCGATCCTCGCTCACTGACGTTGTGAGCGAGGCACAGCTGATGTGATGCGCGCGAGTGCTTAAAAACTCCTGTTTCCTTGCGTAAAACAACTGTGCCTGGAAACGCAACTGGTGCAATCGTTTCTCTTTGAAATAGTCCTGCTGCTTTCAATAGATCTCCAGATTTTTTTGTATGCAGCAGCTGTTGCCGCTTTCGCTTTTGCCATACTTTGAACAGATTATTACTGTGCCTATCGTTAACCGCGTGCATGTGATCATCCTTTCACTATCGCACACAATGTTTTTCACCTGCATTCTTTTGCCTGCAGTTATTTTTGTTAATATGGTTTAATTATCATCCTTTACAATAACATTGCTTTAATAGGAGATAACCATTTATCTATAGTTACCTGATGATCTGAAAATGGCGAGTGGCTAGTAATGTTGAAAAACTACTATCCACAGTGGCTGGTGATCAAAAAAGTTAATGTCAAGCCCTGGCCATGACATATGTCTCCCAACATGCTTAAGAAATAAAATACTGCATCATTTAGGGTTATATGTTTTTTTGGCAAGCATATACCAAACCAGAAACCTTAATCGAGGCAATAAAGATCCATTCATGGATGCTCTAACTATACCTAAATTTACATTAAATTCTATACTGGTCTGTCAATTTATTTCTAGGCGAATCCATTCCTATCCGACTTTTCCTGGCTGGCTATGACCTTACACCCACAATGAGAGACGTAAACAAAAAGTTCTCGGTGAGGTACTTTCTGAACTTGGTGCTTGTAGATGAAGAAGATAGAAGATACTTCAAACAGCAGGTATAGTGTTTATAAAAAATATGCTATAAAATATCATGTTATATTGCACTTTCAGTGTCTTATTAGACAAAGAAGTGACGGAAATGAAGTCTATCTGTTTTTGTTGTTGTAGGAAATAGTTTTGTGGAGGAAGGCACCGGAGAAAATGCGGAAAAGGAATTTCCATCAGCGCTACGAGTCGCCTGAGCCGCGGCCGAGTCTTTCTGCCGAGCAGCCAGAAATGTGAGCGGGGTTTAAAGAGTGACCAACAGGGACACACGTACCTCTCAGTGACCAGTCGCAACTTTCACTGAACACCCATGCAGATCGATGTTCACACGGTCACCCCTCACTGCTTACGGTGATATAAACTGTGCCTGAAGTGGCTCTGTCCTCCCTGCCGTCCACAGCGAGCAGTCTGTTAGTATACAAGGACACTTTTTAGAAAGCACTGGAAACAATAATGTAAGTCATATAGCACAACTTCAAGGTTGCACGTCTCCCAAAATGAAGAAATGTTTTTAAAAGAAGTGCACTCATGTTCCACACCATAGAGACCTAAACACATTTTAAAGAGCTTCCTCATGCATGCTAGCTGGTGAATCTGAGTAAGTACTGGTTAATAAAGGCTATGGGTTAAGTTAAAAAAAAAAGTGAATAAATGCAACGGCACCCAGGCCACACTGTATTTTCAATCCACTTCAAGCTGTAAAACATTTATATTTAATTTATTTAGCGTCTTTTTTTTTTTCTTTCTTTTTTTTGGGGTTTGTTTGTTTCTTATATACTCTGATAAATTATGTCCTTGAAATTTAAATAAAGTATATGTCTATATATATAATATTTAAAGAGGTTTTGGACTAGAAGCTTTATAAAACTAGGGCAGTTTGTGTATTTATATTGGGCACATCTATTGAATATCTATTCTCAACCTGATTTTAAATAATGCACTGGCTTAGTTGTAAAAGAGGTCCACTTGAAATTCTCAGTTAGTTTTATGAATTTATGAACCGTTAAATGTCATCTTTGCTGCGATTACATTTCATATTGTCTAAACAATAGACACTTAAGAAAGATGATTTTGAACTGTTTTGTTGTATTTTTGCATGTCATCCTGCTTTAAGGTTTCCTGAGAAGGGGATGTTAACAATTTTTCACCGTCACAAATGCGCTTGCATATTTTGTGGTTTGTGAAGTAAATGTTTATTAAGACTATCATTTCAAAAGTCTATATTTCATTACATATATTTCCTTGTCCTTTTATTGCTTTGATTTTAAAACTTACACTACATTATAAATGAAAACGTTTGTGTTCAAAACAGTTGAGCGCCCCAATGGAAATGACTAGTGGTTGGAGAACTGAGTGAGTAGTTGTGCCTGAGTTGTGTTGAGTCATTTGTACATCTTAAAAAATTGTACATATCCAGCCATAGTTTGTTTATCTGCCAAAATGTCAAATAAAATTGGAAGTTTATACTTACCTTTGCACTTGTAATTTCATTATTTTAAATGAATAAATAAATTGTTTTTATCAAAATGCACTTAGATAAACGTGAGGTGTTGGGACGGATTTCGTGGGAAATTGCATAATGTTACATTCGTCATTTGCTTGCGCGTTTAAGGTTTGGCAGTGTTATGGAAATTGTTATAGTCAATATAATAAGTAGTATTTATTTAAAAAATCAAATTAGGTTTTTTCAGAGTATGATCCCCCCCCAATTAATTTTTAAACGTTCACAAAAAGTGGAATGGATGATTTATCAATCATTTTGAAGAAAATTGCTTTAAAAATACAAAATTATCCCTAAGCCAAAAATAAAAAACTGAAATGACAGAAGAAGTCAAGCAGATACGTACGTTCCCTCAAAATGAGTTGGAATTTAGAACTTTCTTTCCTTGGGATAAAATGATAATATCGTTAACACGACGATATAAGAAAAAGTGCGTGGTTTTGCCTTTCATGTTGCTAATGTTATACGAGTCAAAGCTTTTGTTATTAATCCATAAATGTCAGCTTTAAAAAAGAAACCTAAGTACTGCAAGCTTTACTTTCGGTTGCTATTCAGATTTTAGCAACAACTGTTTGTATCACATGCCTACTATCATACCCCGTAAGTAGTTCCTGCTTGTGCCATAGTCAAAACATATGTAATTGCATTCAATACTGCAATTAGACAACAGCGTATTCTCGTGATATTGCAGTTTATGCCATATATGTAACCAATATTCTAAATTTGTCAAATGTTTGCTTTTAACGCTTGAATCATCATTGAAATTCTAAACAGGCAAGACTTTGGGCACCATAATTTCAGAGGTCCTTCTGCACGTTGTTACTGAGAAGAACTTGACCTCCTTGTCATCATAGGCACTTTTGCTATAGCTCAAATGAGTTTATCAGAATGAAGATTATAACATTAATATTGTGACCGTCAATATTCTGTTTAGCCATCTGCGCACGATTAACAGAAGCCTAAAATGTCGGTAAATCGTTGTATTTACTTATTGTCGCGCTCCCACATCCGATACAGGGTCTGTGCTAGCACAAACCTCTCTACTGTTTCTTCACTAAGCACAACACAGCATTCAACAAGAAGGACATTTGACAAACTATCCAGTAGACATTCATCTTCAGGCTCGTCAAGACCGCTGGACACTTCACTGTTTATTCCGCTCGCCGTCAAAACTGATGAAGGCGCGGAGGGATCTGTCGGCGCGGAGCTGACCCAGCCTCTGGATAAAAGTAAAGTCAATGTTTATTAGCGTTTATTATGTTTTGGGAGTAATGTGTCATCTATTTAGCAAACTCTAGCGAGGAGGCGAATCTATTCTGCTGATTTTACAGACTCGACATTTGGATAATTATTGCATCGGAAAAACATTTGTTTATCTACCTGTATTATTGACAGGCGAGCTTCTCAAAGTGTTGAATAGATTCTACAAAAGAAAAGAGATACAAAAACTGGCTTCTGACCAGGGGCTGGACGGTAAGCATTGTAAACTTTTGATTATTACCTAAAATCTTACAGTTGAAGACCAGAGTTTGGCCAAATATGAAAATTCTGTTTATTTTTTCACCCTCAGGCTATCCAAAATGTAATAGTTTTTTTTCAACTGAAATTGTAGTACTTGGTGTTTCATTTAATGAAAGTCATCAGCTAGCAGCACTATGAGTGTCAAAAGGAAAATTAATTCACATTAAAAGGATGGTTCACCAAAAAAAGCTAATTTACTTACCCTGAAGTGGTTTCATGCCTTTATGAGTTAGCTTTTTCTGTTGAATACAAAAAAAGATATTTTGAAAAATGTTAGAAACTTGTAACCATTGACTTCATTATTCGGAAAAACAAATACTATGGTGGTTTACATGTTAACTTCTTTATCCGACAAGTGAAGGGAAAGTAAATCATTGGTCTGTGTACAGATCTTGGTTAAATAACTACGCATTTTTTACATTTTTACCTTTAATTCCACATGTGAGTTTGTGCCCCACATATATCATTGTGACGAAGCTTGCTATACAGACTTATCACAAACACACTTGTAAATTACATCCAGTTTCGAGCATAGACTGATAATTTTGCTTCATCTTTATTAATCACCAAGGACCACAGTTTCAGCTAAAAATCTACTGAACAGAAAAGGCACTGAAATTTTGAATGGCCTGAGGGGAAGAAAATTCTAAGTGAATTTTCCTTTTTTGTTTTGATGTATACTATCACATTATGTTGTTATAACAAGGATACTGTTATGCTTTGTTACAAAGCATTTTAGTGATGGTTGTTTATTTGTTCTTCAACAGCTCGTCTCTTTCATCAAGCATTTGTTAGTTTTAGGAAATATGTGTTGGAAATGAACTCACTAAATGCTGACTTGCACATCATCCTTAATGACATTTGTTGTGGAGCTGGTGAGTATTTACATCAGTTTATGTCCTTAGTCAAAATCCTTTATCCCTGAAGCATGTTTTAATAGATGCTGGGTTTATTTCTGTGACACTGCTTTTACTCCGTTAATACTTTGGAATAAATACTAATTAAAAGTTAAATGAAATGTGACCCTGCCTTGACCACAAAGCCAGTGTTATGCAGCATGGGTGTATTTTGGCAGTAGCCAAAAAAACATTGTATGTGTCAAAACTATACATTTTGTCTTTTATGTCAAAAATCATTAGAATTTGAAATAAAGTCCATGAAGACTTTTTGTAAATTCATTCATTCATTCATTCATTCATTTTCTATTCGGCTTAGTCCCTTTATTAATCTGGGGTTGCCACAGCGGAATGAACCGCCAACTTATCCAGCATACGTTTTACGCAGCGGATGCCCTTCCAGCCGCAACCCATCACTGGGAAACATCCATACACAGACTCATTCACATACATACACTACAGGACAATTTAGCCTACCCAATTCACCTATACCGCATGTCTTTGGACTTGTGGGGGAAACCGGAGCACCCGGAGGAAACCCATGCCAACACGGGGAGAACATGCAAACTCCACACAGAAACGCCAACTGTTTACTTTTTGTATATTATTTACTGTAAATATATAAAACTCAAATAAATATATAAACTCAATTTTTGTTTAGTAATGTACATTGCTTAGAACTTACTTTGGACTTTTTAAAGTCAATTGTCTCAGTATTTTGATTCGCTTGAACAGTCAGATTGCAGATTTTCACATAGTTGTATCTTGGCTAAATATTGTCCTATCCTAATAAAGTAATAGTCAATGGAAAGCTAATTTATTCAGTTTTCAGATAATGCATAAATATCAATTTCCAAAAACATACACTTAAGACGGTTTTGTGGTTTTGGGTCACATATAGGAAAATGAAGTAGCTAACCATACTTAACAATTTTTACAGCATGATAATACCCACAAAAGCTACAAAAATCATGTCCAGTTAATCACAGTCATTTAAACTGTTAGTTCCATAATGATAGAAAAAAAATGTAGAAACCCTATTAAATAAGTTGTTTTTTCCTCATTCTTTTTTAAATTCATTTTTATTATTAAGTACAGCACTACTAAACAAATATCAGACATTAAATAGGCAGTATCCATAAGAAAACTTAACTCCGTATTCTATTTTCCCTTCTTCCAGGTCACATAGATGATATTTTCCCATACTTTATGAGACACGCCAAACAGATTTTTCCAATGTTGGACTGTATAGACGATTTACGCAAGATCAGTGACTTACGAGTTCCAGCAAATTGGTACTGAAAGTCTCATCCACATATTTTACTTTACTAAAGTTGCCTTACAAAATGCTGCAAAAAAGTCATCAATAATTGTTAGTGTTTTTACTAATACATGATAATATACAATACATTTACATCTTTTGTAATTGTCTTGTAATTGTCTATTGTCTTGCAGGTATCCAGAGGCCAGAGCTATTCAAAGAAAGATCGTTTTTCATGCAGGACCCACCAACAGTGGTAAAACCTATCATGCCATTAAAAGATACTTAGAAGCCAAATCTGGAGTTTACTGTGGACCCCTAAAGCTGCTGGCCCATGAAATCTATGAGAAGAGCAATGCTGCGGTGAGTTTCATTTTAATTAGATTTTCAGTGTAATTACAGATAAGTTGTAAGCTATAGAGCCATCATGTTTTCTCATAAGGGAGTGCCGTGCGATCTGGTGACAGGAGAAGAAAGAATATTCGTTGACCCAGAAGGAAAACCATCTGGCCACATCGCCTCTACAATAGAGATGTGCAGTGTCACAACTCCATGTAAGCTGATCATATTAGTTGCGTTGATTGTGTTGATGATAATCTAATGAAAATACAAACTAAAAAAACATGTATACACAAACGTATGCACAAATAAAAATGGATATTAAAACATAAAGATTTGGAACAGTGGTTCCCAACATTTTTTTAACCCAAGGCCCACTAAACCAAACACTTATGTAAAACACGTTTGTTTCATTTCATCCTTTGCTGCTTCCCAAGTGAAATATCCTTAATAATGTGTCCTTGTTGCTTCTGTGAGTTAGATAAATGCCTATTTATCTGCCTTTTTAAAATGTATTTTTGCATATCAATATTGCAGGAGTCCCACAGATCATTTTAAGCACCTGCACTCTGCACAAATATGAGCATCTTAAAGCCTGCAGCAGCATTTACCTATTAAATCTTGTCCTGGTTGGATTGGGTTCTGCGAGAGCACTGGACCAGTTCACAGCAATGTATTCAGCAAAAAATACAAGTTGTTAAACCAATCGGCAAAATCGAATAGTGAACGCGTAGTAACAATTTATTTATTTCTCGTTATTTAATTATACATCAAATTATGATTAGACAGTTTTACATATATTAACATTGTTTTTTTCTTGTAACAACAGCTGGCCATGCCCCACAGGTTGAAAACCACTGATCTAAAACAGTATCTGTTATAATTATTTTTTTGTTTGTTTTTGTTGTAGCTTGGCTGTTGGAGCTATAGAAATTAAACTATACTTTTTAAAAAATATGTAATTTGTTTAGATGAAGTGGCTGTGATTGACGAGATTCAGATGATCAAGGATCCTGCCAGAGGCTGGGCTTGGACGAGAGCTCTTCTAGGTGGGTTTGCTTTGAAATGTCAAGCATGCAACAAGCCAGAAACATATTTACTTCAGTAAGGAGCCAGTCACAGTCTCTTAAATATTTGCTTGCTTAAAGGGATCCCAGTTGACCCAAAATGTCTTCATTTATGCACCCTTCACTTTTCACACACCTTTTTGAGTTTCTTTCTTCTGTTAAGCACAAAGGAAGATATACTGAAGAATGTTGGGGAAAATGCCAATCGACATCCACAGTATTATTTGTTCCTACTATGGATGTCAATGGCTGTACATGTTTATGTGAACAATCTCTTTATATCCAAACAGCACCTTTTTTTGTATAATATTGGTTAGATAAGCAAATGCAAATATGAAGTTCCTCTTTGTGAATAGGTCTATGTGCTGAGGAGATTCACGTGTGTGGGGAAGCAGCAGCCGTGGACTTCATCACTGAGCTCATGTTCACCACTGGAGAAGAGGTGGAGGTGAGTCTGGACATCTCTTAATGACAACTGCTGAAAAGACTACTGACAGCTACTGTAGGTTACTGCAAATCCCTTCCTAGAATGCAATGTTTAATTTGCATGTGCTCTTATAAAATTATGTTGATGCTTTTGTGCACTTATTGTAAGCATAAACATAATTAATTTTCATCTAATGGTGTGACATACTGAGCCCTTTGCTGTGGTTTTGACAAAAACATTCTTTTTTTCCATCTTAAAGGTACATAATTATAAGAGGCTGACCCCGTTTTCTATCTCGAATCATGCTGTGGAATCATTAGATAACCTGAAGCCTGGCGACTGCATTGTGTGCTTCAGCAAAAATGACATCTACTCAATCAGCCGACAGATAGAAGTTCGTGGCCTGGAGTGTGCCGTCATTTATGGCAGTTTGCCTCCTGGTAAGAGCCTCCAAGATTAATAATAAGATTTTAGTTTAAAGGGATAGTTCACCCAAAGATGATAATTTATTCAACCTCAAGTTTGTCCTCAAGAAGATATGTTGAAGAGTGTTCCAGACAGTTGATGATGGTACCTGTTGACCGCCATATCAATAGAGTAAAAAAATAAATGGTTAAGTTAAAGGCAACTGTAGGTGAACTATCCCTTTATTTAACTGCCTGTATTAATAACATTTAACTGCCTGTATTAATAACACTACTCCAGCCTGTTATTACATCAGTCATTTTATTTACATATTTTCATTTAACAGTTTTATTGGTCAACAGGCACCAAGTTGGCTCAAGCAAAAAAGTTCAATGATCCAGATGACCCTTGCAAAATCCTTGTCGCTACAGATGCCATTGGAATGGGGTTGAATCTGTGAGTAAATTCTTAAATTCATACTAATAATCTTATATTAAATTTTGACAAACGTTTTATAACTATTACGAATTTCTGCTTATCATTAATTATGTTTATTATGCTCCAAGAGTCAACATACAGTGCACAGCCTAAATGAGTACACCCCATTTTGAAAATGAATATTTTAATCCATTTCTCAGTGAATATAGATAATGTATTTTGTTGCATTTTAACAAAAATGTTTTTATTAAACAGTGTGGTCACCTGTCATCTTTAGGAATAGAAAGATAATATATGTAAATTCAAATGAGACCATGAAAAAAAATAGAAACTAGACATTTTCAACAAAAAAATTATATTTTATCTTTCGCTTGATTTATTTATTTATTTTGGCCGTTATTTTAAGTTATTTTTTTAGGTTAGCTCCAGATTTGGCTTTGGTACTACTGACTAATCTAATGTATATACACTAATATAATAATGCATAGCATCATATAGAAAATATAAATTTAAAAGAGAGATCTATAATGTTAGTAAATATATTACAGTTTTGATGACTCCATTTGCCAACTAATTTTTGAGATCTAAATCATTGGTTCTCAAACTTTTACACAAAGGTTCTCCATATAGACAAAGATACTTTCAGTTCAGAATTGCATTGCTGAAAGAAAACACACACATGCCAATACGTGCCTTTGTTGTCTAAATCATATTTTATAATTAATTATTTATTTTAAAATAGTCTAAAAATATCCTACCAGTAGCTGTATACAAATTTTATAAATACATTTGCAAAAACTTATATTGCATATAAGCAAATTTTAGTGCCACTCAGTCCAACAAATCCTATGAAATGAATGCTTTTCAGAACAAAAAAATTGTAATTAATGGTATCCACCTAATCAAATTGAGTTAAATCTAAACCGAAGCTAGTGACGTGTGGAAAGTGCACAATAAAAATTCTTGCGTGTCTTCCTAATTTGATATTCTTGCGTTTTGCTTGTTTGATGTTAATTACGTTATATTAGAAGTCGCAATGGAATATATCACATGATGATAAAGTGATATACTTCTGGAATGTACATTAATTTGAACTGCTGTTTTTTGTATTATCTACAACCATTCATGTCACTGCATTAATCACAGCGTATTTTGTACATGAGTTTGATTTAATTTAGTGTTTCTGTACATCCTTTAGGAGTATCAGGAGAATCATCTTCAACTCTCTGGTGAAACACAGTCTGAATGAGAAGGGGGAGAAGGAGGTGGACACTATCTCCACATCACAGGCGCTACAGATCGCTGGTCGAGCGGGACGCTTCAGCTCTGTGTTTAAAGAGGGGGAGGTGACCACCATGCACAGAGATGACCTGCCTGTTCTGAAGGAGATCTTGGGGAAGCCTGTTGACCCGATTGCAGTAAGCCAAATTTTATATTTACTCTAAAAAGTAGAGCTGGGTGATATGGCCTAAAAAATGATCACAATAACATTTCTCATCAGTCAAATGAGTGATTAACTTTGATGTTGAATTTCTCCTCCTCTTTCTGATCTTAGACTGCAGGATTACACCCCACAGCGGAGCAGATAGAGATGTTTGCCTACCATCTTCCACAAGCGACTCTCTCAAACCTCATTGTAGGTCCAAACATACAACAAGATCATGTAATCATTTTACTGACGAGTAATCTCCATTATTTAACATGCCTTATTTCTAATCTGCTGCTCTGTACAGGATATATTTGTAAGTCTTTCACAAGTGGATGGACTCTACTTTGTCTGCAACATCGATGACTTCAAATTCTTAGCAGATATGATTCAACACATCCCTCTAAATCTGCGCTCCCGCTATGTGTTCTGCACAGCCCCCATCAACAAAAAACAGCCTTTTGTTTGTACATCCTTTCTCAAGGTGAGCGGCTCAAAACTTGAATAATTATTAGACCTATAGAAGATTTTACCGTTAAACCTTGAACATTTAATCACTTGGTTTGCTACAATTTGAAGCGATGTATAATACAGTAGAAATGTGTTTTGTTTAATGTTTACCCAGTTTACTAAATTGCTATATAAATCTTCTTTAGTTCGCCAGACAGTTCAGCAGAGACGAGCCTCTGACATTCAACTGGGTGTGTCGACAAGTCAATTGGCCCCTTTCCCCTCCCAAAAACATAAAGGACCTAGTTCACCTGGAGGCTGTCCATGATGTTCTAGATCTTTACCTCTGGCTCAGGTAAAGAAAAATCCATTGAGTGGTCATAATATCATAAAAGCATTCTGTACGTTTAAGAACCTCAAACTTTCTGGTTAGTATAAAAGCAGCTTATACTGAAGCAAATCTGCAGAAAAGAAAGGCTGTGGAATCTGGACATTTTATTATGCAATAGTGTTTCTGAACTCATGATTGTGTTCTGACACCTATTCAAACAGTGTGACATTTTATTATGCAACAATAATGTGTCTAAACTCTTGCAAAAACTCTAAACCGAATATTTATATCCATTTCTACATCACTGGCTGTTTAGCTCCACTCACTGATTCACACTGTAGTGGGTAAATAACAAGAGAGGTAAACAGGTCTACACAGAAACCAAACAAAAATGCTCTTAAAAGGTTCGTTCACCCAAAAAATGAAAATTCTGTAATTAATTATTCACACTTATGTCATTCCAATCCACTGAGACTTTTTTTTTTTCGGAACATAAATTAAGATTAGATGAAATTGGAGAGATCTGTGACCCTTTATAGACTGCTAAGGGACAGAAATGGAACCAAAAACATTGCCAAAGCATTCCATGTGACTTCAGTGGTTTAACTGTAATCATACGAAGCTCCAAAAACACTTTTGTGCACCAACATTTAAAAAAAAAACTAATTTGATTATCTTCCACCTAAGATTAGGGTGTGCATTTACTACAGGCAATATGATGCTTATTTGTTGCACTGCTGACTTCAATGGCAATATATCATACTTCCCGTAATAAACATGCACCATAATCTTACGTGGAAGACATTGGCGAACTGGGTCATACAGGTTTTTTTGGTGCACAAAAGTGTTCTTGGAGCTTCATATGTTTACAGTTGAACCATTGAAGTCACATGGAAAGTTTTGACAATTTTGGTTCCATTTCTGGACTTTGTCTCGAGACCTTTGCTGTCTACGGAGGATGAGGGAGCTCTCAGATTTCATCTAAAATATATTAATTTGTGTTCTGAAGATGAATGAAGGTATCAAGAGATTGGAATGACATGAGGGTGAGTAATTAATAACAATTTTCATTTTGGCGTCAACTAACTCTTTTAATAACACTCTCTCTCTCACAGCTATCGTTTTATGGACATGTTCCCGGATGCCAACCACATCCGTGAAATTCAGAAGGATCTGGATGAAAACATCCAGATTGGCGTTCGTAACATCACACGGCTTATCCGTGCCACTGATAGTCAACCTACAGAAACAGAATCCAACAGTTCATCCCTAACTCCTGTATCAGAGACGCCACAGAGGAAGGGACGAGTACTGAAGGGCCAGAATCAAAGAAAAGAGCTTCCTAGGAAGTCTTCACTCAGCTCAAGGCTGTTGCGGGACGGACTGCTGACAAAAGAGCTGTTACAGCAGCTGCAGAAAGAATGGGCTCGAGAGCAGAGCCAAAACGAAGACAGCTCCATTCCATTACATAATGGGAAAAGGAAGAAAAAATGAATTCTTTTTTGTGTAGGATGAACTTTTTTTTTTTTTTTTTTTTCGATAAAAGTAAGGCTGTACTGAAGATGTTCTGAACTGGAAGTCTCTTCATTTCTTGAGCATCTATCGTACACTATATATAAAACACCACAATTTTCATAATAATGTAAAACAGAGCATCAAATTGAGGCCTGTATTACCTGTACAATTTTAGATGTGACAATAAAATAATATTGATATTTTTAAAAGCTGTCCATTGCCTAACTTCACAAAATAATGTCTCTTCTACAACATAAACGTGGATTATGAATTTTATGAGATCAGAACAATATGGGGATAAACTTTTTGACTATAAGTACATTTACATTTAGTCCTTTACCAGATGCTTTTGTCTAAAGCAACTTACAGTTGAGGAGGCATTCAGTGATTCAACAAGAAGAGGCAATACACAAAAGAACTCCTAATTATACAAAGGAACTGTTAGTGCTCAGAGAGAATGAAGTCCTAGAGTAAGGTTTTTTTGTTTGTTTTTTTTAGAGAGAGAGAGAAGAGTGTTTCTACAGGTGGTTTGTCAAGCCCACTCACCTGTGTGAAGCACTCTTCGTAAATGTATTGTGTATTTTTATTTTTGTAAGAATGTGTCTGGTGCAAATGTGCAAGTGTCCGTTAAAGTGTCAGTGAGATGAAAGAGTTTTCTAGAGAGTATGTTTTCTACATAAGTAACTTCACAACATGCCACAAAACTCTCATTAAAGAATCAGCAGACTGTAAGGATATGGTTATTAAAAGTTGACATATTTAACTTTAGTTGGTAGAATGTGTTGAAGGGCCATAAATACACATGGTTATTATTCAGTCAGTCTACTCTACTTATACTTTGTTGACTGCTAGTAGTTACAAAGTTACTTATAATCAACAATCTCTAAATATCACTGTCCAAAAAAAGTGTTAAACAGTATGGCTGTGTTGCTGATATTCTGAATTTGATGCAATGGTTGTTCAGTTCATTTTTTTTTTGGTGCACATGACATCTCTCTTAAAAAAAGATAATAGTTTTCCTTGTAAGGCAAAACCGAGCATCTAAAAGAGGGCTGCGCCACCCCCTTTATATATATGACAACAAAACCATATTGACTATGATATGATTAAATATAAGATTACTTCCAAAATCTTACTTGTAGCACAAATTTAAAAAACCCTCTTGTTCCCATGACCAAATATAAGTGTAAAGCTGCATATGACCTAGATCTTGCAGTCCATTGAACCTGCTGTTTAAAACCAATAATTTGTATTTACCCTCTGCTATTTTTAGCATGGTTATTGAATCTGGAGTTATTTTAGGAACTCAACTCGACCAATGCAATACTACAGCTATTATACGGAGCGGTTTCGTCATTTACATCTTACTGCAACAGCCTTGTACAGTAAAAAAAAAAAAATCAATGTTAAGCAGAATGTTACAGGGTCAGACATTACATGAGCAATAAATATTTTTACAGCATTTATTAACCTTTGTTATTGTTATTTTCAATTCAGCTTATTATTTGTTCATAGACCTTACTGTTGAAATGCAATAGTAAATGCAGAAATTAATGTTAAGATTTAGTCCTGTATAAGTATTATTCATTGTTAGTCCACATTACCAAATTAAACATTTTGCATCTATATTTCTAACCTTCAGAAAATCAGTTAGAAGTTAAGTATGTCAAGTATGTCTTTTGCTTTTTTGCCAACATTTGGATATGTCTGAATATGGCTTAAAATACAGATTTTATTTTATAGCAATAAACTTTGAATTAAAATTTTATAAGCACTAATTCCACTAATAATAATAACAATTATTATAAATTATTAATTATTATAATTTATATTTTATTCATGATGATGATAATAAAATTTAAATATACCAGATTATCTATAAAACTATAAGTAATCAGTTTGGCTCCGAATTTTGGCTTTAGTTTCATAAAAAAAAGGGCTTCCTAGCATGTTGTAAGCCTATCCATTTTTCATTCTTTGCAGATAATAGCTAATAACATCATCAGTTCCCTTTCAAAGAGTGCAAACTATTAATTTTTATTACTAATGTGAATTTTAAATTCATCAATAATTTTACTCTAACCATCCACTAAAATGCATGCTTTGGTAGTCGTGATGCTCACTGAATGATTCAGCAAAAGAAGTGAAGTGTTGAAACTGTTTGGTAGCTCAATCTGCTCTGTGTTTGCTAAAGGCCCCATTTAATCTCTGTCTGTTACCAAAGAAACCGCATTAGCCGAGTGCCTGAGCCACATCTTAATCTTTCAACAAATTTTCAGCCTATAAACCTTTGCTGCTATAATACAAGCACATTTATGCTATGTTTATTACCTTCCCATTACAAGCCTGATCTCATCTGGACTCTGACTGATCTTGTCAACTCTGTCCTGGTGAAAGCAGATAAGGCTGTTCTCCAGTATTTCTCTTTTTTATTTTTACTATGGAAGTTTACATACTGAACTCTTTTTGATCTATTGTTTGGCCCACGATTCTTTTAAGGTGTTTCTTCTGGTTGGAGTGAATCCAAACACACTGCCAGGAGAGACTGGAGATCGAAGGGGCTGAACGAGGCTTAGCCATTAATTATTTAGCCTTAAAAGGGGAGGGAAAAGCAAGCGCCCAACTCCTGCTTAGTGGAACACAAGCTCAGAAGAAAACTTGTCTCAGTCACACCAGAATCACTCCTGAGTAATTAGGAGGTCAAACAAATCAAGGGGAACGCATCTAAATCTGACCGTTCATTTAGTCTAACCGGCATCAGGAAGCCAAGATGTTCGCGGTTCATTTGTTGTCCTTTTACTTCTCAAAGCTGCAGGAGGATCAGATCAAGAAGGTAAGTTTTTATGAAGCACTATTGACTTGTTCAAACATTTGTTATTAGTCAAACATTCTCCCAGAAAAAAATGCTGGGTTGTTTTAACCCATATTTTGGTAAAAACACAGACTAAACCAATGACTAAGTTACATTTTTTAAATAAAAGTTTTTAATTAAGCTGCTGGGTCGGTCAATATTTAACCAAAATTTAGGTTAAAACAAACCAACATTTATTTAGTAATAAATGTCCTATACACTTAAAAAAAAAAAAAAAAAGAAAAAAGCTGACTCAACTCAAAATTGTAAGGCAACTTGCTGCAGAGCTTTATTGAGTTGACTCAACTTTCAACCCAAGTACTGCACTTGACTCGATTTATTTTGAGTAAACTCAAAAATGTCCTGAAGCTGGTTGCCTTAAAATTTTAAATTGAGTCAACTTTTTTTTTTACAGTGTACGTCTTTGATAAATTTCATAACAAGAAGTCAAGACAACAAATATTTTTATTTTTAACTTATATTTCATGCTTTAAATTTTTTAAGTTATACAAAGTTTAACTTTTAGTCAGTTTGATTAAAGTGAGTTGAAATGACTAGAAAAGTTAATTTGATTCAACTAAATAAATGTGAGTGAACAGAAAGCCTTTGTTTAACATTTATCAGTGTATTTTGCATTATTCTTGATGAATGTGATTCACTGTGATTTGCCTGTGGAATCATTAACTCCTTCACACATGCTTTCGGTGAGCAGATTACTGACAGCGAGGATAGAGGACCTTGACCTCCTCACCTGCATTCATGGATCTCTTTTTTTTCCACTAAAGTGTATATCTTGTGTTGGCTTCAAGTTTTCAACAATGACATTTTGCTGTCGATTACTTGTCATTGCGGGGCTCTTTTTTTGAATGATTCATCCTGTATTTAATCCCTCTTATCTTTTGTGTTATACATTACCAGTTACAGGTTGGACACACCTGCTCATATTTTAAAATAATAGTTATGTCTTTGAAGTGATACAATATCACAAAATTATGTAGGGAGCAAAGGTGGGATGCTTTCTAGACTTTCTAGACAGATCTTTAAAGAGCCTTTTTTTTTTTTTTTTGTTGATGTAAAGAATACTTTAATAATCTAAAAATCCTTGTTTAAGTGCCTAGGCCTTTGGATCAAACATATGTCCACATATTTCAGACTGCTTAACTTTACAGCAGTATAGCTTTTATCTCCAGAAACACACCTATATTATCTATCACTATGTCATATAATTGCATGTGTCACCGATAGTATTAATATTACTTTTCGCTTGGTCATTTTTAATAAACCTAACCATACCACATCCCTGACAATGACCTGTATTCCACCTCAAGTCATCAAAGTAATTTTTTTATGCAACTACACAGTAGTTAAAATAAACATTAAGACATTATTTAATTTTCCAAAGCCCTTCTTTCTTTATCAGACAACAAAAAGCAAAATTAAAAAAAAAAATATCCAGCTTGTGCTACTCCGTATAATAGCAGTGAATAGCAACCAGCATTAAAGGTCCCATGAAATTAAAATAAAGTTTTTAGATGTTAGTATCAGTATTGTTAGCTTTTAGGATATCTATAAGCTAGTGTACTCCAAATCAGAATCAGACAAAGAAGGTATAAAACTGATGTAAACATGTAAAGCTTGTAGTTTGTCACTTCCACCAAAATGGATCAACGTTTTTTTTTCACAACACCTCATACTTCATTTTCTCATCAAATCTTGACCAATCAAATGCTCTCTAGTGTCTGACATGCCTCGCCTCCTTCTAGACGATTCACATTTGATGCGCTTGAGCTCAACCGCTCTTACTGGCAGAGCGGTGATAAAGCAAAACGCTATTGGCTGTTTTATAAAAAGGGGAGGGGCTAAACTATGTCCCACCCTCGCTTCATGTTTTGGTTGAGATTACATCAAACATCGATTAAAAATGCACATTTCAAAGCACTTCACAGGACCCCTAAGCTTTAAAAAAGTGCCCCAGAATGTTCTCATGCAACACAATGCCATATATTCCAAGGGTTTGGGGCATACATGATATATAAACACAAGTTTAACTTAATATTTAATGAGAATTGTCACCTTTACCATTTGTCTTTGTGCACAACTTCATGTTCATGAGATTACTACAGTTCACACTAGGCTGGTCTCAATCCTAAAGTTAAGTACATTTTTTCAAAGTTCACAAAAAAATGTAAAATCCCAAATGCAGCTGAGTGTAGTATTGGTAATCTAGTAACCAACAGTAAACAAGGCAAGCATAATGAAGACAGCTGACTGGTAGCGTGGGTTTAATGTTTGCTATGTCAGAGTTTATTTGGCAAATGCGTTTCCATCTCTCATTATTTGAATTAACCAAAACCATATTGTAAAAACGTTTTTTTGCAAATTAAGGGATTTTAGTTAGAAATTTGTTTTTTCTATCCAATTCTATCTATTTGGTGCATTCTGAAGTGTCATACAGACTTGTCACAAAAAAAAATACTATTTTAATATATCAAGATTAACAAAACATGAAAAACAATGCCTTGATGTTGAAAAAGTTTTCATGTACAGTCGTGGCCTAAAGTTTTGAGAATGACAAATATTAGTTTTCACAAAGTTTGCTGCTAAACTGATTTTAGATCTTTGTTTTAGTTGTTTCTGTGGTGTACTGAAATATAATTACAAGCACTTCATACGTTTCAAAGGCTTTTATCGACAATTACATGACATTTATGCAAAGAGTCAGTATTTGCAGAGTTGGCCCTTCTTTTTCAGGACCTCTGCAATTCGACTGGGCATGCTCTCAATCAACTTCTGGGCCAAATCCTGACTGATAGCAACCCATTCTTTCATAATCACTTCTTGGAGTTTGTCAGAATTAGTGGGTTTTTGTTTGTCCACCTGCCTCTTGAGGATTGACCACAAGTTCTCAATAGGATTAAGGTCTGGGGAGTTTCCAGGCCATGGACCCAAAATTTCAACGTTTGCCACTTAGAGCCACCTAGATATCACTTTTGCCTTATGGCACGGTGCTCCATTGTGCTGGAAAATGCATTGTTCTTCACCAAACTGTTGTTGGATTGTTGGAAGAAGTTGCTGTTGGAGGGTGTTTTGGTACCATTCTTTATTCATGGCTGTGTTTTTGGGCAAAATTGTGAGTGAGCCCACTCCCTTGGATAAGAAGCAACCCCACACATGAATGGTCTCAGGATGCTTTACTGTTGGCATGACACAGGACTGATGGTAGCGCTCACCTTTTCTTCTGTGGACAAGCCTTTTTCCAGATGCCCCAAACAATTGGAAAGGGGCTTCATCGGAGAATATGACTTTGCCCCAGTCCTCAGCAGTCCATTCGCCATACTTTTTGCAGAAGATCAATCTGTCCCTGATGTTTTTTTTGGAGAGAAGTGGCTTCTTTGCTGCCCTTCTTGACACCAGGCCATCTTCCAAAAGTCTTTGCCTCACTGTGCGTGCAGATGCGCTCACACCCGCCTGCTGCCATTCCTGAGCAAGCTCTGCACTGATGACACTCCGATCCCGCAGCTGAATCCTCTTTAGGAGACGATCCTGGCGCTTGCTGGACTTTCTTGGACACCCTAAAGCCTTCTTAACAAGAATTGAACCTCTTTCCTTGAAGTTCTTGATGATCCTATAAATTGTTGATTTAGGTGCAATCTTAGTAGCCACAATATCCTTGCTGTGAAGCCATTTTTATGCAATGCAATGATGGCTGCACGCGTTTCTTTGCAGGTCACCATGGTTAACAATGAAAGAACAATGATTTCAAGCATCGCCCTCCTTTTAACATGTCAAGTCTGCCATTCTAACCCAATCAGCCTGACATAATGATCTCCAGCCTTGTGCGCGTCAACATTCTGACCTGAGTTAACAAGACGATTACTGAAATGATCTCAGCAGGTCCTTTAATGACAGCAATGATTTTTTCAGGATTAAGTTAATTTTCATGGCAAAGAAGGACTATGCAATTCATCTGATGACATTCTTCATAACATTCGGGAGTATATGCAAATTGCTATTATAAAAACTTAAGCAGTAACTTTTCCAATTTCCAATATTTATGTAATTCTCAAAACTTTTGGCCATGACTGTAGTTTATTTGGTGAGTTAAATATTTCCAAACAAAAGCTCCAGTTGTCAGATAACAGTTTATTTACTTAAGGAAAGAAAGATAGATTGTATTGTGTTTCTATTCTACTTTTATTTAGTTTTTCATAAATATTTATATTTTTCTACAATTTGTCTTTTATATTTTTTTTCAGCCAGGGTATTTGGTTTATTTCAGTATATAAGAAAGAAGGAAGCAAGCATTAAGCCAGATGATACAAGAGAGGACAAAGCATGTAGCGTCTGTAATAAATGTGTTTCTCAACAGGTAGACAGATTTCTGTACGCGATGCGCCTGTCAGAAGATCAGCTGAAAGACATATCAGCTCGCTTTCGGCTTGAGATGGAGAAAGGACTGTCAAGCGAGAGCAATGCTGCAGCTGCCGTGAAGATGCTCCCGACTCATGTTTATTCAACACCTGATGGCTCAGGTACAAGGGCTACTTCATGCTTATTGTGACCGTTTTCGCACCAGGCAAAGCTGCTGCCAATCAATATCAGTATTATTAAATCCTTTTTTTATATGATCTGGAATGTATGTTTCTCCTTTAGAAAATGGCGAGTTCCTGGCACTGGATCTGGGGGGCTCAAAATTTAAGGTACTCCAGGTGAAGGTTTCAGAAGATGGGAAAGGAAAAGTGGAGATGGAGAGTGAAACTTATCCCATCCCTGAAGAGATTGTCAATGGCAGAGGAACAGAGGTGATTACTGGATAAGATTTTGGTTTTCCACTGTAATGTGATTATGATGTTAATTCAATTTAAAAATTCCTGTTTTAGTTCTTATATGAAATAATGTTTGGAATTCTTACAAATGCAAATATTGTTTCTTAAGTGCTTCTATTATCCTCATTTGTAAGTCGATTTAGATAAAAGTATCTGTTAAATGAATAAAATGTAAATGTTATGTATTGTGACAATTTCAGCTGAGGTTTTTCTATATTTTTGTTAAATGACTTTTTCTTCTTTTGCAGCTTTTTGAGCATGTGGCAGAATCTTTGAAGGCTTTTCTACAGAAACACCACATTAATCACACAAGAAAACCTCTCGGCTTCACTTTCTCCTTCCCGTGTGCGCAGTCCAAAATAGACGAGGTAAAGTTGAACTCTGACATGATTATATAAAATTTCATAAGAACTCAAGTCTGGTTTTAATTGGATCAAGGTGCTCGAATCCTTGAGATAAGTGGATTTACTTATCAATCAGTTTGGTTTGTGTTGACACAGGGTATCCTGCTGTCATGGTCGAAGAATTTCAAGGTTAGAGGTGTTCAAGGGACCAATGTGGTGCAGTCATTGCGGAAGGCCATTCGTAAAGTTGGGGTATGTATTTTTTTACTTTATTAAAAAAGTAGAAAACACCTAGTGCTACTCAAGTGGGTGGACATCAGTATTGTGACTGATGTTCAGTATTGTTGATTGATCATGCTTTAAACTACATCTACTACTACACTGTGTAGTGTAGACCATAAAGTGTAGGTCTCATTATCCTACTTAAAGATATTTCACTGGAGAACACTGTTGCCATAAAGAAGTGGTGCCCTCACCTCCCCACATAATGGGTGCACAAGTACATAGTATATTTGAGCAGATTCTTAAACACTGCAGATTGGCCATTGTGTTCACATGCTCAACAGATATGACTGTGATTGGGAGATCATTGATTCACCCCTTATCACCAAGAGCTTACAATGATACACAGACAATGGAGCATTTGAAAGTGACATCTAACAGAGGTTTGCAGATACATGAACAATCCGCTGATGAAGTTTAAACACTTCAGTGTCCATGTATCAGTGAAAAGTGATGATCATTGGAGCCAATCAGTGTCATATCTGTTGAGCACATAAACAACAGCCAATCAGCGGTGTTTAAGGACTTGCTCAACAGCACTTAATGTTAGTGGGTGATGTTATGTTTTTAAAATTACAGTAACTAGTGGTACCAAAGTCTATTACACTATTAAATAATCTTCCACTATGAAACAAAGTGGGACTCATCAGTGCAGGTGACCTTATTCCACTGCTCCAAGGTCCTGTTCTGATGCTTAGGTGCCTACTGTAAGCATGTTTAATGGTGGACAAAAGATTGTTATAGGCACTCTGATTGGTTTGCAGCTATGCAACCCTTATGCGTCCCTGCAGTAGTAGTAGTGTTGTGACACATTCCTCCCAAACCCATCATTCAAATATTGTCTTGTGCTGAAGTAGACCCGCTGTTGACCCAGTCTAGAGAGGATAGCCTTAGTTGCCCTTGAGCATTGATGAGTATTGGTTGGCAAACACCCTGTAACACATTTGGGGTTGTTCCCCCTAGGACCTCCGTTTGTAAATTTTCCCCATTAGCAACCTACAAGCCTTGCCATTTCAGGGAAACTCTGACCCAGTTGCCTTGCCCTAACAACCTGGCCTTGTCCAGTCACCCATAGCTTTATTCCTGCCCATTTCCTCCAAACAACACATTGAAACAGTTGGTTTGCCAATGTCTATTCTACCCAAATGTTAATATGTGTCCTCCTTAGAAGATGATCAAGGGTATTCACTTCATCTGTGAGTGGTCATAATGTATTGCCAACCTTTTCTGCTGTGTGTATGTGTGTGTAGGATGTCGACGTGGATGTCCTGGCAATGGTCAATGACACGGTGGGGGCCATGATGACCTGTGGATATGACGACCAGAACTGTGAAGTGGGAGTTATTGTAGGTAAGATTTTTGGACTGAACAATTTTCCCTAATAGATTTTAAATTAAATGTAACCACAAAAAATGCATTGCTTCAAATAGGAGAAGACATCTGCAACTCATAAGCTTTTCTTGTAATAACAAAAATTAAAGGTATCATTTTTGGTGCCCTCTGTTTCCTCAGGTACCGGCACTAATGCGTGTTACATGGAGGAAATGCGGCACATTCACATGGTGGAAGGAGATGAAGGAAGAATGTGTATCAATACTGAATGGGGGGCATTTGGAGATGATGGTGTTCTTGATGATTTCATTACAAGCTTTGACCGTGAAATTGATGCCGCCTCAATCAATCCAGGAAAACAGCTGTAAGTCCCAAATCAAGGCCTGTGGGTCAAAGTTTGCCCTTGATGACATCTGATTAGGCCGGTCATGCCAAATCACCAAAAAAAAAAAAAAAGAAGAAGCTCCAAGAAGCATGTCTTAATTTATCTTTGTAATTCTGGTTCCAGTTTTGAAAAGATGGTGAGTGGGATGTACATGGGAGAGCTTGTGAGACTCATCCTACTAAGGATGGCCAAGAAAGGCCTACTCTTTCATGGCCAAATCTCTGATGCTCTCCGAACCAAGGGAACATTTCAGACCAACCATATCTGCTTGATTGAACAGTAAGTTTACATACTCAAAATGTGAACTGAATATATTATGAAACAGAGCTACAGAGCTTTCTTTAGGCATTGCGTATTGATGTGTTGGGGACTATTTGAGATTATATTTAGTTTTCCATGCTGAAATGATGTGCAAGACCAGTGTAAATTTCCACCTTGGTCGAGTCTGGTTTTCAGTGATTAGTGCTGGTCTAGATGAGGTTTAAATGTGCATATTCTAATTGAGGTTGTTTCCAGGTATAAAAACGGTTTGGAAAACACCAGGGAGATCCTGGAGGACCTTGCACTAAATCCCAGTGACGATGACTGTATTGCTGTCCAGCATGTATGCACCATTGTGTCCTTCAGGTCAGCTAATCTGGTGGCTGCTGCTTTGGCCGCCATCCTGACACGGATCCGAGAAAACAAAAAGCTGAAGACCCTTCGGACTACAGTAGGAGTGGACGGGACGGTCTACAGAACACATCCACAGTACGTCAGTTCACCTCACGTGTAAAATTCAAGGAGGTTTAGTTTGAAATCAGATTGAAGTGGCTTAATACATTTATCTGATATTTAAAGGTACCCCAAGAGGCTTCACAAGGTGGTCCGCCATCTGGTGCCTGACTGCCATGTGCGTTTTGTGCTGTCTGAAAGTGGCAGTGCCAAAGGTGCCGCTATGGTGACTGCCGTGGCTCAGCGATTAGCTTCCCAGCGGAAAGAGATTGATGATACCCTTGCAGCTTTTGCCTTGACCTCCACACAGCTCCAGGAAGTGAAGCAGAAGATGCATGTGGAGTTGGAACGAGGCCTGAAGAAAGAAACCCATCCCACTGCTTCTGTCAAAATGCTGCCCACATATGTTTACAGGACCCCAGATGGGACAGGTAAGAGAAACTACCTATGTATAGTTGTTTAAATGTTATTTATTTTGCCCATGTTTTGTTTTTATTTAATTTTATTTAATTTTATTGACTTTTGTATATTTAGTAGTACATTTAATAGACTGAAATCTAAGAATGATGATAACTAAGTAATTATGATGTAAATTTTACTTTCACAGAAAGAGGAAAGTACCTTGCCTTGGATCTTGGTGGAACTAATTTCCGCGTATTGGTGGTTAAGATTCGGACCGGCATGCGAAATTCAGTCCGGATGTACAACAAAATTTATGCCATCCCACTCGAGATCATGCAGGGCACAGGAGAGGAGGTGAAACACTATAAACAAATAAATGTTTTCATTATTTTTGTACAAATAATACATTAGCATAATATATTTCAGCTCATTTTAATACAGTATATAGGGTCCAAAAATCTCAGCATAACATTAACAAGAAATTAAGCTGACCTATTTATCTATTTCTGTTTAATTTCAGTTGTTTGACCACATAGTTCAGTGTATCTCAGATTTCTTGGACTATATGGGAATGAAGAACACTCGTCTGCCACTTGGCTTCACCTTCTCTTTCCCATGCAATCAGACAGGTATTGATAAGGTAAAAAAGCATCTACCTCCAGTTATCAGTCACTTTAATTGTCTATAATAATAATGTATACTCTAAATCAACCTGTTAAAGCACGCAGATAAATGCTATTCTCAAATGATTCTGAAAGTCATTTATATTGTCCAATTGTTCAGGGAGATCTGGTCTGCTGGACAAAAGGCTTCAAAGCGACAGACTGTGAAGGGTATGATGTTGTGGACATGCTGAGAGAGGCCATTAAAAGACGAAATGTGAGCAGAAAGCAAACATAGTAAAGTAGTTTTTGCAGATGACACACTCATACACTTAAAGAGAAGCACCATTATCATCAATGTTAATTAATTGTTTTTTCATTTTCATGTATTCAGAGATATTATTTAAAACAATAATAAGGATTTAGCATATTTCTAACATGAACATTAAAACATTTAGCATGTTTTAGCACATAACTAACATTTCAACATGCTGCTTGCTTGAATTAGCATGTTATTATGTTTAATAATGTTACCATGAATTAACAGTTTGCTAACAAGTTTTAGCGACAAAGATTAATGTTAGTTAATAGGAAATAGTTTTAAAGCGTTGTATTAAGACACTGCTCACATATTTATAGCTTGCTTTAGCACATTGTTAGCATGTTCAACTTGTTTCTTGCATAATTGTTTGCATTTACTAAGCTAGTTGTTAATCTTAGCTTGTGATAGATAGATAGATAGATAGATAGATAGATAGATAGATAGATAGAT
>CAIGQV010003909.1:21594773-21645024 GCA_903798115.1 Danio jaintianensis
GATAGATAGATAGATAGATAGATAGATAGATAGATAGATAGATAGATTTCTGAAGGTTTTGAACTGTTTAAAAACAGTAAGATTTAATGTTTGAAAGTTTGAACAGTTAGAAAATACATTACACACAGAGTCAGAACATCCTGTAGGTCTTGGTTTTCAAATACCAACAAAATTATAATGTAGCTTGTAGTTCTCTTATTTGATGCTTGTATTGGTGTAAAAATCTTTACTGAATGGGTACCGCCTTGCTTTCTTTTTTTATTCCTTTTAAACTTGTCTGTTTTTAATCTGTTTTAATAATTTCAGTTCTTTGTTGTTTTTATTTCTTTCAATTATTGTGAGATTATTTTTGTGTGATTTATTTTTCTGTGATAGTTATGATTCTTTTAATCTTCTTATTCATGTAAAGCACTTTGAATTACTATTGTGTATGAAATGTGCTATATACTGTAAATAAACTTGCATTGATAACGATATAATTTGTTCTTTCAGGAGTTTGACCTTGATATTGTTGCTATAGTCAATGACACAGTCGGCACAATGATGACCTGTGCATATGAGGACCCTAAATGTCAGATTGGTCTTATTGCTGGTATGTCTAAATGCATTTTAGTGAGGCTGAATAATTATGGCTGCCTTACTTCTTATTATAAACAAACACATGAATTGAAAAAAACATAATTTCCACACATGTATGATTCTTAACTGCGCAGGAACGGGAAGCAATGTGTGTTACATGGAGGAGATGAAGAACATTGAGATTGTTGAGGGGGAAGAAGGCCAGATGTGTGTAAACACTGAGTGGGGAGGATTTGGAGAAAATGATAATATTGAGGACATCCGAACCAGATATGACAGAGAGGTGGACAGCGGCTCACTCAATGCTGGGAAACAAAGGTAAATATTGCCATTTTTAGATTGTTTTATTATAACATTATTTTATATTATGTATTTATTTATATAGTTTATATAGCTATAATGTTTCAGGGTTATCTAAACAGTTGTGCAAGACAAGTGCAATGCAAGTTTTCTGCATTTGTCCACATGGAGGCAGCATATTATCACGATTCCCTCAAAGCATAGGAATAGTGTTAGCAACCTGTTGTAATACACAAAGCCTTGTATGGGCAAAAATGGATTTAATTAGCAATAAATATAGAATTTTAATTTTATGCTTTTTTTTGTTTTATTATTTTTTGCCATTAAATACAAATGTAATTTTATTATTGTTGTTATTATTAAATATAATCGATTAAACAAAATATACAAAACATTAAAATATACAATATAAACTATAATAATATATCAAATTAAATGTAAATAAAATAAACAAAATCATTAGGCCCTAATAAGTGAAGTTGAAGTTTTCCAAATATAATCCATTGTGCTACTCTTTCATTTCCAGGTTTGAAAAGATGACCAGTGGCATGTATTTGGGAGAGATTGTAAGGCAGATCCTCATTGATCTCACAAAACGTGGTTTTCTGTTTCGCGGTCGCATCACAGAGAGACTGAAGACCAAAGGAATCTTTGAAACCAAGTTTCTCTCACAAATTGAGAGGTACAGTTACACATTTGACACACAATATACTGCTCACATAACTGACCTCCCTAATATTTTGGCATGTACCTTTGGTATAAAGATTCCATTGTTCAGTCACCTACATCTTTGATGGTGTGATATGGAGTAAATTAACAGGAAAGAACCACTTTTAAATGCAGTAACTATATCCAAGTAAATCCATGTAACTAATGCAAGTACATAAAAAAATTAGTGCACGTTTGGTAATATATATTGAATTCTGTCTAATGAATATTTAAATAACAGGCATTTACAGTCACCTTCCTATAATATTGGCGTTGTATTGACCATTATATTATTTTCAGATTGTTTGAAATATTGGTTCCATGCACTTTGTCAAAAATCATAACAAAGTGAAGAGTCAGGTTAAATAAAGACACCTCTGTTATAGCTTGTCAAACCCTGACTTGTTATCTCAGGGATTTGAGATAACAAATAGGCAGAGGTTATTTATAGTCATTTTCTGGACTCTGAATAGCAGTAAATTCAGGGTCAACTCCAAAATAGGAATCAACCCTTGTTGTTGGCTCCATTGTGTCTGAAATCACTCACTTGTTCACTGATTCTCTACCCCCTATACACTTGAGTGCACTATATCAATGTAGAGTGAGCAAAATGAAGCAAGGAATTCAGAAATAGTGCCAGGTGTTAGAGACAGGGTTGTTACATCTTTTCCAAAGTCAGATTTGAGGACTTTTCAAAGAACTTTAGCTCTTTGACATCAGCTTAGTGTGTCCCGGGCTTTAAGGCAGTACCCAAACTTTGTAAGACAACAAGAGTGTTAAACTTCTTACTTTCTAACCTCTGTATCAGTGGTTCTCAATCATAGTCCTTGCTTGACCAACCGCTCAGAATTTTTTGCATGTCTTTCTTATTTTACATACCTGATTCAAATAAACAGCTCATTAGAGGAGAGCTCCATGCATGAACTGTGTTCCGATTGACATGGTCCCTACACAGTGATCCTTGCTCACTACTCCCTGAGCAAAGGAAATTTTCACTTCAGAATGTTTGTTGGCAGATTTATGCAGCACCATAGCCTCCAGCGTTCTCACACACAGACAACAGTGTGAAGTGACATAATATATCTCTGAAAATAAATGCAAAGTTCTGTCATAAAACTCTGTGTGCAAGCTGATAGGTCTCACCTAATCTGCTCCTACATTATTAACTACATGGTGCAAGTGATTGGTTGCTGTCGCCTCAGCAGCCAATGAGCTTGCTCCTCAGCATTTTAAATGCCTCTGTGTTGTTTTACAACAGCATGTACAGCACATTTTTTCGGAGACCCTCCTCCACCCCAGCACCACCAGTGTTTAGATCTGCTACGGGGGTTACATAAATGTTATGTTTGCAGCAGCAGTGTGTCATATTTTCTTAGACTGCATGTCTGTGAATATACTGGCAGTAGTAAGTCTCGGTACTTGCTCTACCATAATAATCAAAGCAGCGGCAGCAGCGTAGCAGTTCTACGCCGCCAAGACCAAACACATCAACATTGCCATACACATATTTATTACCATACTAAATCTCTCAGAGGGTTGTCATGACAGAATACAATTTAAATTGACACATTGCACACTACAGTACCATTTGAATGAAACCTAAAGAACTGGAATCATGGCGGAATATGATGTGGAGTCCATGTTGAGAAACATACTAAATGTGCAGAGCTGCGGAGTGCAAGGACTAAAATCGAGAAACACTGCTCTAAATAAATAAATGCAACAGTGTATTTATGGCTTGCGCTTTGGCATTTTCCCTTTGCCTAGTGATCGTTTGGCGCTACTGCAAGTGAGGTGCATATTGCAGAGTCTGGGTCTGGACAGCACATGCGACGACAGTATTATTGTGAAGGAGGTTTGTGGAGCTGTTTCTCGTCGAGCTGCTCAGCTCTGTGGAGCAGGAATGGCAGCGATTGTGGATAAAATCAGAGAGAACCGTGGACTGGATCATCTGGACATCACTGTTGGAGTGGATGGTACCCTGTATAAGCTCCATCCACAGTAAGTGAAGACAGCACTTTACATTAAAATTTGATCAACGTTGGCTTTATACACTAAACTTGACATGTCGTTTTTCATTACAGCTTCTCCACGATCTTAAAGGACACTGTCAGAGAGCTGGCGCCCAATTGTAAAGTGGATTTCATCCTTTCAGAGGACGGCAGTGGCAAAGGAGCGGCGCTGATCACAGCTGTGGCTCGACAGCATCACATACAGAAACAAGAACAGCACTAGACTGACTTCTCTGAAGAGTGCTTTTGTTTGTTTGAAAATAATAATTCACCCCAAAAATAAAAATTTGCTGTTAATTTACTCAACCTCAGGCCACCCAAGAAGTAGATTTTAGCCGAAGCTGTGGTTCTTGGTGAAACAGAGTCAAAACAAAAATAATACCTTTTGGCTCCTCACAATACATTGAGTTCTTATGCTGATGATACACAGGGCAACTTTTTGAGCAATGTTGCTAGGCAACTTTGGGACATGATGCCATAAATGGGCAACCAGATGAGACACAGGGTAACTTATTAGGGCAATGGGTTACAAATACAATATTGTTTCCCATTATTAATAGAAAAGTATCTAAGCAGTATCGCTATGCAAAATTGCACAGCAGCATTGCCCAAAAAGTTGCCCTCTGTATTATCAGCACTAGAAACTAAACATCATTTACAACATTATTACCTTACAGTCAAAACAAACACATTTGCATCAGTAAATTAACAGCAAATTTTTATTTTTGGGTGAACTATCCCTTTAAGACACAGGGTTTCTATAAAGTGATTATACAGACTTATTGAAAGACGACAATCATGAAATCATGCTCACTTTGCTGCTTGCATTTATAATTGTATCTATTTTTTATATAAAAATAAGTCCTTCATGTGACTGATGGAAACATGTTCATTTCTTACTTTTATTATTATGTTTTTTTGTAATGTGTTAATTAGTGCAATAAAGATTGTATAGAGTTCCAGCATGGTTTCACTGTGCACTAGCTCTTTGATGGCCTTTTTTTTTCCTTACTGTCCTTTTGTTCAGATGCAGTGAGTGTTTGCATGGGCAGTCAGAGTGAAAGGCTCTCAGAGGCCAAACTAAAGGGGGTGGTGGACGTGTGCAGTGGAATGTCATGACAGTATGTTGCTCTGATGATGTCTGAGAAGACTGGCAATCAAACGCTCACATTAACACTCTTATTAAGGTCATTTTTGCCTCTGTAAAGGGTTTTGGCACTCACCATGTGAACATGCACGCACACACACAAATATTAATATAAAACAAAAAGAATATAACATATGTTAAGTGTAAATTTTTCTCAGGGCCATTAATGAATCCAGAATCCAAAGAAATATCCAGTGAAATTGTTTATAATGCTTCCAAACAAAATTTTACCAAAGCTCATCTTTTGAGATATCAAGCCCATCTTAAAACTTAAAACATGAGATTTGTGGCTTTGATATTTTTCCTGTTTTTTGTGTTTTTATTTTATTTATTTATTTGATTTTATTGATTTTTTTGTACATTTCTGAGTAAAAATGTTGGGAAAAAATATTCAATATAACATTTCATTTCATCAACATTTCACAATGCATTCAAGATTTACAACAGTTCAAGTTCATTTTGTAATTTCATTTTGTAGGTCTATGCTCAAAAAGTCACAAACAGGTCACAAATGGACTTCATAAAAATAAATTCATACAAACATATTTTAAAACATTATAATAGTAAAACATATTACATTAATTTAACTGAAAACTCTGTCAAATTATAAGCTAAGTTCAGTCTTCTTTTCAATTGTGAAAACAACTAATAAGATTTTATTTAATTTGTTGTTCCATATGGATTACATTTATAGAATTCTTACAATAATTGTATGTCTTTTTATGTTTCTAAAGCTCCAGTCCACATTCATTGCAACTGTAAAAGACTAGTATATAACCGTTTAAAAGTTTGGGGTCAGTAAAATTATAATAAATAGCAAAGTGTATTATGCATTAAATTGATCGAAAGTGAGAGTAAATACATGTTTGTATTTTGTATCTATTTTTATTTCAATTAAATGCTGTTCTTTTTAACATTCTGTTCATAAAAGGAGAAAAAGAAGTGTCAGAAAAACATGAAGCACAACTGTTTCCAACATACGCACCAAATCAGCATATAAAATGATTTGTGATGGATTGTGTAACACTGAAGACTAAAGTAATGAGGCTGAAAATTCAGCCTTGATACACAGGAAGAGTCACATTTTAAAACATATTAAAATGCAATAATTGTAAAATGTTTTTCACAATATTATCATTTTTACTTACAAGTGGAGCTTTGGCCAGGATTGGAGAACTTTCTAAAAACAAAACAAACAAAAAAAACATGAAAAACATCCCTCCTTTTCTGATTTATGAACTATACTGTAATATTTAAACAAACTTTCTGTAATTCTACCGCAACAAAGTAGCAAAATCACTACAAATTCAATGCTAATATAATTACTTTCTTTTAAAATCTCAGCATTGAGTTTTCAAACATATGTGACAGCTTTTCAAAATGTGATTTAATAGAACAATGGTGGATAAAGTTAACACATTTCCCTTTTGTCTTTGCTAATTTAAGCTTCTACGGGATTTAACAAAGCAGTTAAACCAGGCCAGCTCCTGCTCACAAATCCTCATGGAGAAGGGAGGGAAAAGTTTACTCATCGTAATCCTTCCCGCTAATGCTAACTAGCCTCAATGCTGAACAATAGTGCGCTAGTAGAAGCTAGTAGGCATGAACACCAGCACGTCACCATACCTGGACATATTAGCACACGTGCGCTCGGTAGCTTGCGCTTCTTAGATTAGCTACGTAAGCTAACTCTGTTCAATTAAGTGTAATAAACAGACATTTGTGTGGTTACTTTACTTGCAGAACTGATAAAATTCTTTTATTCTGTGACATTGTCTCCCAAGAAAAATTCAAAGTTGACCCCGGTCAGTTGACCGCATCGCTAAAATATACTTAGCATTGTTTGTTTGTTGTATACCAATTAAAAGAAAGTTCAGTATCAGTTTTTTTTCATTGCAGTAGCGTTGTTGGGTTATATAAGAGTACATATTTAATCCGACTTGATCTCAAAAAGCCAACAAGGTCAGCTGACGGTGAGATTCTCTGTCCGGTTTTTTAGGGTAACTTCCTGAATCTTGTGTACTTTTAAAGAACAGGTTGACCATTTAAAATGTTCTCTTCAGCCTTGTATATTTCAGCAAAAGCCCTATGCTAATACAGGATTGAGTTATGCATAATATAAATTAGGTTTATTTGTCCTTTCTGCCATATATTTGTATGCAGTAAAATGACAAATCATTCATCCAGGTTTACAGTTTAAATTCCAGATGGATTAGAGATAATTATAGCAGGTCTAACACACTTTTTTTTGCTTGTGTAAATCATGAGCATTGAATTACTCTTGGCAGAGCATGTTTTGGTTTGCTTCAGCAAGCTAAAGACTTGTTAGATCAAGTTTATTCCTGTTCTTCTACATTTTCTGTTGAGGACAATGTATAATTATCCTATATATGAGTGCATTGTTAAACAGAGGTGATTTTTTTAAACGATACATTCATTCATTCATTCATTCATTTTCTTTTCGGCTTAGTCCCTTTATTAATCTGGGGTCGCCACAACGGAATGAACCGCCAACTTATCCAGCATATGTTTTACGCAGCGGATGCCCTTCCAGCTGCAACCCATCACTGGGAAACATCCATACACACACTCATTCACACACATACACTACGTACAATTTATCCTACCCAATTCACCTATACCACATGTTTTTTGGACTTGTGGGGGAAACCGGAGCACCCGGAGGAAACCCACGCGAACACGGGGAGAACATGCAAACTCCTCACAGAAACGCCAACTGACCCAGCCGAGGCTCGAACCAGCAACCTTCTTGCTGTGAGGCGAACGTGCTACCCACTGCGCCACCGTGACGCCCTAAACGATACATCTCACTATTTAAAAAATAATAATCTAAAAAAACTATTTTTGAGTACTTAAATGCCCTATTTTACAGCATATAATGGAAAAAAATTATCATGATAATTAAGGGTCATCAGTGTCACTAATAACTAATAATTCTGGAAAATGAGGTGAACTGACTTACAAACTCACAACTGATGTTTAATAGAAATTAAGATTTTTTTTCCAACACCTTTTTAAACATACATAGTAGTTTTAATAACTAATTAATAATAACTTATTTATTTGGTCTTTACCATGATGACAGCACATCATATGTTCTACTTATTTTCCAAGATACTAGTACACTTTTCTGTTTCTGTATTTTGTGATTTACAAGTGTTTTCTGTTTATTTACGGATGTGAATTGCATTATTGGACCTTGATCTCTGCTCTGTCAACGTTTGATGTTAAATATTCAACTCTACATTTTAACAAAGTGACTTTTATTGACATTTTAGAAGTTTTAAATAATATAATGTATTATAATAATAATAATAATAATAATAATAATAATAATAATAATAATAATAATAATAACAATAATATAGAGAAATAGGTCTGTAAAATAACAGAAAATGTTCTGGCAGATTATTACAAGGTTTTTGTACCGTAATATACAACACCAACCCAGAAAATATATAATTTTATTAAAAACGTTAATAAAAGTCACTTTTTCAAACTTTTCAAAGTTAAAAATTGTTGGAAGAAAGGTCAAGGTCCCATAATGCAATTAAAAAGCATAAATAAATGGAAAAATAAAAAATAAAAACATGAATCACAAAATACAGAACACTGCGGATTGCAAATATTTTTACAGTGTATTTAGCTTAAACTGCAATTTAAAGCTATAACTAGGTTAATTAGGATAATAGGCAGGTTATTTTAATTAGACAAGTCATTGGACAGCAGTGGTTTGTTCTGTTGCAAATCGAAATACAATATTTAAAAAATGTAATTGAAAAAATTTATTATTATTTTGCTTATTTCAGCCAGACTAAAAGAAAAAAGACATTCTCCAGAAGTAAAAAATTTCTCTCTGTTAAAAATCACGGGAAATATTTTGCTATTAATTTTGTCTTCAACTGTATTCAACAATTGGTTAAAAACAGGCCCATGTCCTTGAAAACAAAGCTGACCTCTGTCATGGTCTCTGCCCGTATGACTTTGCTCATTCATGCATGAAGATTCAAGGTCCTTTAATGGCATGTATAGTTCCATGAAAAACCTTTAACATCAATGTAAACTTTTCATTCTACAGAAGGTTCTTTACAATGGCAAAAAGTTGCTTTAGGCAATGAAATTGTTCTTCACACAAAAAACTAAAAAATATTCTTAAAAAACTGTTCACTAAAATTCTTTAAGGAACCAAAAAATGGTTCTTCTATTGGGATCAATAACCTTTTGGTTTTTCCTGGTACCTTTATTTTGAAGATTGAAGGGGTGTTGCACCTACTGAGTAGGTCATTTGTGTATATTATTATATATTTCCGGTTTTACAGACAAAGTATACACAAACACTCCCAATGAGTAAATCTGCCAGGAAGTGATGTCACTACTCAGCTATGCAAAATATTGCTGGATATTGTGCCCTTGCAGGAATGTAGGATATTTGAATATGTGCCATACAGTGACATTGTTCTGCCTGTACACGTGAATAAAAACAGCTCTATTCCAGGACACTTCCTCTCACTTTGAGTCACCATCAAATATCACAGTCATGAAGGACTTTGATTTCTTTCAAGTGACGCAAATGTTTCTGCATTTCTATTGCAAAAAAATCTATTTCAGGGAAATCAATTTAAATGATACTCAAACAGAAAAACACTCCTGCTCAATAACACAATTCGATTTCAGCCAGCTAATGGATTAATATGTGCTATATGTGTGTTAGAATCTGTGAATGAATGAATTGAGAAGCATCTCGGCTGTGACGTGTCTGAGCTCAGGAAGAGGATGTTAAGCTCTGTGGTCACGTGCTTCAGGGAGGGGGAGGAAGACCGCGTGCCTTCAAGCACGACCCGCTGTAAGCTCATCTGACTGTTACCATCACCCGCTTGCTTACATGGATTTGCCAATTACTGTACCTCCAATGTTTTCCCTGCTGTGACATTCCCCTGAGATTCTGGAAAATGAGCCCTATATGTGACAGTTTTTACAAAAGTTCACCAGAGAATCACTTTTAAATCTACTTCCCTACTACATTCACATTTCATATCTGTCCATCCTTTCATTCGTTCTTCAAACCAATGCATTTTGTATAAATCAACAAGTATCAATCAGTTCATACATTTTTTTATAAAAATGTATTATTTATTGTTATGTCTGTATTTATTATCCAGCATATATTATAGGGTACCATTTTTTTTTTATTCATATGCATTTGATATCAAGCATCTAGCCATTTTTTTTTATTGTAAATATTTTATATGTACAGCAAACAAATGTTTATCACTTTATCTATGTGATCATTACTGTATTTAAAGCCATATACTGCATTTAAAGACACAGTTGGTCTGTTTATTTCATTATTTCATCAGAATTTACATTAAAGGTGTTTTCAGTGTAGGTTACCGCATGTTTTATTTATTCATGTTTTAATACCATTTTTAATAAAGCATTTAATATACAGCATATATAAACCTTTATCAATTGTTTTATTATTGACATGAAAGCATTTAATATTCAGCATGCATCAAAGGATATCATTTATCATTTATTTTAGTACTTAAAAACATTTAATATCCAGCACATATCAAAATATGTTAAATTAGTATTTAATTATTACATCAGAATTAAATGAGTCCATTTTATAGGACTTTTTTTTTATTTTCTGTAATTTTTCTATTATTTTATTATTGTAATAATAGAATTTGTTATGTCCAGTCCATAGGGTTGTATTTTTTCCTTTTTAAAATATCTTTATCAAGTATTTAACATATAATGTTATCAACGGTTTTATTCTTTTTTTAACGATTGATAAAATAGAGTGTGTAAAAATATCAATTTTTTTATTAAAACCATTTTTTATTTATTTAATTTTGATTTAAAAAATAATGTAACCTTATTTTTTTTAAGTATCACAATCTTTTTTTAAAAGAAATTAACTAGTAACTGCAAGACATTGTGAAGACAATTTTTACTCATTCTAATGAGCATTTTAAATGACAATTACATGCCATAATGACATGGAAATTAACAAGGACTTCATTTCCATTGCATTGTGTGTGGCTGTGAATTTTAACATCAACCCTCTCTTGTCCTCATCAATACTCAATCATCAACAGCTGTTCACCCATTTTTAAAGCAAACCCCTCCAGACTGACCTCCTGGTGTCATTTTTTCTTACCATCCTTTTGACCATGCCTTGCTGACAACACCTGAAATGACACCAAAAACCTCCAGCGTATTTCGTCCATCGTCACACACTGATAACGGTCCTGCCACTGCTAGTATAAGAAAACATGCAGCGCTTTGCTCAAACGACCAACCCTATAGCATTACTCAGCACTTTTGCTTCTCCACCCATATCTACCAACCCAGCTTTTAGAGAGCTTAGACAGTACAAAGCAAAGCATTGAGAACGTGCTCTACG
This sequence comes from Danio jaintianensis, assembly GCA_903798115.1. Lineage (NCBI taxonomy): Eukaryota > Metazoa > Chordata > Actinopteri > Cypriniformes > Danionidae > Danio > Danio jaintianensis. The sequence goes on from CAIGQV010003909.1 coordinate 21,605,953, forward strand.
TGCCTCTCAGGTGAAGTGTGCCAAAAAATGAGGAAGAAGAATAACTGAAAAAAGGACTGAAGGGTTAGAACTAAAGTAGGAGGGAGAAAAGCTAGAAGAAGTGCCCTAGGAAGGGGCCGGTCGAACTGCTCTGCCTCACAAGCCTGCTCACAAAGCTCAGCCAATAGGAGGAGAGAGAGTGGGCCGGGCTTGAGCTCTTCCCCATCCTAGCCTCTGTGCTGCATCTCATGCAAGCGCATTATATGCAGCTTGACTTCCTAGGCCGAGTAGAGTCAGACATTGCCGTAGCATTGGGAGGGAACACCCCTACGTGCCGGCTCGCCATTTTACACTAACCCACGCTGCTTCTGGGGCCCAGACCGCTTTTTCCTGCCTCACCGGAAAGGATTGTAAGGCTTTGCTCTTCTTTTCTTCTCTTTTGCTTTTTTACCAAAGAGGTGAAGCAGGATGATAGCGGCACAGCTTTTGGCCTACTACTTCACTGAACTGAAGGATGACCAGGTCAAAAAGGTGAGTTTTTTATCAATTCCTCTTCTCGTATTCGTCTTTAGCAGCATTTCCGACGCATGACAACAGGTGACAGGGGCCTGCATTTTAGAGCCGAGAGAGTCGTGAGATGCGCCTGGTATCACGTCTCTCTCCGGCTGCAGCTTCTATACGTCACACAGAGCGCGACAGTGAGGATGAGAGGTTTACCCTTGCCAGTGACGACACACGGGCCGTCGGGTTTGTGCTGCAATGTCCTTGAAAGGAGGATGTGGGGCGTCAGGGAGCTGCCATGAGGAGAGGAACGATTTTTTTTGTGTGCCTCTGTGTGAACGTGCTTATTGGAGAGTATGGCTCTGTGTGGGGGAAGGTGGTCATGAGCATCTGAAAGCTCCCCTCCCCCGGAGAAAGAGGGTCGGGTTACAACAGCTGACCGACCACATGCCTTTGCCAAAGAGTTTTGACAGGGTTTGAACGTATTGTGGAGGGAGGAAGAGATGTGCAAACAGAGCAGGAATGCATGTGCGCACATGTCTGTTGGTCTCGATTTGAAGATGTGCAGTGTTTATGTTAATGGCATGTTAGTAAAAATAAAAATAAAAACTTGAAGTACATTTTACTGGATCTTAAAAATAAAGGTTTCAACAGACTGTAAAGTTTCAAAAAGAAACTTTTAGTGAATTAAAAGGACCAATTTCTTTTAAATCTAAAGAATCTTTTGTGCAATAAAAATGTTCTCTGGAGGTTGAAGGTTCTGCATGGATCAGTCAATGGCAATAAAGAATCCCCTATTTTCAAGAGTGTCATTCTTTTACTGGTAACACGTCACAATAAGGTTGTATTAGTTAATGTTACTTAATGCATTTAAAAACATGAACAAACAATGAAAAATACATGTATTACAGTATTTGTTCATGTAAGTTAACGTTAGTTAATGAAAATACAGTTCATACAGTTCATTCATTCTTAGTTCATGTTAACTAATGTTAACAAGGATGGATTTGAATGATAATAATGCATTAATAAATGATGAACTGTGATTAATAAATGCTGTACAATATTGTTCGTTATTAGTTCATGTTAATAAATGCATAACTAATGAAACCTTATTATAAAGTGTGACCCTTTTACTGAACTTTACTGTAGAAATAAATAAAAAAATCTATAATCTAAAATAAAAACATCTGATTTTAATACATACAGTGCATCTGGAAAGTATTCATAGCGCTTCACTTTTTCCACATTTTTTTATGTTACAGCTTTATTCCAAAATGGATTAAATTTATTTATTTCCTCAAAATTCTAGACATAATACTCCATAATGACAATGTGAATGTGATTTTTTGAAATTGTTGCAAATCTATTAAAAATAAAAAACCTGAAAAATCACATGTACATAAGTATTCACAGCCTTTGCTGTGAAGCTCTAAATTGAGCTCAGGTAAATTCTGTTTCCACTGATCATTCTTGAGATGTTTCAGCAGCTTAATTGGAGTTCACCTGTGGTAAATTCAGTTGATTGGACATGATTTGAAAAGGCATACACCGGTCTATATAAGGTCCCAGGGTGGACAGTGCATGTCAAAGCACAAACAAAGCATGAAGACAAAGGAATTGTCTGTAGACCTCCGAGACAGGATTGTCTCGAGGCACAAGGCTGGGGAAGGTTACAGAAAGATTTCTGCTGCTCTGAAAGTTCCAATGAGCACAGTGGCCTCCATCATTCGTAAGTGGAAGATGTTTGGAACCACCATGTTTGGACTCTTCCTAGAGCTGGCCGGCCATCTAAGCTGAGTGATCGGGGGAGAAGGGCCTTAGTCAGGGAGGTGATCAATAACCCGATGGTCACTCTGTCTGAGCTCCAGCATTCTTCTGTGGAGAAAGAAGAACCTTACAGAAGGACAATCATCTGTGCAGCAATCCACCAATCAGGCCTGTATGGTAAAGCGGCCAGACGGAAGCCACTTCTTAGTAAAGGGCACATAGCAGCCCGCCTGGAATTTGCCAAAAGGCATCTGAAACTAAATTCTCTGGTCTGATGAGAATAAAATTTAACTCTTTGGAGTGAACGCCAGGCGTTAAGTTCGGAGAAACCCAGGCACCGCTCATCACCAGGCTAATACCATCCCTACAGTGAAGCATGGTGGTGGCAGCATCATGCTGTGAGGATGTTTTTCAGCAGGAGGAATGCAGCAATGTACAGAGACATCCTGAATGAAAACCTGCTTCAGAGTGCTCTTGACCTCAGACTGGGGCGACGGTTCATCTTCCAGCAGGACAATGACCCAAAGCACACCGCCAAAATATCAATGGAGTGGCTTCATAACAACTCGTTGAATGTCCTTGAGTGGCCCAGCCAGAGCCCAGACCTAAATCCTATTGAACATCTCTGGAGAGATCTGAAAATGGCTGTACACCATCACTTCCCATCCAACCTGATAGAGCTTGAGAGGTACTGCAAAGAGGAATGGGCAAAAATTCCCAAAGACAGGTGTGCCAAGCTTGTGGCATCATATTCAAAAAGATTTGAGGCTGTAATTGCTGCCAAAGGTGCATCAACAAAGTATTGGGCAAAGGCTGTGAATACTTATGTATATGTGATTTTTCAGGTTTTTTATTTTTAATAAATTTGCAACAATTAAAAAAAATCTTTTTTCACATTGTCATTATGGGGTATTGTGTGTAGAATTTTGAGAAAATAAATGAATTTAATCCATTTTGGAATAAGCCTGTAACATAAAAAAATGTGAAAAAAGTGAAGCGCTATGAATACTTTCCAGATGCACTGTATCTACATAATACATAACTGTAAAGAACTAAAATTTCCTGAAAATATAAAAATATCTTAATGTATACGTACTGATATGATTTTTTTTAAGTAAGCCTTGTAATATGGGATAAATAATAAGTGACCTATAATTAATAAAGGTATTAAGATATACTGTGCTAAATATTTTATATGGTACAATTTTAAAAATACCCGCATCCATTTCATTAAAGGGATAGTTCGCCCAAAAAAGAAAAGTCTGTCATCATTTACTCACCCTTTCTTCCCATTCTTGTCTTAGGACAATTTTAAAAAGCTTTTTTGATCCACTTCAAATGTTGACTAATGTATATTTTCAATAGATTTGATAAGCATATTTTAAACATTTAAATTTTGATTTTCTTTATTTCTATTTTTTACTAAATACAGCTCGCCTTTATTGCTTCTCTGTTTTGAGTAAATTCTCATTTGTGTTTTACTTTATAAACGCTTAATAACATGACTTAAAATATTGTAATAATATTATACTTTAGAGCATTCATGTGCAAAAAAATTACGGTCAATTGAAAATATGTTGAAGTACAATGTATGTTTCCTATTCTTTTTTTTCAGAAGTTGTAATTCACTTTAAATTTATTTTAGATTTATTTCAATTAAGTAAAATGTTTTTAATAGTTCTAGTCAACAATAACACAGAAGCACAAGAGGTGACAGTTGTGTTGTGTAACATGGTTACTATAACAACATGTAAGGCATGACCAGCCAAAACGAAATCCATATCCTGTGACTCAGCTGTGCACCTGGGTCCTGCACTCACCTGATAAGACCTTTATGACCCTAGATGTCATACATATAATTTGATTATAACGCCTATTCGTCACAAATGTGGTTACAGGAAGTTGGTGAATATACTCTAACAGTACAGATAAAGCCATCGTTCCCCTCGCCCTCATTTAGACTCTGTTTGTTTTGGCAGCTTTACAACTACTCTGATGTTTTTATGAGGAAGCTGGATGTTACTCATGCCAGTTACGCAATGACCTATTTTACACACTCTACTAGAACTGTGGTAACAAACTAAATTCAAGAACTTGAAAAAAGACAATGTAAATACATTAAAACTTCCCTAAAGGGATTGTTCAACAAAACATAAAAATTTACTCACCATTTAATGGGCATAGCTTTCTTACTTCTGTTGAACACAGAAGATATTTAGAAAAATGTTGGAAACCAAACTGTTGCCAGTAGCCATTGACTAAAGCTTAGTTTACACAAGAGCATTTTCATTGTAAAACATAGGAGATTTGTTGTGGTTAAGCCTGGCATCCACACTACTCCGGTATCGTCAACCCATGAAAAGGGAACACTTTGAAAACACTAAAGACCTTGTTTTAGTTTGGAAATGCTAGTGTTCAGTTTCAGTATAGACAGACTGAAACACAAACTTTGAAAACTTCTGTGTTCAAAAGAAGAAAGCAATTGGTACAGGTTCTGTACTTCATAATAACCTGTACTTTATATTTTTGGATAAACTATCCCTTTAAATGTTAAAATATCCCTTTAAATACATATTTGCATATAGTTTGAAAGATTAACTTTAAAATATTTCTAATTTAAAAAATATTTTGCACTAAACTACATTCATTCATTCATTCATTAATTTCCTTCAGCTTAGTCCCTTAATTCATCAGGGGTCACAACAGCTTTATGAACCGCCAACTTATCCAGCATATGTTTTACACAGCAAATGACCTTCCAGCTTCAACCCAGTACTGGGAAACATCCATACACACTCATTCACACACATACACTACCGCCAATTTAGTTTATTTAATTCACCTATACTGCATGTCTTTGGACTGTGGGGGAAACCGGAGCACCCGGAGGAAACCCAGTGACCTTCTTGCTGTGAGGCGACAGTGCTAACCACTGAGCCACCATGTCGCCCTATAAAATAAATTATATAAATTAAATAAAAATGTATAATTAAATGTTTAATTATGCACAATGGTGTGCTAGATGGTGTATAATCAATAATATCACACTATACTCATCATCAGCCACATAAAACCTAGAAAGTACTGTATGTTATTCAATCTCTTCCAGTAGACTGATTACTAATCAATATATTATACATTTTCATCATACTTTACAGCAACAAATGCAGACCAATGAACAACATGTTGCATGCTAATGTAAATAAGTATTTCAGCAATAGCATCTCAGTCAGACGCCAGACTAAACTTCTCATTTGCTAAACACACACACACTAAAGACGTTACCATGAGTCAGCATATGCAGAAGCAGGTGCTTATGTTTACACATTTAATTCACTCTCGTTCCATTAGACTTGATTGAAACATCTTCCACTAACCGTTTTCTTGATGAATAGATTCTGTGTTTATAAGCGAAACTGCCCATAGGTTTCTGTCTGTATATTCACGGACCATATATTTCAAGGACTCACTGACCTAGCCAGCTTGACCACATTCATCACATTCATCTATATCGATTACCCAAAATCACCTGGGAGCTTTGTGTGCAAAAAGCAAAGGCCGAAGGTCATTTTCTACAATAGCAATCAAAAATGTGGGGTCAGTAAGATTGAAAGAAGTCTTTCATGCTAAACAAGGCTTTATTTATTTTGATCAAAAAGTGTAACATGGTCCATCAGAAATCATTTTAATATGCTGATTCGCTGCTCAAGATCATTGTCATTGTTAAAAACAAAATAAGTCCTTTTTTTATCAACTGAATATATCTCTGATAAATATCAACATTTACTGATCCCAAAATGTTGAATGGTAGAATAAATAATGTCTTCTAAAGTTACAGTGTTTATATCCGAAATTCAACAACATTTTTCTGACTGCAATGTCACTTTGTGTCCATTTGTATAGATTGACAAATACTTGTATGCCATGCGGTTCTCTGACGAGACGCTGCATGATATTATGGCTCGCTTCCAACGTGAAATGGAGAACGGATTGGCAAGAGACACCAACCCGACAGCCACTGTCAAGATGCTGCCCACCTTTGTAAGGTCAATTCCTGATGGATCAGGTGAGTGCCTTTTAAGAATATTCAGATTGTTGTATTTGCAGTGGTGTTCATCTCAAAACAAACGCTTTAGACTTGATAGGCCTTTTATTTTCAAGCATTAACATTTTCACATTTATCTGGCCTACGACATTGAAAATTCTGTACCTATTTAATCTTGTACCTATTTAATTACCTTTTTGTTTGTTAACTCTATACAGTAAAATTCCATTCATTAACATCGGTTAATTTGACTATAGTAAATCTAATGACAACTACAAAACATTTTTATTTATCTTAAGTAATATTAATTTTTTATTTAATTAATGCCTAATATTATATTACAATTAAAAGTCATAATCATTTGAAGTGGAATTAATAACTAATAAAATTCTGCTGTAGTTTTTATTAACTTTAACATATAACTGTAATATGGCTATTTTTAACTGCTGATTTTAATGCATTACCTAGCCTTTACTAATGAGTTTATTGTAAAGTGTTACTTTATCATCATTTTACATTTTAATTTGTTCAAAAGATTTATTTACTCTGAACATATACACACAATAAAGCAATTCTGCTTATTATATCTGCTAAAAAAATCTTTTTTACGGATTGGGTCAATGTCGTGATAAAAGCTTCAGCAATTAATCGCAACAAGAAAATTTTATTTACCAGCAGAAGCCTAAATAAAAGACTAAGAATCAGCCTGGGCTTCCCTCACAAGTTTATGTCAAGCAAATAGTGGAGTCTGCAGTTCTGTCTGTCAGGGCAAATCAGTCTTAAAAAGAAATGTCAGTTTACTTCATTGTGATTCTTTTAAATGCTTTGACAAAAAAAGAACAATAAGATTGACCAACATACTAGTTTTTAAATCCTAAAGGACAGATGCTTACATTTGAAATAATGGTGTAGTTCACACCCCTAAAAATATCTGTCATTATTTATTCAACTTCCACTCGTTCCAAACATGTTTCGTTTGTTTCTTCTGTTGATCACAAAATAAGATATTTTGAAGAATAGTAGAAACCAGCAGCCATCGACACTCATAATATTATTTTTTCCAACTATGAACGTCAATTGCTGCTTTTTTCTAACATTCTTCAGAATATCTTGTTTAGCGTTCAACAGAAGAAAGAAACTCATATAGGTTTGGAGGGTGACTAAATGGTTAGTGGATTCATTTTTTGGGGGGTGAACTATCCCTTTAATGCTTTCATTGAAATGAGTTTTAGTTGTACCCGTTAGAGATTTTACAAGTGAATTTGGGGTAAATTACAACCTCAGAAGTTTTTCGACAAAGGCTATACTGTATGCAAGGTGTTTAAAAAAAACTTGTTTAATCAGTATTGCTGCAATTTTTTTTCTTACCACAAAGAGCTGTAATTTCAGCAGTCAGATAACTGATTTTTAACAAAAAAATTACATTTTAGAAACAAACCTGTTGTGAGTTTCAAGGCTGTTAATCAATTTTAAACGCCTTTGTTGTTTGCAAAAATTCTACTTGCCAAAAGGTTTTACATTTGTTTCCAAAGTTTTTATTCACCTCATTAAACCATAAAGCACACAGTCTTGTTTATATGAATTGTTATTTTCATATAAATCTTTCTAATCAAAGTTTGCAACGCTGTGATTCTCCTCACAGCTTGTTGCTTTGGTTCATGACTTATAACACTTTAAAAAAGACTTTTTAAAATTCCTTGTAAGAAAAATGAATGGGCAAAATACTTCCAAAACTAGAACTTGGGCTGCACAGTGGTGCAGTGGGTAGCACGTTCGCCTCACAGCAAGAAGGTCGCTTGTTCGAGCCTCGGCTGGGTCAGTTGGTGTTTCTGTGTGGAGTTTGCATGTTCTCCCCGTGTTCGCGTGGGTTTCCTCCGGGTGCTCCGGTTTCCCGCACAGTCCAAAGACATGCGGTGTAGGTGAATTGGGTAAGCTAAATTGTCCTTAGTGTATGAGTGTGTATGGATGTTTCCCAGAACATATGCTGGATAAGTTGGCGGTTCATTCCGCTGTGGCGACCCCAGATTAATAAAGGGACTAAGCCGTAAAGAAAATGAATGAATGAATGAATGAATGAATAATATTTGGCCTCCTCAAATGCATTAACTATGCAAACTTAATTACAGCATATAGCACGTGAAATCTATTGCCAAATGACCCAATATTGAACCGATTTCCCCCATGTCACAACACATTCAGAGCTGCATCGACATGTGCTCCTGCCTTTCTACGTGCCCTGCAGCATCCAACCAAAAGCATGTAGAGTTACATCACGGATTATATGAGCTGTAATCCCAGTCTGATTGGCATGTGAGAGTTGACTTCAGTGCAATTCATCAGCATTCATACGTTTGTTTAAGAATGGAAGATCCTCTGCTCTTGAATCAACTAAGTAATTCAAAGCGATTATAACAATATGGACATAATAGACCCGATCGATTTTGCATCTGCATCAATAATACATCCATCACTGCCGTGTGTAGTTTATTATTTTAAACAGCATACATATATCAAGTCTAGAATAGCTTGTCAAAAGCAGATACTCAGTTCTAAGGTACTGGACACTCCAGTATAAGCAATGCTAAATATAGATTCTGACCTCTTAACATCTCAATGAAAAAATGCCAGAGTGTTTACAGCAGGTCTGCTGCACACTACTGTATATGAAAATGTCCACCAGTAAACAGTCACCTGCATTTGAAAGAAATGGGTTTGATTTCTAGTGCTTTGCAACAATTATAATTGTCCTAAAACATGTCTTATGTGAGATTTAATAGTATTCTAGAGAAAAATGCAATCATATATTCTGTTGGAGTATCCAATAGCTTTTGAAAACTGAGCCTTTCTCGAGAATCGTCTAAAGATTTTTCTTTTTCATCAACACTTGAGTCTGTATTCTGTTTTCTCTCTATATACAAACTTGCTGTATCTAATCCTTAATCTCTTTTACATATATTTTTATGTCTCTTTTACTCTATTCTGAATATATATATATTTAAATAAAAAATTATGTTGATCTTCTAACACTAGCAAACCCTTTTTATTTTTTATTTTTTTTTATTATTATATAAATACATAAAAAACGTAATCTAACATTCTAACAATGAGTAAGTTTACATGGACACCAATAATCCGATATTAACACGATTAAGACAATACTCGGATTAAGAGTCTACCATGTAAACAGCGAATTTCGATTTATTTAATACGATTCAGGTCATAATCAAACTAAAGAGAAATCGAATTAAGACATGTGGAGTACGCCGATTTTAGTCTCATTATTGAAGTGCAGTACAGACATGTAAACACCTTAATCAAACTATTACCATCGTGTAGGGCTTTCGCCGCATTTTGTGACAGGACAGCCTATACACACACGGCTGTTTGACACTATTCTCTGCACCTACCGCCGAGAAGGACCACAGACACCTGCATCACGAAATACGGAGGGTTTTTTTCCCATACGGCGTGCGGTATCAAATTCCATCAAAACAACACTCTTCCAGCAGTTCCTAGCATCCAATATCTCGTTTGTCACAGGGGGCATGCATGAAATGTTCCTGAATGAAAGTGAAAGTGCCAAACTGCAGTTAAAGTCGACAAATTAAAAATGAAACACCAGAAATTACATGAAACTCTGCAGGAAACATGGATGGTGTGGTGACGCAATGACGTTAATCGAATTATGTGCTATAACATGTAAAACGGATGAAAGGAACAGTTAAAAAGCAACTCATGTAAATCCCTTAATCATATTATTGTCTTATTCAGATGAAAAGGCAAATAATTCGACTACTGATGTCCATGTAAACGTAGTCAATGACACTCTCTAATCTATTTTGTAAATTGCTTTAGATTAAAGAACCTGCCAGATGATTAAATGTTAGGTGTAGTGTAGCTTTAATATCTGTACTCAGCTCTCATTTAAACAATAATGTTTTCCAGGAATGGTTAAATATTATTATTTTAAATGTGATAACAAGTACGGGGAACTCTCTCCTCAATAAATGTCTATTTTACTGCTTTTTAACCCTTTATCTGGCTTCATTGGAATTAATTACAATTTTTTTTAAGCCATAAAAAATCAAAAGTCTTGTAATAGCCCCCAGTAACACTCCAGGATTTTACCAATGAGTATTTCAATGAGGGCCTTATAAAGGGTTAATAGCTAGTTACATAGTTTTGGGGGTTAATTTTAGGTATGGGATATGATTAAGGAATGTAGAATATAGTCATCCACAACAAGGCATTAATACGTGCTTTATAAGGTCTAATAAACAGCCATGTGCAAGCTATTAAACTAGTTAAAAACAGGAAATGGTCTCCATACGAAAGTGTGACCTTAAATTACATATTAAGATATCAAAAATTGAGTCAAAAAATAGAATACACTTAGTTTGCTGAATCAGTTTTGCCTTACATTCAATGACTACTGCTGTGCAATTTCAGTTAACTGACCTTTCTAGACGATGCTGAGTTTACAGTATTCAAAATCTCCACACTAGCAGACAGCTTATTTCCAACCTAGAAACAGAAGACGACAAGAAAAAAAAGCCATTTGATTTTCAGTGTTGCTTGGCAACAAGCACTGCACAGAATATCGACAATCTGGACACGTCAAGGAGCTTTGAAAACCAAGAAAGACATTTACTGAGAGCATTTCTGACCTAGTGCAAACATCTCTCTCTCATTGCTCTTTCTGTTTATTCTAATGTATAAACAGACATGTTAATCAGTATTCTATTACACACATTTGCTGAAGAATTCGTTGTGAGGATTCATGGCTAAGTGGGTTTTCTCGCTGTAAGAGGGCTACTTGGGTTGATTTGTCTTCGTCTTTGGCCAGCTCTGTAAAGCATTCCTGATAAATCCCCCTTGGTCACAACCAAAATAAATGCTGATGCACCGTCTCACTATCACATGAATGGCACACTATAACCAGTTAACTTTCTGCCATGGTGTCATATGCTTAACAGAATCTGTGCCCTTTAGGTAGCTTAATAAAGCAATTCCCCGATGGATCATTATTATTATATACAGTTAAAGGGATAGTTCACCCAAAAAATTAAATTCTGTCATCATTTACTCTCCCTTCACTTGTTCAGAACCTGTTTGAGTTTCTTTCTTCTGTTGAACACAAAAGAAGATATTTTGAAGAGAGATGAAAACCTTTTACCATTGACTTCCATAGTAGAAAAAACAAATACTATGGAAGTCAATGGTTTTCAACTTTGATCAAAATATCTTCCGTTGTGTTGAACAGAATAAAGAAACTCATGAAGATTTAAAACCACTTGAGTGAGAGTAAATCATGAGTAAATTAATGTATAATTTTTGGGTGAACTATCCCTTTAAGCATCATTAAAGAGTAGCTCAATCAAAAACTTTAATTCTGTCATTATTTACTTATTTAAAGTACAGCACAAACAATGTCTGCACACATATATATACTGTATATGCTTCATTAAAAAATTATAAAAAGCAAGCTTTCGACCATCTTCTTCAGGAAAAAAAAAAGATTTAATGCAACATTTCGGCTGTCAGGTTTTCATGGTCAAAACTTTGCATAAATTTTTTTTTTTATGAAGCAGACATATCATATTTACAGATTCCTGGTATGTGTGGCCCTCTTTGGCCTTTTTTGAGCAATTTTGATCATTATCATTTCATTTTGGCTTAACTCTCCATCCCTTCAACATTAATGATTTCTTTAAATCACTTACAGAAAAAGGAGATTTCATCGCACTGGATCTGGGTGGTTCTAATTTCCGTATTCTGCGTGTAAAAGTGTCTCATGAGAAGAAACAAACAGTGCAGATGGAAAGTCAGATATATGAGACTCCAGAAGACATCATCCACGGCAGTGGATCACGGGTACACGACCACTTCTTCACCCACCTGAAACCATAACAAAACATTACGGGGACTATAGCAAATGTTGAAAATGGGGAACTGGGCATATTAATTACGACTGAACAACTTTAGTCTTTTGGATGGTGCTTCATCTTCAGAGCAAGCCATTCAGATTTTGTGTAAAATATTCCTTGCTCCATTCAGTAAATCTCATTATTATTTCTTGCAGTTGTTCGACCATGTTGCAGAATGTCTTGGAGACTTTATGGAGAAACAAAAAATTAAAGACAAGAAGCTTCCTGTGGGCTTCACGTTTTCATTCCCTTGTTCACAAAGCAAACTGGACGAGGTAAAGGAGAATCATATTCCATTATATTCCTTGTTCTACTATGTCACAGATCAAATTTACACAACTGAGATGAATATTTTCTTGAATGCTGTTAAACAATTTTTTTTGTTCTTTTTTGTATTTTTACAGGCTGTTTTGCTGACATGGACGAAACGCTTCAAGGTCAATGGAGTAGAGGGAATGGACGTAGTAAAGCTTCTGAATAAAGCTATTAAAAAACGTGGAGTGAGTATTATCAAGTCATTCTTTCATTGATTTATTTTTTTAAAGAGGGATTCAATGGTTAAATAATGTACTTACAGGACTATGATGCAGATATAATGGCTGTTGTCAATGACACTGTTGGAACTATGATGACCTGCGGATTTGATGACCAGCGCTGCGAAGTCGGCATTATCATAGGTAAAATAATAATAATAATATCTCCTAATTCCAATTTCATCTGACTTTGCACCTATATATTATTAAAACACCCCATTATGGTGTTTCTGGTACTGCCTTCTATGTGTAATTTAATATAGCCTTTTGTGAATGTGTACAGTAGGTGGGCAAACTTTCAAAAATCAAACTGCACAATAATTGGGGTTATTGTGGCACAAACATCAGAACTAATTCTGAACTGCCTAAAATGAGATGTCAATAATTCAACTAATTCTAACTTTATGCTCCAAGTAACAAATTTAAATGATATCAATCTATGGTCTACGTCTATGAGAGGCCTGGGTAAGTTTGTTTCTGTGAAGATGCTGCATTCTTTGCCATTAAATCAATTCTACTTTCCAAAGACCAAGGAGTCAATCTCAGATTTTCACAGCAAAACAGATGCCATGGTTAATGTTCTTATCACTGTGTTTACAAGAAGTTGAAATTCAGAAATGGTAATTTGCATTTAGTTTCTGACATGCACTCAAAGCAGTAGACCAATCACAATATTCTGGTCCATTTGACCAATCAGAGCACAGCAAGCTCTCAGAATGGTGGGCTTTAGAGAGACTGACTACTTGACTTTTTTTGTCCTTGGATGGATGTAAATCTATTGAAGGACACATTAAAAATGAAATAAGAGACCTTTAAAATAGCATAATAGGGTTAAATGAGTTCAAATGTAGAGTTTTAAAGTTGAATCTAGCTTTTTTGCTCTCAGTAATTCATTCATTCATTCATTTTCTTTTCGGTTTAGTCCCTTTATTGATCTGGGGTCGCCACAGCGGAATGAACCGTCAACTTATCCAGAATATGTTTTACGCAGCAGATGCCCTTCCAGCCGCAACCCATCACTGGGAAACACCCATACACTCCCATTCACACACATACACTACGGACATTTTAGCTTACCCAATTCACCTATAGCACATGTCTTTCGACTTGTGGGCGAAACCCACGCCAACACGGGGAGAACATGCAAACTCCACACAGAAATGCCAACTGACCCAGCCGAGGCTCGAACCAGCGACCTTCTTGCTGTGAGGCGACAGCGCTACCCACTGCGCCACCGTGCAGCCTGCTCTCAGTAATATTAAAGAATAATAATTTCCTGATATTCCTGAATATTCTGATGTGCTCAATCAAAGCTTCTGGCTTCTTGAACATCTGCAATGACATATGCTGCTGTAATCCCTCAGGTACCGGCACTAATGCTTGCTACATGGAGGAGCTCAGACACATGGACATGGTGGAGGGAGATGAAGGCAGGATGTGTATTAATACTGAATGGGGGGCATTTGGAGACGACGGCACATTGGAGGACATCCGGACTGAGTTTGACAGGGAGATTGACCGAGGATCCCTCAACCCCGGCAAGCAACTGTAAGCACCCAGAATTTTTAAATGTTGGAGAAAACTCATTTTATAGTAACTTTTCAGGAGGTAAAAGTGAGCGTTGGCTGTTTGTCAGGTTTGAGAAGATGGTGAGTGGGATGTACATGGGTGAGTTGGTGAGGCTGATCCTGGTCAAAATGGCTAAAGAAGGCCTGCTATTTGAAGGCCGCATCACACCAGAGCTGCTTACAAAAGGAAAAATCGAAACCAAGCACGTTTCTGCAATTGAGAAGTAAGTTTGTTTTATTACTATTCCCTTTATAACGACAATATACTATATATATATACATACATACACTTAATTGTCATTAACTGCTTTTCTTAAATGTTTTAAGGCATAATAAAAAATTTAAAATAATATTATTAAAACTATTATTATAAAATTAACTTTAAAATTTAATTCAAGTTTTTTCTATCAATAATCATCTAATTTTCATTTAAAAATCATACTTAATTCTTATTTAAACAATGGAAGCAATCTTTAGTTTTATTAACATAAAAACAATACAAAATAAATAAATAAAATAAATAAGTTACATCATATAAATGTATATGCATATTAGATAATAAATGTCAGTGATGTTAGTAAATAATTTTTTTTTTACATTCATCAGGAGACAAAAACAGATGTTTTCGCCTCAAAGCCTTCCTCAGTAAGAATCCTTCAATCTCACTCTTTTTCTTATAGGAGCAAAGAAGGACTTACCAAAGCCAAGGAGATTTTGACACGCTTGGGTGTAGAGCCATCTGAGGACGACTGCATTGCTGTGCAGCACGTTTGCGCCATTGTCTCTTTTCGCTCTGCTAATCTAATTGCTGCCACTTTGGGTGCAATCCTGACACGTCTGAAGGACAACAAGAACACCCCACGTCTCCGCACCACCGTGGGCATTGATGGCTCCTTATACAAGATGCACCCACAGTGAGTACTACATTCATCATTTTTAAAATCAGACTCAAACATGACTTATTACTAGTAATTGCACGTCGCAAGCAAGTCATTAAAGAGGGATTTAAGAATATATCTGCAGGTGCGTGTGACACTCTGGAGAGCACTGAACCCGCTAAAGGGCTTTTGAGACAAAGGCGAGCTCTATTAATATACACTGAGTAGGTTTCCATAGGAGCAGCTGTGCCTCAGTTTGTTGTGACATACTCAGTAACCTTCTCTGGACACTAAACTAGACATTAAAAGGTCACAGAGATCAGTTGAAAGATACATGATTAAATTAGAGCTTATATCACATGAATTCCTATGCCACCCATGTCACGTATTCACAACAATTCACAGGCCTCTTTTAATGTCAGGGTAGACAGTAAGTCTTTAAATATAAAACCTTTAGACTCAGTGAAACCTGAGAGTGGTTTAGGAGAATGAGACAGGGCTATAAGACAAAACGTCATGACAAACACTGTCCTTCAAATGACTTTAACAACTATGGTTATCAGATAAATTATCCTTCAAACTAAAGCTTTAAAATATATATAATAACTGATCAATTTATGTATTGCTTGACATTTATTTATATTACACATCACTTTGAAATACTGAATTATTTTTGGTGAATGTCTGCATTCTAATTGGCCCTTCAAACAGTACATGTTTTTCCATTCCACTGTGCTACTTTCCCATAAGTTTATATATAAACACAAGCTAGATGTGTTTGATCATTGCTTTTCCATGACAGGGTTCTAAAAACATAATGCCTAAAGGGATAGTGGATCTAAAAGTGATAATTTACTCACTATTTACTCACCCTTAGTTGGTTCCAAACCTTTATGAGATTTCTTCCTTCTGTTGAACACAAATGAAGATATTTTGAAGAATGTTAGGAACCGGTAACCATTGACATCCATAGTATGAACCAACCACTATGAATATCAATGGGATTTTTCCAAACATTCTTCTAAATATCTTGTTTTGTGTTCAACCGAAAAAAAAAATTAACAAATGTTTGGAACCTAATAAAGGGACTAAGCCGAAAAGATAGAAAGAATGAAAGTTTGGAACCACTTGTATGTGACTAAATGGTGAGGAAATTTTCAATTTTGCAAAAACTATCCCTATAAGTGAAAAGGATTTAACCTTTTCAAAAGCTTGTCTCGCAGCCTTGTGTTTTTTCCTAATTACACTGCCCACTTTTTTCTTTAAGCTTCTCAAAATCTAAATTTTTTAAAATGACACTTAAGCTCACATTTTAAACATATCAGTGGTCATTCTCACAGAACGTGTTTTTGCCACCTGCAGTCAGGAAAAACTCAACTTTTTATTTATGCAAAATATATAGATTTACGAAACAAAATAAAAGTTGAAATGAAAAGAGTGTGGCATAAACTGGCTAACAGAAAGATTCCGTGTAAATCCCCTCACAGAATGACAGTCTGTCTAGAAATGCAATGGTACCTCATGTGAACCCACTGAATCTGTTTCTGCCAGATATTCCCGTCGGTTGCACAAAACGGTGCGTCGTCTGGTGCCAGAGTCTGATGTTCGCTTCTTACTGTCTGAGAGTGGAAGTGGAAAGGGAGCTGCACTGGTGACAGCCTGGGCTTACCGGTTGGCGGACCAGACGCGTCAGATTGCAGAAACCCTGGCAGAGTTCAGATTGACCAAAGACCAGCTGCTGGAGGTGAAAAAGAGGATGAGAACTGAAATTCAGAATGGACTGAGCAAGAGCACCCAGAACACAGCCACCGTCAAAATGCTGCCCACATATGTGCGGAGTACCCCTGATGGATCAGGTAAGAAAAGACATTGAAAATGATTTTTCCTAAAAATAAGGCACCCAATCCACAGGAATCCTAAAAATCCAATGATATCTCATATATGTAATCTGATTTTGTTCTCAGTAAAAAAAATTACATAATTACACTCAGCAAAATCCATTCATGCATCATGTTTGAAAACCACCAGCTCCTCTACTACAATTTTTTTTATCCCTGATGAATTGCATCATAGTATAATCCCATGCTTAGTCCACTCCATACAGGTATATGACATGTTTTGTATCACTAATAGTGAATTAAGATTAAAGTTTTTAAGGTCGCGTGGAATTAAAATTTAAAAGTTTTGTAAGGTGTAGTATCATTATGCTAGTTTTATGGATATCTGTAAGCTAATGTGCTCCAAAACAGTGACAAAATTTCCTATTAGAAGATACAAACCTGATATAAACATCCAAAGCTTGCAGTTTGTCACTTCGCCTAGTTTGTCACTTCGCCTAAATGATCAATGATTTTCATACTCATACTTCATTTTCTCTTCAAATATTTACCAATCAAATGCTCTCTAGTATCTGACATGTCCCGCCCCCTTCAAGAGACTTCTCATATGTATTTCATTTGATGTGCTTGAGCTCAACCACTCTTTCTGGCAGTGCTGTGTTAAAACAAAACACTACTGGCTGTTTTTTAGCACGAGCTACTCTCACTCTTACACTCTCACTTTGTGTTTATGTTGAGATTATGTCAAACATTAAATAAAAATGCACGTTTCAAAGCACTTCACAGGACCTTTAATATCTAGCTTATTAAGATGAGTTAAGAATAGAGGATCCAGATAGTCTTACCATCAGACAAATGCGCAGAGAACACACAACTATCAAAATTCACAATTATGGCAATAAAGGATTTTAGAACATTGTTGTGTGCAGCAAGATTGATGATAATTTCTTTTTTTATACAGAAAATGGTGACTTTTTGGCTCTGGATCTTGGAGGTACAAATTTCAGAGTGCTTTTGGTAAAGATTCGCAGCGGCAAGAGAAGAACTGTTGAGATGCATAATAAAATTTATGCCATTCCCATAGAAGTAATGCAAGGAACTGGAGAGGAGGTTTGTAGTCATTATGGCATATTTACAAGTTGTTAAATTCGACACTTACACACACACACACCTGGAGTCAGTAACATGTTATATTTAGAAAGTTTTTTTTTTTAGATCATAAATTACAGTGACACATTTAAAAAAATCTATTTCAAATAAATGCTGCCTCCTATTAATCAAAGAATCCTGAAAGTGTCTGCAAAATAATTTCCAACATTGACAATAACAAGCACCTAATTAACATTTAAGACTGATTTCTAAAGAAACGTGACAGAATAACTGGGCTAATGAAGTTGAAAATTCAGCTTTGCCATCACAGAAAAACAAAGAAAACAATATATTAAAACAAAGAAATTCTATTTTAAATTGCACAATATCACTGTTTTACTGTAGTTACAATCAAATAAATACAGCCTTGTAACTTGTAAACATAAAAGTCTGCTATTTAGAGGAATTTGATATGCATTTTTTTAATGGCTTTTAATTACTATGATGGCGGTTCATCCCGCTGTGGCGACCCCAGATTAATAAAGGGACTAAGCCGAAAAGAAAATGAATGAATGAATGAATAATTACTATGAACTAATGTGCATCTTTATATAAATATACTATGCAACAGTAATTGATGTTATTTCTGTTCCACACCATCTGCAGCTCTTTGATCACATTGTGTATTGCATATCTGACTTCCTGGACTACATGGGGATGAAGAACGCCCGTCTGCCTCTGGGCTTTACCTTTTCTTTCCCCTGCAGACAAACTAGTCTTGATGCGGTGAGCTGCCATTTTGCTTCCTTTTTAGTGTCATTTGCTTAATTAACTGTTTTATTATGAATTATTTTCTGAAATCCTGATTATTTTCATCCTTTGATGGACACAGGGACTCTTGGTAAATTGGACAAAGGGCTTTAAAGCCACAGACTGTGAAGGTGAAGATGTTGTCGGCCTTCTGAGAGAGGGGATCAAAAGGAGAGAGGCGAGTTTTAAGACTACAAAATCAGTTGAATTTTAAGTCTAGATATCTTGAGCCTTGTTACTTTGGCTGTGAATTACAAATTGTTCATGCGCGGTTAATGTTTTTGTCTGCTATTTTATGCACAGGAGTTTGATTTGGATGTTGTAGCCATAGTAAATGACACAGTGGGTACAATGATGACCTGTGCATATGAAGAGCCCACGTGTGAGGTTGGGCTAATCGCAGGTAAAAAATCCATACTATTCTATTCATTATTACACAGTCTTATACATTATGTAACGTTTGGCTATTTATAACTAAAATTTTTAAGGAAAGACACAGCAGGCAAAGTTTTTCATGCATCTGTCAATTTGAGATTTGTGCCTTTTCAAAACATCCAAAATACACGTTTAAAGTTTATTTCATTGCACTTTATTAATTTGTGTCTGTGGATTTCAATATTTATAAAGGCGGTTTTCTCAGAAAGAGCAGTGAGTCATAATTCTCCACTCCAGCACCATTTACATACACCAAACTCTACAATTGTATTCATATCTATATTCTGAATGTTTTTACAGAGGAATATGCTCATACATAATTTACCTGATTATATTCCTGATTATTAAATGACAATTAAATCTTTGAAATTAAAATATTTTAAAAAATAAAATATTTTAAATATATTCCCCCCAAAAATGGTGAAAGTATGGTGAGCACTATCAGTTATTTTGTTACCTTAAACACCAGCAGTGTCTTGCCTTAAAGAATGTTATTTTTATTTATTTATTAATGTTAGATTTGAATGTTCAAATTATCATATGTGTGATTTTAGGAACGGGCAGCAATGCCTGCTACATGGAGGAAATGCGAAACATCGAGACGGTGAACGGAGAGGAGGGCAGGATGTGTGTGAATATGGAGTGGGGAGCATTTGGAGATAATGGCTGTCTAGATGACATCCGGACAAAGTATGATGACGCTGTGGATGACCTCTCCCTCAACGCCGGCAAACAAAAGTGAGCAGTTTTACCCAGTCAAGAGTTGAGGAAAAAGAAACAGATGTAGCAGGTGCAAATGCTTTATTGTAAGGAAGTGAGTCTTGATGTGATGAGGTATCTACGGTTTGTTACTGAAAATGGAAAAACTTTAAGTAGTGTTAAGCACACAAGAGTGCTGGAATTGGTTATTCACCATAAATACCTAGAAATTCTGCCAATAATGTATTTTCATTGTATGTGTATTTACAAAAGGGGTCTGTACAATTTTTGAATAATATAGACAGTAAATGTCAGCAAAAATTCAATTTCTAACCTGAAATAAAAAAGTTCCAGATAATGTTTAAAAACATAAGGAAACACACTCAAAACAATTGCTTACACTAAAATATTAAGCAGCAAAACTGCTTTTCAATTGTGACAATATTTGTTCATATTAGAATAGAATACTAAATTAATTTAATGGTACTTGTGAATTTATTTATCAAATAAATCCACCCTTGGTGTGCATAGACACATCTTTATATATGAGGAAGAATATGTAAAGGCCAGATAACAGTGGTCTAAGCGGTCATTAACAAAACTTACCGAATCCAAACCCCTCAATGGCAGTGTAAACTATATGCATGTAAAATATTTGGGCACATTTGAGATCTAAATATGAAGTATCTGTCTGTATTTTCCACTTGTAGGTATGAGAAGATGTGCAGTGGCATGTACCTGGGTGAGATTGTACGAAACATCTTGATCGACTTGACGAAGCGAGGCTTCCTCTTCAGAGGACAGATCTCTGAAACACTGAAGACCAGGGGCATCTTCGAAACCAAGTTCCTGTCCCAAATTGAGAGGTACTGAAGCATTTTCATGACGAAAAACAAACACACTAAAAACAAAATATATTCTGTCAGGAAGACGTCAGGCTCGCGGGCTAAAATGTGTTTCCTCCCTCTAGTGACCGTTTGGCGCTACTGCAGGTCAGGTCTATTCTCCAGCATCTGGGTCTGGACAGCACATGCGATGACAGTATCATCGTCAAGGAGGTTTGTGGAGCTGTTTCTCGTCGAGCTGCTCAGCTCTGTGGAGCAGGAATGGCTGCCGTTGTGGATAAAATCCGGGAGAACCGTGCACTGGATCATCTGGACATCACTGTTGGAGTCGATGGCACCCTGTATAAGCTCCATCCACAGTAAGTACATGGTTGCTTTTATGTTGTATGTGCAGTACTACATATTTACAAGTGGGTTGAATCTGCATGGCTAGTAGAAACTGGGTTAAAATCAAGCTCACACTACAGATTTAATTTGAAATGTTTTTTTGGTTTTGTTTTGTTTGTTTTTAAGATTTACATTCAGAAATATGAGGGAGATAAAATACACTCTAACATCCATGTAAAGTGCATTACAGTACAAATACCATAAAGTAAACTAGTATCATATGTTAGATATACATTAGATGATAATCAAACACTTGGTATGAATATCCAGCTTGACAAGCCTGCCATGCAGGGAGACCAGCCAAAAACAGCTACGTCCAGCTTAAACTAGCTGGTTTTAGCTGGTCAGTCCAGCTGGTCTCCTGCCTGACCATCAATGATCAGCCAGGAAGTGGCTAAAAATACTCTAAAACCAGCCAATTATAAGCAGTTTTTTTCCAGCAGAGTATTCAAATTGCTCTGTGGAAAGTGTAAGAGTGCCATGTTTCCACTTTAAACATGCAGCACCCATATTAATATACATATTTGTTGTAAGTATAAAGAAAGCATGAAATGGAAGTTGTGATAGTCTTTTATCCCCTATTGTGGCGTATTAAAGTAAAACATCTTCGTGAACAAGAAAAATGTTTGGCGGAAATTTACTTTGTCAATCTAAAAAGTATTGGATAGTTAGCTTGCTATTGGTAGATCTCATGTGAGTGACAGTTTGTCTAGTAAACACGTCATCAGAAGACAGATTTCATTGGGAGTTATTTTAATTAAAGCTTATGAGGGCTTAATCATTTAAAGATGTGATTGGAATAAATACTGCAATACTCCACAAAAAAGTAAGAATTTTAAAGTGACTTTACTAAACATATTAAGCCAAATTCGAGGCCAGTGGGGACCTAAATCCATTTTACAGTTTGCACACAACAATTTTCAGTTGCAAATTTGAGTGTAATTCTCCTATTGACTTCTGCCTCTCTACATCTCCTCAGTTTCTCCAGGATAATGCATCAGACGGTGAAGGAGCTCGCCCCCAAATGCAACGTCACTTTCCTTCTCTCAGAAGATGGAAGCGGTAAAGGTGCTGCTCTGATCACCGCCGTTGGGTGTCGCCTCCGCCAGCAAGAACAGAAGAGCTGAACCCTGCGATGAACAAGCCCTCAGCCTCTTCTCCGGCTCTCCAAGAGCTCATATATTTCCACTCGCAGCTGTGACTCGGCTCTCGAAAACCACGACCCGGCACATCCTTCTGCTCATTCCCAGAGCTGTGATCTGACCCCTTGGCTTTGTATTTCACTCCTACATGTTCCTGTATGTCTATGTGTGTTATTAGGGGTTGGTCCATCAGTGTCCACCCAAACTATATAAAGATGTTCTTTAAGATGTTCAATTGTTGTTAAAGTATTTATGGATGTATATTGGAAAAAGGGAAGAAATGTAAACACAATACAACCATTAAAGTTAAGATATTTGACCAAGTATATCAAGATATTATTTATTTTATTTTTCTATCTGCCGGTAGACATAACAGGAATGGATACCTGAGGGAAAGAAGGTATTTTGTTGCGATTATGCCAAGCTAACTCCAAACCTCTGCATATTGTCATTTGTCTGCCTGGCAGCTTGTGGTGATGAATACTGCGAAACATTCACTAACGCGAATGGCCTCTGTGTGTTGGCCACGGTCGAAGTGAGGAAGACGTGCAGATTCAGTCTTGCAGTCACAGCTGCCTTCCTGTGTAATTCAAACCACTATTTGTCGCCATACAAATGAACAAGGACAGGAAAACCTATTGCCTTTGCATATCCAACCTTTCCGAAATAGTCTTACCTTCTCATACCCGAAGCAAATTGTATCGTGCGTATTGCTTTTGTCAGCTTTTTGCTGTGTGTGTATATGCAGATATGCGGGTTGTCGGTACTGATTCCCAGTAAATGTTCTTCTGTGTGCCCTGGCTGGTTACTTGTGAGTGATTGTGTGTAGTTCATGTGAGTGAATCTGTGTAGTGGCTCAGAGACCTACTGACGAATGCATGCCTTATTTGGTAACTGAAGTTAGCATCCACTGATTTTGTACTATTTCATAGTTGCACTATATAAATAGATGTTCCTGGAAAAAACCTATGGGAGAAAAACCATAAAAATATTTTGATCAACTACTAAATTTGTGTTCTGTGGTTTCCTTTGCAGTTGCCCAAATTATGTAGCATTGTTTTGTTTTCCGTATTTACATCCTGTGTGCTAATTGTTTGTGCAATAAAAGAAATTCCTCTTTTTCTATCTACTTTGAATGAATAAGCTGGCTCGTGTCCAGTCAGTTGGCTATTTTCCATCATAAAAGTTTTTCCTGCCATTTTGAACTTTCCACAGTGCCATCTACTTGTGAAGGACTGTAAGTTATCCTAATAATAATCAAAAATATAAGACTGGTCTCTTTGGATTCATTGAGCTATACTGATTCAAACGTTGCCTTATGTTATTATGACAGACATTTTGGGCATCTGCATGGCTTTTTTATTTTTACTTTTTTTTTTTATGAACACTTTGGTGTAGCGTTACAAAACTTTATACCGGTTTTTGGCACCAATCCCTCAGTCAACCTTTTATTTTTGACTGTCTTCACCAACCAAAATGCTTCAAGGTTTGTTTGTTTTTAAAGATTGCCATTAATCTCTCAAGTTCTCTTTTCTTAGATGGTACAGAATGATATATGTTTTTAAAAATGTCAGGCATTTTGTCTGCTTGCCATTTTGATAAAAAAAAAAAAAAAGTAACCTACTTTTTCACATTGATCTTAGACCATTTCTTCAGTCTTAGCAAAAATCAAACGAATTCATCTCAAACTATTCTTCTATAACTTTCCATAAAAGTTTTTGGTGTGATGCCAATATGGATCTGAGGCTTTATTTCGGCATTGGATTAGCATATTTAAGTCAAACTTTGTGTCTTTGTCACACTTTGTCAAATTGACACTATCAAATCAATATGAGAGCAACTTTTTGATCAAAAGTAATATGTAATAATTACATAACATGTTTTAACTTAAAGGTTACATTACTTGTTTTGATTTTAGTGTTCAACATTTTGTAATACTTTATTTTTATTCTAATGGATACTTATTTTTTTCAGCACTATGTACGTAGTCTTATTCAAGATGTTCAAATCCCTCTTTTATTCATTCATTCAATCATTTTCATTCGACTTAGTCCCTTTATTTATCAGGGATCGTTACAGCGGAATGAACCACCAGCAAATGCCCTTCCAGCAACAACCCAGCACTGGGAAACACCCATACACTATATTCACACACATTACAGTCAATTTAGCTTATTCAATTCCTCTATACCGCATGTCTTTGGACTGTGGGGGAAACCAGAGCACCCGGAGGAAACCCACTCGAACACGGGGAGAATATGCAAACTACACACAGAAACGCCAACTGACAGCTGGGGCTCAAGCATCGACCTTCTTGCTGTGAAGCGACAGTGCTAACCACTGAGCCACCACGCCGCCCCCTCTTTTATTACATTTACTATTTGATAACCCATTAGCACTGATGCTAAAATTATGATAGGAAACAATAACTGTTGAACTTCCTTTACTTTGCTTTTAAGACAGAACAACCATACAGATTAAACAGATGCTAGACAATCATACGAAAGGAAAAACAAAAATCAACAAAAGATATATATAAATTATAAAAAACCACTACCAAATATACTTTGTGTGACAGCATAACAAACACATACATTGAATTAGATTTTATGTGGAAAAACATACTTGGTGAACCATATTTCAGGATCTATGTACAGATTTTCTGGATCTACAGATATGCTGTATCTGAGAGAAAAAAATTACACATTATTTGCATTTAACTAAATGTAAATACATCTTTGTTTTGGGTCTAAAACTCTCCAGCTAAATCTATAGTTGCACATGCAATTGTATATTATAGATAACACATGCTCGAAACACTGAGTACCACTGAAATGTGAGCTTGCTTGTCTATATACAGTACAGATGCAACATGGGAATGTTTGTTTAGCTTCATTTATGTATTAGCTTCCTCAAAAAAAATTCTACATAAAATGTTTTTGACCACTATAAATAACTATTACACATCTTTCCTCCACACTTTGTCTTTCTTTTTTCAACACTGTCAATATAATCCAACAGTCATCATCCTATTTAATTTAGAATTTAAATTTGTCAAGCAATTAGATGCTTTAAACATTTTAATATTTATTTTTGTTGCAGTTCTGAAATGTATTATGTTTTTATTATTATTATATATTTTTTTACATTTAGTGCTGCCTCGCTAAATAGCAATGTGTGAAACAACAAGGTCCAGCACTGTTTAAAAGTTTGGCATAAGTAATATATGTACATACTATATATTTTTTTCATTTTGTTACTTATTGTTTTGATAGCAAAGTTGGATTTTCAGCATCAGTACTACAGTCTTCAGTTTTACATGAACCATCAGAAACAGTTGTGCTGCTTAATATTTTAGTGATTACCACAGGACAGGATACTCTGATGAATAACTCATTTAAAAGAGCAGCAATTACTTAAAATAGAAGTCTTTTGTAACATTTTAAATATCTTTATTAATTAAAGGTGCAGTATGTAGTATGCAGTATGCAGTGGTTGAAATAGGTATTGCACTTCAAATTTCAAAAAAATTTCACTCCTCCTCGGAGGTCACGATTTCAGCTGAGGACGCATACTTTGAGAGCCTTCATCACTAAAATTAAATACACTGTTTTCCACCAAGGCAACATTGGGTGCTGAAATATAATTTGGCAAACTGGCAATGGGTTGGTTATAGGGACCAAAACAAAGACAGACATTCCACGTAATGCACATTTTTAAAGGAGAATAACTGACTTTACCATTCTTTTTCAGATAAACAAATATGATCACTTAGCTTGTTTCTTAAATATCTGCAAACATATTATTGTATTTTTATGCTTTAGAAGAGTCAAAAACTTACTTACAGCACCTTTAAATGGCTGAATAAATGTTTTAATGGTAGATCTATATGTAGTATATATAGAACAAACATATCTATATACTTATACTAAGACCAGTACTTTAAGCAGCAACACGGAAACAAATAAGGCTTAGTGCTTATGCCATAAGAGTACATGAATACTCCATCTGTAAAGAATCCACCACAGAGCACAATAGGAGGGCAAATTAAATTTTGTTTTGAGGTATTAAGTGCAACATGTGGCTGTTTTTCCCCATCCTTAAATTATTGTAGACTCAGGCTTTGATTAGCTTGGATGTGGTGTCTTCTGGCTCGTTGGCATGATTACGGACCACCATGCTGGTGGTCTCAGTGCGATAACTGCGTCTCATATGAAAGGTCCTCATATGCTGCAATTCCATATTGTCTTCCTCTGAAATCTTCACAAAGGGGCACCACTGGAACGCCTTGCGAAAACCTGAGCGGAATCTATAAAGAGAGAGCAGATGCTAGACACAAGCTTTCTGTGCATTAGTCTGCTTGCACATTGTAATCTGGCAAATATACGATTAAATACCTTAAATTAACATTCTTTGTGTGTACTGTACATATAACTCTTCTTCTCACCCATGGTCAAACTAGGAAGCAGGCACCCTAACAAGGACACTAAAGACAATCTTCCTATGGAGCATGCTGCGTGACATCATGATGTCCACAAAATGTTTAATAATTTTTAAAAATGCTTCACCATGATCGAACTGTGTGTATGCAAATTACAGAAACATGTTCAAAACTGCCTTCTTAACATGGTACAACTGTACATGTTGGCATTATCAAGTATCATACATTTCATTTTAAGAGTTTTGTCCCCTGTGGCCTTCCATATGCAAAGAGATATACACTTGTGTTTAATATGTGTTAATTTAATTTCATTAATAATTTAAATTCATTTAAAAAGGCAGAATAACATCACTTACAATCAGTAGTTCAGTTCAGTGCTGTAACACTGTGTAAAATTGTTGTAAATGGATTTGTCACAATGTCTGTTTCTTCTGTAAAACTGTGTGTACAGAACAAAACCGAATTTAACTGCAGTGTGTACATGGCCTAAAATGAAACTCTAAGAGCAAATGCTGATGATTACATGGCAATAAATCTTGCTAAATCAGTGCAAATGCTGCAATAAATACCCAGGTTAAAGTGTTTAAATCTACAGTTAGTAAATTCTTTCTTTATAGATGCAATGTGTGTTTACCTTTGGTTTAGACAGCAGTAGATGATGGGGTTGTACATTGTGGAGCTCATGGCCAGCCAGAAGATGGCCAAATAGACCTGTTGGATGTAGTGCTGCTTGTAAATGTCCCGGTTGAAGCTCCCCAGAATGAAGTAGATGTGGTAGGGAAGCCAGCATATCGCAAAGGTTGTCACCACCACTATCATCATCTTCACGACCTTTATAAAATTGTAAAAATTACATGAATCCTTTTTGCTTTTTACACAAAGAACTATAATTCAACCCCCTTAAACAGCTGCTGCTCCCAATGAATAGTAAGCGGAGTGCATGGGGCGCCACGGCCACCCCTGTGTAAACTCTGGCCACCCCAATATGATGTTACTGTTGATATTATTAATTTAAATGTACTTACGTAAATTCACAATATTTCAATAAATAAATAAATAAAATGGAACAACTAAATTATTGTGGATTGATTGGTGCCACCGAACCGAAGAAGCTGATTCATTAAATACTAAATGTGTTAACACTACTTAACAGGGCTCGGAATTAGGTCATTTTGGTTTGCATTGTTTATTGTTTTCGCTTTTCTACAGAACGTTCACTTTTGATTGCTAAAAATTAAGGGTCAAGTTCTTATAACATAAGTTGTTTAGTATTGTTCGACGATGAGAGACGAAACACATCTTTGGGTTCACAAGATTGTACACTTTTTATTAAGAAATAATAATTTTTTTAATGAAAAATTGTGTTTTATTAGATTGAAAATTACAAATCTAAATAAATGAATAAATGCATTTTGAAATCAGCTTTTCAGAATTTAGCTTATTTAGCACCTCCATTTTTTTGCTTGTTGACTTACAAGGGCCAGAAATCTCAATGATTTTGTGCATGTATTTTGCAAAAAGGTACATCAACAGAAAAGCTGTATTAATAATATTGTAGCTCAAAAAGGAATATGGATAAATGATATTATTAGAGTCTGTACAATAAAAGTATGTGAAAAATAACTGACCTGAAAAGTGTTTTTAAACTAAATATTGATTTTTATTTGGTTTGCACATACTTGCTGAATTAGTTCAAGGAATAAATTGCAATATTTCAAGAGTAACTAATTAAATGAATTAAAACCACATTATTTTATTGACCAGAAACAAAAAAAAAAACATTACACTGAACTCATTATTTTTTTGTGTGCCACCCCAAGATTTGGTGTGGCCTCATCTGGCCACCCCTGAGACAAATTTTTGGGGGCGCCACTGGCGGAGTGGCTTATAATTAAGGTCAAAACAGAAAAAAACGAAAAAGATAATTTTCTGTTCTTACGGAAGAATAGCTTTCCATTCACTGGAAAGGTTTTATCATTGATTCTTTTATTTTACCAATTACATTTGACTATGATAATTTTCTTTTCTTATGCAGTTATCACATAAAAAAAACTGGTAACTTGATATGCTAAAATGAAATGAATCTAACACTAAAATAAAAATAAATCCAACTCTATAGATGAAGAAATTAGATCCAAGCCTCCAAGTGCCTCCTGAAATTTTCTCCAAAAAAATGCATTTTTCTCAGCCACCTATGTTTATGTTCAGATATTTTGAATATATATTATGAATATAGGTTGTTTAATTATAGGAATATAGGTTTTTTAATTTCATTAAAAAAAACAACAACTATTCATCACCATAAAAGAGAATTACTGAACCTATACCATAAACTAAAAAATAAAGCCACTGAAGCCTTAGTAAAATGTTCCTTTTAGAAGAAAATTTCAGATGGTATTTACAGGCTTTTACGCCTGACCTTTTCAGATATTTAAGAACTAAATCTAAAATATCGTTTTATGAGTAAGTATTAGGATTGCTGACCTTGCGTTTGGCCTGCATCTGGTTCTGGTAATGGTCTGAAGCTTCTCCTGGGATCTCGCTGCCCCACAACCTCTGTCCCACAAGACTGTAGGTCACCAACATCACCAGCAGAGGGAGCAAGTAGATCAGGATAATCACAGCAATCTGGTACCTGAAGAAATCGAGCATCAGTACACGAGTCACATTTCTGTTCGAATATACAGCTGTCTCAATGCATTATGGGATTTGATCTCTGCTTTGACACGTAATGTTGAAAACACTATCATTATTATCAAGTTTGAAGTAATACATTGTCTGGGTTTGTCATGTAAATTGCAGTGAAAAAACTGGGTAATGAGCTTCATTTTCAAGTGTTATTTTTAACAATTAAATTGTAGAGATTACACTCTGTCCAAATCATTATTAACATCTTGCTAGTTTCAGGTTGGACTTCATTATTATTATTTTTTCTTCAGGTCTGCCTTAATTATTTTTGGTGTAGATTCAAGAAGGTAGTGAACTGATCTTTGTGATACGGCACATTATTCTGCTGAATTCATCTCACAAGATGTTTGTTTGTTTCTATGTTTGTTTATTTAACTGCTATTTTCATCTATAACACTCCATTCTAATTATTTTCTTTATTCTCTATTTCCACCTGGGGATACTCATTCCGAGGTCCCTAGAGACTATGCAGCGCCATTGATGCGATCCAAGACCTGTGAAGAGATGATCCCAAGGTATCCATAATCCTGGACCAGGTCGTATCCCGAGCTGATGCTGTGGTCGTCATGGAGAAATGGAGTGCATGAGACTGATTCCTGAATGACCACTGTGATAAACGAGTCCCCACATTGATCCTGCGGGCCAACCTGACCACCTGCCGGTGCCCTACTCACACCTGCAGCTTCTCCACGATGGACGTCCAGCTTCTTCAGCCTCCAGCACCTAGACTGCAGCTCTGAACAGGAAGTTTAGCCAGATGAAAAATGGTCGGGCCTAACAGAGCCTAGTTTCTCTCCTGGTTTTTTTTTCCCTTCACTTCGTCAATTGGTGAAGTTTTTTTTTCCTCGCCACTGGCTTGCTCGGATCGGGACTTGTGGAGCTGTGCTTCGGTGGATTTGCTCTGCGGTGTTTGAACTTTCAGCAGTGAAATTTAGACCGCACTGAACTAAACTAAACTGAACTTCAACTCTGAAATCTGGACTTTACTAGAACTATGTTAAGCTGCTTTGACACAATCTACATTGTGAAAAGCGCTATATAAATAAACTTGACTTGACTTGACTTGACAAGATGAGTACACATTGGTCATAAAGGGATGGATATGATCCACTACAATACTCTTAGCAATTGGCTTAGCAATTTAAATAAATTGTTACTAAGGACCCCAAAATGTGCCTATAACCTCACATTACACCACAACCATCCTGAACTGCCAATGCCGATACAAGGAATCAGGGGCGTAGCAGACATTTTAAAAGTGGGGGGACAGCTGTATGAGATCCAAAAGTTTACGTTAATATAATTATTAATCACCTGTTTCTAAATGGTCTCTAAAAGTGAAGGGGACGTATCCCCCTGTCTGGACCACATCTACTACATTCATTCCTCAGATATTTTTTACGGGAACAAACAGTTCAACAGATGCACTTAATAAAGTGGCCAGTGTGTGCATAAATATATAAAATGGGAAAACTTTTCATTGCATAAATCACACCACTACATGCAAAGTCATTTCTTACGAGAGCTGATGTTTCCCTCCATAATCATCAGGCCATTCCACCATACAAACAGTCCGCGGGAAGTAAAACTTGCTGCTGGCATAATAACACTGAGGAAATGCCAGAGAAAAAGCCACGGTCCAGATGACCCCGATCAGAAGTTTAGTAGTGGTGGAGGACAGTCTGGGCTTCAGAGGGTGGATTATGGCCATATATCTGTGGATTTCAGCCAACAACATCTTAATGAAAGTGACTATATATCTTTAACTGACATCCATAAATTTGATATATGTATATATATATATAAAAAAAAAAAAAGTAAATAGGCTCAATGGCATTTTGGTGACTCTCTCTTCTAAAGACATCCGATGCATTACAGGGCTGTTTTTGAACATGATTTACTGCAGGCATATTTTTTCACTGGAGCCCACCCAGAAAGAGAGCATTGATTTGGTTGGGTTACTTGTTGCCCGTGCTTTATTATTATCATCTTCTTGTTGGTCTCTAAATCAGACTCATGTCATCAGAACACAAAAGTGATCCACACTCAGTGCTGAGCCTATTTTGCACATGAGTCACCAAATCAACTGGAATCGATTATCCAGGAATATCACACGATATGACTTTTCTTTTCTCGAGTCACATGAAAACGTAAGCTATGTACAGGAAAATTACATATTTGACACGTTTAGGGACACATTTACAATATATGTGCACAAAGGTTCTCATTTAGACCCATTGACATTTTAAGTGTCAGTCCTAATCACTTCACCATTTTGCATGAGAGTATAATAAGCTCTTTACTTAACTCTTTCAAGTAACCATGACAATTGGTAAGGACAATTATAACATGGCATAAAAATATGATTTATAATTACTGGGGGCTAACATTATCTATGGGAAATCCTTTTATTAAATCCTTTATTTAATTGTATAATTTTTAAACATTTATGGTAGATTAATTATTTTATTCCAAGCATTTAATGACATTTTCTATATTTTCTATGGTAGTAAAATTCTGCATTCCTATTGGGAAAAAAGAGCTCTATAACCAGCTGGACATCTGACCACCTGATCAATCACATAAATTAGTTTGATATACAGATTCTATCCAGCAAGAAACCATAAAAAGCAGCTGTAATCAGAAGAGTAACACTTCATATAATCTCATGTTTTGTCGCTGCTATTTTTAGGACTGTTTTAGACATGATTCATAACATATAATCTCATTAAAGTACAATAAATAATTATTATTACCAAGCTGTGGGAACATGTTAAGGTGTAAAATCACTATTACAATTATTAGGAGCATTTGCAATAGAAAAAAAAAAAATATATATATATATATATATATATATATATATATATACACACACACACACACACACACACACACACATACTCACACACGCCTAATCATTTTTGTCTTACCTGTCAACGGCAATAGCGGCCATTGAATAAATGCTTGAGAACATTGCTGTTATTGGGAAGAAGTTTTGAAATTTACAGTATCCTAAACCAAAATACCAGTCATTGTGCAAAGCATAAACGAAATTGAAGACAGTGTTAAAAGTTGCCATAGACGCATCAGAGAAGGCGAGGTTGACAATAAAGTAGTTGGTCACTGTCCTCATGCGTTTGTGTGCCAGAATGATCCAAATAACGGTGACATTGCCAATGATGGAGATAACTACGATCAAAGAATATGCAATCGCCCATAGTGCCACCTGCCAGTCCGGCTGCTCGAACAGATTGGTGGAGGTTTCGTTTCCATCTTCATCGTAATAAAGAAGAGATGATGAAAGGGGGTCCAAAGTGGTATCCATTGTAATTGTCCATAAAATCTCAAAGCATAAATCTGTCTTTTTGCTTATTCCATTGAGTGACTCACTCTTCTGGTGCTATGACATGGTAAAACTGTGTATTTTAGGCATTTGCAGTAGTTCATTCTCCAGAGGGTGGTCAGTGCGCCTTGTGCCGCTTTAAGTCCAAACTGCCGGCTGAAGTGCGTTTTTGCGCCTGCAGGGATGGTGGAAAACTAAAGGAATGTGTGCCAAGTATTGGAGGTGTGTCGGGTCCAATGCAGTGACGTTGAGTAAAACATCTTTGCCAGCGCGCAGTGACGCGCAGCATCCATCCTGCGCTCCTTTTAAAATCTGCCAATAATCAAAATATTTAATTGGCATGCACTTGACGAGCTAACTGTGGACAGCTTGCTGTCATTAATTATTGCAAACTCCCTTCAGCGCACGCTAATGGAAATTATGTCACATTTTAAGAGCATGTGTGGGGTCTACTCTGCTCTCCTTGTTCCGCTGAGACCTTACACAGACCCTATATTCGTCTAGTTGCGTAAGGTGATGTTTGATCATTTTGTCTGAGCAATGAGACAGGTGTTTGGGCTGCAGCTGGAGGAAGTGGGTAGTAAATTACTGCACATTACTTTTTATTCGGACACCACTAGCTGAAATTACAGGTTGGTTTTCTAGATCTATCGTTTTTATTAAAGGGATAGTTCACCCAAAATTTAACTCACTATTTACTCGCCCTCAAGTGGTTCCAAACCTTTATGCGTTTCTTTCTTTTGTTGAACACAAAAGAAGATATTTTGAGGAAAGCTGAAAACCTGTAACCATCGACTTCCTTAGGAAAAGCAAATACTATGGAAGTCAATAATTACAGGTTTTCATTGTTTTTCTAAATATATTATTTTGTGTTCAACAGAAGGAGGAAACTCATAAAGGTTTGGAACCACTTGAGGGTGAATAAATAGTGACAGAATTAAACTTTTTGGGTGAACATTCCCTTTAAGTGTGCAAATTATATAGAGTTTTCATGGGAGTTTCATTCGTTCATTCATTTTCTTTTCGGGGTCGCCACAGTGGAATGAACCGCCAACTTATCCAGTATATGTTTTACGCAGCGGATGCCCAGCCGCAACCCAACACTGGGAAACACCCACACACTCTTGCATTCACACAGATACACTATGGCCAATTTAGCTTATTCAATTCACCTATACCGCATGTCTTTGGACTGTGGGGAAACCGGAGTACCCGGAGGAAACCCACGCGAACACGGGGAGAACATGCAAACTCCACACAGAAATGCCAACTGACCCAGCCGAAGCTCGAACCAGCGACCTTCTTGCTGTGAGGTGATTGTGCTATCCACTGCGCCACCGTGACGCCCCAAAGCAGATTATATTATTTAATTATTATTATGAATATTTTATTATTTGAATTATTATTTTATATTATTTAAAGTGTTCTGTTGTGTGCAATTGTATATTATGTTTATAATAAAGACAAAAAAGATTCAGTTCTCACAGACTGTGAACAGCAGCATGTTGCAATTATATTCTCATTCTCTAAAGATTTCAAAATTAGTTTTTTTTGTACTATTTTTACGGTTCTTCACTGTACCTTTATGAGAAGCCTTTTTCAACAAAGAAACAAAGAAAACCTTAAAATTTAAAGAACCTTTTTACCCCAGAACCTTTTGTGCAATGGAAAGGTTCAATAGATGGACATAGCAGTCATTGACACTTACTAAGTCAATGGCTGTTGCCTAATAATAATTTTATTATATCCACAATATTTTATTATAATGCACAATTTGATAAACTAATTTACATAAGAGTTTGAATAGGGTCATTTTGGTCATACTGTTGTACACTTTGTTATTTAGACTTGCAACTTTGCCAGACTTAGAATTACTCATGATACAGCTGATTATATAAACCGGTGACAATTTACATTCTCAAATTTTGCAGATATAAAGAAAGGCAAAAGGAAAAGAATATTAGCTACATTGTTGACAGTCAGAGAGGTCAAATCACTCTTAAATTACATACATACATATATATATATATATGAATATATATATAAAGTGTAGTGTTTTATGTGTTTTATATTAATTATGAATAATTTTATAATTGTAATTTATTGATTTTGCTTATCATTTAGTAAACTTAGTTTTGTTTATGTTAATTTAGTGTTAAATAAACACTAAGAATGTCCTTTAAAAAAACTGCGAAATCCCGCTCTCTCATTGGTCAAACCACCTATCAATCAAACCATTGTCATTCATGTCGGCGCGGGAGTGATAATGGATCTCTGCTCCCTCAGGTAGACGAAACAAACCAGGAAGTGTTTACAGGAACGCATTCAGTGCCTTATATTAGTTTTAAACATGACCGGTGAAGTGCGATATTGCGAGAAGTGCTCGTACTTCTTCCTCAAGTTCTCGTTAATCGGATATGCAACAATTTTCTGGGTGAGTTTGATTGTCTTTATCCTTTCCTACGCAATTAATCGCTGTGGCAGGTCCATGAAGCTAACGTTACGTCAACAAACAAATGCGAGGCAGGAAAAAAAGAGAAAGAATAGCGTAGAATATCATAAGTATTTTAGCAATAAAATGTATGTTTGTTTATATAGTTCAATATCGTTACTGTATATTATTCATTATATAGCCTGTTCCAGTGCTCTTGACCCCACCCTCCTCCAGTCATACTGTTGTACTGTGGGATTATGAGTTCGTTATTGAATTATCGATATCTTTAGTAGAGTAGTTATTTGCATGAGCATATCAAATGTTATAAACGACGTTGCATGTTTACAAATCGAATTATTGATAAAAATATATATGGTAGCTGTTGAAAATGCTAAATTTCAGATTTTCGGAAATCTAAAATTATTCAATGAATACACCAAATAGTTTGACACTTGTTATGATGTTGTGCATAGAGCAATAAATAAATAAGTAAATAGGATTTCCATTTAAAAGGGGTAGATAGAAACTGAAACTGACTCATTTTTGAAGTTATTTTGGTTTGCTAATCAGATGACCAAAATCCTGAGTAGTCGTCATGTTGTGAAAAGCCATATCCTTTTTTTTTCTAAAAAAAAAAAAACATGGTTCGTGACCTCAGACCGTCAAATAAAATTAAAGGCAAATCATTTTATTTCATAATTTACCCAATGATAATTTCCCCCTCTTTTAGCAGTATCGTTCATGCTTCTTTAATGTAAAGTTTTTTTGCTTTATTTGTTTTGCAAACTTAATAAAAGTCAATCTTGTTTTAAAAATAAAGGATTATGATAAATTAATAAGTAGATAAAATTAAAAAGCCATAAAATTAAGTTGTAGAATAAATCCTCTTGATTTTTTTTCTCCAAAGGATTATTATATCAATCTAGTTGTTGTGGTGATATTATGTTGACAGTACATAACATTGTACACTACATTCTCTTGTGATACCTTTACTTGTATTACTTTACTGAAACGTTCAAATTCTTTTCATGGATTGATTTATACATTAACAGAAAAATATTTTCTACAATCCTAGGAAATATTTCTACAATATTTCCTAGATCTACAATATATCCTAAATTCTAGATCTTTCTTTTTATATATGTATTACCTATTCTATCAACATATAAATGCATTGTACATTACTGTACTTTTAGTCATTAGTGAATATTCCCAGGCGTTTGCTTCGAAACATGCTTAAACTGTTATTTTACCTCTCAAGTTGTCTCATGCTCTTTATTTAGTTACTGCTGTCATTCTGTGACTGACTAAAAATAAACCAGAGAGTCATTCAGGGTTATATAAGCCTTGATGTTTGTAGTTTTAATGTCTGTTCCTAATGTTCACTTTTATTTTCTGTCACCAATTATTACTCTTTTCCACTTTTAATATTCTTTACTACCTGGACTGAGTTTCGCATTGCACAATTGAGCCATTAATGTATTATGTTTGCTTCTTTTAAATGCAAATCACAAATTGTAGCCACTGTCATAGCGTAGTGACTTTGACATTCTGCTATCTTTATTCTCATTTGTTATTGACATTTAAAATAGATTATTGTGTGCTAAAGCCTGGTATCAATGCAGCTCTACGTGGACGCAGAGGTTTGAAATGCTGCGGGCTTCACCATTGTGCTTCTCTCCCTGTTTTCTGTCAAGAGCAGGTCTGCACACGTTGAACCCATCATCACGCTGACAGCGTAAACAAAGGGCCCCACAGGACCCTATTTCAGACCATTATACCACCGGCCGTGGCTCTTGGTGGCCTATTGGCAGCAGTATAACAGTGCTGGCTGACCCAACCACCGCACACTTTTTGCTGCTCTCATCAGGGCTTATTTCACAAGAGACCCGGTGCTCGTGCCTTAAACAATGCTTTATTATGTGTGAATGGATATTCTGCTCACGATCTGCTCTGATCATCTCTGTTGATTAATGTGCACTCGTGTTGATTGGTAAAAGGCATTCTGAAGTGAGCTGTCTTTTATCTTTCATTGCTTGACTTGAAGAGGGTGAATGTGCTAACTTTTCTGATTCGATGAATGGCGGTTTTGGATGTTTAGAAATACTTTTAAATGTACTAAAAACTAAAAACAGATCATTTCACGTTTCAAGTTTGTTTTAATCTCGATGAGACTAAAAGTGGTCTGAGTGGAAGTCATTTACTCTGTAATTAGTCCATTCATTTCCACCAGTCTGACCCGTTTACACCCACTCAAGTTCACTGTACAATTTAGCTGCCTACGTCTGAAACTGAACCCGCCAATGCCACTGATAAACTGAAGTGCCATTTTAGAAATATTTTGCAATCTATTTGATTTTATTAATGTTTATGCACTGTTATTTACTTTCTCATCTAGTTGCTGGCTGCAACACAGGTTCATTGGAAATGTGTGATTAAGTACAAAAACATATTTAAACATATGTTTGACTGTAGTTTCTAGTTAAAATTAATGCTGTGGGGCAGTTTGATGGCAACAACATTTGTTCCTGTTCACACTTATGATATTTACAGAAATATATTATCAAAGAATAAGGTTGCATGTCCACCGATGCTGCAGAGCACTGTTCTAAAAATGCTTAGTTGTGAGCCTTTTTGCAGGCAAAAAGCTTTCTAGCAGAGTATCCCCGCTGTACCATTACTAGTTGAAAGTCTTTAACAGATTATTTGTTCACAGCTGCGTGGTCTTGTCCTGGCCCTCCTCCACTGTGATTGGATGGCTAGCTCAGAAGTGACACTTATGGGCACTGTGTTTTTCAAATTGCAACAGTTGAAAAAATGGACTTACTGTAAAACACCCACTGAGTGCCTGCAGCGTAGCGAGGCGTTAAAAAATGCGGTGCCACCATTGACAACAAGAGAAAAAACACTACGGTTGACACGCAACACCAAATAAATGAATTTGTTCCTTGTTGTACATGTGATGCAGAGTGCTCGATCCGAGTCCAGTGAAGCATGGTTTCAAAAAAGATAAAAACAATGTAAATTCAAGCTAAAACTATGTGGTCACACTATTTTTTGGTTTAGGGAAGGGTTTAAATCAGTGGTTCGCTAAGTGATCTGTGCAACCATTTCTGCTCTCTCGTGAAGGTGTACAAGAAAGACGTAAATCTGAAACTTAAACAAAACGTACCCTAAGACCATATTTCAGATTCATAAAGATGTATACAGCACCCTCTAGTGGTTTGTCATTTGAAACGTGCAACGAAATGAGCAACGTAATCTACGTTTCGCAATATTCTCCAAAAGGCACATATTCTCCAATAAGCCTGGTCTGATCCTTTCAATTTCACAAAATATTGTATATGATGGAAAAACACTAAGAATAAATTGGTTATTTTAAGAATTGTTCGTGGAAATATTTTTCGGAAAACCAAAAATGTTTTTTCTATCAAATCACTGTGAAAATGCCTTTTGGAGTGAATAGGAGAAACACCCCTGATAGATGCTGTTTATGCTTCTGCTCATTTTAGAAAATATATTACACCTTATCCCTCCAGACAACGTTCTCGTGTGGTGTGAATGAGAAAGCAAGTCTAGCAACAGAAGGAAAGCATTAGCACAACAAATGTGTTGCAAAGCCTATATGCACACAGACATGTTCACGCACACACACGCACACACACGCACACACACGCACACACACACACACACACACACACACACACACACACACACACA
>CAIGQV010003909.1:21645034-21657870 GCA_903798115.1 Danio jaintianensis
CACACACACACACACACACACACACACACACACACACACACACAGGGATTTAACAGGCGAGGAGTGGTTTTACTCCAATTACCAGGGCAGCGTTTTGATGGTTATTATTTGATTATGCCATTAAGCCATGTCACTGGAGCTCAGTGTTTATTTCTCTGGCTTACAGAACTGCATTTGCTGTGCGTTTCTGTGTGTACATATCTGTCATCGAAATCTTCTACTTCTACCTTCTTCTACTCCTCAATTGTGACACACAAATGCTTTGGGGTTCACGCCACATACTTTACGTTTTAATTAGACAAGTACAGCTCCAATCGGTAGAGTATGATAATCATGTAGAATATTTCCAAATGGAAATCACACTCGGCACAGCAGGGAGACATTAAGATTCAAGGTTAGAATACATTATCTCAGGAGGTCACAGTAGCTCTTCTTAGCTTTATGCATTTAAATAATATAAAGAATATACCCTTAAATTCAATAATATCCATTCTTTTGAGATTATATATAAACATATATTTCACATGCTCTGTTATGTTGTCTTTTCATATGCAATCTAATTTCACATTAAATGCAAACAGTCTGATGTATGTTGTTTTGTTTTAGTTGATCGGGGGCTTTATATTGGCCATCGGTATTTATGCAGAGGTGGAGAGGCAACGGTACAAAACATTGGAAGGAGTGTTTCTGGCTCCTGCCATTATCCTCATTGTGCTTGGCGTCATCATGTTTATTGTTTCCTTCATCGGGGTTCTGGCATCTCTCAGAGACAACTTGTGCCTTCTCAAAGTGGTAAGTTTTCATGTCCATCATACTCTTGCATATAGCAGCATCCGCTACATCACAAATGCTCTACTTCAGCACATTATTTATTATATAAACAGTATTGTTTTTTTCTGCAAATATACTATTGTTAAAAATGATGCTTTTTGAAAGTAGCAAACAGGTTAAAGGGGTGGTTCTTTCTTTGATGAAACGCAAAAGAAACTTTTTTTTTTTTTTCATACAGTGAAAGTCAGTGTCCAGCGCTGTTTTAGTCCCTATTAGCTAAATTTATATAAGAAAAATATTCTGAATATTTTCTTTCGTATTTAAAGAGGGACAGAAAGCAGATAGTATTATTGTTTAAGACTACTTAATATTGTCTTATTAAAAACTATACATTAAATAAAAGTTACGTTTATGCATAAAGGGATGAGTCATTTATCAGTTTGAATAAAATAAT
Source organism: Danio jaintianensis (assembly GCA_903798115.1). Lineage (NCBI taxonomy): Eukaryota > Metazoa > Chordata > Actinopteri > Cypriniformes > Danionidae > Danio > Danio jaintianensis. Next base: position 21,646,260 of record CAIGQV010003909.1, read on the forward strand.
GAAAAAACACTGATTAAACATTCAGAATGAGTGCATTTACTTGCACATTCTTAACCCAGTTTTGCTTATTAAGCCAACACCGTGTTAACTCGTTGGCTAGTTAAATAAATGGCCAAGCATAAACCGATCAACATAGCTTGATTTTTGCCTAATTCTCAGATTCTTTCTGTTTTGTGGGCAAAAAAAACTTTAAATATATTATTACTTTAGATACAAATAATATATTTCAAGTTTATTGTAAAATATATGCATTAAATTACAACAATTTTGAGAGCGAAAGGAGACCGCCTTGATTATGTGATGCATCATTGGAGTGTGCGGAGCTAAATAATTCTTTTGGAATACCTTACTCACCGTGACTCTCTGATTGGTGGAGGTTTCTGTACAGCATCACGGGTAGTTTTTCCACTCGAATTCTGCAAGTTAAACATGATTGATTAACAACCTCAAAACAGGGCTGTCTATTAAGGTTTATAAATTATTGTTAAAAATCTGTTTTCCTATAAAAAATATTTGAGTTTCTCCATTGGAATCGCGTAATTTTGCCACCACACCTTTAATGTGGATATCAGCAAATCCAGCCCCAGCAAATGTGTTTGTCTGCAAGGAAGAAAAAACTGTATAGTATAGTCAAATATAGAGAAGTGCATTTGTAATTAAGAGGAAAATATCAGTCTGCAAGTTATCTGTTGACATTGTGCTTTACCTTGAGGTTTTGAAAGCTTTGTTTAACATCATAACTCACACACTGTAAATGGAATACTCAGGGTCAGACACACATGACTACTTTTTGACCTCCCTACAATGGAATAATGCAGTTAAATAATGAATTATTGCAAACAGTTTTTTTTTTTATGATACCAGTGTGTATTTGGTATGCATGTGTTATCATGCTCAGTGAGCCAAACAGCAGATCACCTGATGCAGAATTAACAGGAACTTCGCAGACAATTTTCTGCAATACCAATCAGACCCAATATGAAAATAATTGCTTCTCGTTTGCATATATGGATCACCTGGTGAAAGCAAGGCTAGCACCAGAAAGTATGATTATTAGTCAAGTCAAATCAAGTTGAGCTTTATTGTCATTCCGCAACATGTGTGGACATACAGTGGAACGAAATAACATGTCTCCCAGGACCACTGTGCTACATAGTAAAGAGACATAAAAGGTATATTAAAGCTATACATAATTAAAATACCGGAGCGGTAATTTAACTATAGTAACTAATACATATACTATAAATACTGAACTATACACATAAGCTGAGCTAGAGTATACAAGTACTTTTACGTAAGACATAACAATATTGTGCAAAAGAGGTATTTAAGGTTGATGAAAACAAGTGGTGTAACATGGTTTGTGGTACATTCACGAGTAAACAAGGTTTTCCTTATTGAGTCTTGTAAGATGGGGTTTAAGTAAAGTCTCCGGAGCATAGAGAGAGAGTGTTTCTACAGGTTGTTTGATAAGCCCACTCATCTGTTTGAGGCACACTCAGAAATGCACAATGTTTTTATAGAGATATGAAGTGATTTTAAGAAAATGTCTGGTGCAAATTGGTGCAAGTGTATGTTAAAGTGTCACAGAAACTTGCTATTACTATTCAATATGGCTGAAAAAATCACTAAAAGTACATCCTGTTTCAAAAAGAAAGTGAAAAGTTTGTCTCATGGAGAAAAACACTTGTTTTCCAATCCACACTAGCAAGAAAACAAGGTGATAGGAATTGAGTCATATTATGAGCTGTTTGTATTCAGTGGTTCGTCTGCCTTGTGAAAAATGTCACAGAGTGCTATACACACACACAAATGGACGCGCTGCCCATGTAGGGCAGAAATGGAGGTGTGCGACTGTTTTGTTTCATTAATGTGTCTCTGTTTCACTTGAGATCCACTGTTTACTCTTGCCTTGCAGTTTCTTTACATGCTGGCTCTCTGTCTCGTGTTGGAGCTCGTCGGTGGGATTGTTGCTCTGATTTTTAGGAACCAGGTACAATTATTTTACTTGTTTTGTTTCATTTCGTTTAACTTCTTTTTCAAATTCCTCCTTTGATTGTTTGCTTGTTTTCAAGTGACGGGTGATAAAAAAATACATTTGCACAGTAATGTCAGTGTTTTGTGATCATTAGCTGTGAAATGCGACAATAATTGTTGTCAGTTTCTTTGTGATGTCAGTTGGTTAATGTGATCCATGCTAATGTTAAAATGATAATTGGGTGAGCGGTGTTATATGATTTGGGTCATGACTTTTCTGATTAAATGAGGCTGTGTCTAGTCGTCTGCTGGAAGTGGCAATTTGTTTGGCTTCATGACACTTCAGCAATCATTAACAAAATAATTTTGATGCCAGAGCATAATTAGCATCATCATTGTGAACTTCGTTTTTAATAATATTTCTTGAGAACCTAATTGTACCATTGCTTCGATATTACAGTTTTATTGCAAAGGCAGAACAAAAAGAATAAAACTTCACATCTCATGTTAAGAAATTGTACATATGATCTTTTGTTGCAAAAAGATCTTCCTGCAATAATACTGACATTCCTTTGTCTAACAGACAGTAGACATTCTCAACAAAAACATCCGTAAAGGCATGGTGAATTACTATGATGACCTTGATTTCAAAAACATCATGGACTTTGTTCAGAAAACGGTAAGAGATCTATCAGGGTGCACATGAAGGTTGCAGAATTGATATGCTGTCCTTTGAAAATTATTCTGAAGGCATCTGTGATTTTGATCGGTCTACATATTTTTCACAGAAACTAAGCCAGGCTAAATGAAATATGTTTTCTCTGTATTCCATTTTTATTTGTTCCTACTTTTTCTGGATTAATTCAATCAATCTTCTGAAAACAAAAACATCTTATTTCCTTTTTGTTTTTTTTACAAAACTAACTAACAAATTAATTAAATATTAAAGGCTACACAACAGGGGTTTTTTTGTTTTTGTTTGTAATAAATGATGCTATGCTGTTATTTTGGAAGTTTGACATACATTTTATCAAATGTAATTTTTGTGAAGTGAACTCTCAGAGCCATTCTTGAGAGATTCTACAGGATATCCTTGTATAGTACGCAGACACAGGTTTAAAAAAAGAATTAATATTTAATATACATTTTTACATTTTTTTACTTCTTAAACCAAAATCTGTAAACTTTTATTTATAATTTATTTATATATATTTGATTTAAAATCCAACTCCAATGTAGTGACAATACTATAGATAAAATAAGCAAAGTCCAGTAACCATATGAGACAATTTTTAATGACAATAAATTAGACTACAACAATGCTTGAATGCATTCACAGATACAGTTGAAGCTAAAAATTATTAGCAATACCTGTGAAATTTGATTCCTTAAAAATCTTTCTTAAGTGCTTTTTAACACTTTTTGATTTCTTTCAACACATTCGTTTTAATAGTTTTAATAACGAATTTCCAATAACTGATTTCTGTTGTCTTTGCCATGATGACTGTACACAATATTTTACTAGTTATTTTGCAAGATACTAATATTCAACTTACCATGAAGTGCAATTTAAAGACTTGGCAAGCAATTGGACAACAGTAGTTTGTTCTGTAGCCAGTCAAAAAAACTATTTTGTAAGGTGGCTAATAATATTGACATTAACATTTAACATTACTTTAAAAATAAAGATCTTGTCTAATTCCAGCCAAACTAAAAGAATTTTCCCCAGAAGAAAAATACGATAGGAAATACTGTGATAATTTTCCATTCTCTATTAAACATCTCTTGGTAAAAAATACAAATTATAATTTCACAGGAGGGCTAACAATTTAGTCTTCAACTATATATAGTGCACTGAAACCTTCTATTTACTTAGAAATTTTATTTGGGGGTTTTATTAAGTAAAGGGAATGATATAAAGACCCTCACTGAATAATCTGTTCCACCATTTACAGTACAGTGTTCCTTAAAAAGCTCCACCGGTGTTGAGGATGTAGACTCTGTAGGAAGAGCCACACGGCTTGTGATTTATTTGTTAGGCACCCAGCAGGCACGTCTGCAAAACATTTCAATGCACAGACATTTTATTGGCAACTCACTCTGTGAACCCAGTGTCTCCGAGCTGTATTGAACCGCATGAGAATGAGATTCTGCTTGCACCTGTTTATATGAGTAATTACAGCATGCTGTTTAAGCAGTGCTCAATTAAGTGCAGAAATATTACAGCAATTTTCTTTTTTTAAGCTCCTTTTGGACTTTGATGTAGCCTGCAAGACCAGTCAGTTTCTAGTAATCATTTCTCACCCTGTGGTGGTCCAATGGAAAAGCTTTAGCACATTCTGTTTGTTCCATTGTTTAAGTAAAGGGATTATTTTCTCTTTAAACCACCTTCAGTGCCAGTCTTTCACTCTCGTTTGAATTTTTTGTTTTTTGTTCTCCTTTTTTAGCATTCGATTTTTTTTTTGTGTGTGTTTGTGCACACGCTGCTGTTAAACAAGTAAGCCATTAAACTCAACATGACACTGCGGATATTTATTTGAGCTTCACAGGATATTTGTGAGATTTTAAAAAAATTGGGGGTGTATGTGCTCAGTCTGAAGGCAGTAAAAACAGGATGGGGGCAAGTCTACAGTGAAATATCAATTTACAAGTTTTAGAGAGAAAAAGACATCTACTGATCGTTTTGCACCCCGTCAGGGCTGTCTATTTTAATGTTTCAAATAACCTTTGTGGAAAAAAATGTACTGTTCCATCATTATTCAGTGTAACATATATTTCTGTAAAAATGAAACAACATGCTTATTATGCTGGCAAATGGGTAAAACCTTTGATGAAATAGAGGCAAGATTTTAAATGAATCCTAAATAAATGGAATATATATATATATATGTAATATTTCAAATTAGTGCACATCTTTTAATTGTTTCTTAGTTTTATATTTTGCTTTAGAAAGTCACTGCAATTTTAATATGATAAAAAATGAGGCTCATTGTCTATATTTAACAGTATTGGAATTGGGGTTAAAAATTTAATGTCCTGGCAAATAAAGGCAAAAATAAATCTTAAAAAAAGAAAATAGTTTGCATTTATCCTAAATAATAAAAAAATATATAATAATAACAATAATAAATAAGACCCCTGACCCCTTTTCCATAATGATTTAAACCATGTATGAATGCATGATCGTACAATCGGAAGTCTGAAACTGGCAGATCTAGCCTACCAATAGACACTGTGTTCAAAAGACACGTTTTCTTTACATATAGCCTAAAGTAAAATCAAATTAGACTCATAGTGTGTATTTTAATTGATGCCTATGGAAGTTGAACAGTTAGCGTTATCGTTATAATCATCTATTTATCAGTGCACAAAATACTGGAACTACTGGAAAAAAGCCGACCCCAAACCCGCCAATAGTCAACGTATTATTGCCACACTGATTGGAATGCATTCCAAATAAGCAAGCCTTGTCAAGTGATGCCGATTTTCACTGATGTCCCCTTCCCAGTGTTGTAGGGAGCAGTGACAACTGTGCAGGAAGCCGTGAATCGGAACACAGTCAGTGTTTTCTGTCAGGCTGCTGTTGTGAAGAGTGGCTTTATTCCCAGAGGCATCCTGATCATCCTTCATTTATCTGTTGTGTGACCACCAAGCTGCATTTCTTATTTATTTACCTTCTGCATTAGGATATCCTCAAATAAATATGCTCTTGTTTTCCTTAAGCTGATTGTCATATAATACTTATAATACATAAGTATGAGATGTGTTTCTTTTGAATCGACCAGTTGCTTAATTAATTACCCTCAAATGTTATTCACAGCCCCCTGAAATGAGCTAAGGGGCTGGAATATGAATTGTGCCATTCAGTGAAGGAAGACAGAAGTCTAATATTTATTCATGCTCTTCCTCTGAAAGCTTTTGGCTCGATAAATGAATACAAAGTAGCTTGGATTATTCATTTCACCTCTCATGCTTCATGCCCTGTCAAACTAGGTGCAGTTTAGCACATGGCTTGGTAATAAATTCAACCCGTTGCACGTTACCCAAATTATGTAAAAGTACATTGTGCAAATATTCTTCCAGAAGACTTGTACATCTACTTTTGTACAGACATATGAGAAAACAAGCAGCATTATCATGGTCTTCCTCTGAAGCTGTGCCAGTATTTCCATTGATAAGTTGTGTTTCTTGTTTTTCCAGTTCAAATGTTGTGGGGGAACCGAGTACAAGGACTGGGAGGTGAACATGTATCATAACTGTACGGCTCCTGGTCCACTGGCCTGTGGAACTCCTTACACCTGCTGTATCATCAAGGTTTGTTTCTGATTTTTTTTTTCTTCCTTTTTGCAACATACAAGACTAACTCATTATGTTTTTTTACTGTTAAACACAAGAGTTACATTTATATGACTCTAGTTTATCAGAAACATTTAAAGTATACCAGAGGTTTTCAAATAGTGGACACTGATTTGATTCAAACCAAACATACAACATACAAACATACAGTTGGAAGTGAGCAGTGAGTCACAAGTGTCCTGGGTCATTTATGGTAATAATCTATTGGCACTATATCCGCTAATATTTTTATCAAGAGCCAAACGTGCTTCATTCAGATACTTTTAGGTCAGTGTTTTTTTCTCTATGTCCTGCTAAAGAGCTGCAGATGACGACATCATTATTTTTACCCTTCATACATCCGACTCCAACTGTGCAAATAAACAAGTTTTTGGGTTTCACCTTTTTACAGTATGTGCATTTAACGAGTACCTACAGTGTACTTATCTAAGAAATTCCTGGTTTATATAAGGGAACATGGGTCAAGGTTAGGTTCAGGGGTAGATTTTGGAGTAGTACCTGCTTATTACTATGTTTATATAATGCCTATAAGTACATAGCATAGCATGGGAAACAGAACTGTAAAATAAAGCATTTTTACACTCATCATCATGTTAAGTGGATTTCATAATAAGCAATGTTTTAGTTAGTTTTAAAAAGCAAGGAAAGACAACTAAAAAGTTTAAATGATTAGTTTTCTGCTCATGATGAGAGCTATTTGGTTATTCTGCACATTTTTATTTGTTGTTAGTAGATACTTTATATTAAGCGAAATATAGGAATAGTCCACATTTTAAAGACTGGAGTAATAATGCTGAAAAGTCAGTTTTAAGGGGCTGTTTACATCTGCTCACTTTATGCGTTTTTTTTCTGATCGGAGCTATTCTAACATGAAATGGGCAAGTGAAAATTACAGACAAAATTGGACAGGTCTAAATGCATCTATTTGTTAAAACCCTATATGAAATTTTTTTTACTATTTCCAAAATGTAAAAAAATAAGTGTGAGAGCGTTATGGGATATATTAGATATAACAGTGATAATCCATCAAGCCACGGCCATGCCACAGATGACTGTTTGGGATGGTTGTTTATTTTTTTGTTTGTTTTTCATTCTATTTTTGTTCAGTCATTAATTTGTTAAATAATAAAATTAGAATGTTATATTAAAAACAAATGGCATCATTAACAACAGAGACAGCACGCACCCATGGTGCTTCTGTGAACCTTTTACAGTTTAAGGTTTATTAACAAATAAGGTTTATGTTTTCTGATTGCATATGAAATTTCCAATTATTTGCATGACATACTTTTAACATAAATGAACTAATAAACTTAGTGTGATTGATATTTGTTATTTACATAAATGACACAAATACACTGAAAAAAAATGGTTCTTTGCAAATTGTTTCAAACAGTTTATATAAGCTGAATTTAAACAAACAAATTTAGTTGAACATGACTAAATTTAATTTGTTAATTTAAATTCAGACCATAAAAAATGTTTACAACCACTCACCTTAAATTCAGTAAATCCAATGAATCATTTTTTTCAGTGTAAGAACAAGATTTATGTAATAATATCAATAAATCAAATGTGCTTTAAATGTTTCTTATTGATTTAAAACACATTGGGTTTGTTGATATTATTACATAAATCTTGTTCTTATTTGTTTCATTTCTGTTTGTGATAAACTTTGCCACAATTTCTTTTTTTTTTATTTGAGTGCTGTAGCCTACATATACAATCATTTGTATGTCGGATGAGATATGTAGCTCACTTTGTGTAAAAATAATAAGTTAAATAATATGGGGTGTATCTGACACTTTAGTAGACGTAACCTTGTTGAAATATCCATTTAGCGGAGACAAATATATGTGGCTAAATGTAAATGCAAACATTTTCACAAATCGGATAGGTATCAGAGAAAAGGCATGAAATGACCAGGTGTAAACAGCCCTATGTCCCAGAAATGTTACATTTTTAAAAACACATAAAACAAGTATTTAAAGTTGTAATTTTGTAATTGTATTTAAAAAGCAATTTTACTACAATTTCTACTGTGTTATTAAACTTATAAGTGCAGCCTTGGTGAGTATAAGAGATTCGTTCAGGACATTGTGATCAGGTGATCAGAATCTCCAGGATCTTTCTGTGAATGTTTCAGAAACATATACTGCTGTATGATATATATATATATATACATACATCTGTGAACTTTGGCATAGTTGTTACCATCAACTGCAGCAGTTTGTCAAACAACTACAAATGTTCTGATAACTAAGAAATACGATCCTGGGCTAAAAATGAACGTGTTGCTTTTGTGCTTGATTCTTTTATGAGGTTACTGTTTGCTCAACTGAAAGTAGGCATGAAGGGAGAAGTGTGTGCAGATAATGCATAAGTGAACACAAATAGTCTCTTTGTGTTTTTCAGCGTTTCTGGGCTAGTTTTGTTCTGTCCTTTTTAAGTGCTCGCAGCTGCTTTCAGTTTCAAAATGAACTGGCACAAGCTGCATTTTACAGGTGCAAAAATAATGACACTACACCCAGTAAACTGGCAAAGAACACTGTCCACATGCTTTTGAAATATTGAGAAATATGAAATGCTTTCAGCTCAGGTTTTCATAATAGGCATTTGCTTTTGTTCATTTATGGAAACATCAACCTCATAATGATCCCGTGTTATCTGGTTCATTTCTGCTTTGTGTACCTTTAGAAATCTGCGAAAAGTGAATATTTTTGGGTTGTATTTAAAGATGTGTTTCTATATAAGGCTACAAGACTTTGTAAAAAGTGCTCCGAAGCATTGATTGATAGATTGATTATTTATAGAGTGGCAAGAGCATGAACATACTTTCTAAAAGAATGGAAGTAAAGAGCTAGAGTTCGCCATTGTTCACTGAGGGATTGAGAGATCGCTTACATTAGAGGTAATTTAGGTTGATATGTTTAGGCTGCTGTTGTGCTGCCAAAAATTATGTCACTTTCTGGTGGATGACTTTTCCTAGTTAAATAGTGTCTTTTTTTCTTTTCTTAGCTAATAATGTTGATAATTCAGCAATAATTACAAATAACAGTGCTTTCAAATCTCCATGCTTTTCATTCTTCTGTTAAACACAAGCAAAAGAAGATCATATGATGAACCCAAACATCATTAAATCACTTTCATTATATATAATAGAAAATAGAAAACAAGACTTAAGTTTGAATATACCCATTTATTTTGATTAGACATTCTGTTTACTATTACACTCACCATCACTATTATACTATTACTTTACTCGTTCAAACTACTTATTTAAAATGAGCAAGACAATCCTTGATTTTTTTTAGGGGGGAAACTTAATTGTTTTGTGTTCAATCCATTTCAGTTTGTTAAGTTAACTTAATTGATTTTTGTTGGGACAATAGGAATGAATTGTGTGGAACCCTACATTTTTTACAGTGTAGTAACTTTGCCACTACATCCCTATTTATGTCTGGAATTGACATGCTTTCACTGATCTCATCACAAGAGGTCGTTGAAAAAGTCACGTGATGATAAAGATACCATCTGTTTTTGTTAATTTGTGTCTTGCGCATTTATTTTCTTGTCTGGTGCTCTCAGCAAAAGCCAGAGCATTTACAGCACAGCCTCAGATGGCTGAATATTAAAAGAGCTTATTTTTGAAGATGCATATGCCAGTTGAAAAATAGATCCTCTGAAGTATGATACCAAAGCAGGTCTTACCGTCAAAAGGCCATTCATTTTTCATTGGTTTTGGAACAAACAAAGAGCCTGCCAACATCCAGCTGTGTGCAGATTACCTGTGACGTTACCTCATCATTATTTTAATCTAAAGACAAAACATTGCACTAAATGGCTTTCTATATGTGAAAATTACATCAGAATGAAGTTGAAATTTAATCTGATGACATGAACTTGAATCTTATGAATCCATCACCATTATGCCTGATGGAGATCAGTTTGTATCTTTGCTTCTAAACCGGATTACAAGATATGAAACCATATACCACTAACAACTTAATTCAATGTTTATAAAGAAGTATACAGAACTTCCATATAAGAACGTTTTCAAGATAGTTTTACAGTACAAAAAAAACAACGCTAATCTAAATCTATTACTAGAGTAATACCTGCATTTTCTTGTTTTTGTATTGATTAAAAAAATTACAGTCTAGAGCATTTCCAAAATATTCATGTACTGCTATCTAACAGAAAGCAATAATACAGAATTAGTTATGTTATTTTTTTAAATATGTGATATAGTTTATTATCTCCAGGCATGGTTGCCTGCAAGGACTTGATATCACACACTTCAGAATTTCTTCAAGGCAAGAGCTTATCTTTTTAAATGGACAGTTTTTTAAAAATTAAACAAAAGTGCTGATAACAGCTCAGAAGTTGTCTATGGAATATTAAACTTGTTTGCCAGATTTTTGCATTCCACTTGCTGAATTTGTCTAGATCAAAAGACGAAAGACATCCTTAAATTCTCAGTCTACTTATCAGTTTGTCTTTTTGGGTTGTCTGCTGGTAGGCTTGTCACTTTGAATGTAAATTGGTCCAATCATCAGCTTGTCCTGTGTGGTTATCAAGTAAATCTAATACATTTTGATGCCATCTGAAAAATCTTTGCTCACTAACGCACTGTGACGTTTCAGAAGCGACAACAGCATTTCAATATATGAGAGTGAATGCCATAAAATATCATTCTGTGTGTGTATGGAATGTGATTTTTCTTGCAAAAGTTCCTTGATTGACACTGTGACATCTGTAGCATTTGATATTAGAACGCCCAGAGATTTATTACTGTTGCGATAATTTATCCACTGTGTTTTGTTTTTTTAAGGAAGGCTCCATCACTGGGTGTTGCTCTGGAAGTTTTGCCATGGGCACTTATTTTAAGCAATGCTTATTTTCCAGTCTTTAGTTTTATTGATAGAATTTATGCAGTTACAAAGTAGGCTGCAATATTTTAATACATGACTCTGGACCACAAAACTAGTCATAAGTGTCATTTATTTTCAATTAAAATTTAAATATCAACTGAAAGCTGAATAAATACTCTTACCATACTATTTAAATATATGGGATTTGAGAGAATCATCTTTTGTCTAAATGAACAGTGGTCTAAATGAACTTCTTAGCAATGCTTATTATTACTTATAACTAACTAATAACTAGTTTTGATATATTTACAGTGGGAAATTTACAAAATATCTCCATGGAACATGATCTATACTTAATTAGGGACCGAGCACCGAACGGTGCGTAGGCCCTATTGGAATTGCTC
>CAIGQV010003909.1:21657880-21671026 GCA_903798115.1 Danio jaintianensis
TTCTTCTTCTTCTTCTTCTTCTTCTTCTTCTTCTTCTTCTTCTTCTTAATGAATCGCCTTTTTGAGGGTCTAAACATGCACGAAAACTCACGAAACTTTGCACATGCCCCAGAAGTGGGGAAAATGTACGTTTGTTAAAGGTTTCAAAAGTGGGTGTGGCAAAATGACTCGACAGCGCCACCTATGCACATTTGACGGACTGGCCCCCGAGCTACGTTTCACGCACAAATACGAAAATTGGCACACACATTAAACATGCCAAAACCTACAAAAAAGTCTCTTGGCGCAAAATCTCAAACCCAACAGGAAGTCGGATATTTTTAACTTCCTCTGCCGAAAAAGTGCAGTTTTTGCCATTTCCAGGCGTCGTACTTTAACGAACTCCTCCTAGGGATTTCATCAGATCAACACCAAAATTGGGTATTGTCATCTAAAGGCCTTGGCGATGTTAAATTGTGAAGATCTAGAGTTTTCGTCGATTGGCGTGTCCGTGGCGGCCTCACAAACTTTGATGCTTCACCACGAAACAGGAAGTTGTTATAACTCAGGCATACATTGTCTTATGTGCTTCAAAATCCATATGTTTGATAACAGTCCTGACCTGAACACATTTACATGCCAATATCCAGATACAGTTATAGCGCCACCTGCTTGCAACAGGAAGTTACTTGTTTTACGGTGTAACAAACTCCTCCTACAAATTTTATCACATCGAATCCATGTTCCATTAGTTTAGTCCAAAGGCCTTTGTGATGTTAAATTGTGAAGATCTAGAGTTTTCGCCGAAGGGCGTGTCTGTGGCGGACTGAGAAAGTGTGATGCTTCGCCATGGAGGGGGAAACACTTATAACTCAGCCAAACAATGTCTGATCTGCCTGAAACTTCATATGGTTGATAAAATTCCTCTCCTGAAGACATCTACATGCCAATATTGAGTCACAGCCATAGCGCCACCTGCTGACAGAAGGAAGTTTGGCATAAATCAGTGATTTTTTCAGGTGTTTTAATATATATCGGCTTAAAATATTATTGTCCGCTGTTCTCTGTCATCCTAAGGCCATCGGGCGGCGGTGAGCCCGGGTGCGAGGTCCCTTGCCTTTGTGATGTTAAATTGTGAAGATCTAGAGTTTTCGCCGAAGGGCGTGTCCGTGGCGGACTGAGAAAGTGTGATGCTTCGCCTTGGAGGGGGAAACACTTATAACTCAGCCAAACAATGTCTGATCTGCCTGAAACTTCACATGGTTGATAAAATCCCTCTCTTGAAGACATCTACATGCCAATATTGAGTCACAGCCATAGCGCCACCTGCTGGCAGAAGGAAGTTTGGCATAAATCTGTGATTTTCTCAGGTGTTTTAATATATATCAGCTTAAAATATTATTGTCCGCTGTTCTCTGTCATCCTAAGGCCACCGGGCGGCGGTGAGCCCGGGTGCGAGGTCCCTTTCATCGCTGCTTGCAGCTTTAATATTATAATGATTTTGCAATAAAAGAAAAGTCAATAATTTTGACCTATATAATGTATTTTTGACTGGTTTTGTGGTCCAGGGTCACATATTTGGTTTATTTTCATGATAAAGAGTATAATATGGGCTTGTTCTTATTTGATATGATTAAATATTATTATTAGTATTATTATTATTATTATTATTATTATTATTATTTAGAAAGATCAGATAAGGAACAGCTAAGACTCAAGGGCTGTTTCTCAATTCCAAGAACGCAGAGAACAGATACACGTTCTCGTGGAGAACTTGCCAAGTTACCTCAGAACAATGAACTCGGAAGGTCACGAGAACAGAGAGTGCATCCTGTGAGAAATGAAACGCTGCATTCTTCCTTTGTGTTTTAACGGAAAATAAGTTAAGCGTTAAAACATTCACAGTGATTTATTTATTTATTGCTTTTATTTATTTATATATATATATATATAACATGCACAGAAGCCTTACATAGATACTTTGCACAATACAAATAAAAACTATTTTAATATGAATTTCAGTAAATAAACACCCTTAATGTGTTTATACCTTTATTAAGATTTTCATGATTAAGATGAAGAACACCGTCTCATTTAGGGAAACTCCTAAGATAAATAAGTTATATCTCTGAACTTTAATAATTAATAAGGTATATACAGGTATATACAGTAAGGTATATAATAGGTATATACAGTAAGATGCTGCGCTTCCCACCTCCTTTATCTAGATGCAATGACTTCTGGGAATGAGTACTAGAATGAGTACTACGCTCAAGTCTGCATTCGATGCATTCACGATATCAAGAACACATCCAGTTTTTGTGGTCTCTATTAAGTATTGGAACTGAACTTTGGCAGTTGATGACGTTTTGCATGATGACGTTACACGAGAACACAAGGACGCAAGATTGCTTAAGAACGCATATTGAGAAACAGCTAAGATGTACCTCGTTTCATTCTGGTTCTGAAAAAAATTACATTTGCTTTTTGTTCAAACTACTTATTTAAAATAAACTGCAACAACACAATTATGGAGTTTTTTTGCAACAATTTAAATGTTTTGTTTATTCATTTATTCATTTTCTTTTCTGCTTAGTCCCTTTATTAATCAGGAGTTGCCTCAGCGGAATAAACCGCCAACTTATCCAGCATATGTTTTACGCAGCGGATGCCCTTCCAGCTGCAACCCAACACTGGGAAACACCCATACACTCTCATTTACACACGGATGCTACGGACAATTTAGCTTACCCAATTCACCTATAGCGCATGTCTTTGGACTGTGGGAAACCAGAGCACCCGGAGGAAACCCACGCGAATATGGGGAGAACATGCAAACTCCACACAGAAATGCCAACTGACCCAGCCGAGGCTCGAACCAGCGACCTTCTTGCTGTGAGGCGACAGCGCTTCCCACTGCGCCACCGTGCCGTTGTTTTATGTTCGATCCACTTAAATGTGTAAAAAAATTTTTACTTAGTTCCTTCATGTTGTCCCAACACGAATAGATTGTGTGGAACCCAGCATTTTTCACTGTGTATGTGTATTTTTCACTTTATCACTCCCTGCATACTTGATTTAGGTTATTTGGTTGTAAAATGCAATTGTCTCTCCTGTAAATTACTGAACTGTGTGTGTACATGATTAAGCACTTAAATGTGAACTGACAACCAGTTTGAGCTGTGTATGTTATTTGGCCTATATACAGTATGGAACTTTTTCCATTTGAATGAGGTTGTGCTTTTTCATAACACTGATTCGAATTGAGTTTCTCACAGAATCATTTCAGCTTCATTTATAAAGCTTAGTATTCTTAAAACTGACTGAAGACTAAAACCACAAGCTAGAATGATCCAAACTAGCGTAATGGAAACCTGTAATGTTGAAAGTGGCCCAGTCATTAATCAGCACCGAGTGTAATTTCATACATATGATTCAAAAGGTTGAGAATGTTAAATGTCTTTTTTTCCCCCCTAGAGGTTTTGCTGTTTGCTAAACAAGTACTCTAACACAATCTCACAGCCAATGTGATATTTCTTTTTTTTTATGGGAAATGAGGAACAGAAACTGTTTTCACCTATACGAAAATGTTCATTTGTTGTGTATTACAGCCTGGTGAAGTTGTTAATACGATGTGCGGATACAAGACCCTGAAGAATGAGGTACGTTCCCTCATTACCTCTATTTATGAATCAATTTTTTGCATTGCATCTGGTCTTGTGAACAAAAAGAAAGAAAGAGAGAGTAGCTACAGTATTGTGTATTTCAAAAGTCTTGTGTCGATCCTGTCTTTTTTAAAGGGTCAAAGGTCTAATCGTTAATCAGGTCTTCATTGAAAAGCAGCGAGAATCAATTCTGAATGTTAACAGGCTGTGAGGATACGCAGCTTGCCCAGATGAATGATAATAACAGCATCCAATTATTTCCCAATATAGTTGCAATCAATCAGTGAATCTGAAAATCACATCCTGTTTGAGCAGGAGCTGCTGCGTGTGAATTTGAACGTACTTGACAAATGTTATAAAAGCATGTTCCGTATTGGGTCTGACAGGTTATCACTGTCTCATGACCTAGCGGTATCAGTTGTATCACTTCACTGCTTTTTCATAAATCTCTCATGACCATGTCAGATGCATATTTAAGGATCTCAGCAGAAGTGTAGTTAATAGGGGTACAATTTGCCTATTATTTCCTAAATACTATCTATACTACATTTTGTACAGTTTTTCCACATACAGGGTATTACATAGAAGGGAAAGTGTTCCATTTCAGACACAGCTAATGACTTTCCAGTATTGATTGTTAATTAGCCATTCAGCGAGGGCAGTTCTTAAAAATTCTGACAATATGATAATGAATATTGAACTTTGAATATGACCTGACCTTTGCCTGCAGAGAATTGAAAATGCAGACATTATCTACACTCGTGGCTGCACCGATGCCGTCTTCATTTGGTTAATAGACAACTATAAAACAATGGCTGGACTTCTTCTAGGCATCTTTCTTCCGCAGGTAAGACTCATCTGACTCATCTGAGATAAGGTGATGTAAATTGTCAGTGCAAGTCATTTTTAATGATGCAAACGGTACACTTTAAATAAAATATACTTTGACTTATCTTTTAATTACAAGTCTGCGAGACTGCCAAGAACAAAACGTACATTTTGTTTGACTTTAAGAACCTCGTAAAGTGTTTGAAGTGTTCGAGATAAGAGTTGTAAGAGCAATTATTGTCTTTTTAAATGGATTTCACAGGGGTGTTAGAGCTGTGGAGGGGAAATTGTAAAAACACTAAATCATAGATGATTTGTAAGAGTGGCCTCTTGTTGTTTTTTCACAATCAGACATACATTTTTTAAGTTTTACAATAACATCACAAAATCAATAATATGCATTATGTTTTGTAATATAAGAGCTCAATTTGTTCATGCAAAAATATATCTATTCACACAATTTTCAAACAATCTTCTGCTTTTTCTTCTAATTGGACAGACTACAACAACAATAGTTTTTGCAGACAGAACAACAAAACATTCCTGCATCCATCCATCAGTTGGATAATCACATTGTCAGAATGTTATTTCCATTATTCCTGTTTTGTATAAAACTACACAGTGCTTATTGTGAGCCATAATTTTGGCACTCCTGCCAAACCACTTTTCATATTCACATGCATTTTAATAATAACACATCCATGATGTATTATTGGCCCATTTGTTATTTTTTATATTTAAACTGAGCAGTTGCTACCTTTTTTTAATAAGTCTTATTCCTGTTTATAAGTTATTACAGCACAACCCAGCTTCAAGAGTTCATCTTCTAGATCTAGACTCCTTGCTTACGCTTATTTAATCCCACAGACATTCTAAGCCTATAATCATAGCAAACAAATATCAAGCTTTTATCTGGCCAGTGATTCAAAAAGGCTGTTTCAAAAAGGAATTCACATATATGAGCTAGACAAGAGTGTACACATATTCATTCATTCATTTTCTTTTCGGCTTAGTCCCTTTATTAATCTGGGGTTGCCACATTGGAATGAACCGCCAACTTATCCAGCATATGTTTTGCGCAGCGGATGCCCTTCCATCTGCAACCCATCACTGGGAAACACCCATACACTCTAATTCACACACATACGCACTACAGACAATTTAGCTCACTCAATTCACCTATACCGCATGTCTCTGGACATTTATTTAGTCTTAAAAAGTTTAAATTTACCTAACTTAACAGTCACATTCAAACACTTAAAAATGGTAACTCAGGTAGATATAAGTCTCTAAAATGTGGTTTTCACCCAAAAATGAAAATATGCTGTTAAAGGCTTAGTTCACCAAAATATAAAAAATATTTTATTACATAATCACCCTTATGTTGATCCAAATCCCCAAGATCTTTGTTTGAAACAGAAATTAGGACATTGTGGATGAAATATGAGAGCTCTCTCATCCTCCCTAGACAGGAAGGGTCCTGACTTATTCAAAGTCCAAGAACGTACCAAAAACATGCTAAAAACAAACCATATGCTTTCAGTGGTTCATTTGGAATATTATCAAGCCAGGAGAAGTTGTTTCTGTGCACGCATAAAACAAAAATAACAACTTTATTCAACAGTTTCTTCTCCACAGTGTCAGTATATTGTGTGCATTCATGTGGGCTGTGCAGTGGAGTATACCCACACGTGACATCCTGTTTGAAACAAAGCAAAAGCTCATCCGAGGTAATACCAAAACCACCACCAAGCCCGACACATGAATGTACATTCTATACTGACACTGAGGAGAAGAAACTGTTGAAAAATGTTAGTTTTTGTTTTATGTGTGCAAAAATGTATTCCTGTAGCTTGAAAATATTCAGATTGTACTACGATTGTAACACGATTGACACATGGACTGTTTTGAGGATTTTTTTTTTTTTTTTTAGAAGTTTCTGGACTTTGTACAAGTTCTCAGATTTCATTTATATATCTTAATTTGTGTTCTGAAGACGAACAAAGGTCTCAGGGATTTAGAATGACGTGAAGGTCATTTTTGGGTGAACTGACACTTTCATTTATTTATCTAAAAAAAAAAACATACACAGAGAAAAAAACTAAAATATGAATTGCTCCTGATCCTAAATTGAGGTCTTACAAAGCAAATCTATCAGTCTGTGCAAGTACAAGAAATTTAACATTATTTAATATATCATGAGGATACTTGGTTTCTTGGATACTGGGTTTAATTATTATCTGTGTCCATTCATATGTTTAGAATAATTAAGAAAATATCCCTTCATTAAGTGTTTTCCATACTGATGAAGTAGTGAGGGGTGTTAGAGACATGGTTTGAATACATTTTAACTTTCTCTCAAAAGAGTACCACGAGTAGACCAGTTTTCAACAAATTAGCAGCCCGCAAACCTGTTTCACTTTGGAAAGCATCCCCTAATGTGCAGCTGCTGCTGTGTGTCCCCCCTTTTTACCACTTTTAAATAGTTGCCCTGATGTTCTGAATACAGCACAGTCACAGATGTGGATTATCATAATCACGTACATTTTGAATTCATTATGTAGTAATTTTAATAACGCTGACCAACTTCAACCAACACTCAGAACAACACATGCACACAAGATGCAATTTAATTCTCCCTTGTAAAGGAGGTGCTGGAAACAAGTTTCTGTTAGGTCAGACAGCCCTTGTCTGTAGGCTGTTTCAGAGGAAATGATGCCAGAATATGTGAGGCGTTATCTGTGAAAGATAAGCTCAAATATTATAGAGAAAGACCTGGATCTAGCATTTCCATTCCAACATTGGATTGCAATGTTTCCATCTGAACATTTTTCAATCTGATGTAGCGTGCAAGTATGTTTATCCATATGGGAAGGGGGAAAAGCGGTGGGACTTTTTTTATGAGAAAATTGAGAAGCTTTTATAATTACTTTCAAAGTTCTTTCCGTAAATGGCGATTCACAGTTGGGAGAAGTCATTAGTCAGTCTGCCCACACTGTGATCCATCCTAGTTGTTTATTACGAGATTTATGTAACTGCACAAACTGTATAGCCGCAGCATGAAATGTGCAGATTAACACAGGCTCTTCGAGAACATGGTGCTGTGAAAAAGTTAATCCACCAGCAGAAAGGAGTAATTTAGGAGTAAATTAGGTGATTTTCACACTGGGCATGTTTGCTGCTGTCCGAATCCAAATGAGATTGTTCCTGTCCACCCCCTACAGTGTTGGCCATCCACAAAACACACCAGTGCATTTGTGTTCATCTTTTGTCATCATAAACATGCATGGCCAAAAAAACAGAACACATCTATGTATCGTTATTTGGTGCAATTATTCATAGCACAGTGAACAGCAGTTGAGTTTTCTGTATGTGCCACACGAAGATGGCTTTCTGCTGCTTGTATAATGACACATTGGAAGATATGGTTGATTTATGGGCTGTTCATTTGCTGCTCTGATTACACTCA
Organism: Danio jaintianensis; assembly: GCA_903798115.1. Taxonomy (NCBI): domain Eukaryota; kingdom Metazoa; phylum Chordata; class Actinopteri; order Cypriniformes; family Danionidae; genus Danio; species Danio jaintianensis. Next base: position 21,665,822 of record CAIGQV010003909.1, read on the forward strand.
ATATATACAGTTACCTCAAACTCACTCTTGTTCAAATCCAGGGTAAATGATACAATAAATTAACAAAACAAAACAAACATCACCACTCTCGTGTGGAAACTGCAAATAGGCAGCAAAGAGGACATGTGAAATCAAACAGAGCAGAGGATTTAGATGCTTTTTTGATTTATTGTGACCAATAAATGTTCTGAAATCAACTCACAGAAGAATTTCAAAGTTTGGATCTCAAGTACATCTACTCACCATAATTGAGTACACCCCATTTTGAAAATGAATATTTTTATCCATTTCTCAGTGAATATAGGCAATGTATTTTGGTGCATTTAAACAAAACAGATTTATTAAACAGATATATTTAATTAAATTATATTTTAGTCACCAAACATATTGAAAGAAAATACAATTAAATTCAAACTAAATATTGCAAAAAAAATTACAACCTACAAAATTTCAACTAAATTTTTCCATTTTTTGCTTCTCTTGATTTTTGCTCTTTTTAATTTAATTTATTTTTTATTTTTCCCCTAACATATAAATTTGAGCTACTAATTTTTGGACTGTTATTGTAAACTATTTTGTTAGATTAGCTCCAGATTGGCTTCATTACGGACTAATCTAATATATAATATATGCATATGCACAAATATAATATTGTAAAGCTTCCTATAGAAAATATTAATTTAAATGAGAGATTTGTGAGGGGTGTACTTATATATGCTGAGCACTGTATCTCAAAGTTTATTTCCATAAAGAGTTGGATGAGAGTATGTATTGATAATGAGAGCATCCTTGTTCCCCACTATCTGACCTACAGGCGTCCACTGTCTACCAAAGTACATCTCAAAGACTTTCAATGAAGTTCAATGAAAATGTAAACATTTTTTAAGTCAAATTGAAGAAAAACGTCATTTTGAACAATTAAAAGTCTTTCACAATTTGAGCATGATGCATCTTTGTGTTGTCATCATGGAATATGGCAGTGGGATATGTATTAAAATAACCCTCTAACATGCCAGAACCATAATATTCTCTGGAATAAATGTCAATTCAAAGACCCTTAAGTATTTGCTTACTTAAATCCAAACAGTGACTTTTTTTTTGTTGTTCTCTAGGCTGTGTATAAATAGTAGTCATCAAAAGTGATGTTCGTCCTGTCCTTGGAAAATTTACCTCTTCACGCTTTATTTAGACCTTTTATTAAATATGTATTAGGTATTTTATATGCATGATGTGGTGTAGAGCCTGGAGTGTAAAACTAATGTACTGAATGCTTAGTAAAGAATTTAGTATAAAGAAAGTTAGTATTTATTTTTATTCTATTATATCTGTTAATTTTCAATTGTTTTGGCTAAGGTTAATGGCAAATTGTTCAAAATGGTCCTCTGTTGGAGATTGTAAAATTCTACAAAAAATGCTGTGATAGCAATGCATGCAACAACAACAACAACAACAAAAGAAACAAACCTCCTGCAGATGTTTTTTTTCCACACAATAAAATAGCATTTCTCTCAAATTCATTTAATTATTTATTTTTTTGTTAGTTCTTTGGCGTGATCTTCACCTGGCTTTATATTACTCGTGTGGAAGATGCCATCGAGGAGTATGGATACTATATGGATGGTCTGCTGGATGGCACACCCCAGAAACCCAAACACCAAAGCAAGCTGGCCAAATGCTGCAAATGCATGCCTCTGATGGACTGAGTACAAACTCTTAAAAAAAAGAGCCTTATATCGACTTCTAAAAAAGGGATTTTTACACTTTCGCCTGCTGTGGATGAAATGAACTGTTTGTAGCTCTGCAAAACACAACTGTGCTGTTACTGTCGAAATTTCAGCCTCGGGTACACTGTGCCAAGCAAGTCATTTTTTTTACTGTCAATACGTTTTTCACAGTTACACTCGGTGTTCATAATTTCATCTGGCAGCTGAAAATGGGCTAGTTATTTTGTGTCAAAATGTCCTGATACTATAGGTCTGACCTTCTGAATGAGGATCATGGTAAATCACACCTGAAGCGCACACCAAAGATACCCTATATTTACATCCTGCTGACCCAGTCCGAACACCTGAAGCTTTTTCCACACTTTAGCTTTGATTAACAGTGAAACTGATGTGACACCCTGTCAGTCTTGAGTTATAAAATGTCTTTTTATATTTCCAGTGCATATATGACAACTTCTGCTGTGTGAAATATGGTGCATTCATCATAATAAGGGTGCTGTCTCTTTTGTTTGAACATTATCTCAAAAAGATGGGTAGCATTATATTGTAAATCCTGATCATTTCTATACTTACAATTCTTTTAAAGCAATATCTTCATTGCATCGCCATATTTCCTGTATTTAATTTTTGTAAATACAAAGTCCATTATTACTCGCAATTGAGCCTTTACTCAAAAAGCAGGGTCTCTTTTAATTTTTTTTTTTTTTAAATTAATACAGCTTATTATGAGATGATTAATTTGTAATCTTTGAATCAGGGAATGTTTTTAATGATCAGTTGTTTATATGTTGTGGTTCTAATGATATTTTTAACATGCGTACATAACATACATTTTTCTTTTGTCTTTTTTTTTTGCCAAAGGGTGATGGCTATTATATTTATTCTTCTTCCATTGTTTATTGTGTTTTTTTTTGGGGGGGGGTTTCAAACATGAAAAAATCCAAGTAAACTATATATTCTCTTAATGCATCAGGCTTTTTTCTTCTGTATTATGCAGCATGTGCTGTTTCTTGTCATTAAATAAAAGCTAAATAATCATATGGTATATTAGTTTACATTTTCCACTGTTTAAATATAAAATGCACTACATGTTATATTACTTTCAGTGCCATTACTCAATGAAAAACACATCACAAGAAGTGAATATTAAGCCTTAACATTTTTTGGTGATATTTTTCTGAAGTCTTTTATATGATTTGTGTGTTTTTGTGTTGACTGTTAAAGCTTGTGTATTGCCCTGAACACAGCGAGCGTCCTGCTGAATGAATGAATAAAAGATGTTTACAGAGCTGTTCTGCTGCTTCACTGCTCGTTCTCTTCTCTTCTCGTCATGCTGCTTTGACATTGCAAGGGGATTCTGTCACTCTCAATATTGTACTTTAGACATGGACTAGACATCAGTTTGTGTTTTATCTACTTGTCTGTTCCGTTTCCATTGTTTAAAGGTGTGGCTTTGAGTCATAATTTAAAAAAGCCTTACAGCAATTTGCAACTTTTTTGATTCAGGGGCTAATTTGTACAATCTCATTTGTACATTTTAGTACAATTTGCCCCAAATGATGTTTGGGTTTAGGGGAGGGGTATGGAGGCACACCTTCTTTTGAAATTTGTAAGTTTTTGAATGAAATTGTATGAATTTACGACAAAATGCAAAATAGTTACGTTTCCCTGTGAGATCAGCCTGGAAAAGCATATTTCTGATTCGAAAGTTTGAGTTTCTCATTAATGCTGGTCATCTATTCCCGATAACATATTCATAACATTTACAGTTATGCAAAGGATCATTAATTTTGATCTTGTTGTAATTAAGTGTTTTAACTTGCACAACATCTCATTTGTAAATTTACATTATAGGTTTGTTGATCATTTCTTCCCAATATTCAGGGAAAAACATATTTTTAAAATCTGGGTCATTTCCCAGCAGTGATCTCAACACTGTAACAAATAAAATGTGGCTGAAAGTAAAAGCTGTGAACATTTTTTTTTTTTTTGCTGCAATCACGAGTCATTGTAGGAAAAGTTCTGAGCTGAGCAATGAAAATCAGTCTGGTTTTTGTATGTTTCACCAAAAAGTGCTTTGTGATGCTATCTTCTGCTTATATAATGATAGAGAATGAAACTGAAGTTCATAATCTCAGTATTCAATATGTACAGTCGTGGACAAAAGTTTTGAGAATTACATAAATATTGGAAATTGGAAAAGTTGCTGCTTAAGTTTTTATAATAGCAATTTGCATAAACTCCAGAATGTTATGAAGAGTGATCAGATGAATTGCATAGTCCTTCTTTGCCATGAAAATTAACTTAATCCTGAAAAAAAACTTTCCACTGCATTTCATTACTGTCATTAAAGGACCTGCTGAGATCATTTCAGTAATCGTCTTGTTAACTCAGGTGAGAATGTTGACGAGCACAAGGCTGGAGATCATTATGTCAGGCTGATTGGGTTAGAAAGGCAGACTTGACATGTTAAAAGAAGGGTGATGCTTGAAGTCATTGTTCTTCCATTGTTAACCATGGTGACCTGCAAAGAAGCGCGTGCAGCCATCATTGCGTTGCATAAAAATGGCTTCACAGGCAAGGCTATTGTGGCTACTAAGATTGCACCTAAATCAACAATTTATAGGAGCATCAAGAACTTCAAGGAAAGAGGTTCAATTCTTGTTAAGAAGGCTTCAGGGCGTCCAAGAAAGTCCAGCAAGCGCCAGGATCGTCTCCTAAAGAGGATTCAGCTGCGGGATCGGAATGCCACCAGTGCAGAGCTTGCTCAGGAATGGCAGCAGGCAGGTGAGTGCCTGAAAAACATCAGGGACAGATTGATCTTCTGCAAAAAGTATGGCGAATGGACTGCTGAGGACTGGGGCAAAGTCATATTCTCCGATGAAGCCCCTTTCCGATTGTTTGGGGCATCTGGAAAAAGGCTTGTCCGGAGAAGAAAAGGTGAGTGCTACCATCAGTCCTGTGTCATGCTAAAAGTAAAGCATCCTGAGACCATTCATGTGTGGGGTTGCTTCTCATCCAAGGGAGTGGGCCCACTCACAATTTTGCCCAAAAACACAGCCATGAATAAAGAATGGTACCAAAACACCCTCCAACAGCAACTTCTTCCAACAATCCAACAACAGTTTGGTGAAGAACAATGCCTTTTCCAGCACGATGGAGCATCGTGCCATAAGGAAAAAGTGATATCTAAGTGGTTCGGGGACCAAAACGTTGAGATTTTGGGTCCATGGCCTGGAAACTCCCCAGATCATAATCCCATTGAGAACTTGTGGTCAATCCTCAAGAGGCGGGTGGACAAACAAAAACCCACTAATTCTGACAAACTCCAAGAAGTGATTATGAAAGAATGGGTTGCTATCAGCCAGGATTTGGCCCAGAAGTTGATTGGGAGCATGCCCAGTCGAATTGCAGAGGTCCTGAAAAAGAAGGGCCAAATACTGACTCTTTGCATAAATGTCATGTAATTGTCGATAAAAGC
>CAIGQV010003909.1:21671426-21706426 GCA_903798115.1 Danio jaintianensis
AAACTAATATTTGTGTCATTCTCAAAACTTTTGGCCACGACTGTATACGTTGTGATTTCATCTATAATTGTTTGAATGGTTGTTATGCATGAGGCAAGACAAAAGTGTGCTAATACAATTATGATGAAACATTTTGACTAAAGGAAAAATATAACTGATGAGACCAAAACATGTAAGAAAGTGAATAGATTTGATATCATGTCCACTTTTGTTCTTCTGTACTCTTTAAATATATAGGTTATACAGTATAGAGTGTAAAAACATGGTGTTGCATGAAATGTTCTTTCAAATTGAAAAGGTTTATTCACTCAACGGTTCTTTGGGGAAGCACAAATTGTTCTTCTGGCATCACTGCCAAAGAATCATTATAGAACCTTTACTTTAGAACTTTTAAAAGTCTTTTAGAAAAAGTAGTGCAAAAGTTGACCACAACCTTAAAACTTTGGCACATATTTCTTTTATAGTGAGGGCTAAAAGAGAATTTCATAAGAAATTAGACATTTATAAAGTCCAGTCTGCTCCAAGAGACAAGTGACCTTCAGCCACATAATAAAAGCATGAAAGATATTTGTTTTTTTGTCTGTCATTTCATGAGTAATTTAACAATTCATACTTCAATCTTTATATACTGGAATGCTTTTTATTTTATTTATGTTCATTAGATATATTTTATTTTTCTGTATCTTTTATATTTTTCTAAAATTCATATGCTATGGAGAAGATAGTAACAAGGACACTGTAAAATGAAGAGTTACCAAAAAGGGTTAGCAGGTGCATAAACAATTGATTAACAACTGCAAAAAAATATCCTAATAATCAGATATTGTTAAAAACCTTGATGAAAAAATTGAATGGAGTTTTTACTTCTGGAGCCATTATAAGCTGCATTTAGATCTTTTTTTCTCCCACACCTAATTGTGAGATACTTTCATTTGACACAATGGCAGAAACATGAACCGGGTGATAATCTCTTCCAGAAGAACATTTCACCAGGTGCCACTTTTTAACAAGAACCTTTTAACACACTTTTAGGGAGAGCCTACATTCTTCCACTCAGTATGCAATTGCTGAGCTTTATTGAGTGTTTGTATGTTTGCTTTTTTAAAATAGTGTGCTAGGCTTTTTTTGATTGCAATTCATGCCTATAAAAAAAATGTGATCATGGGAATCTTTATGAGAGTACTGTCAACTTCACACATCACCCCATTAAATTGATGACAACATATTGACAAGGTGCTCATCCATCTTCAGCTGTTAACTACTATATAATTAAGCCTCCACTCAAGGATGGAGGAAATATGAATCAACCCCCCTGAGTTTAATGGCGCTACATCTAAATTAAGCAGCTGTTTGCCCAGCAGATCTGAAAGATGTAATGCAGTGGAGAATATTTAAAGGAATTGTTTCACAGTATTTTCAATAATATTTTTTCTTCTAGAAAAAGTCTTATTTGTTTTATTTCGGCTAGAATAAAAGCAGTTTTAATTTTTTTAAACCATTTTAAGGTCAATATTACTAGCCCCCTTAAGCAATATTTTTTTTGATTGTCTGCAGAATAAACCATCATTATACAATGACTTGCCTAATTACCCTAACTCGCCTAGTTAACCTAATTAACCTAGTTAAGCCTTTAAATGTCACTTTAAGCTGAATACTAGTATCTTGAAAAATATCTAGTAAAATATACTGTCACAAAAGAAAGACAAACGAAATCAGTTATTAGACATTTGTTATTTCTATTATGTTTAGAAATGTGTTGAAAAAATCTTCTTTCCGTCAAACAGAAATTAGGGAAAAAATCTACAGGGGGGCTAATAATTCAGGAGGGCTAATATTTCTGACTTCAACTGTATATTTCCCATATATTTTAAAGCTGAGCTGGGCCGAGCTAGGTTATAGTACCTGAATGGGAGCCCACGGAAAATAGGTTGCTGTTGGATGTGGTATTAGTAAGGGGAACAGGTGTGCTCACCCTGTGTTCTGTGTGGGTCATAATGCCCAAGTGACGAGGACTTTATACTGCATTGAGCACCATCCTCCAGATGAGACATTACCTAGGGCAGGTTTATATATAATATAAATAATATATTTAATTCAATTACAATTCACAATGGTATAAACCATTATATGGGGTGGTCAAATGTATATTCATATTATGTATTATTATTATTATATGAGATAAAGATTAGAGCAAACTATTTCTCGCTATTTAAAGGACAACCACCCCCCACCCCCGTCAATCATTTCATTTTGACGTCCTTCGGGGGGAACAAGCATTAATTCGGGGGGTCAAACCCCACTGTAATTCACACCCTGAACTAAAGTCCTGGCTCTCTGTGTTCATTAAAAATCCCAGGATGTCCTTTGAAAAGAGTAGGGGTGTGACCCTGGCATACTGGCCAAACTTGCCCACTGGCTTCTGTCCATCATGGCCTCCTAACCATCCCATATCATCTAATTGGCTTCATCGCTCTGTCTCCTCTCCACCAATTAGCTGGTATGTGGTGTGTGGTCTGGCACAGAATGGCTATCATTGCATCATCCAGGTGTACGCTGCACACTGCTACTTGGGAAGATCAAACCCCAAAATCTGTAAAGTGCTGAAAAGTGTTATATAAATGTCACAAATTATTATTGTTAAGTATAGAAACAATATATTCCAAGTTTATTATAAATTATGCCTATAGATTCAAGTATTTTAGCCATTTGCAGCACGTCATGGGAGTGACTGGAGCTAAAAGTCTCTTTTGTCTATACAGCTTCATGGATAATGAGGTTTTCTGCACTGATTAAATTGTAAAACTAAGAATAGGTTGAATAAATGCAGACATATGGGTTTAATGAAGCAAAGACAATTGATTAACATCTTCAGCTCTGTAATTAAAAGTGCATCAGTTATTGTTAATCAACAATCAGTTTCCCAATGGAGAAAATGAAGTGAATTTTACCTCCGCAACCTGACTCCTCTAATAGGTGGAAATATTCATTCGTTCATTTTCTTTTCGGCTTAGTCCCTTTATTAATCTGGGGTCGCCACAGCGGGATGAACCGCCAACTTATCCAGCATATGTTTTATGCAGCGGATGCCCTTCCAGCTGCAACCCATCACTGGGAAACATTCATACACACTCATTCACACACATACATACACTACGGACAATTTTAGCTTACCCAATTCACCTATACCGCATGTCTTTGGTCTTGTGGGGGAAACCGGAGCACCCGGAGGAAACCCACGCGAACACGGGGAGAACATGCAAACTCCACACAGAAATGCCAACTGACCCAGCCGAGGCTCGAACCAGCGACCTTCTTGCTGTGAGGCGAACGTGCTACCCACTGCGCCACCGCGTCACCTATGTGGAAATATCTCTGCAGAAATTCACACCGGAAATTCCACTGTAGTAAACTATTGACTCTCTATGCTAGAACATTTTTTATCATTATTACCCAACCACAAATTACAGATTTAAAGTTTTAGGAATGTAACCAGAGGAAGAAGAAAGAAGAGGTGTGGCATGCTATTTTTTGATGTCTGTTTCCATGGTGACGATTTCATGGTTCTACTGAAAATGTCTTTTGTGTTCACGGTTAACATACTGTGAGTTGACTCAACTTGTTCCCAAGAGCGGTTTTGGAAACAACATACCTTGAGTAAGCAGGTGTAGGGTTAATCAACCCAGAGTTCAGGATTAATGTGAAGGTAAGTTAAACTTGCTTTCTGGAATACACCCCATGTCAACATCATTATTATCTAGTGAGTAGCAGTAATGGAATAATGCACAGTCAGCTGACCATTATTGCAAAACAAAACCCTTTAAATGAACTGACCAAGATAAGCGATTGACAGAAGCAACGGTATGATAGTACAAGTAATTTGCAGACTCCTGCAATAATTCCAGTAATTGCAACACACAGTGTTTGCACTCTGTAAGTCACAATGATGAGAACCTGTCTGCTAATGCAAGTACATGTGCTAATTATGCTTGCTGGATGACAGAGAGTGATGGATAAACACACCTTATCATCAGGGGCGTATCGGACATTTTAAAAGTGGGGGGGACAGTTGAATAAGATTGAAATGATTACATTCATACAATTATTAATCCCCTGTTTCTAAATGGTCTGTCTCTAAAAGTGAGGGGGACATATCCCCCCCCCCGGTTGCTACGCCCCTGCTCATCATATTCTTTATAGGGCTTAAGGTCATGGCAGATAAACGGTGACAGGGAACCATCAATCATAAGTGAGTGGACAGCTGCTCTGTGTATCTTTATCTACAGTATGATAATCCATGTTTAGACACTGGAGTGACTCTGAAAGATAAGGACTAACTAAACTCTAATTTCAGGACTCATGTCAGCTTGAACAATATGACAGTGTAATTGAAACTTTTATTAAGATGTTTCATCCATGTGTATGTTTTTCTTTTTTGTGTGTTTTTGTTTATGATGAGTTTTCTCTCTTGATGACCTGTACTGGTTGAACATGATGTTTGAGTGCAATTTCCGAGTACAATGTTACAATTTTTCTTTTTCAGTAATCTGTTATACTCAGATGTACATCATAATATAGAAGAAAACATCTGTTGCTACTTGATCGTTCAGTGCATTAAGCTGAATAAGACTTCATGCTTTTGATCTGTGTTGCCTAAAAAGGCATGTTTGAGTGTGTGTGAGAGTGTGTACAACTCAAAATCCAATTAACAACTTAATCAACAAGTTTTTTAACAAATGTATTTTCTTCAATAATCTGTTACCCCCAGATGTACATCATAATATATAAGAAAACAAGGTTTCTTATTGATCAACTTGTGCATGAAACTGAACATTATTATTATTATTTTTTAGGATTAATTAGAACAGGATTTATTTAAAATAGAAATCTTTTGCTGTGTCTTTACTATCACTTTTGAATCATTTGTGTTTATAGGCTAAATGGTGGTTAAACTGAAATTTTTTACAACATTATTGCATTTAATTCAAGGTTTTTGAAAATTCTGTATATGATCAATAATAAGACTGTTTTTGCCATAAAAAACACCAGTAATTACAAAGTAGAATCTTGTTTTATCACATTTCCTTATTTTATTCCTGCATGTTCGGAATACATTTCTTAAAATGGTTCTAAATGGTTTCTGAACTGAGTCATGTGAATAACAGTTTCTGAAGACCAAAAGACAATACACATTAGTAGGCCAGCCCACGTTTTCCTGCAGGAATCCTTTATTTATTTAATAAGCTGAGGTTCTTCCTCATTCAAGCGCGTTCTTTAAATAGACTCAATTGTAATTACCTCCTTGGGCTCATTTAATAATGAAGTAGAAGAGGACCGTAGGTCTTGCCATCTACACCCTTCACTGATCTAAAGAGGCTTTTTTTTTACTTATTTATATCTTATGACTGGCAAATTAAACTATTAGTCGGTATCTGCACACAAGTCATTTACTGTGGAGTCTAAAATAAAAAGTTAAAGGAACGCTTTGCTTTTATTTGGAAATATGCGATTATCCGATTCAATGATCTATGCTAAGTATAGCTGAAAGTCCTCCCTCCAGACCCAGAGGTCGGCTGAATGGACTCAAAAATTGTAAAACTCAACTGTTTAACTCTAGAGGACTCAAAAAATGTCAAAATACGGCATGTTCCTTTAACACTTGGGATTGATGTTACACCAGCTTGTCATCATGAAGTTTGTGCAAAACAAACTATGAATATTAAACAACAAGACAACCTTTAAACTTCCACCATGCCAGAGTTTCAACTTGATGCTGGAGTGCCTCTCTCCATGGCAAATATCGCCTTCCCATGGGTAAGGAAATGAAGGGACAAAATATGCACTCATTATACTGATGGTTCCTTTTTGTGAAAGATCATTGCTATTTATATCCACCCAAAATCCTTTAGCGGGAGTCATCTGAAGAGAGCACAGAAGAGCCAGCAGTTAATCAAATGTTGTTGCCTGGATTAATATCTGAAGAACCCTTCAAACTCAATCAGATGTGATTTCCTATTCATGGGGCTGCCGATGATTCTTGGTATCTTGCCTGTGGCATCATTTGAGTCACTGTGTGGCTCTGAACTGATGTCGTGAAGGATGCTCCCAATATCGATTCGGTAGTTTCTGTTCAACAGCAGAATTTCAGTTTGATGGTTCTTGTGATTTTCACAGGAAAGCACCAACACTGCAGGCTTGTTTGATAACGAAAAACCCTCGTCATCCCTAATTATGGCTGTGTCGACCACTTTTATACAATGTAGATTTATTTCTGCTATGTTGTGTTGAATAGCTAAAACTAAAATGTGTAATTGCATGTAAATGTTTGTACTTTAATAGTTCAAACGAAAGGTGCTGAATCTCCTACACTCAAAAGAATCAAGGTTTTAAAAGGTTTTTTATTTGAAACAATGCCTTAGAAGATCCACTTTGGTTCCCTGAAGAACGCTTCAAGTGAACAGTGAATTATTATGAATAATAATATAAAGCTTTTATGGGGCGACATGGTGGCGCAGTGGGTAGCGCTGTCGCCTTACAGCAAGAAGGTCGCTGGTTCGAGCCTCGGCTGGGTCAGTTGGCATTTCTGTGTGGAGTTCGCATGTTTTCCCCGTGTTCGCATGGGTTTTCTCCGGGTGCTCAGGTTTCCCCCACAACTCCAAAGACAAGCGCTATAGGTGAATTGGGTAAGCCAAATTGTTCGTAGTGTATATGTGTGAATGAGAGTGTATGGGTGTTTCCCAGTGATAGGTTGCAGCTGGAAAGGCATCCGCTGCATAAAACATATGCTGGATAAGTTGGCTGTTCATTCCGCTGTGGCAACCCCAGATTAATGAAGGGACTAATCCGAAAGGAAAATGAATGAATGAATAAAGCTTTTATGCAAAGATCTTTTTGTGGAACGGAAAAATCCATTGATTTTATGGGGTTTCACACCAATGGAAAATTTTCACATCCTGGAACTACTTGGGGACGTACCCACTTTTTGACATATTTTCACCATAGTAACTGTTAATGATTTTAGTTTTTGGAACCCATTTGTAACTAGAACTAAACCCTAACACTAACCTAACTTAGCCTGGCCTAAACCTAACCATAATGACCCTAATCCAGCACAGGATTTACAGTGATTTAAGTGTATGTGAATGCATGCCATAAAAACACCAGCACAGTACATTTAAGTGTTTAGCATTCAGTCTGCAGCTTTGTGCTCTGATCTCAGCCTAGTGATACATGTTGTCAGGTGATTAAGTTCTTCTTTTCCTGTTTATGTCTACATTCTATCTCAATTATTGCAAAACACACAATAAAAATTGAAAAAAGTTTTGAGCATATTGTTGATTTTGCTGAAAACTGCTCTTCATGTCACTGTTAGCTGGCTTCAGAATTCATAGTGGTGATGGTGCCAATACAAACAGTAAAAGGGTCAGGTGGGAATTTAGTTCTCAAAGAACTAATTGACCAAGAGAACTAACTTGTGAACCAAGTATGCCTCACGCCTCTTAAAAAGTGTAGTTGTAGAAAGATCCTGTTAAAGTAATATTTTTTCTTACTAATTAATCTAACAATATTGAACTGTTTTTGCATGCTTGTCCTTGTGAGAGTTGGCAACAGTGGCACAGACCTTCACTTGTCTAGATGAAGAAGTCATCCATCATTTCTTACAATGTAACACACCCTATAATTACACAATATAGAATATAACATTTTTGGATTGTTCTTATGAACTATGGGTATAACCCTACGTTATTTTTATACAATGAACAAAAGATATCTCAGCATAAGCTTTGAGGCGATTAATAATTATTTTGTTTGCATGAAAAGCGCAGACAGGTTCATTCAATTCACCTTGATGAAATCTTCAAAATCAGACGAAGGCTTGCCCTCTCATCACAACCTACTACTTTAGCTTCATTCTTCAAGGAGGATGACAATTAAAAACCACCAGTAAAGACTTCAATCAAGTCTCAATTGGACATTATTTTAATTTGAAGATTAAAGTAGTGAAGAAAGAATGATGTGAATTGTAATTAATGATGTTTGTGTACATTGAAACGTAAGATTGACCCAGTGATTCATACCGTCTGCCTGTGACCTTTCCTACTTCAAGGTAGGAATAGTTCACCCAAAAATGAAAACAGTGTACTCACCATTTATGGTTCATGGCTTGGGTTTTCTTTTTCTGTTGAACACAAAAGGAGATATTTTAAAACATGTTAGAAACCATTGAAAAACCAAGAAAAAACAAATAGGTCTACCATGTATGTCAAAGTTTCCAAAATAATTTCTTGTGCTCAAAAAAACTCAAACAGCTTTGTAACGTGAAGAATGAGTAAATGATGACAGAATTTTCAGGTTTGGGTGATGTTGCAAGATCCACTTTTTGGAGAACACCTCCATCTTCTGGTTAAAGATACGGCATATCGGGAGAGTGTTTTAGTAGTTTATTTCAATTAAGTCACTGAATGAAATGGGATTTTTTGTTAAACGTAGCCTATTAACCTTTTTCTGCAATGTAGAAATAAGCTCATCAACACTGACTGTATTTAATTAAAAGTAAAAAACAGTAAAGCAGCCTTATACAATATAATAATAGTTGATTAGCCTATGATATATTTTCAAATATTACAATAAATAAAACACGTCTATAATAATAAATAATTCTGTAAAAGATGACATTTATTAACCCGTCCGCAGTACCACGTGATCGTTTAAGAATAATTCTAATATGCTGATTGTGTTGCTCAATAAACATTTTTAGGATTACAATTACTATCAATAATACACACGTTCTGCTTTATAATTTTGTGGACACCATAACACATTATTTAGGATTCGTTTATCCATATAGCCTATTTAAAACAACAGAATCTACTTGAAAAACATTTAAATGCGATTTTAATGCATTTATATTTTGATTTCTATTTTGAGGTGTTCCTGCACTTACACAAAAAACATCACGGAAAATGCATCTGCTAAAAAGGATATTACCTATTAATATTAGTCACATCCCTGCATCCCTTCCTCATTCCTGGAAGTGAATGCAGTATCATTCAGAATCCCACTTCCTTATCAGCCTGCAGCTCGTCTCTCATTGGCTGACCGCTGTGCCCAAACACCCCGCCCCCTATGTGGCTCCGCCTCCCCTGCCCTGCACCCAGTGCACTCAGCTGTTCCAGCGAGAGACATCTCCTCCCCACTGGCCGTTAATGCAGCAAATGGAGCTCCTCCACTAACAGATCTCTACACCCAGAAGTACCAGAAGAACACCAGCACAGGGTGTGGGTTTAACTGGGAGGTAAGTGTATATTATTTTGCTCAATACCATTCAGAGATTTATATTTTAAAGCAGAAGTGATTGGTTGCTTAACTAAGAGGACATTGTTGTTTATGTTGTGGTTAGAAGATCTACAGTAGATGTTTACTGCACTGAAGTCTTAGGGAGTGTTGAGTCTATACAGACTGAATGTGTATGTGCAAATCCTTCCATGTGAGGCGGGACAGTGGTGCAGGAAATCAGAGTCATATGATAGCCAGACATTGAGAGCAGATCAGCAGAAAAACAACAGAAACGTGTTGAGTTCAACTAAGAGTTGGTTTTGGGTCAGCGATTTCAAGCAGCGGTGTGACAGTTAGCTTTTATCTTATATCAGAATATGAATGATTATGCTGATTATTAGTTCTGTTAAACAGAAAGGATTGCATTGGATGTGAATTATTCAATGGGTATAAAGTGCTGTATATATGTGTTCACTGAAAAACTGTTTCATTCATTTAGACCCTGAAGGGGGTTTTGGAGTGGCAGTCATGTATTCCCCTCAGAGTCTTCACCGATGGGGCATCACACATAGTGAAAGTATGGAGCGTTTGGCCTACAGTCAAGGTAAGCTTTCACAAATGTAAAATATTAAGTTAAAATACATCAAATAAAATACATGTAGACCTACAATTTTGTAACTTGAACAGCGTGGTGGTGACACCCATAGCCTATGAGGAAAATAATGCAGACTCAGCACCAGTGAGCTTGTTGTGAGCAGAGGCTGATGGTGTTTGAATTCTTACTGTTTGTTTTTATTTTTGGACTAATGCTTTGAGTCATTTTTACTCACACTGATGTGGTCTTATTTATTTTTCTGTACTACAAAAGAAGAAAATTGCACGCATTCACAATCAGCATTATTCTTTAAGAAATGCTTTATGCAAAATAATGCACAGATTAGCCCCAAGCGATGCTCACACTATAGGGGTTGGGAAAAATTTGTCTAAAAGTTAGTATTCTTGATTTAATACTATAATATTGTTAACAAAAGGGTGGTATTGTTAACAAAAATCTTGATCTCGACCTTTGGTCTTTGTGGACAATTGCGCATTAATGAAACAATGAGCAGTTCACACTGACCCAAAATACTGCAGAACTTAACAAAACAATATAAAACGAAATGTGACACAAAATCTATTCTCTGAGGTAAATATACCTGTTGTGTACATCAGAACAGCAAGTTATCAGATTAATATTATTGTCATCTGCATTTTCTGGGCAAATCAAAGTGACCTGCAATACTGAGCAGTCATGCACAAACACACCAAACTCTGTTGTATATCCTGAGAACATGTGACCATGCTGTGATACTTTTGCTTCTTTCTTTAAAACTTAATGCTGTTCTATAGACTAGTGAGAGTGATAAGTTTTACATAATTTCTTCTTTTGTGGTCTGAAAAAGAAAAAAGGGCATACTGTACAGCAATAAAACACAAGTGTGAATAATTAATGACTGAAATTAAATGTTTCTCTTTAGGGTTCAGACACATTTACTTTTGTTATTTAATTATTGTTGACAAAATCCAGTCATTTCAGTTGGAATCCTTACGATTGGGAATTTAGTGTTAGGGTGAAAAGTTGGTTTGTCATAACAGAAAGTAGTTTGTTTTGAAGGTTGCTTTTCTGTCCTATCCAACACCTCTTCACTGTTGGCACATTTGTTTATACCTGTGACCACACCATAGTTGATGGTGGCAAGTGGGTTATAAGTGGCTTGTGATTGTTCACTAAACCGCTGTACACTTAATCCTTCACTTTGAACAACAGATGAGTTGTTCACAGGTGAAATATATATAATTTCTGTAAATTTGCATGCTAACAAATTTAATGCTATGGTGTTGAAAACTTAATTTCCAACACAGTAGCGTTAAATTTGTTAGCATGCAAATTTGTTTTCAAGTGTTTTTCAAATGTTATCCATTATCATCCACACTGAAAAATGACTGTAATCCATTGGGGAACAAGTATAAGTAAACATTATTAATCATGTGTAGCCTGATCATGTAGCATAACCAGACATTAATTATAACAAATCTTTCAAACTGCAGATCAGCCAAAACAATGGTGGTACAACTGTCATCCACCATACTTAAGACTGAATTGTTCATATCTCAATGGTTTTTAAAGGCACCTTTTTCCCAGTTCACACTACAACTACAATAGAAAAGTGTTTCTAGATCCACTTTGGAAAGCTTTCTAGAGGATTCAACAAAAATGCAGTCTCAGTGTGGATTAAAACTCAAGAACTCAAGCGTGGAAGGCCTAAGAGAATTAATTTGATGAAAGCAGTCACTTGCTTCATGTTAGTGAATATGAATCAGTGCATGAGTGAATAACACATTTTCTTTATGTCCCCATATTGTCCCTCATAATTACAGTAATAGTTTGTATTAACAGTTATCTGGCTGGTTATGTCATAATTTTGTAAATGAAATAATTCATAGTTCAGGACAATGTTCCATACAGGCGGTAGAGGGTAGTATATCCATACTCTCCCCCTGAATTACCTATTTTTTTAATCGTTATGACACCACCCCTTTGCTGCAGACGGATCGTGCAGGAGTGCTCGGGTGTAAACAAATCTACAATCTAGCCATTTGTTCTCCAAAGATATCATGATCATATGAATGAAAAACACACGTCGCCTCTGGGGCGTTGACAAGGAGCATCACAAGGGAAAGCGCTCGAGCTGCGGCCGTCCAGTGTTTATCAATGCCGCTCAACACATCACCGCCCTGGCTGTTAGGTGAAGCGTTATCCTAAACTCTGTGTGATTCACTTTCACGATGGCGACACCTGCAGAACAGGACCTTGTGTTGGCGGAAGCAGAGGGCAACAAAGAGAGAGCGCAAGTGTTCGGGATCCTCAGATTGCAGGAGGATAAATCGGCCGGCGAGAAAGCGAGCAGCCCTGCCATGAAATCTGGAGACGGGAGATGGCAGGCGCCCATATTCGCGCTAGCCAGAAAGGCTTCAGAAACCTTTTCTGGTGGCATTCACGTCCTTCCCAAAGTGACAGAGCCTAAAACGTCGCCTTTTACCGAGGAATGGGGTGCCAGGGGTAGGTTATGGGCGACATTAATGTCCGTGGCTGCTGTCGGGATTCAGTTGTTTAGAAGTGGTCTGCGTGTATGGCAAGCCGTTTTATCATTTATACATTAACCTTACTAGAATGTTTTTGTTCCTAGTATATATTTTTAATTAATAGCAAATGTAGCCTATACAGTAGTTATTAATATCAGCTCTGTGAGTCAGTTGACATTACTATTATTCATTAGCGTCCCAACAGAGTGACGACTACAAACAACTCTCTACCATTTAGTTGTCAGCTGTTCATTTTGAGTGAAAAGGCTGATAAAATTGTTGCTTATAAGTTTTCCAATTTTGCTAGTACCTTTTATGAAATATTATTACTACACACATTGTTTAATTACTTCTGACTAATCAAATGGTTTTAGTAATGTAAAATAGTCTGTGTTCCAATTGTTACTATTAACATCTTTGTAGGAGGCGGCACAGTGACTGTCGTGTCGCCTCACAGCAAGAAGGTCGCTGGTTTGAGTCCCGGCTGGGCCAGCTGGCATTTCTGTGTGGAGTTTGCATGTTCTCCCCATAGTCGTTATAGGTAAATTGGATTAACTAAATTGGCCGTACTGTATGAGTGCGTCTGTGAATGCGAGAGTGTATGGGTTAAACATATGCCAGAATAGTTGGCAGTTCATTCCGCTGTGGTGACCCCTGATAAATAAGAGACTAAGCTGAAATTGAATGAATGAACATCTTTGTAATATTTTTCATTCACAATAAAATATAAACACCATAAAACAACCAAAAAAAGCAAAGAAATTACAATTACTTACTAATAATAAATACTGGAATAATGCCTGTTGTGATAAAAATACAAGCTAATGTTTTGTAGTAAAATTGAAGATACTTGTGTGGTAATCATTATTACTCATTAGGGCAGGCCAACATGGAATCTGCGCCCGCAGAAATCTGCAGAAAACTCCACATATTTTATATAAATTTCTGTAATATTATTCATCATTAATATTTTTCTGATTTATGTACAATATAATTTGTAAAGTAATATTTTCTGTCTTTTAGTGGATGTATTACATGAGAGACTTAAGCGAGTTGCACACCTCATTTACTTTTAAAATCCTTTACTTGCAAATATCTGCAGGTTTTTTACAGAATTCTGTGCAAAAATAGCAAAAAATGTCCACAGATTCTGTCTGGCCGTACGTACTAAGCCCAAATTAAACTGTATAGAACCATAGGTTAACACACACAAAGAGTCAAATCCGCAGCCTTTCAAAGTATAATTTACAAAGTATACAGGACATAAAAATAGTGTAATACATTGGGAGTCACAGTATCAAAAATCAATACTAGTTAGTTTTTTGAGAAACATGCTAAAATGGCTTGCCATACAACATTTTCTGAATGATGTCATAATGGCATGATGTCATGGAGAGTGCCTTGCTGGTTTGTTTTCATATATGCATTTAGTAAATAAACGTTATTACACAAAACGAGGGAATAAAGCTTCATTTACTTAGTAGCAATGGGAACTGACCAACATAAGTAGGAAGTATATATTAGCACAGTGCCAGTGTGCTTGTTAGACAGAGCCAGTTTGAATGTGTTTGCATAAGAAGTATTGATTAGCCTGATGGATAAAACAGGGTCCAATGTATCACAGATAAGTCAAAACTGATACGTACTTTAATTTGTGAAGTATCTGTTGTTGAAGCAGCAAATGTAAAAAGTGAAATGCCCTGTGAAGGACTGATGAATGACACAATACAGTCGAAGGGTTTTAAAGTAGTAGTTCACCTAAAAATCTCAATTTATTTACCCTTCACTTGGGTTTATTTGATCTGTAAACAAATACTATGGAAATCAATGGTTACAACTGAGAGTAAATTATGGCAGAATTTCAGTTTTGGGTGAACTATACCTTTAAGGATTTGTTAAAATTTAATCTCATCCATGCAAAGAGTGGTCACATGCTAGTCTTAAGGAAACAGCCAGAGCTTGAAGTGCTGTGATGCCTTTCTAGTGTGTTCTTCTTTAGGCTATGTAATGTTTTGGTATGATACATTTGTCTGTGTGCTGTGTGTCTTCCAGCCTTTCGAGATCCTATGGCAATGGAGCGAGCAAACTTGCTTAATATGGCTAAGCTGAGCATCAAAGGCCTGATCGAGTCAGCTCTGAGCTTCGGACGAACTCTGGACTCTGACTATCCGCCTCTGCAACAGTTCTTTGTTGTCATGGAGCACTGCCTGAAACATGGCCTCAAGGGTATGTTCAACCATCATCACACAGCCAACAACCAGGAACCATCTGCGAACTAGTTAGACACAACAATATAATCATTTCATTTTTTTATCATTTCAAATTGGTATTTTAGCTACTGTGTTTTTTGGAGTCTTATATTCCAAGGTAACTTATTAATGCAATTAACAACCAGTAAACAAAACAAACACAAAGCGTGCATATATTTAAGTTTCTTTCAAATGAGAGACGTTTCAGTATTTTTTTTTTTTTAAAGTATGGGTATTTCCCACATACAAGTTTCAGTTTCACTTTTAACATTTATTCAAATGTAACCTTTATAATCAATGTTGTTGTTAGTGAATGCCACTACAGTTTCTGTTTGTTTTACATTAACATTTACATAAACTTCTATCCAAAGCAGTTGTAACAAATATGCATAAACATATAAGGTAATCATAACAAAAAAAGAACATGTCAGTACTTTGACAGTTCTCAGTTAGTCTAATGCAGTATACAAAGTTAGATAGATGAAAAAGATTTAGTAGAGGTTGGTAATAGAAGGTAAAGTGTCGACAAGATCTTGAGCTGATTTTTGAGAATGGCTAGAGACTCTGACAACCCAGACTATATCAACAACATAGCAGCAATATGTGCCAGTTGGTCTACTGCATTACACAGAGCAAGTTTTTTTTAAAGATTTTATTTTTTTGCCATTTTATATTATATATAAAATCATATTAAGGCAGGACAGTAGCTAGTCAGGAAACTGATTTGTAGCGAGAGAGGGGAGGAAGTGATATGATCAGAAAGGTCCATGAGCTGGGACTCAAATTCAGGGTACCCAAAGCACGGGGACGCTAAATGTTGGCGCACCACTAGCCTATCAGCACAGATGAGCACATTTTTTTTATTACATTAAAAAAATCATATCTTTTTTTTTATTTTTTATAATAGAATATATATAGAGAGTGAGTGTTAAGTGTAGGCAGAACTATGGCTTTATCTTTTTGCTGTTAAACTTGTGGATTAAATTTGATTTAGGACTGGACTACTGGTAGCCTATTAAATATATTATTTCTTATTTAATTTATGGAATTCATCTTATACATTAATGCAGCTTTGATGCAACAATGCACACTGATGTGTGACAAATCTTTCATAAAAAATGTAAATTCAGTGTTAGTATTTAGTGCAGTATATTTTCCATAAGTTGCTAGGGCTATTCTTAGGAACAAGACAGATAGCAGTAAGTGTTATGCCATGTTTATGTATAATGGGAAAAGAAAATGGAAAAAGGAAATGCATGTTTTATTCATTCTCAGATGACAGATCATCTGAAATTCTTGTCCACTGAGCCAGCGCTGCACTAAATTTGAATATTTTCTTAAGTGATGTTTCTTCAAAGCACTGTGTGCCAAATTTTAACATGGAGTTGTTTAACACATTTGTCTCTATTTCCCAGTGAAGAAATCGTTTCTTGGATACAACAAGTCATTGTGGGGGCCTCTGGAGATGGTTGAGAAGCTTTGCCCAGAAGCAGGAGAAATCGCAGCCAGTGTACGGGACCTTCCTGGCCTGAAGTATGTGCAGCACTAAACACCATTGTTGGCCTTAAAGTTACATTGATTATTTTGCTTGGAAATCTGGAGGACGTAATTTGGTCTAAATGAATCTTCCAAAGACTCCAATACAAAGTGGAGTCCACTATTAAATAAATGTATTAAAAAACACTTGGTTTCTCACACTCAGTCCTCAGCACATCAAGAGACATGCTATTTAGAATAGGGAAGTGCAAATTTCAGTTCTAGTTCCCTGACAAAACTGAAACTTGCAACTGTAAGTAAAGGCTATTTCCAAACTCATGCATGTCACTGTTGATCTATGCCTGTCTCTCTGTCTGTCTGTCTGTCTGTCCTTCTGTTTGTTTGTTTGTTTGTTTGTCTGTATGTATGTCTCTGCCTCTCTCTCTGTTTGTTTGTCTGTCAGCCTCTCTTTCTGTCTGTCTCTCTGCATGTCTGTTTGTCTGATTGTCTGTGTGTCTGTCTATCTGTCTTTCTGTCTGTTAGTCAAATTCAAAATTACTTTATTGGCATGAGTGTAAAAATACAGTATTGCCAAAGCTTGCAATATATACAGAGAGCTATACTAACAATAAAAGATCAAAATAATATAAGTAAGGGATAATCAACGGCTTGCCGTGCATTAAAGGATTTTAATGCACTTCGCGGAGGCGACCTTCGCCTCCACGTCGTGCATTAAAATCCTTTAACGCACAGCAAGCCGTTGATTATCCCGCTTATTCCATGGTCATTTGCCAAGTTTAAAATAGTTTTGCTCTTTGTAGTGCAATATTTGTTCAAATTTTTGTCAGTTTTTACATGTTAGATTTTCTAGTTCCTCCACTGAATCAGCGTGACAGGCAGAAAGACGGAGAGAGACAGCATGTGCGTGCTGTTCATACCTGCTAGCGTTATTAAGATGCGATTTCATCAGTCCGATCACAGGTGGAAAAATAAGACATTCCCAGTAACACATGAAGTGTGTTTCCAGTCACATTCCCAGTCACGCATGTTTCTTTTGTCTATTTTCTACCACTTCTCTGATGAGGGAGGATCTGTATGTATTAACATTAATTACCTTTAATACTGCGAAAGCTGAGCTACCTATAGCAGAATTTCCGCTATTTACATTTCATAATAAACATATAAACATACAAAACTTATTAAAAGTACCATATCAATTAAATACGCTTTAGGAATAAATTAGATCGTTTATTTTATTTGTAATCAACGTTAAGCCTTCACATTTTATTCTGTTTAGTTTTAACATGCTGTTTTTATAAAATCCGTTTATCAAATAATTTTGAACATCTAAAGTGAAATCATGTATTTATGCCTCTTTCGAATCAAATTATTAGACTAGGCAAATTGATCTCATGGAATTAATCTAACAAAAAGACAGCGATCGCTGCTTTAAGTAGAATAACGTTACGATTATTAAAACACAAAGTCTATACTGATGAAATAAAACATTCACAAAGCTGTATCTTATGAAACACCAGTTCAAGGGCACATAAGATGCATTTTAAAGAGAAAGCAGCCAAAGCCTATTACAGAAATCTTTGTTAAATATGTAATGTTAGGGAAATTTTGCAAAAGAAAAAACATATTGGGACAGATAAGAGAACATTCTGCTTTATTTATCTTCTTTAAAACAAAAGCAATCAGCCAAACATGCAGGATCAGTGTAATATTGCATTATTTACGGTCATAAATTAATTATGAAACTTATCTTTGCGATCTGCCAAAAAATACACCTGAGAATAAATAATAGGTTCAAAAGTCCAAAGACTGACCATTAGATACACCAAAGATTAATTATATATCATGTTTTAACAACAGAGATGCAAGAGATGAGATCCAGCGACAGGTCCTGAGATGTTCTGGCCGATATAAAGCTTCTCTCGGTGGGGAGCTGTTCGGGAAGCTGCCGCTGACCGCCTGGAGCTCAGAGTCGAAATTTTTAAAGACGCACTATCCTTATACATAAACTGCCAATTTGATTTTAAAATAACTATATTCTCGCTTGAAAATCTCTTAACTTGATTTTGTGGCATAATTGATGAGTATTTTTCTAACTTTGCTGATTTCCCGTTCGCCACATGCGAGTTACTATGGTAACTACAAATGTTTGGGAGAAGTGCATTTATTTCGAACTGTGATCAGAACTGACTGGAACTACCTGAGTGTTTCAACGAAAATAATGCACACCCTCCAGCCAATCAGAATCAAGAATTTCAACAGACCATGGAATAATAGAAAATAAAGGAGAGGGAAAAAACATCATTAAAATTTTAACTTAAATAAACAGTGTAACAAATAAGAACCTGTGAACATACCACAGTGTTTCACATATAAACACACACACAGCCTAAAGGTCACTGTGGTAGACATGTGGGAAACATACTGAGGTCAGACATTATACGCACATTCACCTGCTGTCTCTCATTGGCACATTCACCATTTATTTGTTCCTCTTTTGTCATGCCTGTAAAGTTCTTTATAATGTTTCTTAATTTGTTGATGTATAGGGCTCAAGGATTTAAAGGGGTAATCTATTGCTACTTTATACATTCAGAGTTATTTCTACTGCTCAAGCTTGGGTCAAGTTTCAAAAAAGGATTTGGAATAACTGATTATTTATTTTTGAAAAATCTGACTTCCATGTTGTAACTATTTATATTATAAGGAAAACAAAAAACTTTACGCAACCAAGAGTGGAAATCCGTTTATGGGTGCTTCTCCTGGGACAAAAAAAACATACGTGTGATCTGTGTGAACGTGGGTCTATCACCCCACAACAGTGCTACACAGGATTTGGCTTAGAATGAGTTAAAAAAAGTATGCTTTTGAATGCGAGGCAAAGCTGATCTTGTTTAGCCATACTTAATTGAACCCTTTCACATGTAAGCTTTAAAATACTTCTAAATAACTGACTCCCCTTCATCCATTATTTAGGATATATCACTGTTATATTCCCATGGTAAAGTGTCTAGTTTATGACATGACTCTCCTTAGCCATGCACTGCAGTAGAGATTAGAGCTGCTGGATTTACAACACGGCAATTCATCAACTTCCACTAAACTACAGGGTAGGGTTGCACCAGCTGTTCATAAGTTCTTTCTTAAACTGGAACGTAAAGTCCACACTAGGGGCTTAGTAACTACTAGCTAGTTTGTAACTAAATTTGTTCTCAGTTCGGTTGCACCACATGTTCTTAGGGTAAACCGTAGTTAGTAGGTCGTAAGCTCTCCGTAAAGTCATGCGTAGTCGCATTGAATGACGTAACATCCAATAAAAAGCATTTCAATCGTTAAACTGCTTTAAAATTCTGCAACTAATGCATCTATATATAACTGTCCTATGAAATGAAATGACAAATTACATTTTTATAGTAAATTAAATTACAGTCAGTCACTAATAACAGACGACGCACACACCTGCATCGGGAGCCCGGGAAGTTATCAAAACATACTTGATTTTTTTTATATCCTACATATGATAGAGAAAAGACCAGGAATAAAAATAAATTCTCGTTTTAGTTACAATTAACAAAAAACACTCCTTGATAGAAAATTAAACTCTTCTTTCACAAACCGAAACAAATGCAAGATTTGGGAGGAAAATAAGGCTGTGAGTAGAGGGAGATCATTCTTCAATATGATGGCGAGGTCCTCATTGTAAACTAATCTCGCGGTCATATCTTTTCTACCGTTATACATGGGGAGAGGCTGCCGTATATATTTAGTAGGAACGTAGTGTTACGTTTAAACTAAGTTCGGTGGTGCAAATATTTAGTAATGTGTAAATTGTAATTAGTGTCCCTTTAAGTCACAACTAGGCTACGTTTTAACTTGCGTAGTGCTGGTGCAACCGGCCCCAGGAAAGTAAGTGGCTGTTTAACTGGGAGAAGAAGAGAGTAAACATTCTAATTACTTAAACCTTTTTTCCGCAGAGAATCAGACAGCTGAAACTTTGTCTTAAAAGTATTTAAAAAACAAAAAATGCAGGGCTACTCTATAGGTACTCAATAGTAATATGAGATTGGCATTTAAATTGGTGACAGTGAAGGAGAAAGTACACCTCTATCTGTCTATCTCACTTTTTGTTTGTCCAATCCTGAACTTGTTTGTATGTATTTTTCAGGACTCCTCTGGGCAGGGCCAGAGCATGGTTGAGACTGGCACTGATGCAGAAGAAATTAGCAGATTACCTTCGCCTCCTCATCACCAGGAAAGACATACTTAGGTTAGTATTTTCCCCTTCCCGTACCTGTCTTAGCTAACCTTCCTTTGTCACAATAGTTGTGGTGGAGCGTTGGTGATTAGAGAAGTGATAAGATCTGCTTCAGACAAACTAGTTTTGTGTTTCCTGCTCAGTGATCAGTGTTTGCTATAGGGTCTGCATCACATGTAGCCTGCTAATAAAAGCACTTCTGCTGCTACTGACTGAGATTTAAAAGTAGACATTTTGTATATACTGTACATTACCATTGAGAAGTAAGTGGTCAGTAAGATTTTTTTTAAAGTCTTGTATACTCACCAATACTTTCAAATCAGTATTACATGGAAATGAACAATTTCTAAATAGTTTTGTTTTTGTTTGATGGCAATGATAATATTTCAGTTTTATTACTTCAGCCTTCAGTGGAACACGATCCTTTAGAAATCATCCTAATATGCTGATTTGGCATTTAAGAAACATTTTTAACGTATTTATTTATTTTTGAATGCATGTGTTCTACTTAGTTTTTTCTTTTTATTTATGTTTTTGTGGAAACAGTAATTTGTTGTTTCTGGATTATTACAAATACCACATTTTATTAATTTAATGCATCTTTGTGGAATTCAATGAATGCTAAATCAGTTAAATGAAATTAGATGTCAGTTTTTCTTAACCATTTACTTATTTGTATTTTTATTATTATTATTATTATTATTATTATTATTATTTTGCTCATTATGTCTACAATATATATATATTACTAAATAAATTATTACTAAATAAATTATTACTAAAACTATAACATTTTCACATTCTTAATAAATGTAATAAATACTTAATAATACTTAATAAATAATGAGTTCTTGGTATACACTGTAAAAAATGTTCCACACAATCAATTTGTGTTATTACAACATGAAGAAATTAAATTAACTTTACTAAATTTACTAAACATAAAACAATTTAGTTGTCCCCAAAAAAAACTCAATTTCAGCTTATTTTAAATAAGTAATAATTTTTTGAGTGTAGTCAGTTTATTATCATCAATTAAAAATATAATTGTGCATCAGATAGGCAATATTAATATTTTAGAAACTCAAAAGATTCTACATAATACAATTCTTTGCAATGAAAAAAGTCAGCACATTGGATTTTCAGTTTTATTGACATGAGGCAAAGATATTTAGAATTTAATAGATCATTCCACTAGACCACTTCAATTGAGTTTTCAAATTGAAGCGGTCATATCATCGTAACTGAGTCAACGTTATGCTTAACTGCAGTATCTATATTCATTCATTCATTTTCTTTTCGGCTTAGTCCCTTTATTAATCTGGGGTCGCCACAGCGGAATGAACCGCCAACTTATCCAGCATATGTTTTACGCAGCGGATGCCCTTCCAGCCACAACCCATCTCTGGGAAACATCCATACACACCCATTCACACTCATACACTACTGACAATTTAGCTTACCCAATTTACCTATACCGCATGTCTTTGGACTTGTGGGGGAAACCGGAGCACCCGGAGGAAACCCACGCCAACACGGGGAGAACATGCAAACTCCACACAGAAATGCCAACTGACCCAGCCGAGGCTCGAACCAGTGACCTTCTTGCTGTGAGGCGAACGTGCTACCCACTGCGCCACCGTAAGGCCACAGTATCTATATTTTTGCTTTAATACTTAAATGAAGGGGCGACACGGTGGCTCAGTGGTTGGCACTGTCGCTTCACAGCAAGAAGGTTGCTGGTTCGAGTCCCGGCTGGGTCAGTTGGCATTTCTGTGTGTTTGCATGTTCTCCCTGTGTTGGCGTGGGTTTCCTCCGGGTGCTCCGGTTTCCAAAGACATGCGCTATAGGTCAATTAAATAAACTAAATTGGCCGTAGTGTATGTGTGTGAATGAGTGTGTATGGATGTTTCCCAATACTGGGTTGCAGCTGAAAGGGCATCCGCTGTGTAAAACATATGCTGGATAAGTTGGTGGTTCATTTCGCTGTGGCGACCCCTGATTAATAAAGGGAAGCCAAAGGAAAATGAATGAATGAATACTTAAATGAGTATTTGTGTGTATTTGCAGTGAGTTTTATGAGAGCTCAGCGGTGATGCTGGAGGAGGAAGGTGCTGTCATTGTTGGGCTCCTGGTGGGACTGAATGTCATCGATGCAAACTTATGTGTGAAGGGCGAGGACCTCGATACGCAAGTATGAACATTGTGCATTGACCATTTTTAACACCCTGACATTTGCTTTTGTTTGAGAAATGCTAATGTCAAGCACTGAAATCCACAGGTTGGTGTAATAGACTTCTCCATGTACTTGAAGAATGACATCGATGACTTCAGAAGTGAAGAAAGGTAGAAAGTATACTTGATAGACAGCATATTTTAATTTAAGGGAGAGTTAGTGAATAATTTGTCACATAAATTAATATAATTACTTTGTATTAGTCTATATAAATAACCATTGGAAATATGTTTTTAATAGAAATGGACAGATTGCAGCTATTTTGGATCAGAAGAACTATGTTGAAGAATTAAATAGGCAGCTGAAGTAAGTTCATCGTCTTTTTTTAAAAACCATTTGTGATGAATAGCATTTTATGAAAGCTTGTTTCCCCCACTATATTACAAATAAAAAAGATAATTGTGACTTAATCTCATAATTCTTTCTTGCAATAGTGAAATAAAATTGTGAGATATAAAGATATAAATTTCTCACAATTACAAGTATCACATTTTTTTACAAAAATTGTGAGACGGCAGTTTTATAATAAAAGTCAGTAATATGAGAAAGTCACGGTTACCTTTTTTATTTTGTCATTCAGTGGTGGAATCAGGCTTGTATATTGTAGTACTTAATGATTGTGGCTTTTAAAAACAGATGAAATTATTTTACCCAATGCAATATAACTTTTTTTTTTCTTACATTTTGTTCAAAGTTCTACAGTGCAAGGCTTGCAGGGGCGTGTGGAGTCATTAGAAAAAACCAACTCCAAACTCATAGAAGAGGTACTGTTTAAATTCACAAGTCTTATCTTTTAAATAGAATATTCAGTACTAACTTTATCATCTTTTTATTTACAGTTGGCAATAGCTAAAAACAACATAATCAAACTGCAGGAAGAAAACCACCAACTCCGAACGGAAAATTCTGTCATTCTTATGAAAGCACAACAACATCTTGCGGTATTCTACATTTTTAGATGTTTGTATAATATATATATCATGCAAAAACTTTTTTAAATATTTCAATTATTCTAAAAGTTACATTTAATTCTTTGACCTTTAAAAACTTTTGGCAGTTTTAATGTTTTGCAAAATTCCCCATATATAAAAACAATTATGTATTGTTTTGGCAACCCTTTACAATAAGGTGTCATAAATTAGTTAATGCATTAACTAACATTAAATAACAATGAGAAGTCTGTTTGTTACAGTACAAATTTAATGTTTGTACAAAAAATAAATGTTAGGTAATAGTTCATTATTAGCTCAGGTCCTTTAAATAATACTAACAGATAGAACTTTTATAGGTTAAATAATACAGATAGATATAACAGACAGAACTTTTGATTTTAATTGTGTATTAGTAAATGCTGAACCTAAGCTATGATAATAAATTCTTTAGAAGTACTTTTTTATTGGTAGTTCATGTTTATTAATGTGAACAATTAGAATTTTATTGTAATCTATCACCATTTTTTGTTGAAAGATCATTTATGTTAAAAACAAACATTAAAATGCAAAAAATATTTTTAAAATCTGAACTTTTCTCCCTTTCTTGTACTTTTTTGCAACCATTTTTTGCTTTCTAAACATTACATTTAAAACATGCTAGATTTCACAATCAAAATGCAAGCCATATATTATAGTATATGCACTACATTATACGATGCATGTCTTACACTCTTCATTCAGGTTACAGAAGGAGATTTGAACTGTGAGTTGGACACGTACAAGCAGTCAAGGCAGGGCCTGGATGAAATGTACAACGAGGCAAGGCGCCAACTCAAAGAGGAATGTCAGCTCCGGCAGGTGTGTGTTTATATAAAAAAAATGTGCCTGCTTTTCAGATTGTGTACTGGCATTAAGAAGAGGTCAAACCTGTTTCTGAATGTTTCTTATGTGCTCCAGGATGTGGAGAATGAGCTGGTTGTGCAGGTGAACATGAAGCAGGAGATGGAGATGGCCATGAAACTGCTAGAAAAGGACATCCATGAAAAACAGGACACTCTGATTGGACTCCGGCACCAGTTAGATGAAGTAAAAGCCATCAATGTGGAGATGTACCAAAAAATGCAGGTAAAGACTTACACTGTGTTAAAGTGATGTTCGCTCTTTGTGGTCAAAATGGCTCGTGATCAAGTTGTTTATGTTTATTAACAGTCTTCAGATGACAGCATGAGACAGAAGAATGACATGATCGCACGGTTGGAGGAGAAGACAAATCAAATTACGGCAACTATGAAGCAACTAGAGCAAAGGTGAGAAAAGCAGTTCCTAGTTGATTTTGGATCCCGTCGAGCATAACGTTTGATTATCATACTCCTGAAATGCATTCAGAACACTTTCAGTCCCATTCAAGTGTTTAAAAGTCATAAAGAAATCAAAATTGACAGAAATTATTATTAATTTTTGTTAGCTCACATTGCTATTTTTAAAGTGGACCGTTAATATAATTTAAAAAGTCTGTAGGTGTTCATTGACAAACTAGGAAATCTGGAATTATATGGTTTAGTTACAAGCAGTTCACATGTTGGTGATAAAAAGTTATTAATACTTTGTTACATATAAACATTTATATTGTGTAGCCAGATTTGTATATGCCTTTTACAGATTTATATTTATATACAATGTAAACCTTTTTTAAAAAGTTTTGTTTTATATAAAATTAAATATGTTAAATAATATTTTATATATTAAATATTGTTTATGTTGTTTATTTAAAATAGAATATCACAATACCATTCAAATGTTTAGTTTCCTGAGGGTTTCTTAAATGTCATTCAGATATTGAAAATAATTTAAGAAATTGATTAGCAGTAACGCATTATATTGATAAAAATGTCAGTCAGGACATAAATCAGTTCCCCAACAAAATATTAAACTGAATAACTGTTTCAACATTGATGAAAACAAGAAATGTTTCTCACGCATCAAATCAGCATATTAGAATGATTTCTCTATGATCATGTGACATTAAAGACTGAGTAATGGTGGTGATAATTCATCTTTAAATCACAGGAATAAATTTTGTCTATCATTTAAAGTCTTAGTTTACAAAAAAATACAAATTCTGTTATTAATTACTCGCCCTCATGTCTTTCCAAACCCTTGAAACTTTCATTCATCTTCGGAACACAAATTAAAGATATTTTAGATGAAATCTGAGAGCTCCCTCATCCTCCATGATACCAAAAAATCTTCATCACATGCCCTATACTGACATTGAGGAGAAGAAACTTAAAGTTTGTATTTTTGTTTAATGTGTGCACAAAAGTATTTTCGTAGCTTGATAATATTCCGATTGAACCACTGAAGCCATTTTGTCTGTTTTGAGGATGTTTTTTGGTACCATTCTGTTGTTTGTTTGGTACCTTGCTCTCTATGAGGATGAAGGAGCTATCAGATATCATCCAAAATACAAACAAAGGTTTTTAGGCTTGGAAAGACATAAGAATGAGGAACTGTTGACGAGGAAGGAACTGTTTGAAGGAAAAAGTCTTACCAACCCCAAACTTTTGTATGATAGCATACTAGTGCAAATGCATTTCAGGGTATGATATCTGCCTTACAGACTAAATCAAATGATTGGACATTGATGGTGTCAAACCATCAGTGCTTTTGTTTCGTCAGTCAAACTGAATTTCCAAGCGTCTAGTAGTTTCTAGATACCCAATAGCATGCAAAGGACTTTGCATGCGTATGTTCTGAAGGCACATTGAATGGCTTTCTCTCATCTAACTGCTCATCCTTTAGCATTTGTGTTCTTTTCTTGTGGTGCCGTGGTGCTGTCATGTCCACTTCTCTGTCCACACGAATCATCCTTCCCTTTCTTCTCTGTTGATTTACCGCCATCGTATTTCTGATGTTTTATGACTGCACTGCTTAACAAGTTCTTAAAGCTCTGAGATGAATTTGAAATTCACTGATATTTACATCCTCTTTCCCTTTTTGTTCCCCTTTTCATTTCTTTGTTTTTTGTTTGATTTTTACTTCATCTTCTCCCTTCCTCTCATTCCATGTTTTGTTTTTTTCTCAATCAACAAACAGCGACAAAGATCTACTCAGCCAGACAAGAACTCTTGCTATGTCATTTGTAAAATGTGCTAGCACAGATACTGAGCACCAATACAAGCTTGTCAAAGATATTTCCTTCTGATATTAGGACAAATTTGCTCTTTGGTTCTTAACACTAGTTGTATGGCGATCCACAATGTTATTGATCGTTCTTCACTAGCCCCCTTTTAAAGTGCCCCTGTCGTGCTATTTTAAAGTTTCTTGTTTTTCTTTTGGAGGTCTTCTACAGTAGGTTTACATCTTTTTAAGATCAGAAACACTTTCATTTGATCATAATATACATTCCAGCATAACCTCTCTCCTCACAGAGCCTGAAATGGTTCATTTACGGATCTGGTGTTTCTAATCCCCGCCCTTTTGAGAGTTTTTGACAGTCTGATTGGACTGGTCTACCATTTACAGTGAAAGTCAGAATCTAAATGTGCATCACCATAACTGAATTTCAAATCCATAGGCTTCCTCAGCATTTGTAAACACAGTGATATTAACAGTAACAGTGGCATTGCTTTTACTGAATAAATTCAAGCACGAGTCTTTTGAAAGTGCTAGCAAATTTTAATTGCTTTCAGAGAAAATGGCTTGCTTTTTATCTTTTTGACATGTTGAAAACACAAACTCTTCCAGGCCTCAGATATAACCACAGTGTTTGGGGTCAAAGTGGAAGTTGTTCACATTAAGCCATTGATTTGTTACAAACCTGTATAGATTTGTGTTGGAAAAAGACTGGAATTACAACTGGTTTCAGGCATTTCTGATTCTTTTGGGAGACAATAACTTTTTTGATTTACTTTGATCTTTTATATTTACATATTGCTCTGTTATACACTATATGATAGGTAATACAAATAAAAAGCATTATTGGGGCACTTTAAGATTTATTTGATGATGGTTACTGTTTTTCCACATACTATTTAGTGAGCAAATACTTCATGTGGTTCTCTAGCATAACTATGTACCTGTGACATTTAATAGTCAAAGAAACCACGTGTCTTTTATCACAGTCTTCAATAAATTTGATGTTTTCCACTATTCGTAACTGTTTACTCCTTTGTCGACAAGATGTTATAAATAAAAGTAACCTGAACCTTTACGAAATTTCCAACTCATTTCAGCTTTCACAGCGCAACATTTCTGTCATCTGGCTCTGTATTTGTTCCCGCTCTGTTGTGGCTGTTGAAATATGGCCATCTTTTGATTTTGTTACCCCTTTGTTTCAATACATTCCCGCCCATTCCATTACATTCAGAGCCGTAGTTTTACCCAGTTGGTTTGAATTACACCAGATTGCAGGATGCCGAGAGGGAACGGGCCAGTGCCGAAGACGGGGTGCGCAAATTCAAGCAGGACTTCACAAACAAAGCCGAAAGTCTCCAAAAGCAGATAGTCCAGAGAGAGAAGCAGATGTAAGTTTTGCAATGGTTAATTCTGAATAGAAGTAGACCAAAAGGATTAGTATTAGTGTTCTATCAGTGTCTCATTTATTTGGAGGTAAATGAAACTGGACATTAATTGACACATTTTGTTTAGGTTGCAGCTGGAAACAGACTTGAAAATCGAGAGGGATTGGCGGCAGACGTTACAGAATGAATTGGAGAGAGAACGAGAGACAATCACCCAACTCGCTGCTGAAGCTCAGCAAATTAACGGACTCAAAAAAGTAAGATGAACTGATTAATTCCCAGTAACGGGGGGTGGGGGATATACAAATATTATGGCAAGAAACCCCTGGTGAATACAGCAAAAACAGTTTGAGGACTAGAGATGCACCAAAATTTAAATTTCTTGGTTGAGAACCAAAGCTGAAACTGAGAATGCTTTGTAATAATTATTTATTATTTAATAAAATAATATAATTTTGTAAAACCTTTTTAAAATGTAACTTAAAGGGGTGGTCCACTACGATATCATATTTTAAACTTTAGTTGATGTGTAATGTTGCTGTGTGGACATAAACAACATCTCTGAGTGTAAGATGCTCAAAGTTTAATGCAAAGGGAGACATTGGCTTTTACAGAGTTAGCTTAGCAAAGCCTACAGCGAACAAATTTGTGGACTACAAAAAAATACATCCGGGCTAATGAGATCACAAACGTTCCAGGTTACATGCATTCACTGCGCATACACCTCGCGCAGCAAAGGGGCGTGGCCACAGACGCGTTAGTAGAGAGAGGAAAATGCCATCCAAACGCTGCTATTTCCATGGATCTTGTTCTGTTTCACTATTTGGCCTTCCAGGGGACGTGACACAAAGAGAGAAGTGGTTAAAATTAATTTTTTATTATGTTCCAGAACATTATTAAAAATATGTAGCTCTCTGTGCAAAGCATTTTACAAAGGACAGCTTCCACAATTGGTCGCAGTTAAGTGCTGGATTCAGCCAAAAACTTCTCCTCAAAGAAGAAGCAGTACCTATGATAAAAGAAGAAGCTGTGGATTGTGAGCCACAACCTGTAAGTAGTACTTTTTGTTAAAATTGATATCTTACATGCATAGTTTCTAGCGTTCATCCTAGCGAAACAAGGATATAAACAACGAGAAACGCAGTTTGTCACTAGCAATTATTATTAGCAATTTAGCTCACGCCTGCCAACATTTGTGCCTGAATTTCCCGAGAACGGGGTGTGTGGTGAGTTGGTGGTCTCTGAGTAACAAAGTTGAGAACCGGGGGGGTGAATGGGCTGCGGGTGTATGTGATGTTAATAACTGTACCATGTTTTCGGCCGGCGGCGATCAGATGCTATACCAAAATTGATGACCTGGCGTGGGGATGAAATTACGGACGTTTTCTGGGAGAAATAACAAGACGGGAGGGTGGCAGGAGATGGGTGTGAAATACGAGAGACTCTCTGGAAAAACGGGAGTTTGGCGGGTATGATTTAGCTACAAACATATGTATCCGTTTTACCCCTGTAAACATCCACAATCGTCAACAGCGACCGCAATGTATCGGTATGCGTTAGCATTCCGTGAGTTTTACATTTGAAATAATGGAGTATATTATGCACAGACATCCCAAGTCTCCCTGAGGCGCCGCCACCGCCCCCTCCCCTAGATACCTTTACTAGATGTAAAACAAGAAAAAAGGATGTACAACACTGCGGTCAAGCCAGCAGCACTTCAGAAAAACAGTCAAGACGGCCGCAATGCATTGTTCAGCACGCGTACTATTACGGTTTTACTCAGAATAAAGAAAATACCACATCATATCATTTATTCCTTTTTCTGCAACGTATGTTTCGTTATTTATTTATTTACAAAAGTGCGTTGTTTTCAGTATAGATTTGTCCGTGCTTTCATTATATTTTAATTTATTTATTCAGCATAAACATACTCTTTATAAATACCTGAAGTGCGTTTTAATTTGTCCTACTTTACTACAGTACAATGTCATTACGGTTGCATTTTTATGACGTGGCTAAACCTCAGAAAGTGAACGAAAAACCAAAGTAGACAGTTTTACCTGCTATCTATTAGAAACGGAGACTTTACAGCCATATTTTAATGTATCATTTCCCATATACACTAATATGAGATACTGAAATGAAATGCTGATGTCTTGACCACATTCCTCCTCTTACCAATGAACAAAAAAAAAAACCGTACCATTTAGAAACATCTTGCAAGAGTCGCGTTTGCATGGGTTCAGCTGTGTCCTCTTCATTTTCTGTGTCTGACTTAGGCTCAAACTGATACGGCTTCACTGACATTATTTACAGTCTGACAGACAGCATGCAAGAGAGGCATGACCTTTCCTGGTGACGTGAAGCCGATCCTCCAATCACAACACATTAGGTTAGCTGACTAATCAGAGCCCTTTGAGGGCAGGCCTTATAGGAGGAACCAGGAAATATGATGGTCGTTTTCATGTTAGCTCAGTAGCTGTATAAAATGAAGGTAAGATATGTGAACAAATAACGTGATTTTTTTTACAAATGAATCACGAACACACATTGTTTTGCACCCCATAAACACAATCAAACCTTAAAAAAACCAATGTGGACCACCCCTTTAATACCTTAGATTATGCTGATTTCAAAAACACAAGCCAGTAAAATAACCAAATATTATTATTATTATTATTATTATTATTATTGACAGCGAATGAGTTGACAGGAATAATTTGATCAGCGTTGCCATGACACCATAGTAGTGCTATTGCAAGCAGCATGAACAAGTATACTACATAGTGATGTCCTGTCAGTATACTACATAGTGAAGACACATAGTCCTGCCACAAGTATACTACATAGTGATGTCCTGTCATTTGAGAATACTTTGCTATGCCGATATGTTGTCAAAGATCCAGTTGATTCATATATAAGTATACAGATTTATGAACGAAATATCCATAGCATGGAACATTGAGCTATTTTAAGGTTTGACTGCGGCATGCTCCATTGCTCGTTTGCTTTGGTCGACAAAGCAACAAACCAGCCTTTGGAACGAATGGGTTTCATAGCGCAGTGCTTTCCATGGAAGCATTGAAAACAGCTTTACACTTTGCAATGACTATGGCTGGAGGGGGAGTGAAACCAGTGCACTGAACATTGCTAGGCAGTGCTGTGCAGCATAACCTTTTTTTCGGCTCCTATTTTGGGTGTTTTTTTCTCTTTCCATTTGGATGTTCTGTTGATAAATATACATTTTTGTATTTTGATGTTCTGCCTAAAACATTTGCACTAAAAATGTATTCATACCAGGAAAGTCTGTTAGTTCACTTGCTTTGGTCTGGACCAAACATAACAATTATTTTTTGGAAGTGAACCAGAAATTGTTAACTAAAGCACACATATGCTAAAGTCAGCCGTTTATTGGAGAGAATGGCTGATGGTTGCTTAGAAACAGCAGATACCACGGGCGCACAACTCAAACTAGGATCCTGATAACTCAAAAGGCACAGGGCTTTCCACAAATGTGTCAGCTTCATATTCACACCTTTAACAAACCAAACCAGAGATCATTTGACAGTGGACCGAAACCACCTCTTCAGCTGGGTCTTGGCCCGTTTGTGTGGTGCGCACCACAGAGCAATTGCTGTATTCACACCTGCCGAAAAGATCCACACCAAAGGAGTAAACAAACATGAGTTCAGTCGAAACAAACAAGACAGGTGTGAATTAGGACTAGGTGCACCATTTTCTTTTTTGGTCCAGACCAAAAGGATTAACAGAACAAATGTGAACACACCCTTAAAAATCACTGTGGACCTTTTTGTTTGACTGAATGGCAGACCTCTGCCATGTTCTTGTTCTCTCAGGAGTTTCACAGACTGCAGGATGAGAACACACAGCTGAAGGGGATTTGTGAAGAGCAGGAACAGGCGCTGGAGGAGCTGGGCTGCAAACTAAGCGAGTATGTGTGATTTAAACCTCAAAACCTTTAAATCATTGCATTCGTTTACTGATACACACATTTGTCTTGTTCAGGTCAAAGTTGAAAATCGAAGATATAAAAGAAGCCAACAAGGCACTTCAGGTTTGAACTGAAGTACTGTTTGAAATAAAGCTAAAATTATCTGGAATGTATCTTTACAGACAGTGCAACATACTGAAGTATTTCTTTATTGAGGAATGGTCAGCTTAATCAGTCCATTTGTCATATTAACCATTTATTTCAGGGTGGACAGGTCTGGCTGAAGGACAAAGACGCTACACAATGCAAGCTTTGTGAGAAGGAATTTTCAATCTCTAGAAGAAAGGTCAGAACCAAAGTCCAGTTCAGTAATACAAGACACCTTGCTGTGCATTCTCACACTTCCACACTAATTCAGCCACTCTAAATAGAGAAATTCACTGGCATCAAGATGGTACTGGATTTATGTATTTCCAAATGAGGATTAGATGATGCTTTAATGAAAGATTGAGTTGGCAAACGATGCTCGGTACTCCTTTAATTGCCAAGAAACAAAAATGTATCTATATTTCAAATGCATTATAGATCTTACTTTGAACAGTACATATATGCATGGGTTTTTGACCTTTATTATCAAAGTCATAACTCAAAGCATTAGTTCACCCAAAAATGAACATTCGAATTACTCGCCCTTTTATTGTTTAAATTCCCCAAGACCTTTGTTCATCTTTTGAACACAAATGAAGATATTTTAGATGAAATCCAAGAGCTCTCTCATCCTCCTAGACAGCAATGGTCTTGAGCAGGGGTGTCAAACTCTGCAGTTCTGCACAGTTTAGTTCCAACCCAACTCCAACATACTTACCTGCAGGTTTCAAACAAGCCTGAAGGACTCAATTAGTTTGATCAGGTGTGTTTAATTAGGGTTGGAACTAAACTGTGCAGAGCTGCGGCCCTTCGGGAACTGAGTTTGACACCCGTGGTCTTGAGAAATTTGAGACAAGTCCAGAACAGGAACCAAATACATTGTCAAAACATTCCATGTGACTTTAGTGGTTCAACTGTAATCATACAAAGCCATTGGTGAACAAAGTCATGTTTAAAGTTTTTTTTTTTTTTTTGTTTTTTGCTATACAAAAGTGCATTTGGAGCCTCATATAATTACAGTCGAACCACTTTAGTCACATGGAATGTTTTGACAATTTTTGGGGGGGTTTTCTGGACTTTGAACATCTCCGGACTGTTACTGTCTATGAAGGATGTAATTAATAACAGAATGTAAATTTTTGGGTGAACTAATATGTTAAAACTCAAAGATCACTATTTATTTTTATTGAAAATGTATTTATTGTGGATTAAAGTCTTCAATTTTATGAACACATTTTAAACAATCGTGTGAAAGCGATTTCAAAAAGAATGAGCTGTGTACACCTTGTATGTACAGCTATTGGATGTAGAGCGCATTCATACTGTTTTGATGGCAAAATTTGTGTCATTTTGTGCAAACCATCACATCCATGTAAGAGTACATGTACAATTTGCCCTTTTATTGTTATAGTTACAATCTATGATGTGAACGGTGGAAAATCCCTTTATGAAGAACAACTAATCGCCATTTTGATGAATATCACTTGTGAAGATACAATTTTGATGTTGATCCAAAGCAGTAATTATTAGCTGTTTAACTGAAAGCTGTGTTTGTCTGATCAGCACCACTGCAGGAACTGTGGCGAGATCTTCTGTAACGCCTGTTCAGATAATGAGTTGCCGCTTCCTGCTTCTCCCAAACCCGTGAGAGTCTGTGACACGTGTCACGCTATGCTCCTCCAGCGCTGCTCCTCCAACACCACATGAAACGAGACGCAAAGAAGTCCCACATCGTCCCAAAGTGGCCAAAATGGAGTTAACATTTCACATGTGGGGGAAAAGCCTGTTGCTTCCGGTGCAGATGGCCAATGCAGTGTTCGTCAGCGAGCGCGCAACGAGTTTACAAATGGATTAACGCCTCCGTCTGGGCTGCAATTTCAGATTTTATATTAGCACAACACTCCCATGCATTTTGATATATGAAGGGTGAACCGGTTTCATTCCTTGTGAGTCAAAAATCAAGTAAATTCAGTTACTCGTTTCTTAAGCAACTGTATTTCTGATTCAGTTCATTCATGTGTGCCTGCATAACAAGCCAAACTGACAAGAGATTTGACATTTGCCTCAATCCAGATATTTGTATATATACGGTAGAAGAGAAAATGTTGTCAGTGCTGCTCATGAATGATTGAGGTTGATTTGCGTCAAATAGCACAGAAGCGATGTTGTGAATACGATGTTCAGGTCTCTAGTCTGCAGTACGGTATTATTTCACAATTGCAGATTTACTTTGGTACAGAACTGGAACACTACTCACTTTGAGCGTTTGTGTTGACTTTTGTCTGGATAATTGTTCATAATGCAGCTGTTAACTTAAATGTGAAGTTTATGAAACTGTACATATGCCTTACACAACTAAAGTCGACTATAATTCCGCTGCTTGTGTGACGGATCTTTGTGACTGACTGCAGTGCACGTGTACACTGTAGGAGTGTGCAATAAGTGTGGTTTACTGAATCATTCATTCAAATAGTTCGTTCAAAATGACTGATTCACTTAGTATCAAAGCAAGTTTAGTGTCTTTATGAATATAAAGGTTTATTTGGTTTGAACAAAAGCATTCATTCAAGCGTGGAAAAATTGCAGTGTTGAAACACAAATGTTCAACAAAAACCAAAACTACAGGGATTGCTTTTATAATTAACATTAATAATTCTAACTGCATTATAATAGGCTTCGTCATGCATTAAAGAGTTAGGTCACCCAAAAAATAATCTTCTATTATTAATTACTCCGCCTGATGTCATTCCAAACCTTCAACTTTGGAACACAAATTAAAATATTTTCGATGAAATCCAAATGCTTCCTTATTCTCC
>CAIGQV010003909.1:21713793-21742680 GCA_903798115.1 Danio jaintianensis
ATATATATATATATACACACATACATATATATATACACACATATATATATATATATACACACATACATATATATATACACACATATATATATATATATACCTCAAATATAATATTTAAATGTTTTAGAATCAAAGCTCCACGGTTTTTATTGTGAGGGAATTATGATGCAGTTCAATACAATAAAAAATTTGAGAGACGTATCCTGCTGTATCATTTCATACATTTTAGCATACTTTTTCTAAAAAATACTTAATTTTGTCCCTTTTGCTTGCTAAAAAAGGATGAACTATTAAAGTAGATAAGTCAGGTTCAGCAAAGTTTGATTCATTGATGCTTTAGAATATTACACGATGGGCGTTTTAGTTTCAAACAGACATTTATAAAAGATTTCTATGTAAAATAAATGCTGTACTTCAAAAATTTTTGTTCCTCAAAAATCCCTGAAAAATTGTTTATAGTTTCCCCAAACAGTAACAGCTGTTTTCAACATTAAGGACAAAAGAAGCATGGATTATTTTGCTTAGATGTAATCATGTAGCTTTACCATTACAGAAATAAATAACATTACAATAAATACTTTGAGGACCACTGGTGAGCATAAGAGACTTTCAGAAACATAACAATTCTTACTGACCACAGTTTTTTAATTGTACAAAACTGTAGTTAAAAGCTGCACAAATCCTTTAGTGTCATTGGAAAATATACTATAGAAATGCTCTGATGCCGTATGATTTTATTCAGTCCAGTAGCCAGATACCTCATTTTACTCCGGCATTACAACTTCATTCAATAAACATTCTTTGGGGAAAAATTAAATATATATATGAATAAAATGATTTATTCCACGGATGTGTAAATTTCACAGGTTTCAATTAGAAATTTTTACCTAGCAGCAAAAACAGGTAAACATCCAAAATGATGTTATTGCTTTGGGAAAGGAAATAAAAGTGCAATTTTAAACACACACACGCAACTTGGGCATCAAGCTATTCATACT
This sequence comes from Danio jaintianensis, assembly GCA_903798115.1. NCBI lineage: Eukaryota > Metazoa > Chordata > Actinopteri > Cypriniformes > Danionidae > Danio > Danio jaintianensis. The sequence goes on from CAIGQV010003909.1 coordinate 21,714,792, forward strand.
CATTTCTGAGCCAAAATACATATAAAGCATGTGTCTTTAGATAGAACTCGACACAGAATATGTCATATAAAATTCAATAAGCAAAATGTACAGTAGCCGGTCAATATATATGCAACAGCTCATATTATAATATGTATATTAAATTGAATTATCTTCGAGTCTGGAAAATATTTTGGGCATATTTCAAAGGAACATGTAAAACATATTCATATTACAAGACCTTCCAAGCTGGAAGCTCCAACTTTGGGTTGAAAAGTGCGCATTTCGCAAGCGTCTTCAGAACATCCCTCTTAATGCACTTCCTCTAGAGCTCATCCCACCAGAGCTGCTATAGAAACCTCCTCCACGGCCTGTGGTGTTTTCATGCCCCAAAACAAAAGACTTGTGTTTGAATGTTGTCTTTACACCTTCTCATCCGTACACTACTATTACATAATGACCACACAACCATGCTTACCCATTTCAGACGGCCCACTCGAAGTAGAATTCAGGAAAAGCTCAATGTAACGATGCTCTGCACGGAAGAGGACAGAGCAACCGTTAAAAGGGTCCTGAACTAACAAATCAAAATTAGCTCAATCTTTTGACATACACGAGTCACTGGACTATAAAAACAGGTTAATGTTTTTATTAGTTTAAAAACAGCATATATTATATTAAAAAATATATATATATAAGTTATGCCACGGTCACACTAGAGTTTGAGCTTGCAAAATTGTCGTGCTGCGCTGCGAAAAGGTGCAGGATAAAACAAGATGATTAGACATTAAAAAAGAGAGTGAGGTCAGAGTTCACCAAGCTTGAACTTTGCAATTCAGCGACATGCAAAACTTGTCGCATGAGCTTGCGTTTTATGGTCTGTCGCATTCGCATGCCTATGAATTGAAGTCTATAGGGCGAGAAGTCCAGTGTGACCGCGGCTTTAGACTAGCCTTAAAAGGTTGTTTTCCCCTAAAGACATCCATCCATCTCAAGCGATGCACTGTATTTAGTATGTATCTCCATACTTTATGTACCTACAGTACTTCTGTTGGCTTACAGGTATTTGTAAACTGCTGTTTACAACAGTAATTAAATAACTTGAAATCTTTTTGCATACAATTATAGAGAATAGTATCAGGGCACAGGCTGTGGATTGTGGGACCTTCTAAATTACATTTCAAGAGTTCACCGGCTGATGATTGATTATAAAGCGTGTTTGGCATTGTACCGGGTGAGAACCCTGAGCTCATGAGATCCTCGAGCCCGGGGCTCCCTTCTGTTTGCAGGGCAAGAGGGGAGTTTGAGCTCAGGTAGGTCTCCAGAACTCCCCTGCTTGTTAATAGTGAATGCAAATTATGAATAGCTATGAAGAGAAATATTGCTGATTAATCGCTCGTCTATGGTATCGATTTGGTTTGGTCAATTTACCAAACCAATCATCATGCATTAGCTAATGCGGGACCAGCCGCAGTCAATCATAAGCACGTGCTCCTCTCGAAGTTAGTTTATAAATAAACTTCACTTAAACGGAAAACCAAGTCTTTGAAATGTCTTCCTTCTAATCCCATTAGTTAAGAGAAACTGTATTTTTAAAAATTTAAAAACAGTATTTTCAATAAAGTTCCAGATCGTGTAAATAAGAAATTCATCCCTGGATCGCTTCATTTTACCATGGATTAGTTTACAAAGCATTTTTTACAAGTAATTAAATGCTGGAATTTCAGTTCAAGTTTACATTGGTGGGCAGTCAGCTCTGCTTTTGAAAATGATTAAATATGCACAACTGTCAGCTAATCATACCAGTGGGTGTTTAGTTCAGAGTCTGCCATGACTGTTCAAACAGTGTGTTCTCGTCAAGGGGGGTCAATACAAGACCAGAAAATAGACTATTTCTTCTAATCTTTTTAGTATTATAAGTGGAACTCAGAGAACAGTACAACATTGTAAACAAGGCATTTCATGAGCCTTATAATGTGACAATTGGAAAAAACAATCATCATAGGATGACTGGAGACAACTTACGCATGTGATTCTTGTCTTTTGACATAGCAGACACAGCATCTTCATGAGATCTGAACTCAACATCTGCCTCTCCTGTGGACTTTCCATTGGGCCCCATATCAATGTGCACCCTTACAGGGGTTAAAGGGCCAAAGAACTGAAAAAGACAAACAAAAAACACTTAACAGCAATAAAAGCTTTATTTTAAATTAAACATTATAAAAACAAATGTTTCTTACATGAGCAACATCTGACTCTGTGGCTCTGAATGGTAGGCCTCTCATGTGCACAAAGTGGCCGCTGTGAAAGCCTGAGTTTGAATCGCTGCTGTAACCGTGAGTTCCTGTTCCTCCTCTTCCTCTGTCATTGCGCACACGCTCTTCAAACATACCATTACCAAAGCAGTAATTGTTAAAGCCATTGTAGTTGTCAAACCCACCATATCCTTGAGAAAAAGAGACAAGTCAATATGGTTAGTGTCTGAGTATCTGATGAGGAAAAAAATAAATAAAAATAAAAACATTATATATATTTTGCATCAAAAATAATTCAACGGCGCCATAGGGTTGAACACCTAGTAGCATACCTCCACTGTAACCGCTTCTGCTACGCATCTGGTCCAGTTCAGCACCTCCTCTTCCAGGCCCGGGCCCAAAGAAGCTCCCGCGACCCACCATGGGTCTGTCATACGGACTCGGCCTCTGTCCCATAATCCTCCTCGGTACTTCATAGTACGCACGCATTTCATTTCGGCTGCTTTTGAATATCTCAATGTACCTGAGTTGATTTTGAAATGCAACACGTTAATGAACATACAGACTGTTGAAAGTTTAACAGCAATGAGGAGGATTTTAGGAAAGACAGTATTTGTGGCTCACTGACTAAATTCACCACAGTAACTGACCTGTTATTGTCAGTTGTGTCAAAGTGTCTGAAAAGCTGCCTGCAGAATAAGTCTTTAACTGTATCTAATGGCCAATATCAGCCAAGAAACAGAATAAAAAAAATAAAAAAAAAGTACTTTAAAGTGCCTCTTATAAAAACAAAAAACTCTCCTTTGCATCTGCAGCATGTGTTGCCCATCGACATTATGATTGTCTTATTTTGTCCTCTCATGACACAGAGTAATGTGAAGTTAAACAAGTATAATAATAACAACATGATCATACCATCTTTTTCCAGAACAGAAAGATGCATGACCCCCCTCCCCACATTTAGAGATAGAATTAGCACCCAGCCCAGTCTTGCCGGCCCCACCTGTGCCCTATTCTTTCCTTGTGTTTCCCCAGAGCCTTTTCTGCTATCTCCTTTGAGGCAAACTGCACGAAGGCTTCCCCTGTGCTCCTCCCCTGGTAGTCCATCGGCAATGTTATCCCATTTGGCACGATTTTCAACCCTTTAACCCAAGGACAAATAACCCCACATGGGGAGACATGTTAAAGAGCCGCAACATTCTCATCTGCAGAAAAGACAATCCCCCCAATTGAGCCCCTAAATCATTCCCTAAGTCAGACAGAAAAGCCCTAGAGCACACCACAAATGACAAATCCATCAAATTAAAAGACAATCAAACAAGTAAATCAAAGCACAGCTGTCTTGAGGATGCTGGCAACATTTTAATAACATTAAAAACAACCAAAAACATGCTCAGTATTCAGGTGATGAAAGAGTCAGAAGAATAGAAAAAATGACTTCAAAATATGATCTTTATATGAACTATAAATATATATATATATATATATATATATATATATATATATATATATATATATGATACATTTTTGCAGGAAGCACTGACTACAAGCCACTAAAACGTTTCCTTTGAGGTGTTTTAGTGAAACAGCAGATGTACCTGAAAAGAACTGGACAATTTCTTCTTTACTACAGCCGAACGGCAGTCCTCTCAGACGTAACATGCAGCCACTGCTGCCGTCATAATCTGTGGGACCAGAACGTTTCAGCACCCATTCCATCTCACTGCGGTTTGACCTGAACACTAGGGGCAAAAGTCAGGCAATCAATAAATAAAGTCTAGTCTATTGTGTGACATACACTTCATTAGGTACGCCTGTTCAACTGCTTGTTAACCCAAAGATCTGATCAGTCAACTCAATGCATTTAGGCATGTAGACGTGGTCAAGACAATCTGGTTTTACACAACAATCTGTAGAGTTTACAGAAAATGGTTCAAACATGGCAGAATGACAGTTCTGTGGGTGAACAGGAGGTCAAAGAGGAATGACCGGTGACTTAAATATCCACTTGTTTTGCAGGAAGCACATATTAGTAAGGTGTAATAAATTAGCCAGTGAGTGTATATTCAATTGACGCAAATTCTAAAACAAAATGATTGGAAGATGGTACTTAGCTGGATTGGTGACTGGATTGAGGTCATTAGCTAATTTCCACTATTTTATGTGAATGACAAGTTGCTGGAGTAAAATGATTATTATTGCTCAGTGCTAGGACCACATTACAATGGCATATGAAAAGAAAAAAATAATGATGCGAATGGATGAATCATTTACAATAAACACTGCAATCCTGCATTAAAGATAAGAATGATCTATTTTGAAATGAATTCATGGTGACTTTAAATACAATTAAAAGCAGAATTTTCTGGACTACAGACAGCATCATACCTTCGATATAACGGTGACCCATGTATTTGCGATCTTTAGCCAAAGCATTTTTAAAGTCTTCTGATGACTTCAGCTCCACAAATGCTTCTCCACTCGGCCTTCCCTCTTTAGAGAAGGTAAAACACACCCCGTTGACTTTCCCTACAATGTCACAATCTGTAAAGAACAATGCCAATCACAATGCATCTCTTTTTTTTTTATAAACTCACATACCGTAGGTGCTTTCAGTTTGCTCATTTGCATACCAGAGAAAAAGGAGGCCACTTCCTCTTTTGTACATGACCACGGTAAACCACGGATCCGCACCACATATCCTTCATCATTATGAGACATGTTTACCTTGTCAGGACTCTATCTGAAAAATAAACATGTAACACATGGGCTACGCCACCAAACCTAGTGAGCTGCCTACACGAACAGCACTTTGTACCAGTGATCAACTGCCTTAACTGCAGTTAAAAAAAAATTTTTATTATGGCATGCTCACACCAAGGACAATAACTATTATAAAAATTATATAATTCTAAAAATCAGTCTTAGTATAAAAAGTATAGGCGAGTCAACACCACAACACAAAGGGTATGGTATCACTTTCAAAAATATTACAGCTAATAACATATGAACAATAAGATCTTGGCAGTCAATCAGAATCCACCAGAGCTCAAACATTTAAAGCTGCAGTGTGTTCATAATAAGCAAAATAAAATAATAATATCTTTTACTAAAATAAATTAATAAATTCAGTTTTAAAACCCCGCATCTACACCAGTAAGTTGCCTTCCAATACGACATTGTATTAACTATAGTTACCACAGTATAATAACTAGTTATAGTTTTTGACAGTGTACCAAACCCGGTGAGTTGCCTGCTTAGACAGCATCGTGTTAACTAGTAGCTATTTACACTTTACTCGATCATAAATCGTTTGTATTAGACTTTTTTCTGCTGACAACTTGGCACTTTATTATACCCAGTTTGCTGCCTAACGTTACGTAGACATCAGTTTTTAGGCGTCTCGGGAGTGTTCGAACACACGTATCGCATTCAAAATGATGTCTAGGTAGGCAGCTTGCTATGTATTGAGACACATCCGTGTTGGCAAGAGTCAGAGGCTTCGTTCAAGGAAAAAAAACAACACAAAACGATAGTAACGATACTGGCTAGCATAAACCAGCTGTCACAGAGCTATCAGGTAAATTAGTTAGCTAGCTAGACAACCACTTCCAGATATGTCAAAATACAAGAGGCTTTTAAACTTAATACCATGCACATATGATACATTGTATGGCACATTTCAAAAGCAATTATTTGACCTGTAAAATTGAAAATCGAAACATGAATGTGAACTTTATGCAAAACGACTTTAACATTAGCGAGATTTTCACCTTACAGGAATCAACGAACGACAAGTTGAGTTTCTGGGACCAAACTCAGCACTTCCGCGAGCCAAGCTACACAGAATATATTTGTTTATGAACGAAAAACGATCAACATGTACATGAAAAGTTAAATATGAAGTAACATATGTACGAATATCGCATTGCTCCTTACCGTCAAGCGCCTGTCCTCTCAGGTAACCCCAAACGATAGTCCAGCAGTCCAGATAGTCGCAGTCTCGCGAGAACACGGTCTGTCAGAGGAGCTCGACCTCGCTGCAGACGCACAGACCGTTCTGTCGCGTGAGCAGAGGACTCAAGCGCATGTAGCACGTTTCACGGGTAGCTAATCATCAAATGTAGTCAAATGTGAACACTTAATCCTGTGTAATACCGCAATGTGGCGCATAGATAAAAACGCTTCAGACTGTGGGCCACGTGAACACCCGCAAGAGACATAAGGAGCTCTCTGCAAACAAACACAGCTGTGGGAAGACTGTGAAAGCAAGTGAAGCTAATTAGAACTATACAAATTACTTTTCCTAAATATCAATTATGAAAGTCCATCAGCAGTGATGCTCCAAAAATGTATTAAACACATTTTAGGCAGTTTGTTACCATTTGCAACTTTGCATTTTTCCTTTTACTTTAATACTCTTTTACTATGCTACTAACATTTAAAACCACCCGGTTACCTGATCATACCTCAAATCCTTTTTTAACCTATACCCTCACTTAATCTCAGGTTAGGTTTAAGGGTATAAGTTCAGGGTGCTTATTAGCCACTACCCAGCCATTGTAGTTACTATAAGAATGTAGAATGTATCTTACATAGGCAACTGGACTGCAAAATAAAGTGATATTGTGTTTTTATTTTTTAATATAAGACGAACACAATAATTACATTGCACCAAATACATATTATTTTTCTGACATACATTTCTGTAAGTGCAGCTACACTGAATAGTCCACCCCAAAATTTTAATTGTCATCATTTGTTTACCCGTCCACTTGCTCCAAACCTGTTTAAGTTTCTTTCTTCTGTTGATCATAAAAAATAGGCCTACTTTTAAGAATACTGTAAACCAACATTGACTTCCATTTTTGGATTTTAGTAGCTCCATGGTATCAACAGGCTTCAAAATATCTACTTTTGTCTTCAACAGAAAAAATAAACTCATAAAGGTTTGGAACTACTTGAATGTGAGAAAATAGTGAGTAAATATTTATTATTGGGTGAATTATTTCTTTTAGAGGCTACAAAGTAGGACACTAAATACAATAAATGATATTCTTATGTAAAACTTTTAAGTCATAAATTACTATTAAAGTTTGAGCTTTATTACAGCGATATAAGTACGTCCACACTAGAAAGAGGAAAACGTGTTGCCTGTAACTTTAAACTGGGGGTGTTACACTACTGGGGTCAAAGACTCAGTCCTCAAAGACACTCCAGCTATGACTTCCTAAATACCCTGCTGAAGTCAACTTCCACTCCAGCCCGAACAACTGTAACCAATGGAGATTCCAATCTTTACTGTTGATGCATTTACAAAAGTACCTTTTAAGGGTAATCCTGCAGCAGTTTGTCTTTTAGAGAATGTAAGTACCACAGTTTCTTATTGCTTAAACATATTAGCTTGTCTTAGTTACATGGTCATATTAAAATATTGACACGTGTTTCTCAATGATACATTTAGGAGCTGCAAGATGATATTAAACAGAGCATTGCTGCAGAGATGAATTTATCAGAGACGGCTTTCATCTCAAAACACAACTCTGTGGACTTTTCCTCAGGTATTTTGCTGTTGCTAACTGAAAAACTCAAATAGCTCTGATTAACATGTGTCTGCTCTTGGGTGTTATGTCTTTTGAAAGGTTCAAGGTTTGGATTACGCTGGTTTACACCAAAAAGCGAGATTGCACTATGTGGACATGCAACACTGGCCTCATCAGCAGTGCTCTTTTACCTTAAAAGTAAGAAACGCTTGGGGTGCAACGGATCACAAGAGTCACAGATCAGATCATATTACAGTTTGTGAGTCACAGATTGGGGCATTAGATCAGTCCAAAAGGGGGGTGGGGTGGAATATGGTATGGAAAAAACTAAACTAAAGTCATAAAATAAGAATAAATAAAACTAATTTGTGATAGCCAAATTCCCTTTCAAGTTTGTTCAATGGAGGCCATATTTGCAATGCCTCAGGGCAACTATTTCAGGCATAAATGACCAAGTCCTGCATATATGAATGGGGGAATAGTGAAAACTGCTTGACAGATTCACAGTTAAATGACACATTTCAAATCAGCAACAAATTCTGGCATAAATTGTGTTCCTTATACAGAATGTGTACATGTCAGGTTGATCTGGCAAATACACTTGGCAGTCTCGGGTTTCTATGATGCCAGAGCTCCTCAAACAGCTAAATTGACACAATGAATTTACCTATTGACAACTGGCTACTTTATGTAGAATGCAGTGTGTATTTTGCATAATTGCTTTTCATGGTAATACAATTGACCTTATTTGGTATATCCAAAGTCTTTGGTGTTGGACAAATAAAACTAAACAAAAATACTTGAACAAACTTACACAATCTGTCTTATATGTTTGTCTAATATTCAGATACAAAATATAAAATGACACGGCACAATCTTAAAGGGATAATTCACCCAAAAACGAACATTTGCTGTTAATGTACTCACCCTCAAGTCATCCAAAATGTCATCAGTGGAGGATTACAGAAGATCTTTCTGAAACTGCGATTCTTGGTGATTCATAAAATGCAACAGCTACTAGCAAACAGTCCTGATCACCTTCTCAACAGCCTGGAACGCAAGCTTCCTGTTGCATAATTTAGAATATTTAACAGGAACCTGTGAAAAATCAGTATTTCCAATTGAGATCTTGCATGCAATCATAACTTTACTGACTGCAGGAACCAGATAAGCACAATTAACAGTTTTGATGAATGTGTCTCTATTAAGGCCCGAGCACTGGTGGTGCAAGAACACTATTGGAATTGCTCTGTTTTTAACCATTGGGTTTTTGAGGATTCTCTCAAGATTGGAATTTTGGCATAAGTTTGTGTATATTAGTTCTTTTGCAAGTCCCAAATGAATACTCAGTTCTTGGCAAGTAATTGTTTAGAGGCTTTTATCAGGTTTAATTCAAATTTAGCTTATATATCATCCACAACACATAACTGTAATGTGTCTGTAATGAGCAATTAGGAAAACAGCTTACTTGGTCCTAACATGAACCTCTCGTCCACTTCAGATGAAATGATTGCCATTTTTTTGACTACATAAATATGATTATTTTGCATATGCGTATTTCAGAGAGTGCATCACCCTGTGTGTGCGAGAGGCCATGTCTGCACGTACATGGGTATTTTTATAAATTGAGTTTTTCCCGCATTCGTTTTTTTCTTTAAATCTGTTCACATGAAAACACAAAAACACACTGTGATGCAGTGTCAAGGGCATGCTGAACCAGCAGGTGGCACCAAAAGCCTTTTATGCTGAGTTCACAGCAAATGCAGAATTAAGCATTTATGCAAGTAAGTTGAATACAAAGTCAATGTCTGTGTGGAAATGTGGAAATTGTGTTTGGTGCGAATCCAGCTGTGTTGATCAAAAAGGAGAGAACAGCGCACACGCTGACATCATGAGGTCACAAGACCACACTGTAACCTGAGTTTCTGAAAATCTTTTCAGAAAGTTTAGGTTTCAGCCCCCGTATACTGCGTTTTTGAAAAATACTGCTGTTTTGAAATTTTTTGTGTGGACAGAGAGAGAGAGAGAGCACGCACTGACATAAGTTGCAGAGTGTCAGTGCAGAGCCCATTAATATTCATGATCATTCCAAATATGGTCAAAACTAGCTTTTCATTCTAGGGGTAATTTCTGTGGCTATAAATGAGCACATAAAACTGTTTCAGGAGAATTCTTGAATTTTAAGCTGATATGTAGATATCAGAGAACAATTTAATATATTGAATCATTGCACTCTATGGCACCTTTAAGATCATTTGCAGCATTTATGATGAAGCAGATTAGGATTTAACTTTGCAATTAATCTGCAGATTGCTTCCTGACTTTTGTGGTGTGGTTTGATTAACTGTGATCCGTTACACCCCTAAGAAGCACTTTTTTTCCATTAATCTTTTAACAGTGATAACGGACTGTGACCTTACTAAACTCACAATATCATCACAGAAAACGTCAACCCTGTTGTGGTTTTTGAGACTATGAGTGGGGAGCTTTATGTGCGTCAACATGAAGACTCAATAATAATGGACTTCCCTTTAAACAAACCACAGCCGCAGGTATGACAAAAACACATCTTGTAGACACAAAACTAATGTGGTTTCTCAAAACCAAGTAGCCTGCATTGGTCTGAACATATTGATTTACTTCCAGGACCCACATGAAAACATGGATCTTTTGAAGGTAACTACCAAGTTTTAGTACGACACAGTCACAGAGTCTTTTTTGTTGATGTTGTTTGGAGTATTTTGCATTCTAAGGCTGCTGTAGGAGATTTACCTATTGAGGACGTGTGCTACAGTCCAGCCATGAGGATACTGATGGTTCGTCTGGCTGACACATGTGACAGGTATTTGTGGATATTGATGAGATAATTTATGTCAATAGATGAACAAAAGAGAAGCAGCTCAATAAAAAAACAACCGTTCCATATTGTAGGTCAAGTACATTTCAAATATTTTTACAACAAAAATCAATCAGTGAGCAAAGCTGGTAATAGACCTGTTGTATATTGGTAATAAATATCTAAAATTTTTCTTATCCAAGCAAATTCTGCAAGGTTGTTGACTGTTGTTGTTGGCAGGTCTGAACTTATATCTTTGAGTCCCGTAGCAGAAGCTCTACTTAAAAGCGATTCCACTGGAAAAACAAAAGGTGTCCTTGTTACAATAAAAGGAACTTCAAATGCACAGCCTGGATATGACTTCTACTCCCGTTTATTTGCTCCATGGTTTGGAATCATTGAAGATCCAGTTTGTGGTGAGTTGAAAAGATCCCAATTCATGCTAAACTAAACCCACTGAACATGAGGAATAAATATGCGAAATTTTCCACTTGTGAATTAATGTAAAGTGATTAATATAAATAGGTTACAGCTGAATTGCAAAATGATAGCTAGTTAAATATCATATGAATTTATTCATGCATTGACAAATGATTAATAGTTATTTTTAACAGGGTCTGCGCATACACTTCTTGCTGCCTACTGGTCTGAAAAGCTGAATAAAAAGAAAATGTTGGGTAAAAACCTTTTCCTCTTTTTCAGAATCCACATGCAAAGAAAACACAGATCCATGCAAATCATTCTATTAAAGTTTTCTGTATTTTGTGATTCATGTTTGAATTTTTCCCTGTTTATTTATGCTTTTGAATTGCTTTATGGGACCTTGATTTTTCCTTAAAAAGTTTGTACAAAACCTGCCAGTACATTTTCTGTTATTTACAGACTTATTTTTCTTTATATTATTTCTTATACATTATTGTCACATAACCAGCGACCTGTTCCTGGAAGATCGCTGGCATACTACAGTCACATCATCCAGGAACTACATATCCCAGCATGCCGTTACACACACTGGTCACCATTCACCATTAATCACACACAGCTGAATCACGTCATGATGAATTGTTTGGACTATTTATATACATTGCACACACCAGTCGATGCTGAGTCTTTGTTTGTCGGTACATATGGTTTCAGTGAGTGTTGTCTGTACAAGTCCTGTTCATAGTTTTTCTCGTTATGTTTTGATGATTGTTTTGTTACTTTTTGTGCTTTGATCACCGCATTGTTTTTGCTTTTTTTTTTTTTGATGCCCTTCATGATACCTGTTTTTTTTTTTGTTTTTGTTTTTTTCCTTTTTGCCTGCACCAATAATCTTTTTCATTAAAAATTGCATTTGGATTCAACCTTGTCTTTGACCCTTTGACGCCCGGTGTCAATTATATTATTTTAGACTACTAAAAGTCACTGTTGAACTGTACAGTTGAATTTTCAACATCAAAAGTTGATAGAGCAGAGATCAAGATCCCATAATACAATTCACAACCATAAATAAAAGAAAAACACTTGTGAATCACAAAATATGGAAACTGTAAATGAACAGATACTGTCTTCTTAAAAAAATCAAATAATGAATAAAATGTACTAATTTCTTCTGTTTTCCAGCCTACCAGTGCTCCAGTCGTGGAGGAGAATTGGAGTTGGAAGTCAGAGATGATGGTCGAGTAAACATCACTGGTCGAGCACAAATCATTCTTCAGGGAACTCTTAAAATCTAGTCAAGTCGTGCAAATCTACTCATTGAATCGGCTAATACTTTGTTAATTATAAGCCCAGTTTCTTTCTCAGTAAAGAGCTGCAAACTTCTTTTTCATTCACCTAATGATTACTTGTGTGCCAAAATACAATAAAATATTTCATTTTAGACCCTATATTAATGTTTTCTTTCATTTTATTAATAACAAATTTATTTATATATATATATATATATCAAGTCAGAGTAAGTAATAAGAATAAGTTATTCTGTTTTTTACAATATCTGTTTTGCTGAATGGTGAGGGAATGTTGTTTTTAATGAATATTTAAATTTAGAAAGGTTGAAGCATTAAAGTACACACTTTAATTTTAAGTTATTGTAAATGTAACAATTCAGACTAAGATGGAGAAAAGTCCAGCTGTATAACTTTAAAACTAAAAATTAAAGTCTGTACCTTTAACATGAGTCGTAATAACTTTAGGGTCAAAGTCTAACTTGACTTCAAATACTGCTCTAAAACAACTAAAAGGTACTAGAATAGAGCTGAACAGCTGTAACCAATGGAGATTCCAATCTTTACTGTTGATGCTTTCACTAATGTGCCTTTCAAAGGCAATCCTGCTGCAGTTTGTCTCTTAGAGAATGTAAGTACTACAGTTTTATGTTGACTTGTATTGCTTAAAATTAAACATATACAGTACAGTATCTTAGAATATCCTATTATCATTTTTTAAAAGTTTCTCAATGATACATTTAGGAGCTGCAAGATGATATTAAACAGAGCATTGCTGCAGAGATGAATTTATCAGAGACGGCTTTCATCACAAAACACAACTCTGTGGACTTTTCCTCAGGTATTTTGCTGTTGCTAGCTGAAATACTCACTGAAAAACGTAACATTTTAACATGTGTCTGCTTTTTGTTTTAATGTATCTTTAAAGGTTCAAAATTTGGATTACGCTGGTTCACCCCAAAAACCGAGATTGCACTATGTGGACATGCGACACTAGCCTCTGCAGCAGTGCTCTTTTACCTTAAAAGTAAGAAACACTAGAAGGGTAACGAATCACAATAGTCACAGTTCATATTATCATATTCAATCATATTAAAAATTATTCATATGATCAAATATGTCGAGTCCTAAATATGTCGAGTCTCAGTTGGCATTTCTGTGTATAGTTTGGATGTTCTCCCTGTGTTGGCGTGGGTTTCCTCCCGGTGCTCCGGTTTCCCCCACAGTCCAAAGACATGCAGTATAGGTGAATTAAATAAACTAAATTGGCGGTAGTGTATGTGTGTAAATGAGTGTGTATGGATGTTTCCCAGTACTGGGTTGCAGCTGGAAGGGCATCCGCTGTGTAAAACATATGTTGATAAGTTGGTGGTTCATTCTGCTGTAGCGACCCCTGATGAATAAAGAGACTAAGCCGAATAATAATGAGTGAATGACCAAATATGATCATATTAAATATGATTATTTGTGAACTGTTTTGGTAAATCAAATTTCTTTTGGTGTAGCCTACCACAAATTGATAAAAATGCAAAATAAAAAAAAGTGTCTTATGTTAGTCTAGTATTCAGGTACAGAACAGTTATTAAATCTAAAACAAAATAATACTGTTGTAAATAATGTTTAGTTTCTGGCACAGATTGATCTGCAGATGATATGATTCCTAAATCGTGTTATGTGGTTCAATGATCAACTGTGACCCATTACACCACTAAGAAATGTTTGTGTTTGCATTAATGATTTAACAATGATAATGGACTGTGACCATATTAAACTCACAATATCATCACAGAAAATGCCAACCCTGTTGTGGTGTTTGAGACCATGAGTGGGGAGCTTTATGTGCGTCAACATAAAGACTCAATAATAATGGACTTCCCTTTAAACAAACCACAGCCACAGGTACGACAAAAACACATCTTGTGGACACAAAACTAATACTGTACAGTATTACAGTAGTTGATATTGGTCTGAATCTATTGAGCTTTGTATTTTTAACTTGCAGGACCAGCATAAAATCAAGGATTTTCTGAAGGTAGCACTGTTAATTATTCTTCTTCTTTTTTTTTTTTTTTAGATGACATAAGAGACATGTTGTTTGCTGTATTTTGTTTTGCATTCTCAGGCTGTTGTAGGAGATTTACCCATTGAGGACGTGTGCTACAGTCCAGCCCTGAGGTGGCTGATGATTCGTCTGGCTGACTCATGTGACAGGTATTGCTGGACATTCAGAAGAATTTCTGAAAATCAAGAAAAAGATTAGTTCTCATTCAGCCATCCCCTACAGTCTTATGCCATACCACATTAGTTGTTCTGTCTAGGAGACCAATCACCTCTGGAAGAGGTGGGGGAATGTTTCTCAACATTCAGTTGTATTTGCCTTAACTTAGCTGTATCCCCTCTACACTGATGAAGGGAATAAAGAGAGAAAATCTCTGTGACAGAGATCTCCTCTAAGCAAATCTGATGTGACTGTGTGCCGGCCTCTTTTTATTATAGTTGTTTTATTCCAGTTGCTCTTAGGTTTTTTAACAAAGTGGTGTTATATGTAACTTGTTTTTTTATTGCTTAGATCTTTACTGTGTTCCTTATGTGTAGTGGGATGTGGTGCTTATTGTCTAATAATTTGTTGTATAATTTATTTGTAATGTAAAATGGTGGCAAACGAGTCTCCACTCACAGGGGAATCTAATCTAATCTCATATACCTCTTTGTCTAGGGTATATAATTCTACTTGCCAACTCCACTGGGCTGTTTTCATACTACTCAGAGTCACTGGTCTCCTAGGCAGAACCCATAATTATGTATGACATTACATCATTTCGCTAATCATATGCAAGTTACATTTCAAATATCTTTAAGAGCAACAATCAACTAGAGACAAGAATTTATAGTAGACTATAAGTAACCAAAAACATTGGGATTTTTCTTTTGTTTCTTATCAAAATTATGCAAGGCGATTGACTTGTGTTGTTGGCAGGTCTGAATTTACGTCTTTGAGTCCTGTAGCAGAAGATCTACTGAAAAGTGAATCTACAGGGGAAATCAAATCCGTCATTGTCACAATAAAAGGAGCTCCAAATGCACAGCCTGGATATGACTTCTACTCCCGTTTCTTTGCTCCTTGGTATGGAGTCCCTGAAGATCCAGTGTGTGGTAAGATGAAATGATCACAATTCATCAACCTGCAAATCATGAGAAGGAAAATGCAGAATTTTTCAACATGTGAATGTAATGCCACAAATGTAGCTAGCCCTTATAATATAAAATAAATGTAATTTATGCCATTTATGCCTAACATTTTTTCTAAAAGGGTCTGCACACACAATTCTTGCTGGATACTGGTCTGAAAAGCTGAATAAAAAGAAAATGTTGGGTAAAAACCTTTTTCCATCTTTATCAGAATCCACATCCATGAGGCCATGCGAGTTTAAGTTTCTTATTTAAAACATAATAATTAAGCAAATGTATATATCTAAGGTACTAATCTCTTCTGTTTTTCCAGCCTACCAGTGCTCCAGTCGTGGAGGGGAACTGGAGCTGGAAGTCAGAGATGATGGTCGAGTAAACATCTCTGGTCGAGCACAAATCATTCTTCAGGGAACTCTTAAAATCTAGTCAAGTCGTGCAAATCTACTCATTGAATCGGCTAATACTTTAATGTTAATTATAAGCCCAGTTTCCTTCTTAATAAAGAGCTGCAAACTTATGTTTCATTCATTTAATGATTACTTGTGTGCCAAAATGCAATAAAATATTTGATTTTAGAAGCCTATATTAATGTTTTCCTTTTTTTTATTGCCAAATTTTAATAAAATATAACCAGGGTTACAGTATTCCTTTATACATTTTAATAAGTACAGGTTTAAATAAGTATATTATATTATTAAATTATTATATACATTTTTACAGTATATCTGTTATACTGAATGATGACGGAACAGTATATTTAGCATATATTTAAATTAGGAAATGTTATTTAAAGTGTTAAAGTACATGCATTCTATTTTTAAAAATAAGACGACAGTGAAAAGGCTTGTTGTAAGACATTTTGAAATTTAAAGTCTGTACCTTTAACGTGACCCGTCATATCTTTAGGGTCAAAGTCTAACTTGATTTCAAATACTGCTCTAAAACATAACTAAAAGGTACTAGAATAGAGCTGAAAAAGCTGTAACCAATGGAGATTCCAATCTTTACTGTTGATGCTTTCACTAATGTGCCTTTCAAAGGCAATCCTGCTGCAGTTTGTCTCTTAGAGAATGTAAGTATCACCCTACACAAAGTTTTCTGTTATCAGATTAGTTATTAATAAAATCTAAACATGCTAGGAACACTCAACAAGTGTAAACTCTATTACATGCTTGTCTGTAACGCATTTAGGAGCTGCAAGATGACCTTTATCAGAGGATTGCTGCTGAGATGAATTTATCAGAGACTGCTTTCGTCATAAAACACAATTCAATGGATTTTTCCACAGGTTTGATTAATATAGTCTGCTTAAGAACTTTTTAATGTTTTTTTTTTTTTTTTGGATCTACAACAGTTTAAATTCCCTGTTATTTATTCATTTATTGTTTAAATGTATGTGTGTTGTTGAAAGGTTCAAGGTTTGGATTACGCTGGTTTACCCCCAAAAGTGAGGTTGCACTATGTGGACATGCCACACTGGCCTCATCAGCAGTGCTCTTTTACCTTAAAAGTAAGAAACGCTTGCATTTGTGTTAATCTTTTAACAGAGATAATGGACTGTGACCATTATAAACTCTCAATATAAATCACAGAAAACATCAACCCTTTTGTGGTGTTTGAGACTATGAGTGGGGAACTTTATGTGCGTCATCATGAAGACTCCATAATAATGGACTTCCCTTTAAACAAACCACAGCCGCAGGTACAAGACCAGATTTGTGGATTCAAAAGTAATAGATAAATTTGTCATAATTAACCAAGAACTGGCACTTGGTTTACATTCATTAAGTTTGGTACTTTTCATTTACAGGATCAATGTGAATTTAAGCATCTATTAAAGGTAACATCTTCATTTTATTTTAGTGTAAAAAAAAAAAGTAGTTTGTTAACTGTAATGTTTTTTTATTTTTACATTCTCAGGCTGTTGTATGTGATTTACCCATTGAGTGTGTGTGCTACAGTCCAACCACAAAGAAACTGATGATTCGTCTGGCTGACACATGCGACAGGTACTTTTGGACATTTGATCAAAACAGTTTCATCATGAAAAAAAGTTCAGTACATTATGCGCATTCAGTTCCACAGCTCTGCCAACCCCAGCACAGTGGGTCAGTGGTTAGCACTGTCGCCTCACAGCAAGAAGGTCGCTGGTTCGAGTCACAGCTGGGTCAGTTGGCATTTCTTTGAGGAGTTTGCATGTTCTCCCTGTGTTCACGTGGGTTTCTTCCGGGTGCTCCAGTTTTCCCCACAGTCCAAAGACATGCGCTATAGGTGAATTTAATAAACTAAATAGGCCGTAGTGTATGTGTGTGTGTATGGATGTTTCCCAGTACTGGGTTGCAGCTGGAAGGGCATCGCTGTGTAAAACATATGCTGGATAAGTTGGTGGTTTATTCTGCTGTGGCGACCCCTGATGAATAAAGGGACTAAGCCGAAAGAAAATGAATTAATGAATGTATGAGTTGGGTGACTAGTCTTGCTCTGTCCAAACAAAAGAATGAAAAGAAAGAGCTTCAGTCCAGTCAGAAATGGACAATTGTGTGTGTTCAATCTGGCCATAAGCATCTGTGTTGAGAACTTGTCCTGTCAATAAGTTGTCTGTTGAGGTTTAGTGCTGTGGGTTCTTCTCATCTGTCCCCTCTGACCATGGAGAGCTGTGCTGTGATTGTTTTTAGAAATTGTCTTAGATTCAAATGACTATATTAACCTCTGGATACGAACAGACAGGCAAAAGACAGATGTCATTACTCTTACAATGTTGTTTTGGGAAGTGTCCACAGCCAATTTGGCGTTTTGGGAAACAGTATTTGATATTCAGACTTTTACGAATGGGTGTGAAGGAGCTTACTCAGATACTGTGGAACTAAACTGTTTAGTAAGTATTTTACATAGAAAGCTTGTACGTTTAATAGGAAGCCAGTGCAACGTTGGTGAGATGATGGTCATATTGGTTTGCTAATATGCACCAGTTGAAGTATATAAGGTTGCCAATTTTACAAGTTTGAGATGTGGACTTCACATGACAGATCGCTATAAAACAATACAGCCAAGCTGTTGTTCACTGACAGTGAAGATTTGACAGAACAGCAATCCAAATTTAGGCAGTATTCTGTTTGGGTTTTTTTCCCCCTGAACTTGGTAGCATTGAGTTATTAGTCACTCAATTTGTAAAATCAGAAATGCATTTTGTTAGCTTTGTGAATTGATGATTTGCTTTGCCAAGGGGAAGCAGAGTTTTGTATCATCTTCATCGTGATCAGTGTAAAAAAAAAAAATTTATTATGTTATCTACTAGGGGTAGCATATACAATGTGAAAAGAAACAATCCCAGAACTGAGCCTTGTAATAGTACACACTGATCTCTTCTCTTCATTTACATCTATAAACTGATAAGGATGGTCAGAAAGTTATGATTTGAAATATGATACAATACCAGTAATGCCAACTTGATTAGCAAAACTATTTTATGAAACGTTGTGGTCGAAAGTATCAAAAGCAGCCAGTAATACTAATAAAGAGATGCAGCATGATCAGATGACCATAGAAGGTCATCTTTAACCGATAGTTGTTTCAGTGCTATGAAAATGTTTAAATCCTAATTGGATTGAAGTTAACAAAGAACAAACATAATTGTGTAGATGCCACATTTTCCAGTATCTTTGATGGAAAATGCAGATTAAAAAATTAAGACATTAACAAGATAAAAAAAATGTTTAACATGCAGTCAGAGAAATTTACAATATACCATATGCAAAATGTTCTGATGTGTTGTTGATTGTTGGCAGATCTGATCTTGTGTCTCTGAGGCCAGAGGCAGAGTCTCTTCTGAGATCGGAGAGCACTGGCAAGATAAAAAGTGTTGTTGTAACACTGAAAGGGGCTCAGAATGCTCAGCCTGGATATGACTTCTACTCCCGCAACTTTGCACCCTGGGTTGGAATCCCTGAAGATCCAGTCACTGGTGAGGAAAACATTCAAAAACAAAAAGTGGAAGAATATGTACATTATATCACAAAAAATATGGAAAAATAATAATAATAATAAAATAAATAAAAAAATCTATGTTTAGTGGCAATCTTCAGTGCATCATAAAATAACTTTATTTCCAAAAGGGTCTGCGCATACAGTCCTTGCTGGCTACTGGTCCGAGAAGCTGAAGAAAAAGAAAATGTTGGGTAAATAATACCAGCTTCTCTTTCACCGCAACATAAACACTGGGATAAAATTAGAATAGGAATAAATACATACTGTAGTTACAAGTTAATATGTGAGTAAATGATTACAGAATTTTCATTTTGTGGTGAACTAACCCTTTAAGTTATTATAACAAACAAAACAAGTTGCTGAGAATAAGCCCTTTAACTGCTCTATTTGTTTTTCCAGCTTACCAGTGCTCCAGTCGAGGCGGTGAACTGAAGCTGGAGATAAGAGACGACGGCCGACTGGACATCACTGGTCAAGCGCAGATCATTCTTCAGGGAACTCTTAAAATCTAGACAAATCCTGATTCATTAAATTTGAGCATAAGCTTTGAGTGGAATCTGCTGCATTTAATCATCACTTTACATTAACGCACTTTAGGTTATGTGCCATTTAATAAAAATCTAAATGTGTAACCCTACAAAACATTTTCTGTTTCTCCTGTCTGTCCATTCAAACAGTTTTGGCGCAAAAAAAGTAAACCCAAATGTAATAATTGGTGCAATCTTTTATTAAACAAAACCTTAAAATTCTGAAAATGTGAGAAACAGTAAAAAGTAACATACAAATATAAATATGTACATTTATAAATTTATGTATATATATATATATAAAATGCACATATTCAAAAACGGTCAAGACACTACATGGATAAAAGAATAACGGATTTAAAAATGTGACGAGGTAGAAATTGGGTAAGTCAGTCATGAGGGTAATTATGTCAACAGTACAGTTATCTGAATGGTATGTATCATTTCGCTTCAGTGTTTTCAAGTAACTGGTTCACAGCATAATCTTTGTGATGTACACCATGGGTCACAAGAGGTTTTTATTTTTATTCGAAGTGGACTCCTAGTAGTCCCTCGTGTGCAGCAGGAGGTAGCTGGAAGATGTGACTTCAGTTAAGGAGAACTTAGAAATATGAAGAAAAATAAGTAAATAAACTGAATAAACTTGCGATGAGATTCTGGCATGTTAAAGCAGTTGTAAAGGATATCATATTTTCCTGTTGAAGGTGGCAGAGAAGTTTCTCCAGCGGTGCGTATCGGCGAAGAGTGGGAGCAGAACCCAGCATGAGGAGCTTGTGTTTGGCTCTAGTGATGGCCACATTCAGCCTACGCCAGTCCTGGAGCAACTCTCCCAGCTGAAAAGTTATGCAAATTTGTTACAAACCCACACTGATTAAAAAATAAAAATAAAAAACAAAAAGTAACACCTTAGACCAAATATTAGGTGCATATTATTAAAGCATTGGCTGTTTATTATTACTTAAAAGTACATATTATGCATGATCTTATTCTACATCCATAATTCTTAATAACTGTCTTAAAATATATTAATTAGAGGAAAATTTGAATTTACTGATTAAAAAGTCATAGTAAATGGTTCATTAATAGGGAGAGTTGTACCTTGAGAAAGTGTGACCAAAACAAAACAAAAAAAATGTATGAAATGAATTTACAGGCATTGGCAGAACTTGTCTATATCATATATATCTATATCTGGCAGAAATATTTGAGGTTTTATAGGTTTAACATATTTACAGGAAAAAAAAATTATACTGCTAATACTCTTCTGTGTACAGTCCTAACTACAACATCATTGTAATACAGTTATTAGCACTTTGATATGGTAGTTTACAAACAACAAATAATCATAAGCAGGTTCTGATGAGAAAGTCACATGATAAATAAAAGCTCCCCAAAAGCAACTTTTCCACAATCTAAGAAGGTAAACACTAGTATACTGTACAGAAGGTGCTTTTGTGAAAAAAAAAAGTCATACTTTTGAGAGTATAACAGAAGAGTAGGAGCTTTGAACCCAAGAGCTTTGGGACACACGATTTTACAATTGCTTCAATCAATTGTTTGGTTGCTTAGTTACATTCATTTAGTCATTGTTTAAACTGCCTTGTCAATCATCACTTGTTTACCTACTGTAATGAGTTTTAGAGTTAAAGGAATATGCTAAGTGCTTTTGCTGCCATAATGATGCATATATCTTTATAAAGGTTCAGTGTTGTTTGTTACAGATTAAATATAACAGATAACGTCAGGGTAGATGCTAATTATACAACAATTAAACCCCTTGACTTAAAGCTCTTCTCTTAATCATCAGTTTGCCACATTGGCCATGTTTGTAGTTTTTAAAGAATTTAACATGTACTGTATGTAATGTGCTATGAGTTGTGGGCAATATGAGCAATTAGAGAGAGCACAGATCTGTACTTTGAATTTCTACCACAATTTGTAGATCACCTGGGTAACTGGAATACTCATTTAACACAATATGATTTGGGAAATTTTATTGTCTAATACTATATAGCAGGGGCCACCAAATTTGTCATGGTGGGCCGGTGTCCTGAAGATTTCAGCTCCAGTCCTAATCAAACACCTGAACAAGCTAATCAAGTTCTTACTAAGTATACTTAAAACTTCCAAGCAGGTGTGTTGAGGAAAGCTAGAGCTAAATGGATATTATCCAAATGGATGTGCAGGGAATAACTTCAATTATACTGCACTTTGATGATAATAATAACAATAGCAGGCACTTTAAATAATTTGTTTTCAGTAATAAGGCCACTTACGTTGCCCTCAGCATTGCTTCTAACAAAGGACACGATGATGACGCTCTTGTCACGTCCTTGGTATTTGTCCACAGTGTTAACTTCAAGTGCTTTAAAGGCGTCTCCCTGCAGCAGACTAGAGATAACTTTCAGCTGCTGACGATATGGAGCGATGACCCCAATATCACATGCTCTGCATCCAGCCTACAAACACATTATATTCAACCATTGGAGAAAAAAAAAAAAAAAAAAAAAAGATCTCTGTGCATTTCATATAACAAATGGCATGATTGTACCTTGAGCAGCAGAGTGACAAGGGCTTGTACTAAAACGGCTTCTGTGTAATTGCTGATTCCACTTTTCTCCACAGTCTCAGGGGCAGGAACCTGCAAATAAAAAGTCCATTATAAAATAATGAAAAGCAGGTTTGGGATTCCATGAGAGGAAATAAGGGTTCAGATTTAGCGACTAAGTTACTGCATGTCAAAACAAATCATGCCCTCCTATTGCTGTTGCTTTAATGTTATGACTAGACAACAAATCTGGAAATGCCATCAGAAAATGTAAATCACAGATGACAATTATTGGCAAAAAATGTAAAAACTGAAATGGTGAATAATGTTACTACATAAACTACAGCATTGCCATCAATCTATGCATTTTTCACTCTTACTGCTTACAACTTCTACCACATCATTTAAATGTCCAAATAATAGGTCTGGTTCATAAGTATTCTGGAGAGGAAATCACTTCATGAATAATCTTGTCTTGAACACGAGAACCACTTACATGGCCTTTACTTTTAATGTTTTGTTTCCCAGAAAGCCACTCTTGATTGCAAAAAGTTAAACGGTTTTCAACTTGCATTGCTGGTTACTCAGAACATCAGGAATCGACATTTCTTCTTTACAATGAATGGGATGATGTCACGTTGTTTCTTGTTATGAACTGGGTATAAGAAAAAAAAAAAAAAAAAAAGACAGACTGACCTCAGAGGTGTCCAGGAAACAGACAGGATTGTTGGGCTCCAGTGTGGCCTGGACCCAAGCACTGTACTGCGGCTGACACACGTACAGGTCCAGCTTCCTCTCAGCCTGAGCTCTACTGGGCAGCTGAAGCACTGCGTTTGCCGTCTTCTCAGAGCCACACTCCAGTCGGCCCTCATACATCAGAGCATTGCTTAGAGACATGATCGCACTGCAGGACACAAAACAACAAGTGTTGGAGCTGCACAGTCACAGATGCATGTTGTGAAAATTATTACAGATATTTCATATTTAAAAAAAACTTTTTTAGTTTTAGTTTATTTAATTAAACTTGCATATGGTCTTTTTACACCCTGATGATCTCTATGAATACTTGATTCTTGTCTGGAAGATGCTGATTAACAACATTTAATTCAAGTTTTGTGTCGGGGTGTTTTTTTTGCCTCCATGTTGTGCATTAATGAATTTATTTTCATGCACAGCTAACCATAGATTATCCCATACTTGTGCTATTGAACAACCATATAAGTGAATTTTAAATGTCAGACTCCTTACCTGTTCATCCTGTACTGCACATTCAGCTGAACAACTGCATCCCTGTGGTGTTCCAGACGTTTGAACAAACTCTCATCCATGCCCAAGGACCTGAGTAAAGAAATACATACAAATTAAGTTTTTGGACAAAATAATGAGTTAGGCTAATAAAATGATACTAGTAAGACTTTTTAATCACAAAAACGAAAGAGCTAACACAAACTGCATTCTTGAAAATCACCTGCATGAGGACAAAAGTACATTACCTGGCTTCAGCATTCTGCACAATAGGAGGAAGCTGTTGATGGTCTCCCACCAGGACAAAGCGCTGGGCGTAGAACAGTGGACCCAAACACACAGGTTGACTGATCTGAGACGCCTCGTCCACGATGCAGAAGTCAAAGTGCCTGCGGGTGAAAATTGGGTGTTTCACACCCATACAGGTGGTGGCCACGATCAGCTGAAAAAGAACAATTTGTTGAGGTTTACAAGAGAGTCTTTTTTTCTCATCATGTAAAAACAGCAAAATCTAGAACATTATTAATACATATATGTTCAAAATGTTCAAGGCAAGTAGGATTTTTATTCTGGAGATTAAGGCAAGAACATATTACAAGATCAAAAGCAACAGTAAAGACATTTGTGACACATGCAACATAAGACTTATGTTTTGTAGTATTTTTGGCAATATGTCAAGATTACATATTTTTTATGAAAAACATTATAAGAATATTATGCAAAAATATCCTACCATAAATTTATCAAAACCTTTTTTTAATTGGATTAGTAGTATACATCGCTAGGACTTAATTTGGACAATTTTAAAAGTTTTTAATATATATATTTTTTTACCCTCAGATTTTCTAACAGTTGTATCTTGGCCAAAAATTGTCATATCCTAAAAAGCCATACTTCAATGGAAAGCTTATTCATTCAGTTTTTAGTTGAGATATAAAGCTTAATAAAAAAATAAATAAAAACACTTATTACTGGTTTTGTGGTCCAGTGTCATTTATTTTTCTAAAGATTTCGATATCAAATAATCCCAGTTCTTCACGTCACAGATTTGCATAAAAGGAGGTAAACTATTTTAAAATATTAAAACAAAAAAATTATTTGTATCATAAGTCACAGCATTACTGTTTTTACAGTATAGATGATGCAATCTTGTTAACCATAAGAGACTTCTTTTAAAACCTCAATGGTAATGCGTGTATTGTAAACTACAAGAGACTGAGTGGGTGTTAAGATGCCTTACTTCTTTGCTGTACAGTTGTTCCAGCTCCTCTAGAGTTTGGATGCCTTTGGCACGGCATGACTCCTCTGTGAACGGCAGGATCTCATGATGCACTTTTTGAGGTCGACCCAGTCTCAGAAAGCCGATCTTAAACCTCTTAAGTTTCAGCAGGATGTTGTCCACAGCAGAGTGGGTGTAGCTAGTCAGAAGAACACTGAAGCCACAAGCATGGAGAATACGCACCTGGGAAAGAGGGAAGTGCAAAATAAAGGTCACATTAACATTCCTTTGCATATAAAAGCAACTAAGAAAGAAGAAAAAAGCAACAACAAAAAAAAAAAAAAGCTTGGTTGACTAAAAAGCCATGTGTAACATACAGACCAAATATTAAGCCCAAAATTCTACATCGAGTATGCATAAGCTAGCAACTGAATACAATCATTTCAAATCATGATGGGCTTACCAGTGTACAGATGGTGGTAGTTTTCCCTGTACCCGGCATTCCCACAATAAGCGTGTAATCTTTAGACAGAAGCACTTTTTTCATGGCTTGTTTCTGGGGTTTGTTGAGTCCTGAGAGGCAGCATATGATTAAAACTCAGTAAGTAGGAGTGGAGAAGCTCTATTATTCAAATTAACACATCAAGAACATGCTTGAAAGCAGCTCACTGCAGAAAAAGTCAACTTACTACTATTAAATGTGATAAGATTCTCGGGTGAAGACAGTGTATGAACGCACCTTTCAGAATGTTGGCCACAATGTCCTTGGCATCTCGTGGCAAAACACTACTGAGGCTGTCAATAAACCGAGGAGGCCTGAATTCCACAATCAACTCTCTCAGTCTTTCACTGCATAAAAATAAACACCTTTAGCTTGAATTAACAACAAAAACAATAGCAGTGAAACACTTAAAGATGGAAAATAGAACAAAGGTGATATTTAGACCTGGTTGGAGTGTTTTCCATTAACATAGAAAGGTTTCCGAGATGAGTGTTAAGACCACCTGTGCCTTCATCTTGGTCCAGTCGGAAAACTGTGTTTGAGGAATACTTGGAAAGGTTTCTGCAACAATGTGAATGTGAAATGAAGGTATTTTTGTAGTCTTTAACACATTAGATTCTGTTAAATTAATTAATGAAGGAACAAAAATCATGTGCAGACACTTACTTGTCCAGGGAGCAAGTCACTCTGTTGACTGCGATTTCTGTGACGTATCCTGTGGACAGGCCTATGAGCACAGAGTCCTGATCACTGACAACAATCCTATCACCCACTATCAGGCCAGCAAGAGTCTGCTCGTCCTCCTTCCTCTCAAAGCTGTGCTTGTAAACACCATCAGACAGAACACTAACGCCTCCAGCTAACCGCATGTTACCCGCGCAGCCACCACTTTTCTCCCTGGGAACAAATAACATAAGAACAGGGACGCAATTAACAGCAAAAGCATTCAATTTATTGCATCAAACACTGTTTCTTCTTAGGATCCTAAATGTATGAAAATGGTTTTAAAATGGTTTAATCCAAATCTTGGAAGAGATAATATTATAGAATGAACAATTTAATTCAAGTTGAACAACATTTGTCAATATTTGACTGCTCTATGAAAGTGTACTGATCAATGTCTACATGTGAGTAAATGTGTCTTGCTTTAACCTTCTCAGTTTATATGGATTGCATTTACAATGTATTTTTAAACCAAACAGACTGAACATTGCTCAAAAGCTTTGGTGGGAGGAACATTATACAGAAGAGAAAGAAATCTCTCAGGTTTCCCTATAAACACCTTTATTTGAGCTTCAAAGTTGAACAGAAAGGCTTTCAAGTAGACTTGGAATGACATTAGAGTGAGTAAATGATAAAAGAATTTAACTTTTTCTGTGAATGAACAACTAACATTTTCTTAAACACCCACCTCTGTTGGGCAGTCTGAAGCCAGATATTACGCCGACCTCCTTTATTCTCCATGGTAAGAGCCTCCAGCGAGCAAAGTAGCAGCCAGTGGCTGAAGTACTGGAGGTGCACCTGGCTGAGGTGTTCACTCTCTGACTGTACAAAGGCCTGTGGATCTTCACTGCAGTTCTCCACAGGATCTCTCTCTACAGCTCTAAACAAATGATACATTTCAGCTGCAGCTCAATGAAATTGAAGAACTATTTGCTGTTTCACTTCAACATGTGAAGAGAAGAAAATGGCACCTGTTGTAAATTGCACAGTTCCTTTTCTGAGGACAGTATTTGCAAGTTTGCTGGTCAGATACAATGACAGGCAATGGGACCATTTGGCTTTTCCCATCCACCTTGATTATGTTGTTGCCAATGTGATGGGCCAATGAGTTCCTTATTTTAATCAGCTCTATGATGGAGAAAATACTGAAGGGTTAGTTCATCAAAATTTTTTAATTCTATCATCACTTACTGAACCTCATGTCACTCCAAACCCATAAGCTGTTCATCTTCAGAACACAAACGAAGGCAACAAAAGCTGAAAGTGTCTTCTGCCAAAACACTTTATCATTTAAAAAATTCAAGATAATTAACCTAAGTTTTCTAAAGAGATTCAATGACTTGACGATCAGATTTAATTTAGGCCTTTATTCACATTTAAACACACCTCATTGGTTCATGCAGAAGCTCAAATACGTTGGCATGATAAGAATGAATGAATCTCATTGTTCCCATACACCAAGCAAACATGCTTGAGCTTCTGTGATCAAAACTGAATGCTGAAAACATTATCTAAATAAAATTCCATGATTCAATTTATGAAGTAAACACCTTTTTACCTCTTGATTGATGTTCTGAAGTGTCAGAGTATTGGGTCAATAGACTTTAAATGTAGGGACAGTAAGCTG
>CAIGQV010003909.1:21747680-21796940 GCA_903798115.1 Danio jaintianensis
AGGAGATAAAACGTTACCTCACTCCAGTAGGTCAAAGGGGCCACAGAGAGTGAGAGAGAGTAAGAGAGAGAGAGAGTTTACAGCTTTCATTTTTTTCTTAGCTGTGTTCTGATGTACTTCCCTGTCAGTGAAAGATTGTCCAGAAAACTCACAAGCAGTGAATTGAGCACAGTTATCTGCTTTTTAAGTAGTTGGAGCGTTTTAATTACTCGCGGTCTCCTCCTTCGCCATAGTAAGCTACCGCCACATAACTCATATGTGATACATGACATCGGTACATAATAACCGGTTATGATTATTACTGAACCAATACCGAATTTTCAAGTCTGCATAGCGGTGCATCAAAGAAACAATTCATTTTGACACCCCTAATACACACACACACACACACACACATATATATATATATATACACACATACACACACACACACATACATACATACATATATATATATATATATATATATATTTTTTTTTTTTTTACAATGGTTAAGTCTTGGTTGTGTTTTGTACCTGACTGCGATGCTCAATGGAGTTTGACTCTTTGCCAGTTTTCAGCTCCAGTGGCACGATCCTTTCCATGGGCTTCCTGCCTCTCCGGTGAATCTTAACTCCAGCTGTGACATCAATCTTCCCTTTCAGACCAAAACGTGGACACCAAATATTCTCCTCAATGTCCACAAAATCAGTGACCGTCACACTACTGGATGCATCTTGTTTGCTCAGAACCCCATCACTAGGGCTAACAACAAAGAACCACACAAACCATTAATCTCATCCTTAATACTAACCTGAAGAAACCAGAAAATGCTGAGAGCAGACTGCTTGACACATCCAATAAACACTTATTGAAAGAAGTATATAAATAACGCACTCACAGTTTTAGAGTGAGTTGCTTTTGTCCTGCTGGTGGGGAAGTGTGGAGGTAGTGTTTTGCCCACTCAGATATAGAGGGTAGATATTCTTCAACTTCCTGTCTCATGTCAGCCTGAGTCAGCTTTAGACTGTACCTAAATTAATGAAGCACAAAAAACAAAATATGTAGTCAATTGTGTCATTTACATTCATTTTAAGGCAATAACATAAAATACAGTATCACTGTGGTCAAAAGCTGCTTTACCGGTATTTAAGAAAGACAAATTTAATTGGCAGCCCATAAAGTTTGCCCCTAAAGGTGGAGTTGACCGTTACAAGACAGTACTTACATTTGTCCGAGGTAGTTGCGGCTTCTTAAGGCCTCTGTGGCAAATGTCTGTATCTTCTCTGACGAGAAGTCTGAGGACATGGCCGCTTTTTGGAAGATATCATGAACTATCGTACCGTTTAACATCTGCTTAGATCCACCATCAAATGCCTGTTTAAAATCAGCAACAGCACACACAAAAGATTTTTCAGTGTTGAATAAAGTTACTTTTAAAAGCAATATATTACAATCTAAAGCCTATCTTACTCTAATAAAAACAAACAAAAAATAACAACAAACTTTCACATTACTTTGCTTAAAAAGCAACTTCCTGATTTAATATTGACAAAAAATATATGCTAAACACAGAAAACCCTATAAGTTAGAATATTACTATAAAATTAAAGTTTAAAATGAACTGCTAAACTAAATTGACAACCAACACTGAAATAAAATTGAAATTGACATTTAGACTTCACATTTCTAATCACCTACTGGTTTTGACTACCATTGGATGCTTTCATGACAGATTTATTAAAAAATACCTTAATCTGACAAAGATATCCTTTCTATCCATTTTTAAACACATACAGTCACAACATCAAATTTCCACACCTTGAACATCTCCCCCAGCACCCCTCGCCTCATACAGCGAATGCTGCTGGCAATGCTGGTCCCAGATATCAGCAGGTCAGGCAGCAGAACCAGGAAAGCAGAGTCTCTATCAATCGTCCACAAGCCAGAAACGCACCTCCCTTCCAAGTGAATGATGTCCCCTACAGTAACCAGAGTGCTCTCCCTGCAAAAAACCAAAACAAAAAACAACCAATCAAAAAAAAAAAAAGAACTTCACCGAGAATCTCTTGTATGGGCAAATCATATTTTGTACCAGCCGTCTTTGAGAATGCAGGTCTCTGTGGTCTGGGTCGTCTTTGAGCAGGTGATGGTCAAGTGCTTCTCTGAGCAGTTTCGTGTTGAGGTGACGTCCTGCACATTCAGCACCCAATATCGGTTATGGACACCAGAGGCCAGCACGACATGCTCAGGTATGCCTTTGTTTTTTCTGGGAGGAGAAAAAATAAATAAAAATAAAAATAAAAAGTATATGAGGGGTGTGCGATATTAACCCAAAAATGATATCTTCTTTTTTTGGTGGGTCTGTTTTTTTCAATAATGATTATTAAACAATATTTTACTGAGAGTGCTGGCTTTAATTAATTGAATCATTCATTCAAATGATTTGTTCAAAATGGCTGATTCATTCAGACACTAAACAAGTGAAATCTTTATGATTGGATCATTGACAGAAAAAAAGACTAAATTTGATCTTAAACGTTACTGTATAAAATCAATATCATATTTGTGATCGTGCTTATGCACATTTTTAGGAAAATAGCACTCTAGCTTGTGTGATTTAATTTAAAAGGATAGTTCACCCAAAAATGAAAACTTCCTCACCATTTACTCAAGTGGTTCTAAACTTTTAGAAATTTCTTTCCTTTGAACACAAAACATATTCTAAATAATGTTGAAAAAAAGCAGTCATTGACATCCATAGTAGGAACAAAACATACTATGTAAGTCAATGCATGTTTTTTTTAATCAACATTCTTCAGTATATCTTCCTTTGTGTTCAACAGAAACAGGTTTGAAACAAGTGGAGGGTGAGTAAATGATGACATCATTTTAATGAACTATCCCTTTAACTCAAAAATATAAAAAAGACAATACAGGAGTATTATTTACTTCTATTACTTGAATTATGAAATAGTTCGAAATAAAAGCTTATTTATGTGCACATAAATAGGATGAATAAAACTTTCTTACTCATGACTGAACTTCTTGGGTTTTGGTGCCTCAGATTTTTGCTCCATCCCTTCATCAAACCAATCGTCCATCAAATCGGCAAAATCGTCCTCAAATGGTACAGGCAAAGCCTTTCCATCAGGAATTGGTTCTTTCACTTGCAGCTCATATGTATTTAAGGGTCTCTTCTTAGCAATTGGACAGTTGAGAAAAGTACCTTTTTCTTCAGTAGATCCATTTTGTATCCAAGAACTATACGACATCACAAGATCAAAGTCATTTGTTCCAGAAACGGCACTCATGTCTGTCTCTGGCTTCACATTATAAGTAGGTGAATTCTCTTTCTCACTTGTACTAAAGCTCAGATGATGAGAGGATTTTTCTGAGACTTTTGAGAAACCATTCAATTTTCCATTCATTTTCAAACAAGGTCCAGCTCCCAGTCTGCCACTCTCCAAACTAACAGATGTAGCTTTGATTGTTTTCTCAGGACTCTTTGAGAAATCTTTTTGCAATGTTTCAGAGAAATCATTTAGACTGGCCGCTGCTGAGCTTGTGCCACAATCAGGTATTTTCTGAACTTGAGTAGTCCTGGACCTCTTGGCACTCTGGATGTTTTCAGTGCTGTGCAACAACCTCTTTACGGAGCCCGAGTAACTTTTGGCATTCTTGAGCTCAAAAGAGTCCTCTGACTCTAAACTGCTGTTTTTCTGTGGCTGCAACAGCTTTCGTGCTTTCAGACTAGGTTTACCCCGGACTCCTTTAGTATGTAGACCACGTGAAACAGGTGAGCGCTTCTCAAATGAAGTGTCTGAAGGCCTCTCGCTCCTCAGACTGTCAGGCGTCTCTGGGACAGCAGATGGGATTGGGGAGCAGGGAACATTTTCATCCTTCACAAACCCAGTCTTTAAAGAAACAGGGGATCTTGTAATCCCTACTTCACATTTTTTAGGTGACTTTGCCGAAACCTGAAAAGACAAAAAATATTAATTGCAAAAAAAAAAAAAGCAAAATGCTGAATCAAGACATTTTAAAGACCTGAACAAACCCAGTTCAAAATCAACTGGTATTTGTAAAATAAGAAAATAGCATCAGACTCTCCACTTACTTACTTTTTACAAAAAAAAAAAAAAAGTATATTTATTTAAACAAAAAAAATAGACCTTGCTTTCAAAAATAGATCTTTATTTTAAGTATACATTTTAAAAGAAAAAAATGCTACTGGGAATTTAAGATGTGCAAAAACTGTCTGTTTTAATGCAAATAGGTGTTTATTATAACACTATTAACACAGCAATCAACTTAGCAGCACAAATAATTTCGTTTTAAGTGACGTTATTCGTTACGTTATAATAAAATGTAAGGAAAGTGAATTGTGATCATGGCTCACAACCTTCAATCATGTCCTTTTGTGTTGTACAGAATAAATACAGTCATTGCTGTTTGGAACAACATAAGTCTGAGTAAATAATGATGACATATCATCATTTAAAGCTTTAGGTGAAATGTCAGTCAGTCGTGTCCTTACCTTTGAGAGGAAAAAAGCCGAAATGTTTGATTGAACTCCACGGACCATCTAACGTTAAAAGAAAAAGATGTTAACGCAACCAGATGTTCACAAATGAAAAACATCTAACTTAACAACATAGCATCAAATTAAATGAATTAAATACTCACAGAAGATCGGCTGGATTTGCACTTCATCATCGTAGACGTAGGTGAATAAAATGACTGAAGGCGTTTTGTTCTCTGGAGAATTCAATGTCATTCAGCTCTACTCGTATCAAAAAACTTCAAGCCTCTCACATCACTGTGAAAGCTGGACAAAAAGATGTAGTTTGTCCTGAAACCGATAACGTTATTCTAGCGAGAGGGGCATCTAAACGTACTTTCACATAAAATCAAAACTAACAATTTACGGCGTAAATAACATTTGAAACATCTCTGCGGTGTAAACACTGCGATCTCGAAATTCCCGCGTACAGACAGTTATTAAAACGTCACATGATAAGCAAACTTCTTCTTCGTTGTTTTTTGTGTGCGGAACTTACAACGCCATTAGAGACACACAGCCACCTAGTGGCTCGTATTATCAGTCGAGTCGCCTTGCAGTGACAGGTAAGAAATACCAAACCTTTTCGTATTTATTTAGCGTTCAGTTATCATTATATCACATATAAACAAAAAACGAACAATTATATTGAGACTTTCATGATTACCAAGACAACAGACAAACGCTAGTTTATGAGGCTCATTGTTGAAAGTCAACATGTTTTGCTAGCATGTGTTTTGATTTTGATACTTTCAAACACCTAAAAATTTTAAATGAAATAAAGTCTACTTTAGTGTTTCGTAACGTATGTGAAAATAAAATGCAACAATAATTCAGCTGGCATATTTTTATTAATTTTTTTTAATGTAAGTTGTACGTAAAGATTAAACAACATAGATTTTCTGACCTGTACTTCAACAGTCAGTTGTTATTTCGTGGCTGTATTGTGATCCTTAAAGTATTTTAACCATACCTCCAACACTCCCCCATTTTTCCCAGGAGTCTCCTGTATTTCACACCCATCTTTATTGGATAGCAACAGTGCTTTATTCGCAAATGTTTTATGTGATATTCCAGTTTTGCACATAAGTCTAATTGGCATCTTTGGGTGGAAAAATTTCACCCCAACGTTATTCAGTATATCTTTTTTTTGTGTTCAACAGAGGAAAGAAACTCAAACAGGTTTTGAACAAGTGGAGGATGTGAATAAATCATTTACGGGTTTACTATCACTTTAATTGGACTTATATTCCACTAAGATGGCTTAACACTTCCCCTGCTGTTAGTGGAATTGTCTTTTTTTTTACTATCCTGGCTTCCATTACAGTTTTGCACAAACCATTTGCAATATTTTCAAAATGTTAGTAAACTGTAATGGCATTCTCATTAACTGATGTTGTGCAACTAAAACACATGATCATGTCACATATATGCCAGGTGTAAAAAAACAAAAAAACTGACCATCAGACATTCAATAGCATATAAACGCTTAAAAATATATATTTATGCATATATTTATGATTATATATACAAACACACGGCTCACAGATGAACACCAGAATGAACTCCATAATTCATCAACAATATTTTTGTGACATTTTTCGTATCTAAAATGGGATTTCAAACTTGATCAGTGTTTCTTGATATAAGTTGCCCAGTTTTTTTTTCTAATTTCAGGATCTCTGAGAAGTAAATAATGCGCCTCCACATGTATAACGCAGCAGCTTGTTTTGTTGACTGCTTTTTAGCTTTCGCTATTGGTCAATGACAAAATTATTTTTGAAGCCTTGCATGGGTTGGTGTTTAATTTTTCCAAGGAATGTTATAATGCTGACACCCTGCAGTGTGTTTCTTAATGAGCCAGTTTTACTGTTATTAGTCTGATATCAAGTATCAAAACAATAAATTTATCTGTATAATACACCTTTAGAATGTGCTATTTTTTATTCTTCTTTAAAAATTATGACTATCATACATTTTTACCATTATTTACACAAGGCATTCACTGAAATTCAATCAATGTTACAGTAGTTTATGTACTAAAAACAGTCCTGATTGACATATTTAGAACAAAATCATTTAATTAAGTATTAGTTTGAAACAAAATAAATGTCCGACCCTAAAAATGTTAACTTGTGTTGTTATAACTTTACATACTCGTACCTTTACATTACGGCACTTCTATTATATACATTATTTTATTAAATGGATGTACCTTGGTGAATTATAATTTATTCCATGTGGTTGATAAGCTATACTAAATACTACATATAAAAAAAGAAAATTGTAAAAATTGTAGTTTTACTAGTAGTTTTATACACACACACACACACAGACACACACACACACACACACACACACACACACACACACACACACACACACACACACACACACACGCACACACACACACAGGGCTTGACATTCACTTTTTGCTCACCAGCCACAGTGATTTTAAATAAAATTTTGTTGTTGTGAAAATATTTTATATGCTTAAATTTGACTTTTGCATGCTAGATATACTTGATTTAGAGACATTTTACTTGATTTAGGTCATTTAAAAAAGCTCTGACCACCCAAATTATGATATAGGGTTGAAGTCAAAATTATTAGCCCTCCTGTGAATTTGTTTTTGTTTTTCAAAAATTTCCCAAATGATGTTTAACAGAGCAAGGAATTTTTCACAGTATTTCCTATATTTTTTTCTTCTTTAGAAGGTCTTGTTTGTTTTATTTCGGCTAGAATAAAAGCAGTTTTTAATAATAAAAAAAAACATTTTAAGGTCACTATTATTAGCCCCATTAAGCGATATTTCTTTTTTGTTTGTCTACAGAACAAACCATTGTTATACAATGATTTGTCTAATTAACCTAACTTTAAACTAATTAACTGAATGCTAGTATCTTGAAAAATATCTAGTAACATATTATGCACTGTCATCATGGCAAAGATAAAAGAAATCAGTTATTGGAAATTAGTTATTAAAACTATTATGTTTAGAAATGTGTTAAAAAATATTTCCGTTAAACAGAAATCAGGGGGAAAAATATACAGGGGGGCTAATAATTCAGGAGGGCTAATCATCCTGACTTCAATTGTACATGCCTATACTACAGCTAGTCAACCTAAAACTAAAACAATACCCATTCTTGTCTTAGGACATCTTTGATTAACATTATTTGAGCTACATCAAATGTTGACTACTAATGAAGGTGAATTTTTAACTACTTTTTATTTGTTGCACTACTTTAACTATTGTCAAACCATGGTGCACAAAAATGCATTCAACAGACTTCTATGACATTGTATTACTGTACAGGACAAATAAAAACACGATTCAGGTGTTTAGAAAGAGTATAGTTTACTGTGTTTGACCTGCAAACTTATCTAAACCAGATAAACTTACAGCAAATACAGAAGGAAAACAGTAAAACATTATAATATGTGCACTCCTAAATATAACCCGCAGTTGTCTTGACCGTCAACGTGTTGTTCTTAAGCGCGGCTGGCTTGACCGCAGTGCAACACGCAGTTAAAATAAGCCTTCTTTGCTCAACAATCCTGCTGAAATACAAAACACAAGAAAACATCACAACAAACAGGCATACAGTTAAAATGTCACAGACCATGTTTTCTATTTTAAACTATAGTAAACTAAAGTTTGAAACTATAGTTTAAAATAGAAGATAAGTGGGCCATGCTGCTCCCACCCACCATAACCTAGGCAGCAGGTCCCACTACCGGCCTCCCTTGTTTCCCTGATGGTCCTCAGGGCCCCGAGTAGCACCCTGCCAAAGCGTGCACGGGCTGCCTCGCCTCAAGGAGTGCACGAGCTAACTGGGTGCCAGTCTGTGCCAGATATTGGGTAAGCTAAAATTGTCCATAGTGTATGTGTGTGAATGAGTGTGTATGGGTGTTTCCCAGTGATGGGTTGCAGCTGGAAGGGCATCCACTGCATAAAACATATGCTGGATAAGTTGGCGGTTCATTCCGCTGTGGTGACCGAAGATTAATAAAGGGACTACGCCGAAAAGAAAATGAATGAATGAATGTGTACTTTCTGCCATATATACATATAACTTTATTTCACCTATTCTATAACTGCACTCACTTTAAATATCTTTGGAATAACATTATTTTTTTTGCCTAAATATAATTTAAATTAGTCTATAAAAGATATATTTCTGCACTTTTCTGGTAGTGATTCTTATCGTAAATCTTTTTTGTACACAAAAATAAGTTCCTAAAGACAATACTTAGATTTGATATTTTCCTTGCTGAAATGTCATTCATTGTTGAATCTCTTAAACTTATTAATAATAAGTTTCTTAAAGCTTATGATAATTTTTTTTTTAATGATTGATGTTTTGTAAAGATATTTAAATTTTTTCCCTAACTTTTGTTATTGTATTTTCTCTTCAATGCAGTAATGTTATATTTTCTCGTATTCAATATAAAAAAAACTATTGTGAACAAACGCAGGAGCGCACAATGTAAACCAATGGAAATCACCACAGAAAAAAAGGACCGTTTCAAAGTAATATCTTTTGAAAAACATCTCACAAACACTCAGAATAAAATGGACTAACGTGTATATACACCTTTATAAACACTCTTCGTGTGTCTGAGAAGCTGAAAATGTGCATTCCATAACATTCTGTGTCCAGCAGTGAAGTGTAACTCGAGAAGATGAGCACAGATGCTGAGGGGGCAGATCTGAAGTGGATCAAATAAATGAACAAGTTTATCTGTAACTGACAGGGTATCGACAAGCTGAAGCAAGAAAACATTTCCATAGGTTTGTTTTCTTTATTTGTAGTGCGAGCGCTTACAGTAGATGTAATTTTGTAATCAAAACTGAAAAACAACATTTAAACAAACTATTTTAACGATGCACATCAGCAACAATTGCAGTTAGATAAAAAATATATCTTCTATATATTAAATTATAAATAAAGTGTGTGTGTGATATGTGCCATTTAACTTCTAAACTAAGATCTGAAGAAGAGAGAAGTAATGCAGCATCAGCATGCCAAAGTTATCTGAAAGCATTTATGTTGTTGTTGTATTAATAGACATGCACAGCTTATTGTAATTGAATACCCTCATAACAAAATGGCATTGAAATGTGAGTCTCATCTTTGAAATATTCATGCTGAGCCACCACACACAGACAGTAGAAGCTGCAGATATGGACGCTCCAGAAGAAGAACTGAAATGTCCTGTTTGTGTAGATGTCTTCACAGACCCTGTATGCCTCCCTTGCGGGCACAACTTTTGCCAAACCTGCATCCAAGCGGTCTGGAACATGGATGAGCCCAAGACATCCACAGAAGAGCCACTTTTCTGTCCAGAATGTCAGATTCTGCTTCCTCCAGACCTCGAGCTTCAGATCAACTCAGATCTTCAGCGGAAGGTTCAGGGTGTTTTTACAGAAGCATCTCCGCTGGAAGGATCACCCTCGATTATTATGTGTGATCACTGCATTGGGAAGACGGAGGTGGCTGTGAAAAGTTGTCTCACCTGTGACGCCTCTCTGTGCTCTGCCCATACGCTCCTGCACCAGCAGAGACAGGCGTTAAGAGGACACTCTCTCATTGAAGTAACAGAAGACTGGATTTCCTTTAAGTGTAAGGAACACGGGGAGGAGTTTAAACTCTTCTGCCGGGAGGACCAGGTTGCAGTTTGTTGTCTGTGCATTGCTGTTGGGTCGCATAAAAACCATGAAGCTCTTACACTGCAGGAGGCATGCTTAGAATACAAGGTAGGGTGACAGTTCATAAGAATTATTTAATTAAAATAATTTTTAAAAGTTCTAAATATGGCGGTGCAGTGGGTAGCGCTGTCGCCTCACAGCAAGAAGGTCACTGGTTTGAGCCTCAGCTGGGTCAGTTGGCATTTCTGTGTGGAGTTTGCATGTTCTTCCCGTGTTCACGTGGGTTTCCTCCGGGTGCTCCGGTTTCCCCCACAGTCCAAAGACATGCGCTGTAGGTGAACTGGGTGAGCTAAATTGTCCATAGTGTATGTGTGTGAATGAGAGTGTATGGGTGTTTCCCAGTGATGGGTTGCAGCTGGAAGGGCATCCGCTGCGTAAAACATATGCTGGATAAGTTGGCGGTTCATTCCACTGTGGCGACCCCTGATTAATAAAGGGACTAAGCCGAAAAGAAAATGAATGAATAAATGAATGAGTTCTAAATATGACGGACAATAGTTTTTGGTATGAACTGAATCACATTTTATACATTGCTTTGGATATAAGTAATTAAAATGTATAATAATCTTAATAATTATCTGAGTTTCACACAAAAAAAGAAAACACAGGGCATGTTCTAAAGTATGGGGGGAAATTGTTTTGATGCCTGAAAACTTATTTTCATCTTTGACCTTAAGGATTTCAAACAATTGTTTGTGCTTCTTACAGATGCTTCCTATGTGAGAGAATTTAATTTCAAGTAAAAATAATTTTTCAAGTTTATGATGGGAAAAAGTGACATTTTTATAAACATTTAGATGGCAATGATATTTGAAAGAAAACATATTTTAGAATTAGTTTAAAGATTTGCTTTATGCCATGGTTGCATGCTGTTTTAGAAAAATAAAATTATACTAGTTAAATATATCAATACAATGTCATAATAATGTCATATAGTTAATCAAGTAATTATAAAAATTAAAAATAAACTTGGTCAAAATCAGAAATGGCTATAACAATATAATCAAAACTGTATTTTAATTTATTATAAAATTTGTTATAAAAAATATATGCAATATTTACAGAATATGGAAATTTTTTCTTCTTTTTTTTAGAAGGTGCTGGAGACAAACAGATCAGTTCTTCTA
Organism: Danio jaintianensis; assembly: GCA_903798115.1. Lineage (NCBI taxonomy): Eukaryota > Metazoa > Chordata > Actinopteri > Cypriniformes > Danionidae > Danio > Danio jaintianensis. The sequence goes on from CAIGQV010003909.1 coordinate 21,759,067, forward strand.
CAGAGGAAACATTTAACTGATTCTGCTGTGCAAGATTTGGAGCCATTATTTTTACAAGTGTCGGTGGGTATTCTGATGTGAGCTTTCTTAGCCCTAGTAACCAAATAAAACCATGAAAATTATTGTATGCATCACTTGAGGAATGATTAATTTCTGTTTTTCATTAAACAAAGTGATAGAACTATCAAATGTATTATTATAGAGAGGTTTTATTCTTAAAATTTTTTGTTTGTAGAAAAATGCAGAAGCATACAGACTCAGAATAGTGGAGAAATACAGCCAGATAAAAACCCTGATTGAGGAGGACCAGCAGCTGATGTTGAACATTCTGGATACAGAAGAGTTTTACAGCAACAAGTGGCTGAGATGGCAGAGAGAGTCACTGCAGGGTCAGGTTAGGGAGATTAATGCTGCTCTGAGATCAAGCCAATCTCTGCTTGAGGAGGAAAACGACATCATATTTCTCCAGGTACATATTACAGTTTTATAGTATGTGGAATATTTTAAGTGCAATTTCTAGTTGTTGTTTTTTTTTTTTTCTCTTTCCACGAGTAATTTGATCAATAACAGAAAAAATTTACTTTTACAGCATTTCAAAAACCATGGAATTGGGTGAGTTCTTATTACTGCATTATTTTTTAAATTATATATATATTTTTTCTTTCATTGCCATAAAAGTGAAATTACTGAACCTACAATGCTAATTTTAGAAGAAATTGTCCACACATACAGGAAACTTAAAAGTCTCAATGGTGTTTCAAAGTGATTAACAAAAATGTAAATAAATTATTGATGCTAGGGGTAGAACGGTACACTAGAGTCATGGTTCGGCACTTCTGTTTTGGGGTCACGGTTTGCTATTATCTTTGTAATAATTGCAGCCGGATTACCTGAAATAGCTTAACATACATGGTGGTGGTTTTGAAATTATTTAGGAAAAAATGGGACATAATTACTGTTTTTTTTGGTCAGTTTAAATGTCCATATAATTCATAAAAGCCATCACGCAATGATGCATTGGTTTCAAAATGAATCTCTTATCATCACTCAAGGTCTCAGGTGGAATTGCCGCTTGTGTCTATGAAAGAGCAAGAGCACAGCACTACAGACAAGATGAAGACAGCTGAAGAGCTCATTGATAACCTACAGGAAGATGTCTTTCAGAACACTCAGCGACTGTGGTCTAGTAAGTCTGATGTAAAGAACATATAAAAAATTGTATAAACAACAAACCCTAAAATACCTCATTTGATCACCTGCAGGCCTCAGATCAGTGAGTTTAGACCCAGAGACTGCACACCCTGAGTTAGAGGTTTCAGGAGACCAGCTGGAGGTTCACTGGAGTAAGAAAACAACCCCAGAGAGGAGACAGAAAGCAAATATCTGCTCTCAGTACAGCGTACGGGCCAAAGAGAGATTCTCCTCTGGCCTCCACTACTGGGAAGTAGCTGTCTGGAGGAAACCATATTGGCTGATCGGCCTGTCATATGGGTCAGCCACTGGCTCAGAGCACCGCAGTGGTGACTTTAATAATGCGTTCTGCTACATCTATCATGGTAACGGAAGATATCTCATTTGTCAGGACTCAAATGAAAAGCCACTGACAGTAAGGAAAACCATCCACAAACTTGGAGTTAGGGTAGATGTCCAGAAAGGAGACGTGTCTTTCTATGATGCAGATACTTTGGATTTGCTCCACTCATTCTGCGTTAAACTTTTGGGTCCGGTTTATCCAGTTTTTAATCCTTGTATTGACATAAATGGCCAAAACAGCCAGCCCCTTGCTGTTGTCCACCTAAAAAACAAAAATAGTCCTCAAAGCACCTCTTAATGTGCATTTCCCATTTATTCTATAGTTTGAATCTCTCATTTTTTATATGATAGAGTTTGGTGTTGCTGTCACAAGAAATAGAAGATCAACTTGCATGATCTTTTTTGTAATTTCTGCAATAATGTATAAAACAATAATATTTAACCAGTGACAAAGTTATTAGCCCTCCTGTGAAATTTTTATTCTTTTTCAAATATTTCCCAAAATGGTCACAGTATTTTCTATAATATTTCTTTGACTGGAATAAAAGCAGTTTTAATTTTAAATAAGTAATTTTAAAGGTCAATATTATAAGCCCCCCTTTTTTATATTGGCTACAGAACAAACCACTGTTGTCCAATTTGATTTGCCCAATTAACCTAGCTTGCCTAACCTAATTAACTTAGTTATTTGCACTAACAAAATAACTAGTAAAATATGTACTGTTATAATGGCAAAGAAAAATATGTATCAGTTATTAGAAATTATGTTTAAAAATGTGTTGAAAAAATCTCTCTGTTAAACAGCAATAAAAAAGAATAATCATTTAGCAAGAAAAGAGGAACAAGCTGATTCAGCTTTTTTTTGGGCAAATTAAAATGCAAATTGAATACAATAAACTACTTTGAAGTATTTTGTGAGCATAGAGAGGTGACCATCCATTTTGCTTTGCTTTGCTTGCTGTAACTCTCTGATTGGTAGATTGTTTCTAGCATCATGGGTAATGTCCACACATTTAACTTGTATTAAAAATTAGTTGAATGCAGTCCCAACTGTAAATGCGAACCCTGAGAGCTCACAACAAGATCGTCTTTAAAGTATTAGTTATTGTTAAAAAATAATTTCCATATAGAGAAAATTAATGTCGCCTTTACTTACCAAACCCAACTGTTGCTCTATTCAAAATTTTAGATTAAAATTAGACCACACATAGATTATGCATACATTTTTTGTTATATGACTATGCTCAGGATAGCAGATTTGTCCAGCAAACCTGACTTTATCCTCCTTTAGATGATAGAAAGCGGTTCTTGTTGAAGTTGTAGTCCACCTTAAGCTCAGATGGGCTTCCTGCCATGCCCTGTTAATGTGATACAGACACTCCCTAAAGACACGGCACAAGTGTACTGACTGCTTTGTCTGCTGTAGGAGTTTGTTTTTTTCTAATTGCAATGGAGCTGTCCACTTCAGCACCCCACGTACAAAATCCCACGATGAAGCACCCAATACATCCTCATCAACACTTCAGGTATGTGAAGCTCTTCTTCCTTTTATTGTATGTTCACTGTAAGCAAAGATGTGCTGTACATGTTATTTATTTTCTGTACAGCAGTCTGTCTGCAAATGGAGTCGTTTATTTTTGAATGAATGCTGGTCTCATTGTGCTCAGTGGTTCACATAGTTTACTGTGTTTTTTTAATAATGTTTGCAAAAGGACCACTTGTAGTGTATTATTAATGTATATTTGAACTCTTTAATATTTGACCTGGTATGTACCCTAGTTGTCTTTTGTAATTGTCAGTCACCTTAGAAGCTTATGTCTAAGAGCAGTCAGTCTGAGTAAATTATTCTTTCCAGAGCTCTCAGATAACATGGTAGGTAATGCAGGACTGATCTGACCACCGGCCAGCAGCTATTGTAACACTTTAGATTAAGGTTCCATTAGGTAATGCATTTACTAACATGAACAAACAATGGAAAATTCATTAATTACAGTTTTTATTCATCTTTTGATTCATTTGAATGAATATCACAGTCCATTAACTAATGTTAACAAGCACAACTTGGATTTTAATAATGCATAAGCAAATAACTAAATCTTGTACAAGTATTGCTTATTCTTACTCATGTTAGTAAATACATTAACCAGCATTAACTGTCGGATCTTTTTTATATAATGTGACCAGTGTTTCTGTGTTTGAGAGGTTAGCGGAGTTTTGCAGTATTTGTTACTTACCTAGTTAATGTTTAAAAGTTCTTACTCTTAAAACTACTTTTATATTACGTAATGCCCGATTTGGCCTTTTGATGAGTTTTTAAAGGGGTCATGAACTGCATTTTTTATATGGTTCACTTGTAGCAAGGGTTTTACATTAAAAACATCATAATTTAAAAGTGATGTTTTTTTCTTTATCCTTTTTTGACACTCTTTGAAACAATATTTTGATAGATTTGCTGCAGTAAATGCCCACTTGATTAGGTAAAAGTTTAGCATCTGTTACTTAAACTATGGGCATTTTGGTTAAAAAAAAGCATTAATACTGAGTACATATGGATTGATTTGTAATAGACAAAACAATAGTAGGGCAGCGCGGTGGGTAGCGCTGTCGCCTACCAGCAAGAAGGTCTCTGGTTCGAGCCTCGGCTGGGTCAGTTGGCATTTCTGTGTGGAGTTCTCCCCATGTTCTCCCCATGTTCACGTGGGTTTCCTCCGGGTGCTCCGGTTTCCCCCACAAGTCCAAAGACATGCGGTATAGGTGAATTTGGTAGGCTAAATTGTCCGCAGTGTATGTGTGTGAATGAGAGTGTATTGGTGTTTCCCAGTGATGGGTTGCAGCTGGAAGGGCATCCGCTGCGTAAAACATATGCTGGATAAGTTGGCGGTTCATTCGCATTTTTTAATGGATGTGTATAGGTGACATATAACATGGGCATTATTTTTTATTTCTAACACGTTAAAACATTATCTTAGTATTAGTATTAGGCTTCCTAAATCCACACTGAAAAACTGGGATTTTAATATAATAAAGGATTTTTTAGTTTCACAAAATCATTATGCCAGTAGTATAATAATAATAATTTCTAATTATTTTAGTTTTATACGATACAAATTCATAAGGGTTGAATAGTCTACTAGTGGACCCCACTGTTTACTATAACTATATATCGTTTACCTACTGTGGTTTTATTATTTTTTGCATACAAAAACAATATCCAGATAGATTCAGTTAATATCAGGCCATAAAAGCTTACAATAATGAAAGATTTTAATACATGCACAATATTTAAAAATGCATAAATATTTAAAATGCTTTTAGATTTTTTTTTTTATAGATGTATTGCATATTCCCACAATGTGGTGTAGTTTCATTGGTTTGGTAGTTTGGGAATCACCTTAAGAAACAACAGCAATACAATACAAATATTTATTACGTCCAATAAATGCACATTTAAACACTGACATCATGAAGACATTGAAAACCAGACCATGAACTTTTGGCTCTTTTCCCTTAGAAGTGGCGGCTCTTATGGCTTCCAAATGGCTCTTCATTCAGTATCACTCAGAGCCTTCTATTTTTGCCCAATTTAGCAATTGTGAATGGTTTGTGTTTAGTAAATAATTTAGCATTTTTTTAATTAGGAAAATAATAATGATACAGAGCTACTGTTATTTAGCATTCATAAAACACTTTAATTGAACAACTGAGCACAGAAAATTTAAACATTCAGAGTTAACATTCATGGTCTTTATTAGTAGTGAAATATCAGATGCCTCAGATCCTCTCTGTAATTATTTGTCATGTTTTCAAACAAAAAACAAAGTCATGACTGTATATTACAGTATATAATTTTGTAGATATGTAGTGGAGAGGGCCAATCAAATTGTAGGGAAGGAGTATTAATCAGTGTACTACATCTTACCATGTCTACAGCACATTCACTATCTACTAGGCCATTGCATTGACTCTTGACGTTTTGCTGATTTATGTAACACAATCCTTTTGAGGCAGCAAAGTCAGCGCTGTTAGCCCATATACTGTGCTGAATGCATGAAATGTTTGAGTGACTCATTAAAAGTCTTCAGTATATAACACTGCTGAGGCTCAGTCCTGCCAAGAGCTACATTAAGAGATGTTTCTCTGTTTAATCGAAATATCTCTCCTTACATTTTGATATAGAAACAAAAATATTACCTCTTAAGTCATTCTATCCACTTTATTTTCTATTGCAAAAGTAAGTTTTTTTTGTGAATGACGTCTAATTCGTTTGCTTCTATGGGAATAACAAATGATAGTGCGTTTATGACAATATATTACATTAAAATGATAAGAAAATACCAAATACAATTTTTGCAAATTGAAACACCATAACAACCTTTTTTTTATGGCTAAAATTAAATGGAAGTGAATAAGACTGGATGTCTCAACACATTAAGTTACAATGGATGAACTCACTCACCTTATTTTGAAAAATAAGGTGGATAGTAAAATCACAGCTTTTTAAAAGGCATGTGCAAAGCTGATAGAAAGCATGTTTAAAGGTATAGTTCAACCAAAGATGTAAATCTGCTGTCTAAATCTAATTAGCGCTTGGGCTATCCAATATAGGTGATTTTTCTTCCTTCAGTAGAACATTAAAGATTTCTAGCTCAAATTGTTTCATGCGAATCAATAGTTGCCAGCACTTTAAGAGCTAAAGACATATGCTGGCAAAACAAATTTGATAACTGTGGCTCTTGAAGATACATTAAAGAATTATGAAGCTAAATAATTAGTCTGTGCAAGAAACTGAACATTATTTACAACATTCTTTCCTTTGATCCACAGTATCGGCATGAGTGCACTCATGACAGCATTCATCATTTGTTTACATTCTTTTTGTTCCAACGCTTTAAACCTTTGTGGAACACGCACAAGCACACGCACACACACACACAAACACGCACACACACAAACTTTAATTATTAATTTACATTTAGCAAATTCTCAAAAGAATACCAAAAATAAACTAGATACTTTTAAAAAGCCAATTTAACAATATTTTAAAAAGGAATGAAAAAAGCCACAGTGCATGCTGGGAACAGAAGCTCTGACATTGTGTTGTTGACAGTTTCAGTTAATCTGTAAGTAGCTAATAGTTTACGCTTATGCTAGCACAGCTAATCATTATGATTCTGCCACATTCCTTTTGACTATGAAGGATTATTGTAACATTTATAAATGACAGAAAAAGAACAGCAGCTATATATAATATACTTTAAATGGACTTTTCCTGTGAGAGTGTGTCTGCTTAGACTAAGGATTGTTTGTTTCTGGTCAGATCACCTTCTGTAATCCCAGCAGCCTTTCCTCAACTCCTGTTACTCTATAAGTCTACTTACAAGGGGCTTTCCCTCTGGCCTGGTCCCCTTCTGCAGAGTGAGCTGAACCTTTTGCCATCTGTCACTGTTCCTGCAGTTCCTGCAGTACTTCACAGAGCACCCGATTGGCTGACTTCTGGAATGGGGCGTGTCTTAAGAGCATGATTGACAGGGTGAGTGCAGGAAGTCCTGTTGAGCTAAGACAGGTTTTCAGTGTGGGGGGGGGGCAGGGGCATTGGAGAAGACGCACTAAGTCGTGTGGGTGGCGTAAATCCAGTATGTGTGAGCCAGTAAGGCAGGCCAGAGCTGTTTTTATTTTCTGTGGAGAAGAGAGGGAGGCACAGAGACATACAAATGAATAGGCTGTTTTTCTGAAGACTCTGAAGGAGGGAATATACTGCATCCCCACTGCTGCAGTGTGTCGGATGGGAAGGGACAGTTGAGAGGGGAGTTGACAGGTAAAGGGAGGGGTTTGACTGTGTTGCTTTCTATGTGCCTGTTCATGTAACATTTAAAGGAGTGAGGACAGGAGGAGGGGTTGGAGGAATCCTATTAGCCACAGTACTGAAAAAGTAGGTCTAAATTGCCTGCGTAACGGAAAGCGGATATATAAATATGTGCTTTTTTAACAGCTTTCCATAGTAATTTTTGACATTTTTAGAGATAGCAGAAATAAAATAGTACTTCAATTAATTTAATGACTGAGAAAGTACTTCATGAAAGTGATTTACTAGTGCTTTGCAATGAATGAATGAATGAAAAATGTCATAGTTTTTAAAATATACTGAAATAATTAAACCATCTCTTCTTTGTATTCTGTGGGCATTTTTAAAGTTGCAAAAGCTCAGTAATTTTTATTATTAAATGAAATTGTACATTTTAAAAAAGCAAAACTCTTTTGTGCTTTACATACAAACATCAGTGTTATCAAAATTATTCCTGTTCACACAGATAGACTCAAAAATGACTAAAACATTGCATTAAGCATGTCAGGCTAGTAGTTAGCAATGTTGCACATACAGTTTTGTAGTATGCATTTTATTTGTTTGTCAAGTACTCTGGCATGATTATAGACATGCGAATGAATCAAATTAACTTTTAAATAAAATCCAATTTTTGTACTTCCCTACATGGAAACGACGGTGGTGTCATTTTCACCAAAAAATGTCATTTTGAAACTTATTTGTGTATTTAGAGACCCAAAACATTGTTGTGTAAATCAGTGGCTAAAATATATCAAATGTTTTTGTTGTTGTTGAAAACACACCATTCATCTCAAATAATTTAGTTTTAATTGAAGAAGCAGTAATAGTTCTACATAAAATAATTTGTAGTGTAACAAAAATGGCTTTATTATTATTATTTAAATATTGCAATAATATGAACAAAAATCATCTACAATTAGTTAATTCTAGCTAAATAATCACAAATATCGGACATTGTCATGAATGTGGCTTTAATCTTTCAGTTAAGTGGTTTGATCCAAAGAGTTAATTAAATGGCAATCAATATCAAGTTTTCACATGTTATCTTAGAACATTTAAAATGGATAAACTTACTAGACAAACAGTATACAGTCAGTACATTCCGCTAAAAGGCTGCAGGAAGACTAGAGTAAATTAGAATGTGAAACCTGCTTTTACATCCAAACATTTCAGTCATTCAGAATGACTACAATTAAAGCTGAGAGTTATTTGAGGTATTAGTTGTCCTACCTGTCTGTGGGGTTTGACTCAGTAGCATTATTTGTAACAGTGGTGAGTAACCAGTGAAGGCATTTGTTTGGTGCACAGAACATGAAAGAGGGAAGAACATATAAAGCTCCCATACATGTGTACAGTATAAGCATGAGTGTGGTTTCTGAGGGAAAACTATGCACTATCCTTCCCCACCTCCTCCCCCGTAACTGCAGTGGTGGTCATGATGCAGGGTGCATACAACTCAATCAATTGAGCGCAACTCCTGGCACACGTCCAGCCACACTTCCCTGCTCTCAGAAGAGCCGACAGAACACAAACAGCTGTGTCAGACTAGCATGTGAGGGGTTAGACTGGCTTATGTGCATCAAAGAGAGTGAATCCTCGAAGGCAGTTTGTAACGATGAACATTGTCTCTTCTCTGAGCTATTGGGATATGCAGTAGGTTTATTTCATTTAATATAAACTGACCTTGTGGTGTTATAAAGGTGACTGCAGATATTTAGGCTTTTCTAAATGGATTATAGGAGATAGATTTGCAGCATATGGGGTTCTTCGTAGCTTCCAAGATATGTTTTGGTTGCAGGTTCCATCTGGTTAAACTAGCAAGGGCTCATAGCTTGTTTGCACGTGAGTTGCATGACTAGCATCTTATTTCATATAAGGGTTTGTTCATAAATCAGGTACTTGTTAGTATATCTAAGGGAGCTACAGTAAATTGTATTCCCCACTGCAGTATGTACAGTAATATGAAGAGGGAGTGAGAGAGCCAGCAGCAATTCTGAGGTGCTTACGTATGTTGGGTTTGCTTTACATTCTTTAATTAGCATGTCACACATTTAGATCCTCTTGCCAAACATGCTCAGCTTGATTTGGAGGACAGTATAAGCAAACAAGCACTAACGTGGTTAGTATACAAGCGTCTTTCCACAATATTTTTTACTTTAGAGTTAGATCAATTTCTTCATTTTTAAGTGTCACTTTAAGTTAGAGTTTAGTTACTGTAAACTATAACATGTTGCTAAGTTTAGCATATTCCATACTGTATATAACTGTATGGTACTGTATAACTTGTATGACTGATTAGAAAATCTGATTGATCTACTTAATGTGCAATACATTATTGATATTGTTTAAAAGAAAATGGGTCACAAAACCTGGAGATTTTTTTTCCTAATTGATGAAGAACCTGCTTCAACAGTTAATGTAAAGTTTGAGTTAAAATGCTCTTCTTATTGGTCTCTTCTAGGTGATCTTGAAGATAATGTTGGAGTCATTTATACTCTCTGTTGGATGTGAAAGGGAACAAACTTCAAGAGCAAACACGATGACCAGCAGCATCATTAATCAATTGCGGACAACAGGTGTTGTGCTATAGGACAGATCTACAGGCTGCTTTTCTGTCAGCCATGTCTCAGTCAGGTAAAATTCTCCACCTTTATGTAGAGGTGAGATCTGTTCCTGATGAAGAGGAAAAAGACATGGGAGATGTGGAGAAAACGGATTCCCTTATGTTGACAGCACCAGACATCATTCAACAATCTCAGTTTGTTGGCCCCAATGGCCCACATGGCCGGATATCCCCACGTGGAGTCCTGCATAAAGGTGGAAGCAGCACCCAGAGCCTGGCCTCCTGTAAATCAACATCTAGACACTCTGTAAGTTTTCAGCTACATCCAGGTCTTGATTCGGACCAATCAACCACCCAGCACCAGAAAAATCTACCTTATGATGAGATAAGCCAGTTACTCTCTGTCCTTCAAACAGGACCCACTGGAAACAAATGTCACTTAATGTGTTCTCCTTCTGAACGTGACTCCTTTGGTAGAGAACCTCACTTCTCGGGACGGTTTACTGCCCCTCCTACTCCTAGTGGCACTCGTAAGGCTTTTAGCCCAATTAAGCTGAAGGGAGGAGATGAAGGGAGGAGATCTATTGCCACTTTCAGTTATATTGAAAAAGCTAAAATTAAATCTGTAGAGAGTCAGTATAGCTCTTTGTGCCAAAATGAGCCTCAGAATCCCTTCAAAAAAACCATGGAGGATCGAGCAACCCCCCTCCACCTCAAGAAAAGGCTCAGCGACCCAGTGTGGCTTAATAGCTTTGAGTCCATGAACAACTGTAATTCAAAAAAACTTAGTCAGGGTTTGGGGAACTCACATATAGGTAGCCCCAGCTTTAGACGGGCTACTCTAGACGTTGCCAGAGAAGCAACCCATAAGGCATTGGATGAATTTGGTTCCCCACAACTAAGGCAAAAATTGGCAGGCAACTGTCCTGATAGAGGTCATGACATCAGGAGAGTAGAGCAGCGTCGCTGTAGGTCTTGGTCTGGGTCACCTGTAATACCATCCAGTTCAAGGACTCTGCCCACTAAAGCAACAATCGTGGACCATGAGCGGAACAGTTTGTTTTATAGACTTCCTAGGAGCCCTGCTACAGATCAACTGTCGAACCATGCCAAACAAGCCTACTTTACCATGTCAAACTCAACTGTTAACACTCAGGAGGTCTCAAACCAAAGAGTGCAAGGGTCTAGGCTTCGCATGAATTTACCATCTTGTAAGCCTACAGCTATTCAACATGAACTACCAGCTAAAATTGTAACTCAATCTCCCAGTAATCAACAAATTAGTCATTCCATGAATGACAGTCAACGGCAATCCCATAGAGTTAATTTCCACCTGGTCAACTCCAAAACTAAGGTAGATACAGGGGGTAATCAACTGAGCGAAAAGAGGAACATATCCCCAGCTACAAGTCCTGAGACAGCTCGTAAATTAGCAGAGGAAGCCACTAAACTCTCTGTACTTATGGAAGCCAGGAGGTCTCCATCCCCAACCCCATCATCGTCAGACACAGTGAGGTCTGACAGTCCCCAGAGGGGACATTCAAGAGAGCCTCAGGACTCTGAAGCACAAACACACTCTAACTGCCATCTTCCTGTTCATGAGCACAACAAGAAAAAAGATTCTGTTAAGACTGGTCATCAGTTTGTTCAGACAACCCCTCTTTTGCCCAACATTGGAAGTACTACTCCCGCAGCTCCAGCAAGGTTGAACCGATCTGATGTAAAATCATCCTCTCCCATACGAGACCCACGGCTAGAGAGAACACAGTTGGTGGGAATGGACAGCCCCACTTTGCATCGGCACCTACCTACTCAGTACACAAGAGACAATCATACACCTACCTATGACAGTCGGCTGCATGATACACTCAGAGGTCACAAAGACAGTCCAGACAGCATCAGGAAATCTGTCACAAGGCCTAAACCAGAGACATCGGTTACCTGGACCTCTCAGCAAAGGTTAGAGCATGGGTTAGAGGAATGCTTTACAAGAGACAAGGAAAGCTTGATGGAGGTAAACAATCAAAAGAGGAATAGTCCAGCTACACCAGGCTCTCAAGACAACCGTTGTAGGGTCTCAGTTCAGCACAGTGAGCTGAAAGGTCACAGTCGGGCTAAAAAGGAGTGGAGTGGTACACCATCACAGAGCTCCAGTGGAGTCACAGGTAGTCTTGTGGAGAGCACTCTACATGAAAAAAACTACATATCCCCTGAGATATCTAGCAGAACCAGCCAGAAGAGTTCTGACTCCGGAAACACCGCTATACAGGTAATTTCACCTTCTTGTTACTCATCTTCATCATATCATTCTCTGATTCAGTGTGTGGTGATAATGTCTGATTAAATAATTTTGGGTTGTAGTCTGAAAATGGAACATTTTTGCAGAGGCCTTCCTTACACTCTCAGAAGATTGCTCGTGCCAAATGGGAGTTCCTGTTTGGGTCCCACTCTGAAGACCAACAAACAAAAGGTTTGAATTTCTTGGAAATGTCCAACTCCGACTCCCACGAACCAGTTCTTTGAAAGGATGGCCTTCTTTATTTCATTGGCCTCTTCATGTAAACAAGCTGTTTGCCTCATAATGAGTGCTTAATCCAATTATGCAAGTCTCATCCTCCATACCATGACATTAGGTGTTACCTTCTCTATTTAACTTGGCTCTTTGTTTTTGTCATCACTTCTTAATGTGTTACACTTTATCTTTATTGTAATGTTTTTGTTTTGTTTTTTTACATAATTTTGTTACATCTACATGATTTTATTATCTTTGATTCAACTGTGGTTTTATGTTTTTTTATTTCCCTTTTTTGAAAATGTGTTTATCTTTAATTTAAATGTCCATCATATAGATTATTTTTAGGCTGAGTTCTTTATTGTGTGTAGGTGTTTTGAATTAACTGATGTCAAAGAGAGAGGTATGGGAGAATGAATCATCTCCCTCATATTTATACTTTTTGCACATATTGTTATCCACAACAGCTTCAAGTTGCAGTTTTACCAGTATGTGAATTTAACTTGGGAATCAAACCCATTACCTTGGCATACACATTGCTATAATTTATTAGTTGAGCCACATAGCCTAAGAAGAATTATGTCCTTATGTATAAGTTTACTTGGATAAAAGCTTCTGTAAAAATAATTAAAATATGCTCAACAACCATTTATTGTTCAGTAAATCTGAATTACAAATTCAAAAAAAACAACAAAAAAAACATAACTCTATGTACTGTCTTCTTTGTGTAGGGGTGTCCAATCTTGCTCTTGGAGGGCTAATATCCTCCAGAATTTAGTTGAGATTAGCTTACTTGCCTAGAAGTTTATAGTGATTCTGAAGGCCTTGATTAGCAGGATTTGGTGTGTTTATTGGGCATGGAGCTATTTTCTCGTGGACTGTGGCCCTCCAGAAACAGGCTTGGACATCTCTGATTCAGACCGACTTTGTATTGAAATATAAAATCTGTGCACACAGCAATGTACATATTAACCTTGTGTTATCACAAATTAATCAGCTTCAATTGTTTTGTTAACGCACATTCCAGACTCCTCCACTCCGTCCTCCAGTGGCTGTTCCAGTGAGTCCCCGACACCCATTCCACCCTTGTCTACCCACCTAAGGCCTGTAACAACACATTCAAGACATTGTAAATCAATTGGCTCTTCAAAATCCTCATGCCAAGATGTACAGCAAGTAGAAGTGGAGTTGATCAGCCATCATCCCACAGTGGGAACCTCCAATAAGACTGGCATCATCAGACGTACTGTCAAATATTCAGAGACGGACATAGACGCAGTGCCCCTGCGCTGTTACAGGGAAACAGACCTTGATGAGGTAATGCTGGCAGAACAGGAGGAGGTGGACTCTGCTTTTGGCAGTAACCGCAGTGTGCTGGGCACCTCAGGCACCAGCAGCAGCAGCCCCCTGGAAGGAGTGCTGTGCCCACACACTGATGGTGAGGATGAGCTGGAAGATGAAGAGGTGGCAAGCTGGGCCAGTGTAAGGATGCAAGGTGACAAAAAGAGGCAAAATGCCACACCTGAGGGAGACGAAGTGTTTAGTCGACTGCTGAGAGGGTGAGTGTGTAACACATCACCCTGTAGCACTAATTCACACAAAGGCAAGAGGTTGGGTTAGTTATTGGAGATTTAATTTTCTACAGTAATCACATTTAAATTTAAACTTTAATGTTTAAATTTAGTATGTGTGTACTCGTATTTGCAGTACTGTGACATCAGACATGTTCAATTATCAAACAATCCACAAATAACAGTGCAATGTATGTTCTTCTTGTAGTCCACCAGATTTCCAGCCTGACAGCCACATGGCTTTGAAGTCTCCCATCTCTGTGACGAGCCCCTGCCAGGTGTCCTCAGATTGCTTGGACACCTTCAGCAGACACTTTGAGAGTATTATGGAGTCGCACCGTGCCAAGGGCACCTCTTACAGTAGCCTGGATAGTGAAGATATCACCCCTAGTGGCCCTCCAATCTTCACTTTTGACTTTCCGACACTCACGCCTGAGATCCAGAGTCAGATCTGTGAAAGTGCCAAGCAGATCACTGAACTGAATTTTGCTTTGTTAACATGCCCCGAACCACCTGCTGTGTCTCATCTCATAGTGGCATCACAGGACCTACACAGGGAGGACCGGAGCAGTGTCTATGAAGAAGACAGCCTGTTCTGCAATGGATCCCATTCTGAGCAAACACACAGGCCTGATTCTGACAGCGATTCCACCATAAGGTTAGTTGTGGTCTGGTGGTACATTCATAAATATCCCATCACTGCCTGTCAGCAGATATGTTACTAAAATGTAAACACACACAATCCCCCTGGTGAAATAAACACTTGGGAGAACAACAGTAATTATACACATTCAAGTAATCTTCAGTTTGAATATTTGCCACTAGAGGGCAGTGCTATGCTGAATATGTTTCACCGCACTGAGTTCACTGCTCTGTTTGGCTTGGGATGACCAGTACCACATGATGAATGGAGTGTAGATAGTTTTGTCCAAGACTGGGATTTTTTTGCAGTGTTAACATACACAGCTTGCTTCGAATCATCCACAGAGAACTATTAAGTAATATTAAGGATAAAGTTCCTAAGTTAGTTCTCCTTAGGGAATGACTGCGTAAGATCCTTCCGGGGGTGTGACTGACTCACAACCTCAGGGTCAGATTTGTGTTTAGACTTTAATCTCTTTCTACTCCTTCCTGTCTGCTGTCATAATGAATCAGAGTGCAGCTCTAAATCATTACTTGCAAATGTCATCAGCATAGTTTTTCCAGTAAATAATAAAAAACAAGGTTAAAAAATAATGTAATTAAGGCCTAATTCATACTAAAATAAACTTACCCTCCACTTGTAACTTTCCTCTGTTAAACACAAATATATATGTTGGAAAACAATGTTGGAAACTGGTAGCCATTTATTTCCATAGTATTGTTTTCCTGCTAATGTTCCTAATGTCAACGGTTACCGGTGTCCAACATTGTTCAAAATATCTTCTTTTGTGTTCAACAGAAAAAAGAAACTCATAAATGTTTGGAACCACTTGAGGGTGAGTAAATGGTGAGTAAATTTTGGTAACACCTTTTTGAAGTGTAATTGTTAAAGATGGTATATGTACTTACTATAATAATTACAATTTATTATACATAATAACATGCAACTAACCCTAAACCTGCATTCTAACACTAACCATATTGTAAACATATGCAATTAAATTACTATTACTAAGAAGTTAAAAAATTATTTACACTGTAACAGGGACACAATAAAGTGTGACCATAAATGTTTATTTTTGGGTGAACTATCTCTAACAACTAAAACCTATTTACCAGTTCAATAGTGATAATATTTATAAATCTTTGTTAATATTAGTTAATAAAAAAATACAACTATTTGTTGTTAGTTTGTGTTAGCTTAATCCATTAAATAATAACAACATTTGATTTAATAATCTTTTAGTATATGTTTAAATTAAGCTGAATACTTCATTTTTTTTAGTACAGTTATTTTTCATTGTTAGATTACGTTAACTAATAAAGTTAACAAATGAAATCTTATTGTAAAATGTTCCCAAAACACTAATAATATATATAAATATAATACAAATACATTTACATTAGAAGAAAATGACATAAGACAAGAAGACATGCTTGATCTTGCTCTTGAAATGATTTGACTCACTGTCTGCTATACAACATGGACAAATAGCTTTTTAGATCCAATTAATTAATTAAGATTTATGTTTTAAATAGTGGAGAGAAAAACATTTGCTCTTTTTCTTGATTTAAGGATATTTTACTGGAAAACTAAGTAAGAGTTTAGCAGTGTTTTGTAACCGTCAGAAGGGCATTTTAACGTGGTATTCGGTTTTCAAGTCCCCTACAATAAGGAGCATTGTTTGGCTGTTTCATCTGAGGTTTAGTCTGGTTATTAAGACTGAAAGCCGACACTGTCTTCTTTGATACCTGGCTCATCCACTACATTCCCACTCATACCATGGGGCCAGATAAACCTGGAGCTTTGCCAGACGCACGTAGTCAGTCTCCATGGAGAGGCCAGATTAACATGTTGTGTGATTTCAGGGTTTTAAATAGAGAGAGTAGAAAATGGTTTCACCATGTCTTTATTACGCATCTTTCTAATATTCTATTTAAATAGCCATTCATATTGAAGAAAGACACAAATCATTATTCTAGAGTCCACCACATAATTCTGGTCTTTGGTATTTATTATAGATAGATGCACACTGTGTGTTCTGCACCATGTTGAAATGGAGATCAGCAGGAGGGACAAAGTAGCAAGGCAAGACAAAGAAAGGAAGAGAGGCTTGGAGAGAGAGGAAAAGGGGGAGTAAACTGTTGTGAGAGGAAATACAGGGCATATCCACCAGCGAAAAATAGCTTCACTGACAAGAGCAGAGGAACACACATTCACATCCACAGCTAGGGAACTGTGAGGAGGGAACAGCCGGCAAAGTCGATAGAAAAAATTAGACAGACAAACTGTTGTATCTAATTCCATTGTGGGCACAAAAAGAGCTTGTAAAAGTTCGGAGTGGGATAAAAGCACCAGCAATGGGACAACTGAAGGACTAATGCCAGTTCAGAGGATTTACAGAGACAGAGTGTCAGATTTCTTCAAAAACCTCCTCAGGCTAGTTCTGGACTACAGAAGGTTCAGGGAAGGAGGAGGAATGTGGAAGATTGGATGTTGCACATGTAAGCAAGTCATCTGGATATGTTAGGTGTGAAGGGGCGGGGCTAGGCTGATGGCTTGTTATGTGCTCTGCTGGGGGGGCGGGGCTTTAAAGGATAATTACATGTATGCCCCACATCCCGCCATATATCGGTGAGTAGTAAAATGTAGACTTCTTTCTATATCAGTGTTATTTTTGTTCTAAAGATATACTTTCAGAAATAATTATACAATAAGCCGTCACTGGGATGGTACATTTTCAAAAGGTACACATTTGCACCTAAGAAGGGTCAATATAGATACCTTAAAGGTTTATATTAGGATGTATGATTTACTTAATGTTTCAAATAGGATTATTCAGTTTTTCTTTTTCCAATTGTGCTAGAAGCAAAAAAAAACAAAAAACTTTTTTGCATGATGAAATTCCTTTAAAAACATTGACATTCCGGGTGCCACTATACAGATTGTATTCTGTTACTATAGTCCATTTTCTAAATGGTGGTTTTATACCATGACATTCCAGTGAAAATTGTTAGGGGTATTTTCTTATTCTTTACTGTGTGTGATATTTACATTACTGTCTATGCTGTCACATCATGTAAAATGTATAAAATAAGTAACTAAAACAATGTAAAAAGTGATTCATCATTTTAAAAAAATGAGTCAACCCATTGCTTTAAAAGTGACAAGTTCACATTACTAAAAAAGTGAGCAAACCAGCTGTAACTTGGAACTGTTAAGTTGACTTAACTTAATTTTTATAATTATGGACATAGTCAATTTACTTAATTTTGAGGCAATTTTGTTTACTTTTTAAATTGGTTTTTACATTTATTACTATGTATGTCTTTTTTAAAAAGGTTTTTCCCAAAGATCTGGAATGTACATGTGAGCTCCCAGCACATGTGAGCTGATTGTTTCCATATAAAACTTCTGCATCAGTTATAGTCAGTACTTGACAACAAGCATTTTAAGTCAAGATGTATGCATTGCCATTCGTCACAAACATTGTCTTGCATTATCCCCCGTCACAAAACAAGTTATGCTAAGTATGTAATTTCATTGTTATTCACACACAGGTGTCAAATGTCAGCAAGATTTAGCAAAGGTGTGTCTGTCGAAGCTCTTTGTAGAAACTCTTCCCACATCCTAGAAGCCTTGGCGTAAAAGTTTTCTTTTTTCTTTCTACTGTAGCTTTCTACCATGATTCTATCTGTCCATTGTTTCAAGAACAAACAGTCAGCCCTCATCCCCCTTTTTTTTGTCGAGTCTCCTCCCCTGACTTGTTTGTGAACTATCCGGTTGGAGGAGGTTGGGAGAACTTCGGAACAAACCAAAGACAGATAGAGGGGTGATCTGGTGTAGCAAAGTTTTTGGTTGCTGTTCGTTTGTCTGACTTTGGAATGCGGTGGTTTAAAGGCAGAGCTGGGTCACAGAGGTACAGTACAGCGGATGCTTTTCAAGCACTTTTTAAGGATAGATGCTTTTGTTTTGGTTTGGCAGAACTTCTGTGTTGTTAGTTTCACACTTCAGTGAATGATACTGAATGAAATGTGTTTTGGATATATTTAACAGAAGGTTTATTTGATTATTCTTGTCTAAATGGACAAATGTACATTCAGTCCTTTGTGTTTGTGTGAAGACAGCATGTGTATGACAGGCTTTTAAAATTTGACACTCATTTGAATGTGAATGGTGCACAAAGGACAAAGGTGTGGGTTCATGCACTCACAATTGTAAGACAGGTGTACTTTATTAGTTATTAATGTCTGGTTTCTCTTTAAATGGTGTATTGAGTTGATCTGTTGGAAAGAGTCTGCATGGCTGTATCAGATATGATCTATTTACACCACACTGCTAGTGCTAAGAATAACAGGTTTAACACGAGAGGTAGGTGAGCAAATTTAACCTCATGATTGGACTACTTTGACAAATAAGCCCGGTTAACAACTAGAATTGAGTTGCGTTTTTGTCAGTCCGATCATAAATGGACTGGTAAATATGGGTGTAAATTGGGTTTGAAATGTTTTGAGCATGTCTGCTTTCTGAAAATACATTTGGATTGCTTTCATAGTGTACTGTAGACACTGCTGTGGTTGTAATTAAAACAGCCACAGGCATTATGGGATCTGTTGTTGAGGCACACTAGCTAAATGGGATTTAAACTTGCAAAAAGTAAAATGTTCTTTTATCAGTCTTGATTTTAACACTATCTGAAGCATTCGGTGTAGTTTTACATATTTTAGAGCTAAAACAAAAGCTGCTTCTGTCTGCATCATTTTCAGTTGTATCATTTTCATACTGTATGTAAATTAGATCAAGCTTATTTCATAAGATCTAAAAATAAAAAAAGCCCATACACCTGTCCATATACCCTTCTCTCAAAATAAGGAAATTGTTTGACAGTGGACAAAAAAAAGATGAATGAAAACACCAGGTGTAAATATTATGTTTAATATTATTTTACTTGTTTTGATCTGATCAACCAAAATGCATCTTCATACCAGGTGTAAACAGGACCACAATCTGCACTGTTGTATGTTGTAGTACTGTTGTACTGTTATAATATTTTTATCCATTTCTCAGTGAATATAGCCAATAATTTTTGGTGCATTTAAACAAAACAGTTTTATTAAACAGTTATATTCATTAAAATAAGAGTTTGGTTACCAAACATCTATAGGAACAACATTTTACTTTGGGTGTACTTGCACTGTGATCTTAAGTGTTTTTGTTAGATTAGTTCCAGTTTTGGCTTTGGTACTGACTAATTTAATGTATATGCACAAATATATTATAGTAAAGCATCCTATAGAAAATATTTATTTAAAAGAGAGGTCTGTGAAGGATGTACTCATTCATGCTGAGCACTGTATATTACGTGTTTGTGCAGGATGGCTGATTTTAAGGCCAAACACACTCACTCATCATATCTGGGATGTCTTTTTATATTTAATTAAATTAAATGTATTTACTTATAACACACAAATCAACACAATAGTTGACCACTGTGCTGTACAGAAGGTAAGAGTAGAAAAAGATAAATATAAAATAATACATTTTAAATATAAATGAATAAAAGACCCAGTATTATAATGAGTTAAAACCAAGAGTAAGAAGACGAGACTGTAAATTAAACCTAAAATCATATACAGAAGAAGGGCTGTTTCATAACCCAATGCACGGTCACCTCTCAGCTTCAGTTTTCTTTGTGGGTATGACAGATTAATGCTGTTTGACGATTCGCAAACATCTGCCTGGCCTATTCACATTTACAAGATCTGACAAGTAAGAAGGAGCCATACCATTTAAAGATTTAAAAACAAACAACAAAAGTTTTAATTCAAACCTAAGGCACTGGCAACTAATTTAGAGACATTAATAAAAGTGTTATGTGTTCTCGCTTATGAACCCCAGTTAAAAATCTGGCAGCAGCATTTTAAACCATTTGAAGCAGTGATGTGGAAGATTTGGGTAAAAGGAGTTACAGTAGTCAAAGCGTGATAAAACAAAGGCATGTAAAACTTAAGATGGAAAAAGTTTGTACAGTCGTGGCCAAAAGTTTTGAGAATTACATAAATATTGGAAATTGGAAAAGTTGCTGCTTATGTTTTTATAATAGCAATTTGCATATACTCCAGAATGTTATGAAGAGTGATCAGATGAATTGCATAGTCCTTCTTTGCCATGAAAATTAACTTAATCCTGAAAAAATTTAACTCCGTTAACTCAGGTGAGAACGTTGACAAGCACAAGGCTGGAGATCATTATGTCAGGCTGATTGGGTTAGAATGGCAGACTTGACATGTTAAAAGGAGGGTGATTCTTGAAATCATTGTTCTTCCATTGTTAACCATGGTGACCTGCAAAGAAACGCGTGCAGCCATCATTGCGTTGCATAAAAATGGCTTCACAGGCAAGGATATTGTGGCTAATAAGATTGCACCTAAATCAACAATTTATAGGATCATCAAGAACTTCAAGGAAAGAGGTTCAATTCTTGTTAAGAAGGCTTCAGGGCGTCTAAGAAAGTCCAGCAAGCGCCAGGATTGGCAGCAGGCAGGTGTGAGCACATCTGCATGCACAGTGAGGCGAAGACTTTTTGAAGATGGCCTGGTGTCAAGAAGGGCAGCAAAGAAGCCACTTCTCTCTAAAAAAAAACACCAGGGACAGATTGATCTTCTGCAAAAAGTATGGCGAATGAACTGCTGAGGACTGGGGCAAAGTCATATTCTCCGATGAAGCCCCTTTCCGATTGTTTGGGGCATCTGGAAAAAGGCTTGTCCGGAGAAGAAAAGGTGAGCGCTACCATCAGTCCTGTGTCATGCCAACAGTAAAGCATCCTGAGACCATTCATGTGTGAGGTTGCTTCTCATCCAAGGGAGTGGGCTCAGTCACAATTTTGCCCAAAAACACAGCCATGAATAAAGAATGGTACCAAAACACCCTCCAACAGCAACTTCTTCCAACAATCCAACAACAGTTTGGTGAAGAACAATCCATTTTCCAGCACGATGGAGCACCGTGCCATAAGGCAAAAGTGATATCTAAGTGGCTCAGGGACCAAAACGTTGAAATTTTGGGTCCATGGCCTGGAAACTCCCCAGATCTTAATCCCATTGAGAACTTGTGGTCAATCCTCAAGAGGCGGGTGGACAAACAAAAACCCACTAATTCTGACAAACTCCAAGAAGCGATTATGTTGATTATGGGTTGCTATCAGTCAGGATTTGACCCAGAAGTTGATTGAGAGCATGCCCAGTCGAATAGCAGAGGTCCTGAAAAAGAAGGGCCAAATACTGACTCTTTGCATAAATCTCATGTAATTGTCGATAAAAGCCTTTGAAACGTATGAAGTGCTTGTAATTATATTTCAGTACATCACAGAAACAACTGAAACAAAGATCTAAAAGCAGTTTAGCAGCAAACTTTGTGAAAACTAATATTTGTGTCATTCTCAAAACTTTTGGCCACGACTGTATGTTGGTCATATTTAATAGCAGAATCAAAAAGATCTCCCAAATTGTTCACTGTTGACTTTATATATAAGAGTTTAAAGGACCATACTTAAAAATTGGCTTTGTTTTTCAACTAAAATGAATAGTATATTCCTCATTTACTCGCATTCAGATTTAGATTAATTTTATTTGACATTTTTTGTTTCCAGAGAGAGGCCGTCGCGGCCGGTGTCTGAGTCTGATCCAGAGGTAGCTGAGCGATTGGCTCTGGGCAGCACTGAAACTCTGGCCAATGGCAACAAAGCTGATCTCCAAGCCGCAAAACGACTGGCCAAACGCTTGTACACTCTTGATGGATTTAAGAAGTCAGATGTGGCACGGCACCTCAGCAAAAAGTAAGGATATTTGAATCATTATTAAATATTATGTTATGTTTACATATATTTTAGTTCATTCCTCTTGCTTTGTTTTCTGAGACTCTGTGAATCAAGTTACATAATATTTTTTTTCAAGGGTGTGCCTGACTAAACATCTTTTTAAATTATTTTTCAAAATGTCTTTTTTTTCATCTGCATTGCAATTATTTGATCAGAAATACAATTACTACTGTAATATTGTGAAAAATTGTAAATTGTTACAATTTAAAATAATTAGAATTTATTATCTAATGTAATTTATTCCTGTGATTCATTGCTGAATTCTCAGTATCATTGCTCCAGTGACACTCAATGCTCCAAAAGTCATTCTAAAATGATAATTTGGTGATCATGAAAGAGTTCTTATTATTATCACCATCATTAGTCTTGAAAACAATTGTGGTGATTCATATTTTTGTGAATTCTGTGATATTCATTCATTCATTTTCTTTTCGGCTTAGTCCCTTTATTAATCTGGGGTTGCCACAGTGGGATGAACCGCCAACTTATCCAGCATATGTTTTTACGCAGCGGATGCCCTTCCAGCTGCAACCCATCACTGGGAAAATTCTGTGATATATTACCATTAAATAAGTAATATATAAATGATTTATTACCATTTCGTTGTTTCTAAAATACTTTTAAAAATCAAGGATGAATTATATTATTCAAAATGTTATCAAAGATATTTTTAAAGTAAAATGTATTACGGTTTTCACAAAAATATATTTAAAAAAATATTCACAAATAATAATAATAATGGATTATAACAGAGCACCAAATCATCATATTAGAATGGTTTCTAATATAAAGGATTGTGTGACATCAAAGACTGGAGTAATGATGCTGAAAATTCAGCTTTGAGTAAATGAATGAATGAATGAATTAATTAATGCAGGCTTGATGAGCAGAAGAGACCTCTTTCAAATACATAAGCAAATCTTAATGATTCCACACACTTTACCAGTTGTTGAGGGGGAAAAAAGTAAAACATGCTATTAGTAGCCCTAAACAGAGAAACATTTCTAAACATGTATTTTAGGTTTGCCTCACTCCACATACAATATTTTAAATTGAACAGTATTCAATGAATAAGAAGTATTGACTGTATCTTCATTAGATAATTAATTTGTAAAACACCATAAGAAATTTGTGTAAAAGGTCTGGCATTTGGAACCCTACTATAAAGCAAAAACCATACATTTTTGTCTTTTCCTTACTCGTGCAGCAATGACTTCAGTCACATGGTGGCGGAGGAGTATCTCAGTTATTTTAACTTCTCAGGGATGATGGTGGATCAGGCGCTGAGGTAAGCACTGTGTTAAGTTATGTTAATGTTTGCTTTCATTTCTCCTGTTCAACAGGCTTATTCAGTCTGTTTTTCCTGCTGTTGTTGTTTTTTGCTGAGTGTTTTATGTGCAAAACATACAACATACTGTAAAAACAGAACAAATAAACAGCAATAGAACATAAACAAAAATAACAGGAATGTGTATAAACAGCAATGACAATCAGAATAGTATTGGTAGGATTTTAATGGTATTTAGCCTTCTTAGGCATAATAATAATAATAATAATACTGAAGTTAGTGCGGCGCGGTGGCACAGTGGGTAGCGCTGTTGCCTCACAGCAAGAAGGTCGCTGGTTCAAGCCTTGGCTGGGTCAGTTGGCATTTCTGTGTGGAGTTTGCATGTTCTCCCCGTGTTGGCGTGGGTTTCCTCCGGGTGCTCCGGTTTCCCCCACAAGTCCAAAGACATGCGCTATAGGTGAATTGGGTAAGCTAAATTGTCCATAGTGTATGTGTGTGAATGGGAGTGTATGGGTGTTTCCCAGTGTTGGGTTGCAGCTGGAAGGGCATCTGCTGCATAAAACATATGCTGGATAAGTTGGCGGTTAATTTCGCTGTGGCGACCCCAGATTAATAAAGAGACTAAGCCGAAAAGAAAATGAATGAATGAATGAATGAATACTGAAGTTGGTGATGTTGAAAGTAATATTATGTGATGATGGCAACATGATATCAATAATAATGAAGATAATAACAATAATAATAATAATAATAATAATAATGGTAATAAAAAACGACACATACCCAACACATACCACTTATATCCTATCTTCTGTGTCAGTGATCGTGTTGTTGTTGTTTATTTTTTTCTTAGAGTGTTTTTAAGAGAGTTCGCTCTAATGGGAGAGACACAGGAGAGAGAACGGGTTCTGTCCCATTTCTCCAAAAGATACCTCCAGTGCAACCCAAAGACTGTACCATATGAAGGTCAGCCATAGCAGCGTTGTGTGTGTGCGTGTGTACGTGTGTTTGTGTGTCTGTGTGTGTGTGTGTGTGATTGGATGTGCATTACAGTAACAGTAACACTATGTGGTGCTCTTGCTCTGACTGTGAGCTTACTGGAGTTTATCTGTGTTTTTCAGACAGTGTTCACACATTGACTTGTGCCCTGATGTTGCTCAACACTGATCTGCACGGTCATGTGAGTATATGATGCACTGTAAACACACAACAAACAAAGCCAACAACAGAAAAAAAGAATCTTGCTGAAGCTGTGAGAGGCTATTTATTTAAAAGGTTGGAAAATAATATTGAGGAAGGCAAGTTAACAGATTCAAAGATAAATGTCAGCTTCACAACAAAAGTTTTTCAGTGCAAAACTGACCTACTGAAATATTTGCGTGTCACATTTCTAAAATATTGCGTCACGGTGGCGCAGTGGGTAGCATGATCGCCTCACAGCAAGAAAGTCGCTGGTTCGAGCCTCAGCTGGGTCAGTTGGCATTTCTGTGTGGAGTTTGCATGTTCTCCCCGTGTTGGCGTGGGTTTCCTCTGGGTGCTCCGGTTTCCCCCACAAGTCCAAACACATGCGGTACAGGTGAATTGGGTAAACTAAATTGGCCGTAGTGTATGAGTGTGTATGGATGTTTCCCAGTGATGGGTTGCAGCTGAAAGGGCATCCGCTGTGTGAAACATGTGCTGGATAAGTTGGTGGTTTATTCCGCTGTGGCGACCCCAGATTAATAAAGGGACTAAGCCAAAAAGAAAATGAATGAATGAATTTCTAAAATATTCATTTGTTTTGTCTGAAATAAAAAAAATATGATCTAACTTGAAGAATTTGAAAGAATAAATATATTTTAGCTTTATGTTTCAAACATACACCATAATAAATGATTTGTTATAATAATTATTAGATTAAATGACTATTGCTTCTATAACAAGATGTACTGTAAGCTATATATAAAAAAGTATTTTGTAAAGATCACAAAGTGTGCACATCCAAAAGCTCAAACAAATAAATAAAATAAATATATATACATATCCAATATATATAATATATATTATGATTATTACTTGCGTAATATGGAGTAAAATATAAAACACTAATATTTCTTATCTACAATGCAATTTTGATGTTCAAAGATTTGCCAGCCATGGTTCTGAAATGCTTATGTCAACTTACTGATATACTCTATATAAAATACTCTCTGGCAGTTAAATACTTGGAAATTAAAATAAAGTTTTTTTTATGAAATTGCAGTTATTTTGCATGTACATCATTGGAGACTGTAAATGGAACTGGTTGGGATGTTTTTTTTAGTATGAATGTTATTCTCTGAGCTCTGTATCGCCCTGAGGGAATGAGGAGGAACGTAGCTTTAGCAGTTATGATTAAAAATTGAAATTCATCCATAAATGTAGTAGTAAAAACTGACTTTTCTCAGGGGAAGAAAAATGACTTTTGTGGAAAATATTAATGCATTTACTGCCCACTGTGCAGTTGCTACTGTATTATAGGTGTTGTTGTGAGCACAGGAGCTGTGAAATATAGGTCAATATATCAGCTGACAGTGAATTCATCATCTCTCTCTCTCTCTCTTTCATTCAGAATGTGGGCAAGAGGATGTCCTGTGTGCAGTTTATTGGTAACCTGCAGGGGCTGAATGATGGCCAGGACTTCCCAAAAGATCTTCTTAAGGTTTGTACCGTTTTCAAGCATTCACACACTGACTGTGTGTCCATACTGAGTTGTATAGTGTGGTGGTGAAGCCATGAAAGCTTTATATGCACCACAGCTAATGGAATTTTCCAGTGTGTAATTAACATATTCTGAATAAATTAAGACATGAACGTTCTTGTCCTGCTTTTTTGTGCTGGGAAACTGTACAGGCTCACTCTTGGTGTTTTAATATGATGCATTTATATTTTTGGACAGAAATGAACCATGCTTTGATATTCTCTTTATTCCAGACACTAGGTCCAATAAATCAAAAGACAGACAAAACAATACGAACCACACAACATACATTAAAAAAGACAGTTATGGCAATATTCCATCAAAGGTGACTGATAAACGCACCTCAGTAAGCCTAGGATTTATCAACATTTAAATGCTATTTTGAGAATTCTCCAATCGACAGATAAACTTATAGATCAAATTTCTTATCAAAGCAAAAAATGATCGAACTCTTACCTTACAGAATAATTCACTTGCACTACACCATCTATGTTTTTAAGAGGAATCCTTGTAATCATAGTATGCAAATGCCTATTTTTGTACCTTTTACTTTTCTTCAATGGATTCAATGTTCTTTTAATGTTTCTGAAAGAAGTCTATTATGCTCTCTTAGGGAGTAAATGTAGTAATTTAGTGAAATATTATTACAATCTCATTTTCTTCTGATATGAATGGAACAACTTAATCAGTATGAAATCAAATTGTTTAATAAATTGATATTAAATAATATGAAATCAATTAATTTGCTTATAAGATAATAAGAGAAAAGTCTTACAAAAGTTCTGTCCATGTTGATCAATTTAATTTTATTCATGCCTGAATAAAAAGTATATTAAAATATTAATAAAATAAGATCTGAAAAGCCTCAAACTTTGATGTTCTTATGTAATTTCATAGAAATAGGTAATAATTAAAACAATTGTCTATAAGGTAAATCAAAATGTCCTAAATAAATTCATTAAGTGCATGGCATCTACATCCTCTAGAGCATATAATCCATCATATAAATAATAACAGAAACAGAACTGTCAACATTAACACGTGCAATCAATTCAAATTCCTTGATAAGTTAACAATAATTATCTCAAATAAATTTAGCATGCAAAATTGTCAGTGGTGTAATAAATATATTTTCAAGTATTTTTGGAAAGACGTCTGAATTTACCTTGAAAAAAACGTTTGCAGAAGATAGAGTTTTGGATATACCATAATAATAAATGTGTATAAATAATTTTTGTAAGCTACATTTCATAAGTGTGCGATTAATCACACTGTAATAATGTATGATTAATCAAGATTTAAATGTTAATCCATTGACAGCCATAAACAGAATGTAGCTGAAACTGTAATATCAGAATATTCTTGTGCATGTAAATATTGCTATATTCTTATGTAAATTGCCATCCATTCATATAAATGTTACTTTTGTTATAAATATTTCTGGAGAAATCCACAGTCCTTCTTTACATGGAAGTTCTGATAGAGATTATCCCTGACAAGATGAACTTCCGTTGCACTCACTGCAAGCTGTGTCTGAATGTATTGATTTATTGTCACTTCAGTGTTGAAGTCGAGTGCTGTGACTGTCACCACTGATGTCACTGAACTTCATTTGCTCCAATGTGCTGGTGCTCGGGGTTTGTCTATTTTAGTCTTTCTCTCGAATCACAGGCCAGGCTGCACAAGAATAATAGCCGCACGATGACCGCACCTGAACCACTCATATGTGCTTTAAAATCACAGGCAGCCTTTCAAGCGTTTGGTCCTCCCACTCTCTCTCTCTCTCTCTCCTCTGGCCATCTCTCTCTCTCTCTCTCTCTCTCTCTCTCTCTCATCCCTCGTTCTCTTCTCCACCCTCTCACTCTGTGCCTCGCTCCATTTCATCACCTCCCACCTCCGTTTTTTCTGCACTCTCTCTAGCCGTTTAACTAGCTGCCATCGTGCTCTTTGTTTCACCCTATAATCTGCAAAAATGTACTCTGCTGAACTGTACTTAGCCCTGTCTGTCTAGGTTATTTTCATATCTATATTATCCTCCTAATCTGAGCCTTTGGCTGACGAATGACATCCTTCTTATTCTTCTCAATTCTTGTCTTCTTCCTCTCCTCCTACCACTATGTGAGGGTGTGAAGGCCACGCAGTTGTTGATAAAGACGGTTAGTTGTCAAACTTACAGTGAAGTGTTGAGATACTTGGATTATCCTTCTAGGGTGGCATGATTAATTGAATGATTTCTGCTTTTTTTTATTAAATGGTTAGTTCATTCAAAAATTAATATTAGCCCATGATTTACTCACCCTCACGGCATATGTAAAAACATCTCCTGGCTCTTTCAAACTCTGCAAAGGAACAGGCAAGTGTTTCTCTTGAACTGCCCAATAAAGTGCATCTATCCATAATAAAAAAAGGGAGTGAAGAAAGGTCTCAATGCTTTTTTTAAAGACAAAAATAATAAGTAAAAGAATCTTTTTATTAAAGGGATAGTTCACACAAAATTGAACATTTACTCATCATTTACTCACACTCAAGTGGTTCTAAACTTTTATGGATTTCTTTCTTCTGTTGAACACAAAAGAAGATATTCTGAAGAATGTTGAAAAAAGCATATAATCTATAGTAGAAACAAAAAATAAGTCAAGACGATGAAAGTCAATGGCTGTTTCTTCCAACATTCTTCAGTGTTTCTTTGTGTTTAACAGAAGAAAGAGAGTCAAAAAGGTCTGAAACAAGTGGAGGATGAGCAAATGATGACAGAATTTACTTTTTTGGGTGAACTATCCTATTTAGTTGATAAACACATATGACACAACCAGTGTCCGTCTATCAGTAGTGCACAGTATGAACTAGTCATGTCTAGTTAGCTAAATAGTATTCAGTCTCTTTAAACCCCTCTTTCTGAAAGTCCACTCTGCTTTGATTGGTCAGATGGCTCAGTCTGTTGTGACTGGACTACCACTTACAGTGTCTGTAACACATGAATTTTCATTACCATATCTCAGCACTTCCACATACTGTACAGTGTTAACAGTTATAATGGAGTCAGTTCTACATTATCAACTTGAGTCAGATTCTTATTTGTTGTGTTTGATACTCAAAGTTAATTTTATTTTCAAGCACTTATTGAAGACCAAATTATGCAAATTTGTTACAAACCTACATAGATTTATACAGGAACACTGGAATTATTTAATGACACACTTTCTCCTCTCCATATGCACCAGACACGTTCTTATCAAATACTGTGCAATTCTCAGTGTGCTTCATGCAGGTGAGTGGGCTTGACAAACCACCTGTAAGTGACACACTCTCTCCTCTCCGTATGCTCTTAGAAAGAAAGAAAATACGAAACTAACTTTGACTTGTCATAGCATTTATACACTGCTGCTCTCAGATAATTTAAAGTGCTTCTTTTATTCCCACTTGTAAGTCTCTTAGGACCAAAGCATCTGCTAAACAAATAAATGTAAATGCATTTGAAACTTTGCAGACATTTTTTGGGTATTTTAATTATCATTTTTGACCAGAATAATAATGATTATTAGTTTAGCCACTATTGTGCTGCTCTTATTACTTCCCATAATGATATTCTCTTGACCCTCATTTCCCTCTCTGTATGCCTGGTATTACAACAGGTTTTAGGGTTAAATATAGAGCAGAGAAAGATGGCAGCTGACAGAGACGTCTGTAAGCCAACAGGTTAGACTTTCAGTCCCTGTGTGGTTCATGACAGTTAACGACCGTGAAAAACCTATGTGAAGCTTGTCTTGATGCCAGCAGCAGCAGGGATGGCAGGGAGGACAGATGGGAATTTGGCTTCCACATGGCTCCTCACTGAAATGAGAGTTTTGTCATGGTATTATCATAAATGCGTTACAAATTGCTCATTCTCTATCTCTCTCCTGTCCTCCCTTTTGTTCCCTCTTTTTTAATTTGCAAAAGATGTTCCTATTCTTTAACTCAATTGTGCAAACAGCATAAGATCCTTTATGATCTCCAGGTGGAGATTATTGAGTATGTGCATATGCATCACTGCAAACTGTATTAAGCTCATCCCACTGGTCACTATATAACTTAGAATGTCAAAACTGGGAGAGATGCTTTTTTGATGATTGATTGATTGATTGATTGACTGATTGATTGTTGTACATGTTTAAAAAATTCTAAATAATGAAATAGGTATTTTTAACTCATATGTTCAACCATTAGTTTCCTCTATTGTAAAATTATGAGTAAATGTGTAAAATTTCTTTCTTTCTTTCTTTCTTTAAAAAGGTGACATTTGTTTGCTCAAATACTGATAAAACAGAAAATGTATGGCAGTTCAAAATAAATAGTATGGCAGTTTTCTATTTATATTTTTAAATGAAATGATATATATTTCAATATGAAGTTTATTCCTGTGATTAAAACTATATTTTCATCAGCCATTAATTCAGTCTTTTCATCTTTATTCAATATTTTATATCTTGTCTTTTATATTTTTACTATTACTGAAAAAATGACAATAATAATCATAATCTTATACATTTATTTTAGGATTCTTTAATGAATATAACATTGAGGGGAAAAAAGGGGCTAAAAACACAATTATATATAATAGATTGTTTTGCAACATACATAAATGTTTAAATGTTTTACTGTATCTTTTGATCAATTTAATGCATCATTAAGTTTAAACGTTTAAATGATAGTTTATTAGGAAATGATCAATAGCCTAAATCAATAATTGCTGTAAATGTATTGCTTAGTGTTAGTTCATGTGACATAACTATTAATTTACCATGTATATTAGCATATAAGCATGACTATATTGATAAGTTTGGGATCAAGGACACATCTATATATATATATATATATATATATATATATATATATATATATATCATACAACATTTCACACTTTAATGGTTCAATGTATAAAAAACTGGACAGGGATTCTTTAGATTAATTGCCTTATTTAAGTATTTAAAGGGATAGTTCACCCAAAAATGAACATTCTGCCATCATTGACTCACCTTTCACTATTTCAAAACCTATTTGAGTTTTTTTCTTCTGTGGAACACAAAAGAAAATATTTTGAATCATGCTGATAGCTGGGACCCATTGACTTCCATAGTATTTTCTTTTTCCTACAATGAAAGTTGATGGGTCCCAGCAACCATCATTCTTCAAAATAACTTATTTTGTGTTCAACAGAAGAAAGAAACTCATAAAGGTTTAAAATCACACAAGGGGTGTAAATGATTAGGTCATTTCATTTTGTGGGTGACCTATCCCTTTAAGTAATCCCCATGAAACCACCCGTAGCGTAGCTTTGTTTTTAAAGCATTTTTATTACAGTCCTTCAGGCACCATTTATTTTGAAGTGCTCATTGCACTACAAACGAGGACATATTCCATTTCCAAGGTGTGTTTGGCTTGTCAAAGCTGTATCCAGTCTCTTCTGACTCAAGCTTTGCAGTGAAATACTCCAGATGCTTGTGCAATCTCAAATACTGGCATCTCTGTCTGCTCTGATAGACAGATGGAGTCCGTCTTGTGCTCTGACATGAGCAGATAAAGGCTCTCTGCGCTCAGCTCACTGGGATAACTGCCTTGTGACAGTGGCCAAATAAAAGCAGGTCATGTTTGAATAAAGTTAGACACAGACCATGGGATGCCAGTGTCCCAGAGCTGTCTGTGGCAGACAGAGAGAGAGAGAGAACAGACTGCAGCAGCGAACACGGTGCCAAAACAAACCCTACCAACCAAACCATTTTACTATTTTTCCACTGCGTTAAAAATATCCCCAGTGACTCGCTTCTGAGTAATTCTTATTGATAACATCAAGTTCACTGTTCATTGGCTGCACCAAATGTGTGAACCGTCCAATTACATTTTGCAACTCATTTGGCAATAGATAAAGATTAGCAGCTTATACAAGCTTGCAGTCACTGTAAATAAATGGTTTTCTTTTTGATTTCTTCCGTCTAGTACCATAGTTAACCTTCAAAATTTCACATTTATGTGTTACTTGCTGCTTCTTTGTAATTATTTGTGAAATTTAATTGAAAAAATTACTGGAGTTTATTGGAGTGTTTACAATGAAATAATTGTTTAAAGTTGTAAATAAAAAATATAATAACAGTATATTTTGCAACAAAGTAGTTTAGTCTTTCAGCTTCAAATATTCATCTTTAAATTTTTGTAAATATCTGCATATTAACTAGCAATTTATTAACTTAATGGAGCACATTTGACAAGATGTGTTGCTTACTGTTTTACATTTTATAAAAATGCTTTTCTGTAAACTGTAAATAAAACCTAGTTTGCCTAATGCTAAATCTATTTACATTGAAATGACTGTTTATCTAATAAAATACTATTTAATTCTGTTTACTACAAAATTTCATATTTAACTGATTCTTGCTCCTCTGCCATTCGACTAGCAAATTATGACTCAAAAATATTTCATAAGTAAACAATTTTCAGTGGTTGTGTTAAACTTATTGATCAACTTATTGTTACATTTAACTAAAATATTCCTGATTTTTTTTTGCATTTTAATAGATACAACCACAATTCTTCATTTATTTATTTTTTATGTTTTCCTAACTGCAATACCAGATAAATTAATGGTGTTTGAACGTTATCATAATTAACTACACTGTAAAAAAGTTGGGTTCCACACAATTCCTTCATGTAGTCCCAACAAAAATTGATCAAGTTAACTTAAATGTTTTTACAAATTTAAGTGCATTGAACATAAAACAATAAAAAAACTAATTTTAATTTTAAATAAGTAGTTAGAACAAGCAGCAAAACAACATTTGTGTGAGTAGAAAATATTGACATATAAATTCTTATAGCATACAACAGACCTTTCCTACATTGTGCACTGAAAGTGAGACGAGAGTATGGCAATAGCTTGTAACGCATGTGAGGATTTGCACATTCGAGGGTCTTGACAGCTGATTGACATTCACAGGAGGGTGGGCTTATTTAACATTCAAGTTGCCTGATTTGTCAGTCATGCTGGGAGACGAGTACATCAATTGAATATCAGAGCGCGTGTGAGAGAGAGAGACCGTGAAAGAGATGAGGCAAGATTGTGAATGCAAGAGAGAGATGGGAGGGTGAGCGCTACTCCTCCCTCACAAGATCTCATTCTCACCACACAGCAGCCCATTTTTTATCTGCATCACGGAGGAGGAAAAAGACTGAGCAGAAGAAGAAGAAGAAAGAAAGAGAGCGCAGGACTCGGATGCCTATATCTCTATTGTTCCTACAGCTGTGCATCAAAGCTGGGTTTTGTGGAAGGGGGAAAAAAATCAGGTGTGAAAGAATCTGCAAATTGAATGACAGGCGTTAAGATACGAGAAGAATGGGATGAAAGACAACTTCCAATACATCTGACGCTGAATGAAGAAGCAACAGGATTGTCTCGTTTCTTAGCTGATCTCCTGCTCCTTCCGTCTCTCACACGTCTGATGTCTATTTTTCCGTCCCAGAGGGGGGACGTAAGGTGACGTCACACTTTTGGGATGCCAGTTTGAGAGTGGGTGGAAGTCAGACCCTCTCAGTCTGTTCCCCGCATGAGCCTGTGTGTGTGTTTATCTCGTGCATTTGCTTCAATGATGTGTGCGCTTCTCCGTCTGTCCTCCTCTCTCCAATTATCTCCTTCCAGCATCTCGGTCTCCATAAGCCATCTGCACGGCACCTGCAAGCGCGTCAGTGTGCGTTGGTGAACACGTGTAGGTGTGATCAACTCGAGGATGCATACCAGGAAACTACTGGTTGTTGGCTTTAGATCCTCTTGCCCGAATGTCTTCGGTCTTTCAGTCGAAGCAGAAAGTTTGATGCGAAATGGCGTTGGTGGATTTGCAGTGGCCCGCCGTTGTTTTCACATGCATAATAAATAGGAACGGATCCATTATGCACGAGTTGGAGTCACTATGGAAGGCCTGATGCCCATGTGACACCCTTAAGGATCTCCCAAAGAGCTTTGCCACTGCCAAAGACTTTGAGTTTGCCACTGTGTCATTTGACGAACTGTGTCATTTTCTTTTCTCGGTCATCGCTCTGGATTCTACTTGTGGAAGAAAGTGAAGTTTAAGTTAACAGTGTTTGATTCGAAGGCCTTCCTTTTGGTTGTTTTCTCATCTGCGGATCTCGAGTCTACCTAAATCATGAT
The DNA here is from genome assembly GCA_903798115.1 of Danio jaintianensis. Lineage (NCBI taxonomy): Eukaryota > Metazoa > Chordata > Actinopteri > Cypriniformes > Danionidae > Danio > Danio jaintianensis. The sequence continues at coordinate 21,793,787 of CAIGQV010003909.1, forward strand.
TGGGGTAAACAGTATTCACTCGACTGGCCGTCTTCGCTCTCGCTCACTGTGCTCGGTGCGATGTGGACGGGACTTCAGTGTGATGGACCCGTTTCGTTACACCAAAGCGCCTCGCTCACGTTCCTTAAAACCGCTGGCTTTTCCTGATCTGCTCGGCAAAGTTACGGATGGCCAAAATCACCCTCAAACCCGGAAGAAAAAGGCAAAGGTAACTAGGAACATGCCCATGGAAATTTCGAGAACTGTTTTCCTACTTGCTTCTAATGATGGTTAATTAGTTTTTTCCATGACGTTTGACACAAAATGCTACATGCAAATAAAGTGGTCCATGGTTAACTTTCAGTTGCTATTTTTAGATGCATCAGTGGGATGTTTGAGCGCATGCATGCATGTTTATACATGCACGTGGCTAAACTGTTGTTGGCATTGTGTGATTTAACACAGTTTTTTCCCTTTTTTAACAGGCTCTCTACAACTCGATCAAAAATGAAAAACTGCAGTGGACAATGTAAGTTTAACATTTTCCCTAGTGGCTCCTTTTTTTCAAAATATCAAATACAAGAGCAGCATCCTCATTCAGTGTCATTCAAAAGATTTGAAAATAATTCAATTCCTCTAGAAGTGTTATTGATTTTAAAGTGGTGTAAGCCCAGTATATATTGAAATATTATGGCAATAAAGCAAACTGAATCGATTTTGTAACTTTTCACCAGGCTATAAAAAATACTATGGTGTACTTTTGATTAAAGGGGCAATATGTGATCAATTTACGTCAATTTTTGTTGCCAATGTGTGAACAGCTTGTACCAAAATAAAAATAAAATAGAGACCTTCCCTGACCTCCTTGACTAAAAAAGCCTGTAGATAGGATTTATTTGAAGGATTTGGTCCTGCTTCCCTAGAAAATCAAAAGGATGCAATATATATATATCAAATCTTATTTATAATTAAACTATCATAACATTTTTTTGTTTGTTGGTTCTATAATTGAGAGGAAAGAGGTGCAGAATGTTTACATGTTCATCAAAACATTGCTCTCAGCATTGTCTGAATCTCTGTTATAATTAAATTACTTTTTTCAATGAAAAAGAACTTAGCCGTGAGTATATTAGGGAAGTAAATCACATTCAATCTCTTGTGCATTTAGTGAAGAGTTGCTGACTGCAGTTCACTTATCACAGCCAGTGTCGCTTTCTACTCTACAACCATTTTAAAAGGTTCTATAGATGTGATTTTTTTTTTTAGTTAGTTCCAATAAGAATATAGAAATTTAGAATATTTAGAATAAGAAAATAACTCTCTTTTTTAATGCTCTATAAAACCTATCTACCATGCCTTCTACAATGAGGGTTTTTTATTGCCATTGATTTTCCATGAAGTGTCTTTAACATCCTTTTCATAGCACAAGAAGCTGTTTCAAGAGTTCCCACTTAGATATGCTTTAGCGTGAATAGCAGGTTTGGCATGCTGTCCCGGGAGAGAACCCTGAGCTCGAAGATAATTGAGCTCAAGGCTCCCGCCCAGTCAAGTAAGCATATAAAGGGGTTCGAGATCAGGTAGGTCTCGAGAGCTCCCCTTAGAAAAAGGGAGGAAAAAGGAGGAGATGGGGTGGAAGGGGGGATTCTTCCGAAATGAAGATAGATCGGTAGAGGAAATCGGTTTATTTATTGTGAGCTTGAATCGATCTGATTGGATTAATACTGATTACCGATGAGTAACCAGTCGTGCTCAATCATATCACGTGCTCCTCTCGAAATTAGTTTGTGAAACTTCACTTATAATGAAAGAAAAATTTTCAGCTTATTAAAATGCGCATTACACAGTATAGAAAAAAGTTTATTTTCATAACTGTTCCGAAAGAGGTTCTTTAGTGTTAAGAAAACTCATTATTGGAATCTTTAAGATTGTATATGCATGTATTTATGACCTGGCTAGATCCGTTTGATGCCCTAAGCCCTTACTTCGACTTTGGCTCTACAGATTTTGTTTCCATGGTTACTGCAAGTTGCCTCTCCATAATTACAGGTTGAAATCTTTGACTAGCTAATGTGCAGACTTAAACACAGCCCTTCTTGCACACACCATACACCACATTCGCTATACTGGAGGGATTCTGCAGTATCCGTGTTTATGTGTAAAGGAGAAAAGCACAAGTTATTTTTCTATTCTCTTTCATTCAACAGGGCTTCTTTCATATTTATGCATCCCAGCATCCCCATGCTCTACCCCTTCACTCTCTGCTTCGCTCTCCCTCCATTTCACTTCATTGCACTTTCATTTATTTAGCATTGTGTGATTCTCAGCTAAAGGCCATCATTCAGTGTATGAATCAATACACGTCAGTCACCATTTTTATGTGCCTGCTCTTACTGCCTCGCTCTCCCATGGCACTCCATCTTCAGAGCTGGCTCTCTTGGTTACCAGTGTGGAGGCCAGCAGTTACTAAGCAACAGATGAGAGCATTATCATGTGAAGGCAAAGGCGATGTGCTGCTCTCTGTAGCAGTTAGAGAGGCATGTTTAGCGGTCCAGGCCTCAGGGGCTCTATGGGGTGTCTAACTGCACTCCCTGCACAGCTGTCACTCAGCTGGATATATGTACTGGAGACTAAAAAAACAATATCTGTGCCAAGCAGCAGCGAAGATGCAGTTACAGTTTCTATCAGTGACTGTAAATGCACAATAAAAATGCCTGTTATTTATATTTCAGAAAGCAGAAAGGTAGGTGACATAAGGCGCTTTATGTTACCTACTTATGTACTTTCTGGAATATACTGTAAGTCATGTTTTTTATCATCTAAAACGTGCTGCGACTTATCTGAAAAAGTAACTTGTATTATGTATTAAAAAACACAGATAAGCAGGCCCGCATGGAATCTGTAGCCACAGAAATCTGCAGAAAACACAGCAGAACACCTTGTGTTCAGATTTGTGCGTATTGCTTAGCCCAGCATTCAATCTGTTTATTTACTTATTTAAATGTGTGTGTGTGTGTGTGTGTGTGTGTGTGTGTGTGTGTGTGTGTGTGTGTGTGTGTGTGTGTGTGTGTGTGTGTGTGTGTGTGTGTGTGTGTGTGTGTGTGTGTGTGTGTGTGTGTGTGTGTGTGTGTGTGTGTGTGTGTGTGTGTGTGTGTGTGTGTGTGTGTGTGTTTGTGTC
>CAIGQV010003909.1:21797040-21841846 GCA_903798115.1 Danio jaintianensis
TGTGTGTGTGTGTGTGTGTGTGTGTGTGTGTGTGTGTGTGCGTGTGTACGTGTTTTTGTGACATGTCAGGACACAAATCTGTATAATGACATAGGTATGACACAGGTATTACAAAAAGGAGGTGAAATATGAGGACACAGCTGATGTCCTCATTTCTCAAAAAGCTTATAAATCACACAGAATGAGTTTATTTCAGAGAGTAAAGCTGTACACTGTTTCCTGTGATGGTTGGGTTTAGGGGTAGGGTGGGGTTAGGGCAATACAAAATACGGTTTGTGCTGTATAAAATCAATGGAAACCTATGTAATGTACCCACTTTTCACAAAAACAAACGTGTGTGCGTGTGTGTGTGTGTGTGTGTATATATATATATATATATACACACATTTAGTTTAATTATTGATTTCCGTTTTTACTGAATAATATGCGCATTTAGGTCATTTGTATAATTTGTAAAGTAATATTTTCTGTTTTTAGTGGATGTATTACATCTACTATGTATTACGGTCTACTGTGGCTTTGTTTACCAAACAAGTTTGTCTAACTGGAATTTGCATGGCAAAACTTAAACAAAAGTTAAGAAGTTATTTATTTTATTTGTAAAATTTTCATCCATTTAGTTCCATTTATTGGGATTTATACACATTTGTATTTAAGTTTTGCTTAAAATAAATCTGTTTAGGGAAGTGTTGGGGAAGCTACTCTTAAACAGTATCCCAACAAGCTACAAGCTACTCATAAGTAAAAGCAGTTAAAGTATAGTAAAGTAAAGTAAGTAAAGGTATAGTTCACCAAAAATGTGGTTTCAAACCATTATGACTTTCTTTGTGGTATAATTTTCAAAAACAGTCCTCAAAAGGCTGTTATCATGCAAATGAACACCTAAAACTTTTGTAAACAGCACCTTATGTAGCAATACAATGTATCTGTGTTTCTCTCAAAAATGCTGTTTTGTCAATGTGTGACAATTTTATATTCCTGAAAATATGGTATACAGTACATGTCTGTGTGTTTAAAGTCAAAACTAAAGGAGCATTTAAAGATAAACGTTCAAAGTCTGGTCATTTTGCTTTAATATCCATCTTACCTTGTGTGTTAAGTCGAGAATGCAAACTGCTGAATGTAATAATGCTCTTGTTTATGTGCTGTACAGTGATGAGGAGGAACTGCGGAAGTCCTTCTCAGAGATGGACGGCAGGAAAGACTCTGCATCACACACTATGAAGCGGATCAGCAGCGGAGGAAACTCTCTGATCAGTGTTGCACAGCAGTCCAGCGCTCAGGTCTACAAGAACGGCTTCCTTGTTCGGAAAGTTCATGCTGATCCTGATGGGAAGAAAAGTAAGTCATGTCTCAAATATAGACTTTTATCTCATGTGGTAAAGGGATAGCTGATGCAAAAATAAAAATTCTGTCATCATCGACCCTCAAGTTGTTCCAGTCATTTATCATTTCATTACTTCGGAAAAACTCAAAATAATTAGTGACAGTGTAATTGTACACAGATGTAAATTACAGTTTAAGGATGAGGGTCTGGTTTAAGATTAAGAATTGTGATGCTTGATTTACTGTTATCTACTATACTTTGTAGCCTACTTATAATTGTTCTTCCCATTAATACAATTACATGTAACAAGTATGTTTAACAAACATTGTAACGTGCTACTGAATTATTTTGCTATACTGTTAATTTTTAAAAAAATCTGTCATCTAAATGACAATATTTAAATAACTAAAAACAAAGTGCATTAAAGAGATAGTTCACCCAAATATGAAAGTTTATCCACTATTTACTCAACCTAAAGTGGTTCCAAACCCTATGAGATATTCTGAAAATTGTTTGATGAAAACATTTGAAATGAAATTGGTAACCATTGACTTTCGTAGTATTTGTTTTTTCTACTATCAAAGTCAATGGTTACTGGTTTCGAACATTTTTCTAAATATCTTCATATATGTTTAACAGAAGAAGGAAGCTCAAACAGATTTGTGACAAGTGAGCAAATGATGATTTTTCAATTTTGGAAGAACTATCCTTTTAAGTAAGAAACAACACATAATAGACAAAGATACAAAGATATATATTTTTTTTTTTCTGTGTATTTTTATAAATGTGTTATTATTAAGAATATTTATCTTGAAGTATTCCATATTTGAATGTGAATGTTTTTTTTTTTTTTTAGCTCCACGAGGTAAAAGAGGATGGAAGACGTTTTACGCCATCTTAAAAGGACTGATTCTCTACCTGCAAAAGGTACATTTTGCTTATTAATTTCCCATGCTGTGTGAATCCTACTTGTTTGTGGCTGCCGCATAGGTATAGTTTGCATAGTTCAAATGTAAATATTTGAATATTTGATTTTCCTCTACATTGACTGATTTGCAGGATGAATATCGTCCAGATAAGCAGCTGTCAGATGAAGACTTGAAAAACGCAGTATCAATTCATCATTCTCTAGCCATGCGGGCAGCAGACTACAGCAAGAGACCAAATGTGTTTTACCTGCGCACTGCTGACTGGAGAGTCTTTCTCTTCCAGGCACCGTAAGTCTGGTTTATTCTTACTTTAAAAAGGGGATTTACCTCAAAATCACACTCAAAAAAAACTATCTTCGCTTTTAGGCTTATAAAATATAAATATTTTTAATTTATGCACATCTTTTTCATTTATGCACATTTAAATCTCTTTTCCAAATTTTCAGTAGCTAAAAATACTTTTTTGTATAGCATATTAAAAAATCACATTTTTGATCAAATAAATGCAACTTTTGTTGACATAAGTGACTTTGTACAAAAACACAATTCAATATATATATAGATTTTTTTTTTTATTAAATTTTTTTTTTCTTTTACATTTGAATTCAGCTTTGAATTCAATCTTTTATAAACAGGATAGAACACACTGACTGTCTCTCTAAACAAGCACACACACCTGAGTTGACCCAGTGCTGCGTCTGGTTGTTGATTACATGCAGGGCTGGTAACGGCCTTGTCAAAGAGTTCTCATCTCAGATGAATGACTCCACGTGTATCTCCCAAGAGGACGGATCCTTCTCAGCTATTCTGTCTGTCCCAGATACACATACTAAAACTCTCTCCCTCTCATTCTGCTCCATCTGTTCCACTCCAACTCCTCTGCTAACAACTGCCTGCTAATTGCCCACTTTTCCAGGCCATGCAATAAACAGAAAGTGCACATTTTCTTTGAGCCAAGAAAAATGAGACTTTTTTTTTTGACCTGTGCCTGTCTTTTAACCCTATAGGAACGCAGAGCAAATGCAGTCCTGGATCACCCGCATCAACACAGTGGCAGCCATGTTTTCTGCGCCTCCATTCCCAGCAGCCATCGGCTCCCAAAAGAAGTTTAGCCGTCCTCTTCTCCCAGGCTCAAACACCAAGCTCTCACAGGTACCCAACACTTCTCTGACTTCAGGAAAGGAAACTGTATTATGTGTAGACTGGTAACCAATAGAAAATGCTTAGATGGATTAAAAGAACATACTCTTTAAAGCTGAAGGCTTGTAGCATTGTAGAAATGAAGATTAGATTGTTATTGTTAAATCTTGGATGCACTATATTTGTTTTGAAAAAAGTTAAGCAAGTGCTTAGTACAGTAATTTGCTTTTAGTAATAATCCGAATACTCCTTATGGATGCTGATTGAATGGTCAATCAAAATGCTCAGTTTAAGATAAGAAAATGTTAAAACATGGACAACATTCCTAAAAATTTGCTATTTGCATGTTGCATGACTCTGACCAATCTTAATCACTATTTTCTGAAACATTTTAAATATGGGTCAAATACTCCCCAAATAAATGAGACATCCTATTTTGGTGTTTTGATCAGTTATACCTCATGCAATTGAACTATGTTATTCACTTTATTCTGCAATGTGCATGAAAGTTATTTTCTATGATTGTTTTTGGACTTATGATTCATTTCCTTATGAGGAAACACAAAGAATTGTGTTTATGACAATACATAAAATAAAACATAATAAGAAATACCAGTTTGCTATATCAAGCAGTATAATAAGCTGCTTTTTTCACAGTTTAAAATCAATGGAAGTGAATGAGACCCTAAGTCTCAAGACAATTAGGTTCTAATGACTGCACTTATTAATAATCATATAGGTCTTCTGTAGGTCCTTCTCTGTATCAGTAAGAAAACTGAATAATATTCTTGTGTGTGTTCTTCATTATGATACAAGGAGGAGCAGCTCAAATCTCATGAGACACGTTTTCGGACCATTTCTGCTGACCTCCAGGAACTGCGCTCTACACCTCAAGCCTGCAAGACCAAAAGCAGGGACCAAGAAGAGTACAAGCAAAGGGAAGAGTATCTAGACTTTGAGGTAAGAAGGTCACATCTTTACTGTTCACTTCCCAAGGGACTTTTTACAGTGACTGCCATTCTGCCATTTCTTACCTCTATTTTTCTCAATGTATCTCCCAGAAAACGCGCTACGGAACATATGCAATGCTGCTGAGAGCTAAGATCCGCATGGGGGAAACGGACCTGGCGGCATTTGAGGGCCGTTTGTTTGAGGACAGCGGTTTGCAGAGGACCCACTCCAGCCCCACGTTACCCCAGGACAACAGCCATGCCAGCAGTACCAAAGAGTCCAGCAGGAGCAGCAGCGGCAGCAGCAGGAGGACCAAACGCTCAGACTCTCAGAGACACAGCTACAAACAGGCTGTCAAACAGTGAGAAGAACCAGCCACAAGTGGTTATTTATCTCCATTCAGGAGCTCTGCCAGGACGCCTGCGGGTTTCTTCAATGGCTGCTCTCGTCAAGTGGTCATGATTATGAAACTGCACTTGGGGTTTCCGTCCCCTACATGAGCGCTGGTTAAAGCATGCCTTTTCTGGCCGGTAACCGCGAGCCCAAATCTGCAAGTGGGCCGATGAGAAGGAGCACCAGCCTGACATTGTCTCATTCCTGTCAGTCCTTGTTTTTTCGCCACAGATCTGTTGGGTGTATCTGTGTATTTTTGTTGGTATCTGTGTATTTACAGTTGCAAATTTCCATAGGAGAGACCTCTTTATCGTGTGAACATGCTTTATGTGGTTCACTTTATATATTTAAAGCATTGTAGATTTAGCTTTTTAGATAATCAGTTCTTCAACTGAAGTTGATCAGGCGCTTTAACACCTCATGGAAGTTTAGTCTGTTATAGTCCTTTAAACCTTCTTAAAGCACGTCTCAAAGCATGCCTAAGATGTTTGAAGACAATCAGTTCGCATTTGGTACAATAACTGAGAATATGAATGCATTTTTGTTAATTACAGGGAACTAGTGATAATGACAGTGTAGATAGAACATCCCTTGTGAGAAATATTTGCACTTGAAGTCTATTTCATATCTTAAAAGCATTTTTAAAACAGTACATTCAGACAATATAATATTAATGAAAATGCCATTAAGTGTACTTAAATATAGTACGCTTTCTTGACTGACTCTTAAAATCCAGATGAATCAGAAGTTGCTGCAGACTTTTATTTCAGTATGATGATGCATGGCGTGGCTAAGCATATTTCAGCCAAGCCAACCAACTGAAGTCATCAGAGAAAGACTGTTATTCCAAAGTCTAAGCAAAGCTTAGATTTTGATTAAAACATTTTTTTGTTCAGTGCAATTAATTATCAAGGATTAATTGTTCACCTTAAGACTAAAGAGTTAAGAAAACTTTCAATTTTGATTTCACTTGTGTCACATAACAATTTAAAATTTCACTTGCTAACCTTGGGGCTTACTTTGTTTAAAAACCATGGGGCTAAACTTATGTAAAAAAAAAAAAATCAATCAATTGCTTTTTATTGCCAATGAGGCGTTTTTGCCGGGAAAATCAAAACACGTGACTGACGATTACGCGCGCTCCCGAGAGGCTTTCTTTCATTTAATGACAGGAAACGAATGTTGATTCAAACAGTGCTGAAAAGAGCTATTTTGTGCTGTAATGTCAATTAAAAAACTGAAGTATAACAAAGACAAATATGCTGTATACTGTTGTCTAAAAAAACGCTAACGTTACTTTAATTAAATTACAGTAACGTTACAGTCTTTATTCAATTACGTTACCTGATCTGTCGACATGATGCAGGTGAATTACGAAGCTTGTGTAAACATATCCACATCGCTATGAATCAGATGCTTTAATAACTGCTGTCTTCTATTTCTGGTGTGTATTTTTTATTGAAAGGAAAGACGTCAGCGCATATTCATTCATCAAACCGTTGCTCAAAGCAGTGATGATGGCGTCTGGATGTTTGTTGTCAGTATGTCGCTGTAGAAAGGTATTTACAACTTACTTTTATTCGTACACTAAGAACGGAAAATGATTTCAGCACGAGTTTATAGGACACCGAATCACGTTCAGTCTCTTGAACGTTATGTGCACGAGCAATAATAAGTTGCTGGCCGCAGTTCATATAATTACCACAGGTGTCGCTATTAAGTTGGCTTTTTGATTTCCACAAACAACCAATGTTCTTTTAAATTAATATTTTGATGTGTTGACTAAAACACTAAAGCACAAGTATTTTCTTTCAATAATAAGTACATTTAAAATTTAGCTAAAGTTTACTTTTTCACAAGGGATTACAAGCTGTCATTTTTTTTTTTAATCGGATCAGTGCACAATGACCAATTATTACCATGTGAAACAGATGTTAAAATTCATCCTAGTAATCGACCCTATTGTGTTATTTTGCGTAATGTGTACTTTAAAATATGTATTGAGCTTAAGAATGACGTGATGCAAAATCTCTGTGTCAAAAAAAAAGAAGAAAAGACCAAGCCATTGAACTCTCAGGCACTCATTTTCAAAAAAATTTGATTCATTCAGTGCTGTGGTAAAAATGGAGGTTTGATCAGAGAGTAACCACATGTTAATACCTCAACTGCACTGAGAGACCTGCTTAAGGAGTGTTATTTGGTTGGTAGTTTGGTAATTTACCTGTTTACAAACTGATGCGTTATTGTGTTAAAATGAATTTAGTTGAACAATTGTCTTATAGGAATGAAGGTAAGCTTCTATGCTGCTTATCATAACCTTGTGAATTGTCCTGTTGGTATCAGAAATATGAAGGATCCAAGAAATTGTAAAACCTGTAAAACAACATGAATGCAAATCCAGGTCACAAAGATCTAAACTGACTGTTAACATTGCCAGCATACAGATCAAATTCAGAAGAAAAAACGACACTAAATACACTACAAAATGAGAAGTTGGGACCCGAAATTCATGGAATGGCACTTAAGTAGTGTTACGCTTCACTGCACTATGAATAATAGGTGTATTTAATGAAAAAGAGTTATTTATATATTTTGAACATTTATTATCCATCTTGAGTATTTGTTTATAAATGAAACATATTGACTAAAAGCTTTATATACAAGTTTTTATAGGGAACACTCAACCACTCCAAGTAGTTTGGTGTCGTCCAAAGGTTTTGCTGTAAATGTAATTTATTTCTTATAACTTAGGTTTTGTGTTTGTTGTGTTATTCATTCTAGCTGTATATAATGTGAATATTATGTTACAGCCTCTCAGTAAAGAAAATAATGCTATAATGTTTGTATGTTTTGAAGGCATAGGAAAAATAAATCTGTTTTGAAAAGATATTCGGTTCATTTGATATATTTGTATGCACATCTCAAGACTATAAATGGGGTTCAGGTTAGTTATCATGGGATAATCATTCATTCATTCATTCAATTTCTTCATTCCATCACTGGGAAACAGCCATACACTCTCATTCACACACATACTCTACGGACAATTTAGCTTACCCAATTCACCTATACCGCATGTCTTTGGACTTGTGGGGGAAACCGGAGCACCCGGAGGAAACCTACACGAACACTGGGAGAACATGCAAACTCCACACAGAAATGCCAACTGACCCAGCCGAGGCTCGAACCAGTGACCTTCTTGCTGTGGGGCGACAGCACTACCCACTGCACCGCCACGCCACCTCTGTATATTTATATTTTAAATAAATATTAAAATAAGTTTGGGGTTACTCTGATTTAAAAAAAAAACATCTTTAAAGGCTGCAGTTATTTGAGCAAAAATACAGTAAAAACAATATGGTATCATTTAGTGAAATATTCATTCATTCATTTTCTTTTTGACTTAGTCCCTTTATTAATCTGGGGTCGCCACAACGGAATGAACTGCCAACTTATCACGCATATGTTTTACGCAGCGGATGCCCTTCCAGCTGCAACACATCGCTGGGAAACACCCATACACTCCCATTTACACACATACACACTGTGACCAATTTAGCTTACCCAATTCACCTATAGTGCATGTCTTTGGACTTGTGGGGGAAACCAGAGCACGGGGAGAACATGCAAACTCCACACAAAAATGCCAACTGACCCAGCCGAGGCTCGAATCAGTGACCTTCTTGCTGTGAGGCGACAGCGCTACCCGCTGCGCCACCGCGCTGCCTAGTGAAATATTATTAATATTTATATAACTATTTTTAATATATTCTAAAATGCAATGTATTCCTTAAAGGGAAATAAGTAAATTTTAGTTCACCAAAAATGTTTTGCAGTATAATGGACAGTACACTTTAACAACATTTCATATTAGGGTTGCACGATATTGGAAAAATCTGAAATTGAGAGATTTTATTTTTCTGCGATATGTATTGCGATACAAGTACAGGTTCACTAGATGGTTTGAATAGCTCTCTTTGACGTTTTTCTGGTAAGTCTATTCAGGTACAGAAATTTCATAATCACAAAGTTTTTGTCTTGTTTCTATTCTAAATATAAAAAAATGCTTTAAGTAAAAATATTGTTTTGTTTTCACTTTCAGGAATAAGTCGAAATTAAGCAAGTTTTTCATTAAAACAAGCAAAATAATCTTGTTTTCTGTTTGTAATTTAAATATTCGGACAAGAAACAATTAAAAAAGATACAAAAAAAAAAAAGCAGTGCAAATGTAACAACACTATATAGTCTTCATCATATCAGTAATTAAATACAATTACTCTGTTACACCTCCATAATTTCTTGTGTACAAATGTTTTAAACTATTGAAATGCTTACAGTCACATGTCTCAAAAATACATGCAATTGATAAACTTTCACTCTATTAACTCTCCAGCGACTCTACAAATCACGTGTTCTGTGGCTCATGGTCAAATAATCCAGACTCAACATTGCAGATCCTGCGATGTGGCTATTGCGGAATCACACATTGCGATATCGATGCTGAAACGATATATTGTGCAGCTCTATTTCATATACTTTATATGTTTAATAAATAAATAATTAATATGTTTATCATCATTCTCATCAAGATTGCATTAACTTAACAAAAAAACTGTTATGAAGTGAAATATTATTACAATTTAAAATAATATTTACATTTTTAGGCCAATTTTTGTTTTTTTTATTCACAAAGGCTGCATTTATTTGAGCGAAAATACAGTAAAAACAGCAACAGTGAAATATTAAAATCTAAAATAATGTTTTGAAATACATTTGAAATATTTTGCTAATCCAAAGCTGAATTTGCATTAGCCAATAGTCTACCTTTCAGTGAGATCTTTCAGAAATCCTTTTAATATGATGCTTAAAAAATAACAATCATCACAATGAATGAATGTATAGATATCCCAAAATTCAGTCTAAAGACAAAGAATAATGAAATAACTTTAATAAAACAAACAAATTTTCTTCTCCATCCTCTAACGAAACACACAACTGCAACATAAAAATGTACATAAATAAACAGCATGTCTTCAGATGTATCAGAAAAATCAAGTGAAATTATTTAAAATGCATCAATTTTGCATATTATATCAAACGAAGGCTGACAAGAAATATTCATATCAGTACATTCTTCAAACATGTCAAGGTTAAATTACTGTAAAGTCAGATGTTGTTTGTTGTTGTTGTTGTTGTTGATGTTAAGATACAAGCATAGAATTGTCTGCACAAATACTAACAGCTTCCATCCGGACTGCAGAGATTTGAGTATCTTAAAGCAACCAATTCATGTCATGTCTTATTGTTATGTAATACCGTTGAGAGCTTTTGACCTCAAAACCGTTCTTTTCAATCCTTTCTCTGACGTGCTGCATTTCCTCTTTGAGATGAAGAACAGTCCACCGGTTTGCACCCGGTAAACCTATAAAGTGCCAAGTTGTCTTTGTTGAATGGATCCTGATGATCAGTGATTGGCCACTGCAGGATTTGCCATCTCCTCTCCAATAGACTGACTGCCGAAGCCACTGTCCTCTGTGGAGTCTAAAAGAAGAGAAGAAAAGAGGCCTTTGATTATTATCAGAATTCACCTTATTGACCAAGTATGTGCAAACATTAGAGGTGTGTCCCAAATCGCATACTAATGCACTATTCTATGCCATTTTATAGTCTAAATAGTGCAAGTAGTGCATTCACAGCAACGAATAAGTGCACTTTAAATACCTGGATGATGCACTTATTCAACTGATTAAAATAAGTGTGTAAAATGTAACATTTATCATGCGCTCAGCGGTCCAGCTTTTCTCACATTGTAGAAGGGTGGCGCTTATGGGTGCTAAGGTTGGATTACTTTATGGAAAAAAAAATCATAATCGCAATTAATTTGGTCAATGCTGCTTAGTTGATTTGATTATTATTATTCACTTTTTAGATGAGTTAGTAGTGTTTACAGTGTTTTTGATTGCTTTATTTAAAGATATATAATATTTTTTTTTTTTCTGTAAATAAGACTGATATTACACCTATACATTTCAGAGAAATGAAATTTCACAACTCTCTATACCATGGTAGAATGGATAACCTCAAGTCCTCAAAATGATTGAAAATTATGAAAAAAATGCAATAGAATAAAATATACAAATAAATAGTCATAGTCACTGTAAGAATTGAACTTGATTTGTTTCTTATTAAAGCTACAAAAGATGCGCAGAACAGCACAGGGTTTTTTTGTGCTTTTGAATAAATGAATAATTATAATGCACTTAAATAAATGAAACAGGTCCACGCTGCAAAAGTCACGTTAGATGATTTTACTAATCTCCATGTGAAATTGGTCTTTGTGGAGGAACGAATGCGGACTATGCAGGATATGACACAATAATTGTTTTATCTCGATTAATGTTTTTCATAATATTTGGAGGCAAAAATTGAAATTGGATTTTGATTAATTCCATAGCCCTAAAATACATCTAGATGAGGATGTTTATGTACAAATGTAATTTTGTGTGTGAATGTGTATATATACTGTATATACATATATACAGTGTTTTGGAAAGTTACTTTTGAAAGTAATGCATTACAATATTGAGTTACTCCCCAAAAAAGTAACTAGTTGCGTTACTTAGTTACTTTTTATGGAAAGTAATGCGTTACATTACTTTTGATACCTGCCTGAGACTTGATCTCTTTCAGAACTTGTAGGTTTTTTTAAATAGAGGAGCTCTGCATTTAACGACACACTGTATAACCTACACCTTCATTTACCTTTAAAAAAAAACTAATTAAAACAAAATTTTAGAACTTCCTGTTGCACATGCCATATATACAAATTAATGAAAGTTGAAAGCAATGTGTTTGCTACATTTGTATTTTTGTCTTATTAATTCAGTAAAATAAATATACAATAAACAATAAAATAATGAGAATCCTTCCATCACAGAAATGGAAGGCTCTGCCATCTTGGTTTCTGTCTGTTCCTGCGGAGAGCTCATTCTATCATTGAGTGTGATTGAACATGATTACACTAATTTTAATTCAGGAATTTAATTTTTTTAAAAAGCGAATTCAAATATTATTACTTAATTTTTTGAAGTAATGCGTTACTTTACTCGTTACTTAGAAAAGTAATATTATTACGTAATGTGTGTTACTTGTAATCCATCACTGCATATATATATATATATATATATATACATACACACACACATACACACATTGCTGTGCCAGCTATAAGATGAATTTGGGCTGATAAAAAAAAGATGCTCGAGTGCATGAGTAAGTTAGAAGTGTTAAATGTTTAGTTTGTTGCTTTTGTTGATATGTGTGTGTACCTGAGCTCTGCTTGTCTTCTCTGGGTTGACTGTCTCTCAGCAGCCTCACTCCTTCTCTCACACCCAGAGCCTGCAGCGCCTCCACCAGGCCATCCACAGCACCACCACTCAACTGAACACACATACACAAACACCCTTAGTAAAGCATTTAGATCAGATGACAGCAGACAGTGGATGTTTGAATTCAAAAGGCTCTAAAGGGTAAAACCAAAAAAACAGTCTAAAGATTTTTTTTTTAAATGTGTAGTTGCTTAAACTAATTCATTGTGGCTTTTTAATTTCACAGACTTTTTCCTTACAGTTTTTTATATTTCACAATTCTGTGAAAAAGCTGGAAAATACAACCTTGCAGTTCTGACTTTATACTTCCAAATCTGACTTAATATCAGTTTTTCCTTTTTTTAAGAACAGTGATGTAAACTTGATTTGTTAGTTTATCGTGCAATTTTGTGATAAAATCTCACAATTCTTCTGACTTCTTCTCAGAATTGTTCCTATCTCATAATTTTGAGAAACTCTTCCAATTCCACTTTTCTTCTCAGGATTGTTTTTAGATCTTGCATTTCTAATAAAAGAAATACACAATTTTGACCATATTGAAATGAATTCCACCCACAATTTTGGCTATTTTTCATTGTATAGAGTTCAACTTTTTTCAAACATCTGCAGTAAATAAACTTCATATTGTGAATTTATCAATTTCAATATGAACTAACAATTCTGAGAAAAAGTTCCCATGACCTCATTCTTAATTATGTTTTAAACAAAAATATTAACACATATAAAGATTATTATGCATGATTTATAAAGAAATTCTAGATTTATTTATTGCATACATTTATTTATAAATGTAGCAGTTAAATGGTGAGTAAAGAAACGTAAAGCTACAATGCTCAGCATAATGAATACACCCAATTTTGAAAATGCATATTTTTGTCCATTTCTCAGTGAATAAAGGTAATATATTTTGGTGCATTTGAACAAAACAGATTTATTAAACAAATATATTTATTAAATAATATATTAGTCCCCAAACATCTTTAGAAATAGAAAGATATTACATTTAAATACAAAATATAAAATATATTAAACATTTCATACATTTTTTTCCTCTTTTTATAAATTTGTATTTAATATCTTTCCCTAACATATAAACTTGGGTGTACTCATTTTTGGAACGGTAAGTTATTTTGTTATATTAGCTCAAGATTTGCCTTCAGTACTGACTAAACTAATGTATATGCACAAATATAACATTGTATAGTATCCTATAGAAAATATTCATTTAAAAGATAGATTTGTGAGGGGTGTACTCATATATGCTGAGCACTGTACACTAAACAGTAGGTTTGCGCCAATTTGTGTACGTGTATAATATTCTATGCTGCTTTTAAGCATAAATTATATTCCCAGACAATGGAAGAGGCAATGAGCACTAAGAACACAGTTTTAGAAGTGTATAACTACATAGTGTATATAGCATATGTCATTTAGGACACAACATAACTGTAACTTTTGGCCCTTTACTCTAGCAGTGCATAAAACTACAAGTTGCAAGAGGAGGAACAACTAAGTTTGTCTATCCTGTAATCTGTTTACCAATAAGAGTCTCTTACCTGATAGCTTTCAAGAAGCTTCTGGCAGGGTGAAGCGCTGTCCTGGTACAGATGGGTGAGTGTCAGCATGCCCAGTTTTTCGGCCAGTTCCCTCCAAGGTACATCGTCGTGAATCAGGATCCCGCACAGTTTGTTCAGCACCTCATTGTCCAAACCCTGGTTCACTGCAGGAAGAAATCCAGATCAGTCACATATGCTAGAACCATGAGCTTGTGAGCACATAAAGAATGCTATCTGTGTCTTATTACCTTCTTCTGTGCTTATTTTGGTCCTCTTAGGGCTGAGTGAATTGGGCTTGGGGTTTTTCCTGCCATCTAATAGATCTCTAACCTGTGGAAGACGGTGAAGATTTAAAAGGTTAAATCTACGACATGCATTTATTCATCCACCTGCCCAGCTTATGATAAATACGGAAATGCAAACCTTTTGGCATTTGGCCAGGTCAAAGGGAGTGTGTCCTGCAGCAGGTCTCTTTCGTGGGTTAAACAGTCCTCTCTCAGATGATATCGACAAGCAGTGAACTTGCTGAACCATGTCTTCTGAAAGCTTCTTCTCGCTCTCTTCATCTTCATCTGAGGAAGACGAGCTCAGGAAAAGAGGCTCATCGTTCTCTATGCGTTTATCAGCACCTGAAACAAAGAAGACAATATTTGACTGATTTTAAACTTTATGTTTCTTACAGATATGATTAATTCAGTATTAATTACAACAAAATGGCTAGTACAGATGTAATTTTGAATTGGAAAGACTAAAACAGAGTTAATTTTCATCAGCGCTGTTTTTATTATTATTATTCTTAGCGATGCACCATCTATTGGTGGTCACATCAGTATCAGTTGAAAAAAAGCTTAATGGTATTGGTATCAGCCGATAAATGATGATTTATTTATATTCAGATATGTACTACAGTGTGACAGTGTACAGTTTTGTTTTTGTAGTCAAGCTTAGAAACATTAATATCAACATTTCTATTAATTTGCCTATATATACTGGTTATTGGTTTCTGCATATTATTAAGGGTTATTGTATTGGGCAATATTTCCACCTCTGAGCATCCTTATTTTTTCCCATTAGGATTTTAAAGAAGTGTGTTTAAGACTAAGACTCAGGTATAACGACAAGACTTTAATTTGAACTACAATCCCATGAAACATTTTATGACTGTATATAGAAAGATTTAATACCAAAACAACATGAGCTTGTTCTTCATCACTAGGCACTGGTTTCTAGGCCTTCACAGATGTGGAAGTATCTGATATTTGCATTACATTCATAGAAAAGGAGGTTTGTCAGATACCTGCAGCGATCAACATGGAGCAGAGATGTGGAGAGCCCTGACTGGCAGCTAAATGAAGAGGACTGTTGCCCCCGTAGGTACAGGCATTCACATCAGCCTTCAGCTGTAACAAAACAAACATTTAACTGTCATATTCCACAAAACAAAACACATGTGGTGGCTGTATGCTAAAGAAGTGTGCTAAACATAAGAGAACATTAGCTGTGAAGTGAATCTTTTCAAAGTTTGCATTAAAAATGAAAAGAAAATCCCCAAATGCAAATTAGGTGTGTTTCCAGTACTGTTCAAAAATTTAGGGTCAGTAAATATGCTCTTTAAGAAAATTGTCCTTTTATTTAGCAAGGAAGCATGACGTTAACAATTAACATACATTGCAAATGTTTCTATTTCCAATAAATGTTGTTCTTTTGAACTTTATATTCAGTAGAGAAAAATTGAATAATATTAAGCAGCACAGTTGTTTTCAACATTAAAGATAATAATAAGAAGAAATGTTAAATGTCTTAAGCAACAAATAAAACTACTGAGCTTTTGACTACATATATTGTACTAGACACATTTTCTACTTGGTAAACAGGACTCCTGATAGTAATATAACAAGTACAACTAACTGTAACTGTGACCACAAGACTATGAAAAATCTTAACCGTCCAACATCTTTACCTCGGTGATGAGATTACAGGCCAGTTTTAACAGGTTGTCCCTCACAGCTAGATGCAGTGGAGTGCAGCCACTTTTCTGCTCTGGCATGTTAATCTTTGCTCCTGCTTCTACCAGCAATCGCAGACAACGCTCTCCGTCTTTCTTCACAGCGAGATGGACTGGATACTGACCTGTGAAACAGGAAAAAAAACTCAACATGTGCTGTAAAATTCCACATGCAACCTTAAGTGACATTTTAACAGAAGGTGTATCTCTCACCTGTGAAGTCAGCACTGTTTATTAAATGGGAGTGGTGCTCTCCCAGCAGGCCCAGGACCAGTTGTAGTATGGCATCATCACCAGTGTGTGCGGCCAAGTGAAGCGCTGTCCGGCCCTCTCGGTCCAGCAGACTCGGGTCTGCACCTGATTTCATTAACATCTCTACTAACTTGGGTTGATTTGTGATCACAGCCAGATGCAATGGAGCCTGAAGATGAAAGAAAGCAATAAGAAATACTATATATTTATAATATATAAACAATTAACTAAAATAAAAATGTGATTGTGAATTATTCAATGTGTTTTTACAGCATATTTATAGTAAATTACCTGACTGAGCTTGTTGAGTTTGTTGACAAATTTCTGCTGTGGGCTGCTGTTCAAAGCTTGAATAAGCTGTTCTGCCACAACAGTTTTCTGGTGAATAATGGCCAAGTGGAGAGGCCTATCGGAAATTAAATGCAACAGTTAAAAAAAAAAAACTAAAATTACTAGTTCAGTACTTCATTCAGTACTATGGCATTATTGTAAAGTACTATCTATAATATATAAAAAATAAACTCACTATACTGTAACAATTTCATTTAGATGCATTTAGCAGATACATTAATCCAAAACAACAGACTATACTTCAAAGGTTTAAAAGTATCAGAGACAACATCTTTTCAAAAGCTGTTGAATCACAGAGAGCAAATACAAGCTAAAAAGCAGAGATGTGGAAAAGACGTACGTGTCTCCGTTCTCATCTTGCACTCCACACAGATGTCTCTGCAGCGCCAGCAGGGGGCGCGCATCACCTGTGCTGCTGTACTGTAATAAAGCACGAGCATTGTATTTTGCCACCAAATTGGCACGATTGTGAGCTGTGAGTGAAAACAACAGGAAGGAAACCATCAAGTGAAACCAAGTGAACCATCCCTTTAATGATAGCTTAAATAAAATGACACTCACCAATCTGAATGAGCTGTTGTCGTATTTGAGAGTTCGGCTGAGACCGTGTGTTTGCTCCATCATTTTGAGGAGGGGAGTCAGACATTTGTGCACCTCCACTAAATCCTCCACATCCACCAACAAAAAACCCTGAACCATCCATGGGATTAAATGGAAAACCTATAGGCATCAAAAGATAAAAATATGAGCACTATTGCTGAAAGATCAAAGGAATAATTGAACTGAAAATCTGCATGCCTAGCCTCTTGAGTTTGGGAGATGTCTCACCTCCTCCCATTCCTCCTCCTCCTCCTCCTGTTCCAGATCCAGGTCCTCCAAAGCCCCCCGCTCCTCCCTGAGGTCCTCCACGCCAGTGATCATATGGCTGAGGAAGAGCCTTCATCCTCTTCCTCTGAACCTCTTCTTTGTCTAGGAGGTGAACAGAAGACAAATTATCATTGGATGGATCAATGATGCACAGTATTGTAATGTAATGTAACTGATAATGAAATAGTTCTGGGTTATTTAAAGGGATAGTTCACCCAAAAATGAAAATTCTGTTATTATTTACTGACCCTTGACTTGTTTCAAACAAGTTTTATTTGTTTAGTTAAATACATAAGAAGATATTTTGAAGAATGTTGGGAACTTATAACCTTTGACATCCATCGTAGGAAAAACAAATACTATGGAAGTCGATGGTTACTGGTTTACAACATTTTGTACAAATATCTTCTTTTGTGTTTTCAACAGAAGAAAGAAACTCAAAAAGGTTTGAAGCAAGTCAAGGGTAAGTAAATGATGACAGAATTTTTGGGTGAACCGTCACTTTAAATGACACTATCGACTTGATCAAAAGGGACGTTATGAAAGGTTACTTAATTGAAGACTTTTGTACAATTGTTTTCTACAGTTAACAGTTATGATAATAATAATGAGAAATGTTTCTTGAGCAGCAAATCTGTAGTCAATCATGTGATATTGAAGACTGAATGAGTAATGCTGCTTAGAATTCAGCTTTGACATTAAAAGGAATGAATTACATTTTTTAATTATTTTGTTTATTTATTTTTATTAAAAGTAGACAAACCAAATCAAAACCAAACACACACATGCAATATGTTCTGCATCACTACTCCCCAGCTTTCTTATACATGTGATAAATAATTAATACTAACAGCAGCAGCAGCAGTAGTAGTAATAATAATGGTAAATCAATAACCTATAGGGAAAAAATAATAACAGCCATGCTAACAGCAACGGCAACAAAGAAGCTACAAAAAATAAAGCACATGGTAACTTAATATGAATTAAATGTTAATAAGAAAATAAAGGCTTAATAGATAGCATTCAAAGAGTAACACACTGGATGGAAGAAAAAGGGGGAACTAAAACATATACACATTCTGATGATAGAAGTGATCACAAAAAAAAAAAAAAAGTTATTTTAAGTTAAGTTATTTCAAAACATCTTACTATATTAGGTTTTATTAGGTGTAGTTTTCATCAAATAAATTAGTGAGCATTTGTGGTGTCTGTAACATTAAGCTTAGGGGTAAAACTCTTTGCAATGTTGAAAAAAGTTGTCTCTTGTGTCAAGACAGAATTTATATAAATGAAATGTATATTTTAATTCCCAGAGATGGGATTTAAATAAAAATAAAATACATATTTACATAATTAAATATGATATTTAAATATTTCAATTGTGATTAAACACTGTAAAATATTATTTTTACTATACTTTTCATTATTTAATTTATATTTAAAAACAAAAGATATTTTTAAATTGTGATTAAACACTACACAATATTATTTTCACTATACTTTTCATTATTTGATTTATATTTAAAAACTAAAGATACTTTTCATTAAATGAGCGATCTTAAAATCCAACAGACACCATAATACAAAAAGAGGGCAGAACAATTAAATCACTGGACAGTGTGTTAGAACAGTTTGTTGTATTCTCTTGTTTTAAATGTGATATTGAACAGCACTACTAACCTTGATTGTGTGGGGTATATGTGAACTGCTTTGGTTCGCTGCAGTCGCCGCCCTTCTTCCTCTTGAGCTGCAGAAACACTGTGACAGGTCGTGTGATGTCTGCGCAGCGGTACGGAGGCGTCTTAAACACGATCGCATACTGACACACACACAAAAAAAACCTGTGTAAGTGAAGGTTGGTTCTAAAAGACTACAGTAGTCAACATTTGAACTGGATCAAAAAAACTTTTTCAAAATCCTAAGACAAGAATAGGTGTCGCTGAATAGTTTTAGGATGACTTTGATGAAAGGTTTTGATCCACTTCAAACATTGACTACTGTATATTAACTCAATCCAAGAATTGTATGAATGCATTAATTTGTAAGTCACACCTGTTTGTGGACGTCAGTGGGAGAAAAGTCTCCTAATGCCTCCCAACCCGAATCATCTTCCTCCTCATAAAAACGGATGTCAATATCATCTGGAGAACAAAAGAGTAGAAACAGCATTTGATGTAAACTGTTTTAGAATACCTTTCTAAAAATGATCATAATCATAATAAAATAACCTTTTTGAACTTTATCACAGAGCAGAAAGACCTCTTCACCTCCCAGCACTGATCCAGAGGTTTTATCCATGCGAGAGATCTTCAGATTTGAAGCATTTGGTGATTCTGGGTAAAGATACATTTTACATTAATTTATGACAAGATTAGCAATGCTTTTTTACCCCAAACTTTTCTTGTTCAAAATAAAATGTAAAAAGTAAGATTATCTATTCTCACCACATGTTTGATAAATATTGTAAATATTTGTGTTGAGATTTTTTTTAAATAATAATGTTTTCTATTTTAATACATTTTGTGCATTTCTTTGCGATGTAATTTTCACCATATTTACTCCATTCAACAGTGTCACAGGACCATTCAGAAATCATGTTGATATTTGATACTATGCTGTAATAAATATTTATAAACATTAATTACTTAATATTTATTCTTATTTGTTCTCAAAACAACTGTAGTGCTCAATATTTTTGTGGAAACTCTTAATACATTTTGTTAGGATAAAAAAATAAAATAATTTATGTCAGAATACTGTGATTACTGTCATTTCTTTTATTAATTTAAAGCACATTATAAGCACATTTTTTATAGACTCAAAATTAATGAACTAATTAAAATTAAATATTTAATGTTCCATAAGGCCTAATTAGATTACATTTTGCATTTATAATTTATATTTCTGCAGAAACAAAATATATATAAAAAAACCTCAATAAAATAAAAACAAAGGTTATTAATTATAATAAATTGTTGTAGTAATGATGATACAATAAAACTATGAAATAAAAAAACAACAACAACAAAATAATTACATAAAAAGATAGAAACGTCATAGTATTTGGTATATACATGGTGCATATTATTAAACTACTACTTCAATGTATCCATAAACGGTACAGTATATGACCTCTCAACTTTTTTTAATTGATTCATTCTCTAATGTTATGTAGCAGGACTTACTGCTGTCATATATAGGATTGGACACAACAGGCTTCAAGGCTCTGGTGTAACTCCCATTGCTGTCCTGCAGGTAAGCAGTGAACTTTAATCTTACAATGTTCAGATCCATGCTCTTGCCCAACTCTTTGGCTTCGTGCAAAAGAGCATGTTCCTCTGCATCTGCACGAATTAGAAAACAAGAAGCATTACATCAGAAGAAGACACAAGCAGTAAATTTAGCAGGCAATTCAACAGTTATCGTCAAATCACTCTCACCACTAAACTTATATCCAGGCTCTTTCATCTTCCTCTTCTCTTCTTTCAGCCTTTTCGTTAAGACTTCAACCACTCCTCTCTTTGTGACATGCAGGATGCCTAAATTACTGAATCTAGACACGGATTGCACAACAAACACACAAACAGCACATGATGAAGTTGCACAGACAATCATAATAACAAGGAAAAAGATCACATGAGCAGTAATGGTGTTACTCACTGTGCTGTGAAATCACTAGGCCCAACATCAATGGTGCAGACCCCGCTTTCATTACAGTGTCGACCCACCAGGCTGTGCGCGTGAACGCGAGGAGGGTCTGTGTGCGTCACCAGCTGAACCTCCACGCGAGCATTGCCCACGAAGTTTGACACCTGTAGATGAAGAATGTGAGTGTTTATTAATGTGCTGTTTATTTGAACATAGACTTCCAGTCAAAACGTTGTAACATCAGTAAGATTTTCTATTTTAAAGAAGTGAATTCTGTGTTCACTGTATTACAGTGTTACATTTTATTTAGTGTTGTTTTATTTTTATATTGGACCTGTAATCTTTAGTTTTTGAATAATTTTAATATATAGTTTTTTATTTCTATGTTTTAATGACATTTGCCCTGAAGTTCTGAATAAAGTGAGAAATATGATCACATATGAATGAGTATATATGAATAAGTATATACTTATACTATATAAAAAAGAAATAGTCCTTTGAATTGAATTTAAAGAAATGGTACCATATTGTTATATTTATTTGATTAAATATAGTTAAAAACTTTACAATTATGGAATATTATTATCACAACAACAACAAATGGAATGTAGTCATTATTACTCCACTCTTCAATATTACATGACTTTGAATTATTTACATTTTCAAAATTGAATGATTTGAATGATTTAAAAATGCTAATTTGCTTCTCAATCATTAATAGTGATTCTTATAACTATTGTATTTTGTCCTGCTTCATAGTTTTGTGGAAACTGATATATTGACTATTTAGGATTCACTGTTAAAATAAAGAGTTCAAAATAATATAATTTATTTGAAAAAAAAAAAAAAAGTATTACATCATAATTTTACATCATAATTAACACATTGTTCATCTATGAAGTGTGATTCACACGGGTGAATGGGTTTGACAAACCACCTGTAGAAACAAAACAAAAAAACACTTCCCCTCCTCCTAACTCTTTAGCACTTAATTCTCTGAGGACAAACAGTTCCTTTGTTTAACTAGCACTTCTAGTGTGCATCTCTTGTTGAATCAACTCTTTTTGTTGAATCACTGAATACCTTCTCAATTGCTTTGGACAAAAGCTTCTGCTAAATGACTAAATGTAAATGTATAATTTAATATTATCTTTACTCTAACTCTTGTACAATGTATGGTGTCCCAAGGTGAATCAAAGTAAATACATTTTTATAGATAGTTTTGAATGGTACTGTGTCGCATTTTCCACAAAATATGAAGCAGCCACTTGATAATAGTAATAATAATAATAGTTTCCCACCTTGACAGTGGGATACGTCCTCCTGTTCCTTTCGCTGGATGCCCCTGGCAGGCCACCGTGGGATGGGCCCTCACATTCATAACGAAATCTGAATCCTCTCTGAAACACACACACATAATGTTATTTACATAACACCTTCCTCACTGATAAAACCCTCATTTTGGGGAATTCCAATGCATACATTCTGGAATTATCCCACATTATGTGCACATATAGTGACGCATGCTCACAAAATGACTTGTACTATACATTATTTGATCACTTTTAACATTTGAAGATCCTACCTGCTTTGGCTCCTCAATTATCTGTATGTAAGGGCCATCAACTGAAAAAACAAATACAGCAATAAGCAATCTTTTTTTTCCAATCGGTTAAATTAAAAGAACAACACAAAGCAAAACACAAAAAGCATTAATAAAGCACATTGTTAGCTTACCTGTCTCTTGCACAAAGGGCTCATGCTTCACATCAAAAGGTTCATGAATATATTGAAGATCCATAAATGGTATAGGCTGAAGATGACATGTATACATCATCAGTATGTGTATATTGCATTTATGTGTGTATAACATACAAATATTTAGGACAAAAGGTAATATGCCTGAGGATGAAAATTAACAATGGACCAGTTGCACAAAAAAAGTTTGTTATGAGGATAATTATGCTCATGTAACCTATTCTGTCTAAATACAGGAGATAAGAAAATAAAGTACTACAAGTGAATTTAGGCATCACATCATAAGGTATGCATGAATGAGGCATCAAAATAAAATTGCTATTATTGCGATATTGCTTGGTCATAAATGTGCAGACTGCGATTTAATCAATATGCAACCAGTTTCAGGGTGAAGTGTGGGCATCGTAAATGCATGTCAATGAAAAGTTTCACCCTATTTGCCTACGACCCATCAAAATAAATGTTTTTTACCAATTTAAAATAAATAAATCTTAGTAACAGTATATATAATATAAATGAACAAATATAATATAAAATCATTTTTACAGTAAAATATTTGATGCTTTGTGTAATATTTTGTGCAATAACAAACAAAACAAAATAAAATAATTGTTTATATATATATATATATATATATATATATATATATATTCTTTTTTTCAACACTATAAAAATGTATGTAGAAATGTTTCACTCAGAAATTGCTTGTAAATTTCACAATTACAAAAAACAATTGAAAGCAACATACTGAATTAAACATAATTCTGACAAAACTCTCCAATAAACAACTCCAATAATCTATTTATTTCGATAATAATAATACAATTTCTAGAATCTATAACTTCAAAAAAAAATCTTCCAAAATTGTTGAGCACTTTCAAATCTTTTAATATAATGGCATTAAAAAGTCCTTTTTTCCAGCTTTTTAAATTATTATTATTTTCTGTTCAGGTGACCATAAAATAATTTCACCATGATTATTTCCAAATAATATTATTAATTGTGAAAATTACTGTATCTTTTTATAGCAGAAAAATAGCTCAGTGTCAGTTGATATTTTTATTAAACAGTCATATAATGTACAATGTGAATATTCAATCTGAAATTTGTTAATATTACATATAACAGTTTTTAAAACGTATAACAAAATCTAAAAATAAAAGAATAACCGTTAAAAATGAAACCAGTATTGACTGATACCAATTATATAATCAATATGATTCCCATCCACAGCACATCCCAAATATATCTAAATCAAAACAGTAGTAGTAAGGAAACTACAGCAAATGACAAAATGTGGCTCACCTCATTGTCCACAAATCTCATTTGATACTGTGTATCATCCATCCTGTAATGTGGAAAAAACAGAGAAAACTGTTATTGAGACTGTCTCACACAGACACCAACCAAGAACTGCAAAAAACACACGAGGTCAGCCGCTCTAAAACACTCAGTGTGCTGAATCAAAACATCAACTAAGATGCAAACACATGCATTTAATTTCCCCAGTTTTTCCCCCACAGTAGTGATTTGACCTACACACAAAAAGACGGATACTTACCCTGCCTGACAAACCAAATGTTGAGACAGAGGCTCTCGCTTTTACACAAAGGGCTCAGACAAACTGAGTTTGTTTCACTTTCAGAGACTGATCTCGGATATGTGCATTATGTCTCCCTCCTTCTCTTGGCTCGCTTGCTTGCTACTTCCAGGAAGTAAAGCAGCGAAAAAAAAACAGAGGAAAGCCCCCAGAATACCAGCTCACTGCTGCCACTGATGTCAAATACAGAGAAACGCAGGTACATGAAAATTCACATGCTGACATCAACCTTATCAAATCTGAATTTCCTCAACTTTCCAAATGCTTTTATAATTCCCTTCCTTTCTTTTAAGGTACTTTTGAAACAAAAGTCCTATGATTGCTTTTTCCTCAATATTTTGTTTAAATTCTGTGAAAAATTCAAAAATCCACCTATGTGTAATTTACAAATAATAAACAGATTTCTTATTAAAACAATCTGCGTAACTGACTTAGTCAGACAGAACTGTTAATGGGGTGAAAGACGGGGAATGCCCCCCATCTGTTAGTCAGCCACAAATCTTTTCAAGCACTTCCTCTGTAAACCAAATAGAAAATTATGATGAAGATCTCCAAATGATACTTTTAACACATGACAGAAGTTAAGTTCTACCTCATTTCCACCTCATTACACTGGATAACAGGATTGCACAAGTTTTTTCTAAGCCTGCCGCTGACAGGAATAAGGAAGTGTCCGTCTCTTTAGGGTGAGTTGTCCCAAGACTGCACTACAATACTAGATACTCTACACATACAACCATGGGAAAACTAGCAGAGTAAACTGTGAATTTTCTTTTTGAGGTGTCAGGGCTCAGTTTGAGTTCAACTGTGAGTTTTGACGTCAGAAAAAATAGAGTAAAACTCTACTGGATCATAACCACATCCTGTTCTTTTTCTTTGAAATGATAGCATCTTCACTTGTCAAACAACCCCTAAATTACAATAATGTCAGATATGAACAGGTAAATTCATAAAGAAAAGGCAGTGAGACAATGTTACATTTACAGTCAGTTAAACTATTTGAGGAGATCAGAAATAATCAAAGCAACCACAACAAAAAAGTCAATGTTTAAATAAAATGACAATACCATTTAGTCTAATACAGTACACTAATTCTCAATGCTAAAATGGTTTTGACGGTCTAAAACAACAAAACCCACCAAGAGGCCTCAGTAAAATGTTCAGAATGATTGCAAAAAAATTTTAAATGAGTAACTTTTACATAATCCAACTTAATAAAATGCTAACAACAACAACAACAACATTAAAACCAAAATATATATGTAAATTAAAACTGTATTTTTAATTGAACATATAGAAAATTTTAGAATAAGAAAAGGTATCCCAGACTCACAGACAACACACATTATAATGTTGTTTGGATTAAAGACATTTCCAAAATCTTTCAAATAAACACAATGTAAAAAAAACACACACAATAAAATCAATGTTAACTGTTTCAACTCTTCCATACATGTTGTTGAATAGCAACTGAAGTGTTGTATCCAAACCCTCTATTTACTTACATGTTACAATTACATCTTCTCATTACGATATGTAAATTTGTCTACAAATGTAATCACTTTTGATAAAACCATTAAGATTTTAAAGCATATAGTCTCATGACTAAGTGAGCTGTCAGCATTTATGGCCATCTAAGCAATGAAATGGCCAGGCGATGTCCAATAAAAGGCTGCATATGTTGACAGCTCATAAGAAAATGAAACAGCAATAATGGATAAAACGGTACCTTAGTGCTCCAGCCATTCTGTGCTCTCCAGGATCATCCGAACCGAATCCGGGCTCCTGTCAGACCGAAAATGATGGAGCTGATGAGTGATTACACGCTGTATGATGGGGTTGTGATTCCCCTGTAAGTCAGATCCAAAAAGTACATCTGACTTTTGATGGGAATTTCCCAGACTCACACGAACGGCGGTAAAACTTATGGGACAAATCTTGTGCAGTACTCAAAACACATAACTGATATTACTACACATTATCTTATAATAGTTTGTTCGTTTATTATGTATTTGCAGTAACACTGCGTGCACCATATGAACTGTACAGCATCTCTGCAATGCAATGCTTTCAAAACAAGCTTAAAATAGATGCACTAAGAAACTGAATGGTTATTTCAGACTAATTTAAAGCAGACTATTTTTATGCTGTTTAAAAAGACGCATGCTTTGCTACAAAACTGTTCGGTAATAATACGGATTTATTTTGACATGAGTGCATATCAAACTTACCTTGTACCGTGTTTACTAATTGTCGGGTTGTTTCTACAAGTCGTCGAGTCAACTAAACACCGCTAATATCTTTGGTTTGGTTTGAAAACCATAAACAAAACAACACCGTATATCCACTTAACCCGTTGCAGTTTATTTCAGTATTTAATCATAGCTCCATTCGCCTGAACCTGTTCACAAATCGATCTCTGGTACTGTGGAACGCCCGGAAAGCCCCGACTCAGGGGGAATTCCACAATCACGTGACATGAGAGGGCGTTTAGATTGGTTATGAGGCGGAACAGATTTGCATGTTCTCCAAACATTTCCGGCTCTAAATATCAGATGCTCTATTTGCTTATTGCATGCAATTCAGTTATCCCAAACTACAGGCCAAAAGCAAAGTTCTGTATGATTTGACTGTAAATTTGATAAATCTGATGTATGTCTTATAACTATAACATAATTAGTTAATAACATAATAATACAACATGCTTTATGTTTGAAGTATTTATTTCAGTACTATGAATGACTAAAGTGTAAAAATGTTTTCATTATTGATTTTTGAAACAGTTGGATTAAAAGGTGCATTTAAAAAAAATCACAAAACAACAACAACAGTTTAAGTCTGATTATACTTATATCTTTCATTAACCAAATTTAATGAAACAATTTTTTTATAAACTTAAAATTAACACATTTTTTTATAAACCTGTCTGAATCCAGAGAATTGTCAAGGGGTCTCTTAATCTAATTTATTTTAGCTTTAGCAACATAAAAAAAAAAAAAAAAAACATACGTTATGTTTTATGTAGCACATAAGACAGTTTAATCATTGTTCATAAAAATAGATAGCATCATCTGAATAGACGTCAGGTCTCTAGTGAGCTGAAGTCTAATAATAAAAAGTTCTGAATGACAGGAATGCTGTTTTCATCACACTGGAAATGGCTTCGGACAGTCAGGAGAAATGTGTTCTTCATGGGGTTCAGTATGGAGCTAATCCTGTTAGCTACTACCTGGATGAACCTCACTTCAGATGCTGGGGCTAAGAACAAACAAGAGAACACAATGTCTTTTAAATTAACAATAATCAAATGCATCAACATACAAACACAGGGAAATGCTTGGAGAGGGAAGAGAAGAATTAGCTCACCAACGGACTTATGTAGTTTATCCGGGGGGGTGTTCAGAAGGATATTCTGCACTAGAGCAGGAGGGACTTGCACACAGATTTGATCACCTCCAGCTCTCGCCGTTAAAACAACAGATCTAGAAAGACAAGTCATGTCATGATCTAGAGAACTGAGTAACTTCTTCACTTGACCAATGCAGTTTCACAACATCAAGCTATGAATATTGTAATTTTTATTCATATTGTTACAACATGTTAGCATATAGCCTAACATACTGCTAACATTTCACTAGCATGATCATGAACATGATGTTGCTAGTATGTTTTAGCACAAGGTTTAGTTTGTTGCTAGCATGTTTTTAACCATTTAAAACATAACACAAAACTTAATGTGCACATTTAGCACTTTATGTATTACTACCGGCGACGCGGTGGCGCAGTGGGTAGCACGTTCGCCTCACAGCAAGAAGGTCGCTGGTTCGAGCCTCGGCTGGGTCAGTTGGCATTTCTGTGTGGAGTTTGCATGTTCTCCCCGTGTTCGCGTGGGTTTCCTCCGGGTGCTCCGGTTTCCCCCACAAGTCCAAAGACATGCGGTATAGGTGAATTGGGTAAGCTAAAATTGTCCGTAGTGAATGTGTGTGAATGAGTGTGTATGAATGTTCCCAGTGATGGGTTGCAGCTGGAAGGGCATCCGCTGCGTAAAACATATGCTGGATAAGTTGGCGGTTCATCCCGCTGTGGCGACCCCAGATGAATAAAGGGACTAAGCCGAAAAGAAAATGAATGAATGAATGAATGTATTACTACCATGTCACTAACATAATAATGTTGCTAGAATATTTTAGCATGAAGAATAGCTTGTTGTTAGCATGATTTTAACCAATTAAAACAGCGTTTTATAGCATGTACAACATATTGCTAATGTCACTTGTATGAATACCCTGGTGCTAGCCTGTTTTAGCACATTGAAACATATTTATGTACGTATTTCATTCTCATTTTAATATTAAATAACATTTAAACTAAATTTCATTTAAATTATATTGAAATTATGAGTTGTCCCGCAAAATTCACAATTGTTTTCCAAACCATGTAAAACAAATATACATGTCCCTGCTGAAAAAAACAGCTTAAACCAGCCATAAGCTGGTTGGCTGGTTTTAGCTGGTTGACCAGCCTGGTTTTAGAGGGGTTTTGGCCATTTCCAGGCTGGTCTTAGCTGGTCAGGCTGGAAAATGACCAGCTAAAACCAACTTGACCAGCCTGGTTTAAGCTGGACATAGCTGGTCTCCCAGTCTGGCTAGGCTGGTCAAGCTGGTTTCAGCTGGTCATCTCCCAGCCTGACCAGCTAAGACCAGGCTGGAAATGATTGAAAATCAGCCTGGAAATGGCCAAAACCCCTCTAAAACCAGGCTGGTCGACCAGCTAAAACCAGCCAACCATCCTAGGCTGGTTTAAGCTGGATTTTTCAGCAGGGGTGTGTGTGTGTGTATAGCTAAACAGACACAACAAAAAAGATAGGACAAGACCTATAGTAGCGACGCACTCCTGTATGTGGTAGGCAAGGATAGCAGGGTCTGTATATGCCATTTTCATCTGTCTCCAGCTCTGCAGAGCACTGGCCGCATCCAGCAAAAGTGACATCACCAGAGACAACACCTATGATGCCCTCCAAAGTTGTGCTGCCATTTATTAACAGCGAGGCCTCCTGGGTCTGGAACTGGAAGGCTGTGATTTTAACTTTCAGCTCGACATCACCTAATGAGTACATAAACAAGAGAGCCTTAATGAAAATATGACTAATTATACTGCACAAATGTGTTACTAGTAAAATGCTGAACCTGAGTATTTCTGGGACAGGAGTGTGTGGAGATCAATCTCAAAACAGCTAGCAGTCCTTTGAGAGCGGACAGTGCTGTAAAACTCCTTGCATCGACCATCATCAGGAAAGAGAGGCTGACAGGAGCCCCATGGAGTCGAATGCAGCTCTAGCAAGCCTGAGGTCACGTCCTGTCTGACTAGCAGCATTCTGAACTCCCACACAGCATCTGTAAGGTGCATTTACAATACAGAAGAGGCATAATAATAAAATTTATTCCAGAATTTAAAAGCACATTGCTAGCATGACTCTAGCATGTTTTTTCCACAAGGTTTAAGATCGCTAACATTTACCACATTGCTAGCAGGTTTATAGCAGTTATTAACATTATGCTAGTATGTCAGTAGCATGATTAACATGTTTCTAGCACTCTTTAGTACAATGTAGCACTGCCCCAATAATAACATGTTTCTAGCATGACATATTACCATGATGTAAAACGGTCTCCATATTAACATTTCTAGCACGTTCTAACATCTTTTTCAAAGTATTTAAGATCGCTAACTTTTTAGCACATTTCTAGCATGCTTATAGCAAGTATTAACATTATGCTAAGATGTCACTTGCATGATTAACATGTTGTTAGCATACTTTAACACAATGTAACCCTGCCTTCATGTTAATGTTTCTAGAATGATTTGAACATGTTTTTCACCAGATTTAAGAGTGTTAACTTTTTAACACATTGCTAGCATGTTTATAGCAAGTATTATCATTATGCTAGTATGTCACTAGCATAGAATAACATATTGCTAGCATGCTTTAGCACAATATAACACTCCCTCCAACTTAATGTTTCTAAAATGTTTTAGCATGTTTTATTTAGAAGAGATAAGATAGCTAATATTTTAACACATTGCTAGCATGTTTGCAGTATAACAAGTATTACCATTATGGTAGTATGTAACTAGCATGATTAACATATTGCTAGCATACTTTAGCACAATGTAACACTGCCTCCATGTAGATGTTTCTAACATTATTTAACGTTTTAGCATGTCTTTTGCATGATGTAAAACAGTCTCCATATTAATATGTTTCTAGCATGGTTTTTACAAGGTTTAAGATTGCTAATGTTTTACCACATTGCTGTTTATAGCAAGAAATAACATTATGCTGTTATGTAACTAGCATCACTAACATGTTTCTAACATAATTTAACATGTTGTCTTCATATTAAGATGTTTCGAGCATATTTTTGTTTACAAAATTTAAATAAAATAAAATCATTTTATAAATCAATAAAAATAAGACTTATTTCTTGGGAAGAAATTAATATGAATTCAGTTTACGTATGTTTAAATGTACATTTTAGTCCGAATTTTAATATTATTTTTCATCCATTTAATATATTATTAAGAAAAAAAAAGTAAAATTAGATATTAAAAATATATATTTATCAATGAAATTGATAGAACGTTTGCTGATGTCCCCTAGTGGGCTCCAGCCTACTGCTTAAGAATCACTGCTTTATAAAACACCTTTGTTCCTCTTCAAACGCTGCAGCCATGAGAGAGCAGCTCCCCAAAGTATGACAGCTCCCTTCAGGCCATCTGCTTGCTCCACAGTCAAAATAGCTTTCAACACACCTCCAGCTCTGGATATTCCCTCCGCCTCATCACGCCATGCTAAAACCCAGAAAAACTGAATCATGCAGCAAAAATGTAATTAATACCCTTTAAGTTGTGACTGTTGAGCGTGTAATGCAGCTAAAAATGTTAAAGTTTATGGACCAAATGTTAAAGTTTGTGGCCCTCTCAACCATACTTTATTTCACAATACATGATTCCAGTTCATCGGACTGTCCACTTCGGTATTCAAATTACTACATAATCTGAAATACTCAACTGCAATGCAATTACCTGTGATTAATTTGCTGTGTTTAACCCTCAGCAGAGCATGAACCAGTGTGTCGGGTCGTAATGCTCCGAGGCGGATGAAGGAGATGGAGTGCAAATCCTGAGGCTTGTGAGGTGGAAGAGACACCAACAGGGGGCGCTTCTCACACAGATGAGTACACAGCATTCTCAATGCGTGACTGTTCAAATTCTGTGGAGCTACACAAGATCTGCATTACAAAAGCAGGACTTTACAACTTTTATCCTGGCAAAATAGCCCCATTAGCGATTAGATTTTGGTTACCAATTGGAATACGCTCTCTCGTGACCTGTCCTAAATTCAGCAGCTTGCTTCTGAAGGAGGACTGCAGGACAGTCTCAGTTTTCCACTTGTCAATGTGCACTGTCACATCTGCCGAAGTAAAAAAGAAAGGTAAATGAAGGAAAACATTTAATTCATTTTCACATGTCAGGAGTGTTTTTTTGCAACCACATATCCTTCTTCTTCTTTTAAGATGAGTCACTTCTGTTCTGGATATACTGGTATTGGTTGAGCTGATCCACCATTAGATGGCCTTATGGGTCATTATCTCAGAGGATCATCCTGATATTCTTGTTTTGTTGCTTAGTGGTACATTTTCTATATTCACACTCCTTCTGTTGACAATGGTTCCTTTAAATGCATGCATCCTACAGTTATCCTAAGTTCAGTGAAAGTTTAGTGAACTTTCCTAAGTTCAGTGAAAGTATAAGTCCAGTAAGATACAACAAAGACATAAAGTTCAGATTTTTAAATAGATGATGTGGTCTAAATAATTGTGGACCCCAGAATACATTGTATAGCCTAATATAGGTTTACAATATGTGGGGATGGTGAGGTTATTTTTTTTATTTTGTTCATTTATTAAAGAAGTCTCTTCTGATCATTTATTTGGCTAAAATATAATAATAATAATAACAACAATAAACTCCTGTAATGGCACAGCAGCATCATTACTTCAGTCTTCGGTGTCAAGCAATTTTTTATTTTATTTGAATATTATATGTATTAATAATTATCAGGGCGGCACGGTGGCTCAGTGGTTAGCACTGTCGCCTCACAGCAAGAAGGTCGCTGGTTCGAGCCCCGGCTGGGTCAGTTGGCATTTCTGTGTGGAGTTTGCATGTTCTCCCTATGTTGGTGTGGGTCAACCCTTTTTACAAGATGTAAAATAAGTCTCTGATGTTCTTAGAGTGAGTATGTGACATTTCAGTTTGAAAAACCCAACAGACAACTTATTATAGCTCTTTGAAATTGCCACTTTTAAGGTTTGATCCAAAACATGCCATTTTAGTATTTGTTGCTTTAAATTTAAATGAGATTGTGTTCCCAGTGGAGAAACAATTGTCTATACTGCTTCTCACTCAGAGCTGTCTATGCTATTGAGATTGCCACTAATGGGTGGGACTTTCCCCATATGATGATGTGATAAATAAATGTAATGGATGTAAGAATCAAAGGTAAATTGTGTTAATGTGCTAATGCCTCTGTGTTTCACCTGTAATTAACAGAATATCTCCTGGATAAACTGTCAGAGCCCAAAAGGCAGATGTTCGCCATAAAACCACCTTCATCTCCACATTTGATTGGTCAGTGACAATCAGCGTTGCTAGAGGTACACTAGTACCAGCAGAAGCTCCAGTTTTCACCTTGACCTCTTTTAAGTGACATGGATGCACCACAGCCACCAAGATAGCATACCGTACGCCATGTGTCTTACACCTGGCCAGCAGGCTTGTAGGACCACACAGGGGGGCAACAATAGTTTTAGCCCTCTGCTCTGTTGTTCCTTTGGTTTTACACGCAATCTGAGAGAACTTCATCTTTTTAGAAGCAGAGTGACTAGGTGACGACTGTGCAGATAAAGTTGGAGAATCATTAATAAGCCCAACATCTTCCTGATCCACAGGTTTTTCAGGTATAGGATTGCCCTGAGAGCAGAGGATGCCTTCAGATGTGATTTCCAGAATCAGCCCTCTCTCCTGCTGTCTTGGGCTCAGACTGTCATAATGCCACTCTCCAGAGCTTTGCAAAGTTGCCCCCAAACTTCTTTCTTCAGGACTGACCGCAGGACTATACAACTCCGGGGAACTCATAGAGGCTGAGGATGTTTGTTTGGGAGGGGTGTGTGGAGAACCGAGAAGAAATTCTTCAATTAGTCCAGAAGTTGGACATTGAGACACTTTACTTCGAAGAAGCAAAGCTTGAGACTTTGTCCATGAACTCAAATACTCAGTCTCAGTGGAAACTGGCGACCTGGGCCTTCCATCTCTGCTCTGTCCGTTTGAGCAAGAGAAGCAACTATCAAGATATTCTGTCACTAATACAGGACACAACTCCTCTTCTTCAACAGATTCTGTCACTGATTGGCAGCCTGATGGAGTGCTGTCGTCCTCGGATATTTCATTTTTTTCTTCTCTCCTCCCAGGTAGTTTATCAGAGGTAACAGCAGATTTCAGTCTGTCGTTAACCTCCACACCAGACTCATTGTCTGTTTGGGCCTCTCCAGCGGTGTGCTTGGGAATCAGCCGGCCTTGACTCCAAGTAAAGTCCATTGTTGTCCAGTGTGTGGCCGCTCTCTCCTGCACCTCTACATTGAGGGTTTGGGGACATGGGGCACCCAAAAACACATTAATTTTTGGTTTGTTTGCCATACTGCTGTCCTTATATTGGCCCATTCATAAAATGCATTTTGCCAGATCTTCG
Source organism: Danio jaintianensis (assembly GCA_903798115.1). Classification (NCBI taxonomy): domain Eukaryota; kingdom Metazoa; phylum Chordata; class Actinopteri; order Cypriniformes; family Danionidae; genus Danio; species Danio jaintianensis. The sequence continues at coordinate 21,831,014 of CAIGQV010003909.1, forward strand.
GCCATATTCACAGGTAGATCAGGTTTGCCACCTGCATGAAATTAGAAATTCATACTGTAAGGAACACCAGTCAATGATTAGGTAACAAACTAATCATGTATTTTACAGCATTTTCATAAGGTTTTCTAATGTTTAATATAAATATTTATATTAAATGTGCATTAGCTTACGTTTTCCATAACATTAGTGAATCAAATGAAATTGTCAAAGTCTAAGGAATAGTTTAGCTAAATAGGTGGCTAAATTACAGCAAATAACTGTGATGTAATATTCAACAGAGAAATACAGCACAAGCAAAGTCATTGAGGAAGAGAATTAGGAATACAGTATAAAACCCCACAGCTGGTAAGAACATTTTAATGTGTCTGTGCAAGTATCAGTTGTTTTCACTTAGCAAAGGAAGAAAAAACAGTTTATTGAGTGACTCTCCACAACTACACCAACCAGATGATGGGTGTTGCACAACGCTAGCCAATAACAGAGCAGTACTTCTTTTTAAACTAAAGTGTGATTTATTACCAGATAAATTTGTTTCTAGTGATGGCGGCATAGAGCAGTGTTTCTGAGCACAGTGAGGAAAGGTGAGGAAAGAAATGAGAGAGAGAGAGAGAGAGAGAGAAAGAGAGAGAGCAGAGAACACAAGGTCATTGCCCTTTACTATTCTTTGTTTGTGCTATAGTAACAAAACAATTTTATTTTCAAAGAAACACTAACTATTGCGTTTAGTGAATATAAAGTGCTATACTGTACAAATGCTAATACTAGGTTTTTAATAGGAAACAGACACTATACTTCATTTATGAAACCAAGGATGTGAAAGTACTGCATGTGCATCAAAACACCAATAACCCAGACACTAAACTTGTCACTGTCAGCAGGGCTTCAGATGACCTCCAGTGACCTCAGATGTGCAAGAAAAAGCCAGTCTGGATAAGCAAAAACAGAAAACACTTTACCAGAGAAATCACCAGCTTTTGCTACTGTTAGAGGGAGTATGAATGAATATTTGCTAAAGAGGACTACTAAAAATGTTTAGGATATAGATTAGAAGACTTTTGTGGTCCTAACATCCAAATTCACATTCAAGTGCAAAAAACAAGACCATAAACATTTTCAGGGAATTAAAATCTATGAAATAAATATAAACTAAACGTTTTAAGCATTTTTGATTGAAAAAGCATTCAATCAAAAAGTTATATAAATACACGTCAGTCTGTTTTTAAGGCAACTGTAGTGCAAGTGAATAGTGCTTTATTTGTGGCATTCTCTGCACAAAAAAAATGAATAAATGGTGCAGTGAATGTTCTATTCATTTACTCGCCCTCAAGACATCCAAGATGCAGATGATTTTGTTTTCTTTAATAGATTCTTCGGTAGACATGAACATATAATTTTATCTGAAACTGTAGTCCTTTTATTGTAGACCAACTTAGTAAAGTTTACCAAAGTTGCATTTTAAGAGTAATAATGTTGTATATAATGTTAAGTTGCACAGACTGATCATTTAGCTTCAAAAGACTTTGGTGTCTACAGATCAATCTGCTTAAAAAACGTTACCTGCATCTTTGATAGCCTGAAAGTGAGTAAATAAAATAATAAAATAAATATTTTCAGCTTTCATTTTAATTTAGTTTAACTTGTACTAAGAAAAACCATAAAATACTAAACAATATGTATACATTTTTACATGTAATGCATTTTTTTTTAGAATAAGATATCACACAAAAACAACATATTTGTTTTAATGTACTGTTACCGTTAACTGTACTCTAATGGTAATTCTTGGCCTTCTGGTGGCATGTTGAAACCAATAAATCCTAACGGAATATGTCCTAAAACACACTAAAAGCTACTACAATGTACTGGCTTTAAAAAAGTGAATCCATTAGAATCTTCTGTGATGGTTTCTACTGTTTTTCTTTTTTCAGAAGGGATGGTCGAGATGGTCAGCCAATATATTAATCAAATCGAAAGCAGCAACTTTAACACGTTTGCATCGATGAAAATCCTTTTTCTTTCTTCAAATGCTTCTTAAACAGTTCTTGAAGGCGCAGTGTTTGCTGATGGGTTCTTGCTCTTTGAGCGCCTCCCAGCTTGAGGTGGAGACCCGCGGCACGCCTGCCTGTCCGCCGTTTAAAACAACTCACAAACAGTTTTCAAGCCGACACTTTACTGGGTCAAGCAGAAAAAGGTGGAGCCGTGGTGTCTGTTTTTTCACCTGACATATTCTCTTACACTGTCCGTTTTCTTTGTTTTCCTTTTTAGAGACTGTAAATTAGTTTGTTTTAGTTCCGAGCCATGTATAGGTATCTGGGAGAGCTCGTGACACGCACAGCCGCTAGCAGCGCACTGGCCTCGGTGTGCGCGGACTCCGCTGTGCCCGCTTCCGCGACTCTCCTGCGGGTCCGCCGCTACAGCGAAGCGGTGGGAGAGAAAGACGATGACCCAAACTTCTTTCGGATGGTCGAGGGTTTCTTCGACCGCGGGGCGTCTATAGTGGAGGACAAACTCGTGCACGATCTGAAGACGAGAGAAACGCCCGAGCAGAAGAGGCACCGCGTCCGGGGGATCCTCAAGATCATCAAGCCCTGCAACCACGTCCTGTCCGTGTCTTTCCCCATCAAGAGAGACAACGGGGAATGGGAAATGATCGAGGGCTACAGAGCTCAGCACAGCCAGCACAGGACCCCGTGTAAAGGAGGCAAGTTTGTTTTTTGTGCATTATTTACATCCGAGCTAATAGGAAGCAGTCGCGCTCTCGAGAAAAAAACAAACATGCAAGCTAAGACAAAGAGCACTTACCTGTCAAAACGTCTTCTGAAGTTTTGCATTATGATGACATTGGTCTGTGTGTGCGGTCGTATTTACACGCTTTGTATTTGTAATTTGACAGGGAGTGATAAATGATAGGCCTTGCGTGCCATGAACTTGGAAAAGATCCTGTGTGTTGCGGTTGCGCAGTAGCGACACCAAGCGACTATTCTCGTACACACGTTACTGAGTAAACTTTTACTCATTTTTCAGTCTTCACGTTATTAAAATCAATGTGGAGTAATGCTAAAATCTCCATGCTTATTCTTGACGGGTTTCAGGTGTTTATTAGTGGTCTGGAGAGGTCAGTAGCCGGTTTGCAGTTTATATATGATATGGTGATATATTCTACCAGTTTGAACCAGCTTACAACAATTTTACACTAGCAAGAAGTCAGCTACACATAGTTTGAAAACGTATTTTAATGAAGTAAATGCAGCCTTAAGAGCAAAAGAGATTAGTTCAAAAACTAAAAAACCTTTTGAAACCTTCTTTTAGATCTATTTTGAATTAGATTTAGATTTCAAACATGATAAACTGTTTCCATAAAATTTTATTTAGGAGAATGGGAAGGACAAAAGAAATTGCATTGCATCACTTTTTTGTTGTTGTAAAGTATTACAGCAAGAATCCTGTCTCTCCTGTCGCTATGTGTTTGTTTTATAGGGTGGTTCAGCTTTCCCCTCCTTAAACTTTTTATCCCACATGATATAAATGTCTGGGTTATCTTCATATAGATGTTTCAGTGCTTTTATAGAGATATCCCAGTACTTTCTGGAAGTTGTGAACTTATTTGTTATCAGCAGTGGAATGTGTTTATGTAAGAGCAGTTTCTATCAGGCATGACCTATTCTGGAGTTGTTTGCAAGGGCTTTACATTTTGCTTCATCAGGACTGACTGTGCAGTGCTTTATTTATTAAGGAAGGGAGGTAAAAGCCCAATAGGAGAGTTTCCTTGACTGGAGTCTCCGTAAGCATTTTCATGCTATTTCCTCATTTTTGTAAAAAAACTAAAAACAAATCGAGATCACCAACCTTAAACTGTAGAATGAACAAATAAGTGAATTTACATCCCATTTTCTTTAATGTTTCAAGTGGCCTAAATTGCACATCAACTATGCTGAATTGATTAAAAGTTTAAGAGATCTAATAATGTGCACTGCACTGATCTTGTATTGAGTAGATTAGATTTCAGGGTGACATTGACTGAACTGAAGTCGAGACTGTTTACACTGCAGATTAAAAATTAGCTTAGTGCATTAGTGGTTTACCTTGTGGTCTTGCAACTGCACCAGTATATAAAATGGTGTGTTTTGCAAATCTCTAATTAAAAAGCATTATAATTTCTCCTTATACTTAAAAAATAAAAGTGCACTATTATTGTTTTATTTTTTTTATTTATTTTTTTTTTAGATTTGCTATTGATAGATACAGGTTTTGAGGACAATGTTCATTTGTGTTTTTATTTTATAAGCTACTGATAATGTCTTCAAGATTTCTAATAAAAATAGCATTATTTAGAGCATTTAGTTATAGAAAATGACAATAGGTCAGTATAAAATATTCATGTTTTCAGGCATTAAATATTGGAAAAGTACGTAATATTTAAAATCATTAAATTTTATTTTATGTTTACCTGTAGTGTCATTTTCTGCATATAAATTCTCCAAATGATAATATTCTTATTTATTTTTAAAGACATGTTATCAGTACAGAGCAAATTAACATTTTTGTACTGATTGTTTTTTTTTCCCAGAGCCTCTCAGGTTACATGGAGAGGGAGGTTAAAGTTTCCGGTAGTAAACTTATTTAGGTCTGATTTATGAGTAATATGAACAACAGTCTACTGTTATACTGATCAAATAAGTCAGAATAGGAGATTCAGCAGACATTTATGTTATAATAGTTAAGAGGATGCAGACTTTGAACCCCCTGTCTATATATACAGCAGACATGCTTGTTATACAGTTTACTCACTCACTTAGTTACCAATAAACTCAGAGAGGGCAGACTGTTTTTTGAATGTGCCTTAATAACTTTATTTGATTTTACAGTAGTAGTGATTTGAAATGAGTAACTACTTAATCACCCATAAAATCAATTAACTTTCCAGTGCTCTCCAAACAGTGCTTTTGAGGATGTCTGAAAACAGAGAGGTTTAGTTTGAGGCAGTCAGTTTATGCACTTTAAACATAAAAGTGCATAAATTTGTGCCCTGCCTAGATTTTCCTCCCTCGTAGTTTGGTGGAGAGAGTGAGTCATCATGATTCTTGGTTTACTGCCTGTCCTGCCACACAGAATTTCCCCTCTCAAAACTGTAGGTCTATTTTTCTGCGCATGGTGGTTAAGTCATTTGAATTCTCCAGAACTCCTACTATAAAGATCACATTTCTCAGATCATTAATGCTGTTTTAACAGACCGTGGCAATCCCCAGCTTTGCAACGGGCAAATATTTAACTAATATTTGATTCACTTATTAATTATTTTTACCCCAAGAGCTTAAACATATTGAGTTACATAAAGCACTCAAGCGATGTAGTTTTAATCCATAGAGTCTCTCGTCTTTGCATTGTAAAACCAGTTAAAACGGGGGCTGTAATGCATGCGATTCATTTTGATCCTTGTTTTAATGATCTGCCTAATCTATACATTTATTTGCCTGTACAGTCTAAAGTCTGATGAGTACTCTGTTTCTGCTTTTCCAGGTATCCGTTACAGCACAGAGGTCTCAGTGGATGAGGTGAAAGCCCTCGCCTCACTAATGACCTACAAATGTGCAGTTGTAGGTGAGTTCTTTGCTTAAATTTGTTTCTGTATGCAATTATTTGGTTTTGGCTTCTAGTGTGAACAAATTATCATTCAAATGAACTGTGCTTTCGACAGATGTGCCTTTTGGAGGAGCCAAAGCTGGTGTGAAAATTAACCCCAAGAATTTCTCGGTGATTGTTTTCCACATGTTCTTCATGTTCTATGATTGTACTTGTTCTTTTTTAAAGAAAAGCAGCTAGTAAGAGGTGGTGTTTTCACTAAACACAGATAAAGTTCTTCAGAGACTCTCTTTTTTTTTTATGAACCAAAATGCTTTCTTTTATGTTTTATTTTAGTAACTTTTATTTAATCAGGCCTGATCTGGTCAATTTCTAGGTCCTTATACACTCTGAAAAGTGATTAGTTGACTTTACTTTAGAAAAGTGAGTAAACCTGTTGGCTAAAAAATGAAGTAAATAAACTCTGTGCATAATTGTGAAAATTTAGTTAAGTCAACTTAACAGTTCCAAGTTACAACAGGTTTACTCACTTTTTTAAAGAAAAGTCAACTTGTCGCTTTTAAGGCAATGGCTTTATCTCACTTTATAAATTAAAGTAACAAATAGCTTTTTTACAGTATATAAAGTTATTCATAGTAGAAATAAAGATCTCTTGACTCACAAAGTGATATCCTAAAATCTTTAAGGCCTGTGCTGTTATACTTCAGATAAAATGAACATTTGTTAATTTACTCACCATCAGCCCATTAAATAAGTACCTTATTATAGTAGAACATCAAAGAAGTTTCTTTTTTTTTAGCCATAACCATGGTCCTTGAGGATTCCTAAAATTGCATTTAAAGAGTCAAAAGAACACATACAGGAAAACCAAAATTAATACCTGTACCTCCTGATTATACATTGAGGCCATTGAAGCTAACCATTTTGACTGCAAGAAATGGAACATTATTTACAACATAATTATCTTTAGTCCACAGCCTCAGCAAACAGTTATAATTTGTAACATCTAATATTTAAGCATTGCTTTCTAAATGTATACTTCCATATCATTAGTTACTAATGTCTCTCTATTTTTTCTGACTTTATACAGGACACAGAATTGGAGAAGATCACAAGAAGGTTCACTATCGAGTTGGCTAAAAAAGGCTTCATTGGTGAGTTTTGAGCAGGCACACATTAAATCTAAGGATGCTTGTTTTCATCATAAATAAATAAAAAAGTAATTGCAATCTCATATCTTACAATTTTTGCAGTTCTGAAAACACAATAAATACAATATAATTTTTCCCCTTACATTTCTTTTTTTCACAGTCCTTTGACTCTTGCGATTTCAGTTTTTTCTCAGAATTGTCGCATGCAAACAAAAAAAAGCTTAGCAGAATTTGAATGTCAATCATGTGCTTGATTTTACATGTTCATAATTTTTGTGCATGATTATTAAATAATATTATTAGATAATTACAGTATGCTTTTATCTATATACAGTTTAATAACATAATCTTCTGTTCAGTACACTCATTCAGTATAATTCTGCAAGAATCTGTTTTTCAGCAACAGTTATATGAGGCAGTGCATGTTACAGAAAAAAAGTTTGGTATCTTAGCAATAATGCATCAATAAATAGTAGATTTATCAATATATTTGATTGACATTTGTTAAGCGCATTTTGCTGTTCAGACTTGAATGTGACCGCCTCTATTGCTGATTAGCCCACAACACAATAACACAACACTCTCAGCAACAATACTCTGGTAATGCTTAGCATCAGATGGCACAGATTACCAGTGGAGCTGCTATTGACACCATACAATTACAATGACCCTGTTGCCTGAAAGCCTAAATAATCTGTATTCATATTACATGAGTTTAAAGTGCTTGTAATCGAGCCAATAGCCACCTAAAACCACCAGAACAGTGTTCTATATTGTGCTAACTTTGTTCTTGCATTATCCCAAATGTTTCGAAGAATGTTCAAATTTATGCAAATGACATCACACACTACTGTTTCTAGTTTGGTTTTATAAAAAACAGGGAAACACCATAGATGCTTTAATTTTTTGTGCATTTTATTATACTACAGAGAGCAGCACTATAGCAGAACCCCACGTGATCACGACTGGATAAACTGGAGATGATCCACACTGGCATAATAAATGCTTTGCTGCTTTCGTGCCGGGTAACGCCCCTCATCAGAAATTGCTTCATTGGTCTCATTTCGCTTTAATAGCTTTCAGCCTTATTTTGCTTCATACTACATGATAATAAGTTTTGAATACCTTACCTCATACATGAACTTGAATTTTGCAGGGGTCCCATAAGATGTAACGAAGACCACAACTCCCATGATTCCACACTCAGTCATTGCGTCATCAAACTACGTCTTTATTTGTTGTTAATACGTGCCCTCTAGTGGAAAAAAATTATATACTGTGCTTTTATGTTCTGATATTTGAGACAAATCAATCAATCAATCAGTGGAAACAATTTTCCATACTGAATTCTGCAAAAAGCTTGGCAGAATTTAAATGCCACTCATGTGCTAGACTCTATGTATCCCTCAAATATCTCGCTTAATATAATTATGGTGTTGTCAACATAGTCTTGTGTTTAGCACATTTTACCATTCATTGAGTGTAATTCGGCAGATTTTTGTAAGACATCACGATGACTGGCAGATATGCATGGTCAGGGTTGTTCTGAGCTACCATATAAGCATGGGAAGGGAGGATTAGTAGTACACTGATTTGTGTTTCCTCTGTTAGGGCCTGGCATTGACGTTCCCGCTCCGGACATGAGCACAGGAGAGAGGGAAATGTCCTGGATTGCTGACACATATGCCAACACAATGGGCCATCATGTAAGTAAAGTGTTTTGAAGAAAATTAATTATTGGAGTGTTTTGCATTCTGCATTATTATTACAGATCATTATTTTCATTTATTATCATACTAATGATTTTGCTAAATAAGCTGGATGTTTTAATAAATACACCAGTTCTTCCAGGATTTTGCGAGTCCAGTGGTTCTTAAGATCAAAAAAAGAAAAAATTAACAAACGTTTTGTATGTTTTTGCAATAATACACAAGAATATTTTGAAGCAAATAAAGCCATAAGTTTTCAGAAAAAAAAATATAAAAAATGTCCCTGCAAAATTCTGGAGGTGTTGTAGGATATTTAATATTATATAATGTACATTATAATTAAAATATAATGTTCCCATTTGAGCATGAAAAAAATGTAGATATAACTGACTTAAACCACTGGGATGTAGTAGCATTGATTATTATATCTAGAGATTTTGATTTACTTTTTAGTGTTGACATCTATTTATTATGGGAAACTGATATTGGTATGGTTGATATGGTTTTAACTTTTGTAACTTAGATTTTAAAGAACTGGTTAATTGTATTGTCATGTTCAAGTCATTGTTTTCTTTGTTTGCAGTCAGCATTATATTGATATTTCTTAAGCGTTCTGGTTAAAGATTTTATTTACATCCCTAAGATTATGCAAATAATTAATCCCAAAACAATTCATTCTTAATTCACTACAAGACTTTGTAGCATTTGTAGTTGTTAGAAATGTCAAAATGCATCTAAAAGGGATAAAGTTATTGTCATTCTAATATTTGCAGTTGCAATGTGTTTTCATAGTCAGTACAGTGATATATCCACAGTGATTGAGGATATATAAGATTTACAGCTACTTTAAGTGTGATACTTCTGTGTGGCTGACTGTAAACACAATAGACTTTCACAATAGCGAGTTTTCTTTTAAAGAAAATACTAAAATAAGCGCTTAACCAAAATATTATCACTATCTAGTTTTCCTCAAAAACATGTCATATCATCAATTATACCTTACTTTTGATGCGCTGTTTTAAATTGAATTGTTAGAAAAATTTACACACACCTGACCTGAGGTGGTGATGTTTTATAGTGGGTGTTTTATTATTTCTATGAAAAAATTATTAATTCTGTAAAGTTTTTATTATTTGCTAATAATTTCTAACCAGAGTCAATTTGCAGCTTATACTATGATTGACACACCTAAAGACACTGTTCAGATGTTGTATTTCAAGACATTTGTCTGGTTTTTGTTGTCAAACAGCTTCTGTGTGTAATACTAGTTTCTGACGCATCTTATCCAAAGCCTTCTGTTTTTTTCATTAGATTTTTGACTGTAGTAAAATACATCAAGTATAAGAACAAAAATTATTAAAACAGATTAAAAATGTTTTAGAAAAGGTTTAAAGGGATTGCAAAAAAGAACAGAACAAATAGTGCGGTCTGTCGGATGTAACAAAGTGCTCATTCAGTAAAGGCACAGCTAGTTCGGTCAAGACCTGCCTGGAACTACTTTACCCATGCAATTTCCTGCAAATGATTGCACACCTATTTTGATCAGCCAATCAGAATCAAGCATTCATCAGCCCTGTAGTATAATATAATTTATAAATGCTATAATAAATGTTGCATCGAAATATTTCATGCATACATGACCTTGTAACAGTGTAGAGATTTCTAAAATGTGTTTTTACATAATGTAGTTATATATTTTTAAAAAGCACACAGTATATCTGTCAGATTATTGTGTTGGTGACTCAGTGCCCAGAGTCTCTGACAAAGAGTGTGGTGTTTATGAGAGCAGGAGTACAAAGCGGCCCTGTGTTTTTCCACCCTCTACTGACAGACTCTTTCAACACAGTCTGTCCTCCCATGGCAGTCATTTGCTTTGTCTAGGTAGCTGTGAAGTTCTGTAATATATGCGTGCTGCCCTCTAGCTAGAAAATTGAAAGGACTTGAGAGAAAGTGAAACACCAACAGGACCTCTGATACCATGTGCTTAAATCTGGTTTTTAATGCATCTCTTGTAATTCAAATTCTTAAATGTCATTCATTTTCTACAACTTTACTGATTCTTTGCTTAACTGATGCAAAGATACGTTTAATGTGTGTGTGTGCGTGTGCCTGTGTGTGTGTATGTGTGTATGTATGTGTGTGTGTGTGTGTGTGTGTGTATGTATGTGTATATATATATATATATATATATATATGTATGTATGTATGTATGTATGTATGTATATGTATGTATATATATATGTATGTATATGTGTATATATATATGTGTGTATATATGTGTGTATATATGTGTGTGTATATATATATGTGTGTGTATATATATATATATGTGTATATATGTGTGTGTATGTATATATATATATATATATATATATATATATATATATATATAT
>CAIGQV010003909.1:21842246-21878418 GCA_903798115.1 Danio jaintianensis
TATATATATATATATATATATAAATAAATAAATATATGGCGTCACGGTGGCACAGTGGGTTGCATGATTGCCTCACAGCAAGAAGGTTGCTGGTTCGAGTCCCGGCTGGGTCAGTTGGCATTTCTGTGTGGAGTTTGCATGTTCTCCCCGTGTTCGTGTGGGTTTCCTCCAGGTGCTCTGGTTTCCCCCACAGTCCAAACACATGCGCTATAGGTGAATTGAATAAGCTAAATTGGCCGTAGTGTATGTGTGTGAATGCAAAAGTGTATGGGTGTTTCCCAGTGTTGGGTTGCGGCTGGAAGGGCCTCCACTGCGTAGAACATGTGCTGAATAAGTTGGCGGTTCATTCCGCTGTGGCGACCCCTGCCTTAGAATAAAGGGACTAAGCCGAAAAGAAAATGAATGAATGAATATATATATATATATTGGAAGTTCAAGTTGTTTCATATTGTTCTTTTTTTTTAATGGCTGTTATTTTTTCTTCAAATGGTCGGTTTTGGTAATACTTTTCATCATTTGGATGGCTGCAATCTGCCACCACGGGGATGTAGGCAGAAAAGAAAATAATAACATGATGACAAAGTAGCAAGCTTGGAAGTTCAATGTTGTTTACATTTTGCATTTTATTTAGCAAACTTTTAAGTAGGGCCTGTAATCATTAGTTTTTGAAAAATGTTTTATATTTCATTAATATTTATATTTCTACATTGTTAATCAAACATTTGACTGGAAGTTCTTAATCAGCGGTGTCCAAGTTTGCTCCTGGAGGGCCGGTGTCCTGGAGAGTTTAGCTCCAACCCTAATCAAACACATCTGAACCAGCTAATCAAGCTCTTCTTAGATATACTAGAAACTTCCTGGCAGGTGTGTTGAAGCAAGTTGGAGCTAAACTCAGCAGGACACTGGTCCTCCTCAGTTATCAGGATATGAGATGATTTATATTGTGATATGAGAATTGTCATATTACCCAGCCTTAGTAGCTATATGTTCAATGAAAACTTAATATTCTTAGCCGTGAAATACCAGTTTAAAATTTTATTTTTCTTGTCACTGTTACCAATTTAATTAAGCAGGATGCAACATATTTTAAATAAAACTGAAATTTCATTAGGCCCTTGTTGATATCTATTGTTTTAGACTGATAAAACCTATTTAATATTTTCAATTTGTGTGCTGAGTATTGTCATATTATTGATTTGCTTGTTCTAGTTTATTTTCTTTTGATTTATGTCTATTTTCCACATTTAGATTAAATGTAATGTAAATGTAACTCTCAATGTCTTTCTTTTGCATTTTCTTAATGAATTTGCTTGTTCATATAAGACATACTTGTTAGATGGTCCAGAGGACTGTTTAATGGAGATAAAAATACCATCAATTAAATAGTTTGTTTCAATGCATGTTAATTCTGATTCTTAAATGTCATTCCTCTATATCAGGATATCAATGCTCATGCCTGTGTCACCGGTAAGCCCATCAGCCAGGGTGGCATCCATGGTCGTATATCTGCCACAGGTCGAGGCGTCTTCCATGGCATTGAAAACTTTGTGAATGAGGCTGCTTACATGAGCCAGCTGGGTCTGACCCCTGGGTTTGGAGACAAGACGTTTGTCATTCAGGTTTGTGCATGTCATGCATAAACACCAGATTGGATTTTCTTATTTTTAGATTTAAAGGGGACCTATTATGCAAAAATCACTTTTATAAGGGGTTTAAACAAAATTGTGTGTCAGCAGTGTGTAAATAAACAGCCTCTAATGGTACAAATGAATTAATTCTATTTTTATAATCACACTTCATAAAAATAGCCTGCAGAAACACTGTGATTGACATTCTCCCTTTGAACATGTCATCAGAGGGGGAAAGCCCTGCCCATTAGTGACAATCTCTCCCAAATTAACATAGAGAGCCCTGAGTGAGAAGCAGCCGTTTTACAGTTTTGAATCTGCCGCTATGCTGACACATAGGCATTTATAGCTCCACTCTCTTTTGAAAAGAGGGCTGGGAGCACGATCTCTTTTGAATTTAAAGAGGCAGTCACCAAAACAACACAATCATCACAGGCTGGATCACAGGCTAAAAAGGGCAGTTTAAGGAGTTATAAAAATAAATTGTGTGTGGTATTTTGAGCTGAAACTTAACATATACACTTTATAGACATTATTTCATGACTCTGTGCCAGCAGTGTTCACTAACATGGGCCATTCTGACTTTGCTTGTCTAAGGGCTTTAAATATTCAGTGTTTGCTTTTAGATGCCCAATCAATATTCATAAAGAACGTTTTAAAGGAAACAAGACATCCGAATGCTACACTGAATAAAAACTGATTGATAGAACATTTTGTGACACTACTATACTATCAGAGTTATAAAAACACATTGAAATATAAATCAAATTTTAAAGTAATACTAAGGGGAATGTGTTTGTTTTTTTTCATTGCATAACTTCCATGGAAAATATCTCACATTAAGTTTGTTTTTGTATCATTGGCAGATGATAAGTGTTATGCATTTATAAATATAAAGTAAAACATTGAAGTATTTGTCAGTAGTGTAAGAATATGTACTATAAATATAGAGACTGATTGAACTACTTATCAACAGTACAAGAATTTAATTGAAAATAATTTTATTTTAAAGTGAATGTTTGATGTTTTAATGATGTTGATCTTTAGTGTAGCACACAAGGTAGCAATATATGAATAATATAATGTTTACAAGAAAGCGTAAATTAATTGAAAATACATTTTTTTATCTTTAAAGTTGAATGCATGATGGTTTAAGAAGGTTTTGATATTTTGACTAACACATAAAAATGTATTTAAGTAGTATAATATTTAAAATGGCAGTTTGAATACTGTAATATTTATTAAATGCAGTCTTGTAATTTGTGTGGTAGGGCTTTGGTAATGTGGGCCTGCACTCCATGCGTTACCTACACCGTTACGGAGCGAAATGTGTGGGTGTTGGAGAGCTGGATGGAAGCATCTGGAATCCCAATGGCATCGATCCAAAAGAGCTGGAAGATTATAAGCTGGTGAGTCTAAACTTTTCTTGTTTTCCTTCACTAAACCTTCGGTGTAGGGTAAGAGAGCCACCTTGTGGTCACTTAGTAGTAACACATGTATTAACTCCCACTCTAAAATATGAAAATATTCATTAAATATCAAATATTCTTGTTTTCCAGGCAAATGGCACTATTGTCGGCTTCCCGAAGGCCACTCCGTATGAAGGCAGCATTTTGGAAGCTGAGTGTGATATCCTGATCCCTGCTGCAAGCGAAAAACAGCTCACAAAGAAAAACGCCAACAATATCAAGGCCAAGGTCAGACATCAAAAGAACCAAACCAAAGTGCTTTTTAACAAATGTAAAAAGAATATGAAAAGACTTCATAATAACACTTGTTTTCACAGATTATCGCTGAAGGAGCAAACGGCCCAACTACTCCTGAAGCAGACAAGATATTCCTAGAGAGGAATATCATGGTGATCCCGGTATGCTTTCCAGTCATAAAAGTTCTTTTATGTTTAAATCTGAATTTACTTCTTTTTTTATAGAATATATGGACTTATATGCATAGTGGATATCAAAATTAGGGAACAAACTATTGCCTAAATTTCAAGTTCACTGCTTAGTCCTATTTAACGTTATACCAACTGGAGTAGAAGAGCAATTCATTAAGCATATTTCATGAGTTACACATATTCTGAAGCACAATATAAAAGAGCTTTTAATGAGACATTTGGAAAAGAGACTAGAGACTGGTAATTTCCTATCGCCACAGATGTGCTGAAGTCATTCAAAGCAAGGGCCTCCACAATTTCTACTTTTTTGACTGCTGTAACCTTCAGAAATGTAAATTGTAAACTTACTTCATACTACAATCATTGTGGTTCTCTCATTTTATTCACTGTATTTTTCACTAAATAATTTTTTTAATGTCTGTTATTTGGTAGAATACTGAAAAAAAAATCAAGTGTTTATAATTGTTCTCTTATTTTGATATCCACTGTATAGGTGGCTTTTAATACTGTAATGTTAAAAAAAAGTTTGATTCTATTTGATTCTAATTCATATGCATATAAACAGGACATGTACCTGAACGCTGGAGGTGTGACGGTTTCCTACTTCGAGTGGCTGAAGAATCTTAATCATGTCAGTTATGGCAGATTGACCTTCAAATACGAAAGGGATTCAAACTACCATCTACTGAGTAAGTCAAAAATATGCTTCTCAGAAATGTGATGTGTAGTAAACTGCAGTGCTGTTTTGTGTAAGTGCTAGCTGATAGAAATCTCCCTAGCTTGAATATCACGAGTGTTTGTAAGTC
Source organism: Danio jaintianensis (assembly GCA_903798115.1). Lineage (NCBI taxonomy): Eukaryota > Metazoa > Chordata > Actinopteri > Cypriniformes > Danionidae > Danio > Danio jaintianensis. Next base: position 21,846,578 of record CAIGQV010003909.1, read on the forward strand.
TTACTGATGATCGGTTGATTACTTCTAGCGAAGGGCCTGTTTTGCAGGTCCTAAAAGCTGTAGATTACGTTTAAAGTTTAGACGGTTAGAATAAGTAATGTGGTATTTTTGCTCACTTTGTTTAAGTGAGTTGATGGGCCCTTGAGAGAGGGTCTGACCACACTTAAACACAAACAAATGCTGGGTCTCAACTTTCATCTGACTGGCCTAAAATAACCTCACTTCTTGGCTAGTCACATAAACAGAACATGTAAACGGGACAAACACAGATACTCACAAATCCTGTTACAAACCCTACATCTGTCCCATATTACGACATGTTAGTTAACGTTTTTACTACCATGAACAATACTTTATTACAGTATTTATTCATCTTTGTTTTTAGTTAATGAAATTTCATTTGTTCATGTTAACCCACAGTGCATTAACAAATGTTAACAAGCTAGATTTGGGATTTTTTAAAAATGTATTAATAAATGCTGTACAAGTACTATTAATTCATCTTAGTGCTGTACAAGTGCTGTACAAGTATTATTAATTCATCTTAGTAAATACATTAACCAGTGAATCCTTATTGTAAAATGTGACCAACATATTTAAATAAATAATAGATGTGAAATGCAGCTTTGTATATTCGTATACTTTTTCCACTGCACTTTTAAAAATATTACATTAAATCAGTCACATACTTACTTGAGCCTCAGAGAAGCTTTAAGTGATAATGAGGGTGTTGTTTCACTAGAATTAAATAGCATATCAAATTTACAGTCAGCATTGAATAGGAATGCTGTATGTTTTTGGCAGTGTCTGTGCAGGAGAGTCTGGAGAGGAAGTTTGGGAAACATGGTGGAGCCATACCCATTGTTCCCACTTCTGATTTTCAAGAAAGGATTGCTGTGAGTGTTAACACAGACGCTATTGTGCTTAATTTGAAATAATTTTACTAGACATTATAAGCTTGATTGGCTTGTCTCATAGGGTGCTTCTGAAAAGGACATTGTGCATTCAGGATTGGCTTACACAATGGAGCGATCGGCCAGAGTAAGTACATATATAATAATAAGCAGTTTCATTTATCTTTATATGTTATATTATATGTTATTATATGTTACATTATATTATATGTTATTTATGTGGGTCTAACTGGAGATATTTAGTATTTGTATTTGCAAAGTGTCTATGTTAAGGTTTCAAATAACTTTAGTTTCATCTTCGTTTAAAGTAGCTGATATATTGATGTATAAGTGAAATGTATGCTTGTACTGACCTGCCCTTATTAAAATAGATTACATGAATAAGTGATCATGCTAAATGTTTCTATACTGTAAATGATTAACAAATGTATTGTTGACAAATGGGTTAAAGCTAGTTTCAAGGGCAGTGGCAAGGTAAAAAGATTTCAGATTACATTTAATGAATATTAAATGCCTGTGATCCTTAAATAGAGTATTTATTATGTCATCAAATTATTCTTTATGGTTGTTACACTAAATGACATTTTAGTGGGTGTCTTTTGTAAATCATCTGTAATAAAAAAGTTGTATTACACTGTAATAGTTTCTGTACTGTATTTGTTTTTGTACAGTACTTTTCCGTTAACTGCCATAGGACTGATGATGATAACAACATTTTTAATAATACTATTTAATTATATAATAACAGTAATACTAATAAAAAAAAAAAAAAGTAAAAAAAAAAAAATAATAATAATATATATATATATATATAGACTAATATTATTATTATTATTATTATTTTTTAACATTTTTTTTATTTATTGATGTTCTTATTATTGTTTTTGTACAGTGCTTTTCCATAACTGGCATAGGATTGATAATGATAACAGTGTTCTTAATAATATTATTTAATTATATAATAATAAAAATTATTATTATTATTATTATTATTTATTTATTTTTTCATTAAATATTTTATTATTATTTATTTTTGTTATTATTTATAAGTAAAACAATCTGATAAAAAAAAAATTTTATTCAGAATAATATTGTTTCAACAGGCCACTTAGTCAGAGTGAGATTTAAGATTTTTTGCTTAGTAGCAGACCCTCTCATCCTGACATACAGATTCTATTAACCAGCAAAAGGATTAATGACAATATATCAATAGTTAATTAATCATTACATCCCTGCTGATGATTTTAGCTAGCATTTCACATCTCTCTAAATGGTTAATGCCAAACTCCATTAGTTTCCCTCCAGCACAATCCCTTCTGTCTTCTGAACATGGAAACAATCAGATAGTCTGACTTTACTTCACACACCCAGCAACAGCTTTTGTGTATGACAGGGATATGGTAACCAGAGAACCGAATGTGTGTGTTCATGAGCTATTCATGAGGTATTGTTACTTTCAGTCATTTGTTTCTGAATTAAAAAATGGGATCCAGCCCATTTAATGGGTCCTCAATTGTCCACCACACCCAAACATTTGTGGTTCATCAAAATCATTTCCCGGAGGACTTGCTCAGTTCAGACATTAGCACAAAGCTATTTTATTGTTACTTTCCCCTGTTAAATTATTAGCCCTCATATGAAATTAATTTTTTTTAAATGTTTCCCAACAGAGCAAGGATATTTTTCACAGTATTTCCTATTACATTATTTTATTCTTGGTAGTCTCATTTCTTTTAGTTTGGCTGGAATAAAATCATTTTTTTTTATTTTTACAAATTATTTTCAACTGGCATTATGGCAAAGACAAAAGAAATTAGTTATTAGAAATTAGTTATTAAAACTATTATGATTAAAATGTGTTGTCTTGGGAAAATTTGAAAAAGAATATACATTTCACAAAATGATTACAAAATTTTAAAGTCTTTTAATTACCCCCAGCAATACTCCAATGAGTATTTCAATGAGTGCCCTATAAAGGGTTAATTAGACATTTTGATGTTAAATTTCAATAATTTTTATCTGACCTCATGGCAGGGTATTGTTATATTGCAGTGCTGCCCTGAAATATGACAAAAGTCAGGTATTTTTGGAGGCATCATAATTAAGATGCCTTGTACAGTAGTATTCACGTTTAAAGTGTGCTTTTGGTGTCTGTGGATGCTGCAGAGCTTCAGATTAACAGAAGAGAGCACTGGCATCGGCCACACTAAATTGTACAGATTGTGGCATCAGCACCTGATTTGGAAGCGATTCATATGTATTATTAATAAAATTACATTATTGCATTATGGTTTCTAATATATTTGTTAAGAAATATAATGGTAACACTTTAGTGTAACAATTCACACCATTTACACCTGGCTTATTACCTTCCTATTATTAAGATGTTAACTGTTTATTAGCACTTATAGAGTATGATCTTTTTTTAAAATCCTAATTCCTAAACTCAACTACAACCTTACTAACTATTAGGAAGCAGCTAATTAGTAGTTTACTGAGCTAAATGTCTTAGTTACTGGTTTCTTAATAGCGTAAATTGTACATTAACTAGTGACCAAAATAATAATGAAAATTTATTTCATAATTTATATAATTTGATAAATCAACAAACATTTACTCCTGTTTAGCGTTCTTGTATTACACTGAATTGCACTAATTTGTTGTTTTTGTTCAAGTTTAATCTGGTTATTTTTTTGTTTTTTTTGTATCTGTCCCTAACATATATAATCCATAACATTAAATGAATACAAAACAAAACAACTAAAACCTAAAGACATTTAGTTCAAATAAAATTCACACCTAATACAAATAATTAATAGCATGATAAAAGAACGTTCCACATTTCTGCCAATGATTTCTGATAGTGTTACAAAATTAAAGCCATGCTAAAATGGAATTGTGGGTCATGAAAAGCAACATTTGCTTATACTGTCTACTGTCTGTGGTGTATTAGTCCGTGTAGGCTAGTCTTACTATTATTATGTATAATGTTACTTCAGTTTGTTCATATAATTCATCTTTCTGTTTTTTTTTTTAAGCAAATCATGCGCACAGCCAACAGGTATAACCTTGGGCTGGACCTGAGGACAGCAGCTTATGTCAACGCCATTGAGAAAGTCTTCAAAGTGTACCACGAGGCCGGCCTTACCTTCACATAGACCGTTGTATTATTCACTTGACTCTGAATATCAGCGTCTGGCTCATCCACGCAGACCCGAGGTATATCACTTAAGCCCTCAGCTCCTCACGTTTACATTTTATACATCCAAATATAAATGTCATAACATTTATGCATGTAGTTACCAGTAATCACGTTTAGTTCATTATTTCAAATACTCAAGGCTTTTAGAAAAGAGTTAAAGCCAAAGTTCACTCTCTTTGCCATGAATTAGAACAAAGCAGGAATGTTTTCCCAGTAAAAACACCAAATATCTGATGTTGTGCTTCATCTTAATGCTGCTTTGTAATGTTTTCTTTAATGTTTCATGTGTTTCTGAAGCTGTTACTGCGCATAAAAACACACTAAAGCCTTATAGCCTTATACTTGCACACTGTATTTTGGAGATATTCTAGTTGGTTACTTTTTTCCTTGCTCTTTTTGACACAGATATGGTCAATTGGGAAAGGGCTGCAGGATAAATCTCAGGCGTTTTATATCTGTTACCAAAAATATAGCACATACAGTACATTTCTGGTTTTGCTGCTCCTTGGATCAGCTTTCACTGATAACCCAAAGTTTAAAAAGTTTTTAGTTTTTTTTTCATTTTGGCCTTGACGTTATTGGTTAATTTTTATTTGCATAATAATATGCAATAAGGAATATGTTTGGGAGAAAATGTTTATTTTTGACACCATATTGGCATTTAATATGAAGCCTTAGAAACATAATCTTTGTATGGCCTTTTAAAGTTTGTTTAAAATGAATAAAAAGTAAATGAAAATGTGCTGTGTGTCAGATTATTTATTTGGATGGTATTGTTTGTGCTTTGAAATGTTTTTAAAAATGGGCTAAATAACTGGGGGTGTATTCACAAAATGTCTTAAGGTCAAAAGTACCCTTGAGATTAAGTTTACACAGATATATACAAATACAAATACAAATTTGCCCACTTTATAAAGTATATTTGCTTAATTGTCTTCTGAGAAAATACACTAATTTAGAATATTGGAAGAAAATATTTATTTAGTGATCTCTAAAATATGAAAAACAAAACATACTTTTTAGAATGCAATTACTGACTTGGCCTGCACTTTAAAACCTTTATTTGAATATGGCAAAATTATCTCTGACAGAGACGTATTTACTAATCATGCTGACATCATCCATAGCAACGAGGTTAACCCTGCCCTTGCTCTTTGCTTAATCCCTCTCTCTATTTTGTGAATAGGTTTTAAAAGAAAACTCTAAGCTAAAACTTTTACAGATACTTAGTGATAAGTTTAAATGTTTTGTAACCATGTGCCCTGATTTTCAAAATAACACTAAAACGATGCTCATGTTAGTGAGAAAAATAAGACTTTTTAATTAAGTGATAAATCCTTTTTATTCAGCTTTAATCACTCAATATCTTAACATCACAATGTGTTCAAAACAAGACATGCAGAATGAACTTAAGTTATTTGAACAAAGAACCTAATATGAATATAACGAGACATAGTAGGTTGTATTAGAAATAGAAGGATCTGTTAAAAACTATATTTACATGAGCAACAAATGAATAACTTCTTGCGTTTAAGTTCATGACACATGGAGACTGTGCTGTTGTCTTCAGCCGGAGATCATCACTTCTATTAGAAATTATTAGCAAGTTCATCCAGTGCGTCGTTGAATTCTAATCAAACAAACATATTAATTAATCAGTTTATGCATGGTGGACAAGTGTTATGTGATGTGCTCTAAGGTATGATGCGTATATTTATATATTTATATATATGTATATTTATATATATATTTGATGTTGTTGTTGTTGTTTTTTAACTCACCGGGGTCTGCTGTTTGACTATTTGCATTGCTGTCTCCTGCACTTGTGGCTCCTGCAGGAGGGTTTTCTGCTGGTCTTTCTGTTGAAACCAGGCCTCCAAACAGTCCTCCTGATTTCTCCTTTGGCTTCTTATTATCTCCACTACTTGGGAAAAGCCCTCCCATGCCTCCGGTCTTATCGGTTGGCTGCTTCTTACCAGTAATTGTTTCCTTCACTTTTCTTTTAGCCACAGCAGCTAGCAGAATTTGACAGGAGCAAAAATATTATTTAGATTTATTTTGTAATCCAGTTTGACACAACACAGCTCTTCTTTCTCATCAGATGGTGCCCAAGAAAATGTTAAATATTTTTCTTAGATGTCTGAAAAAAAAAAGGCTTTTGGAGAGCTTTACTTGCACTGAAGGCCCATGTTAACTTTGTTCCTGTGAGTTCTGGGCTGACTGCATTATCAAGAAATATTTTATCTAAATCTTTTGTAGTAAGCAAACATTTTGTTGTTGTATGACTATATTTTAACAGAACTATGGCTCTTGATTCACAGTTGTCATTATGGTTTGCATTATGCAACCATGATCTCTGCTCTGATAACATGTTTTGATGTTAAATTTAATTCTGCAGTTAACAAAGTGGCATTAGTTAATATCTGTAGTTGTTTGAAATGATATTTTGTCTGGGTTGTTCATATAAATAATAGTACAAAAAAATTGGATTTTCTCCTTAGTGTATTTATAAGTAGGATTGAAGCATGTATAAGCTTAAATTGGAGGTAAAACATTCCATTAAATTTGATCTCTTTTGAAATAATAAGTTTACAATTCATGTAGTCATTTCTCAGAAGTAATTAAATCAGTTAATTTAGAGTCATGCTATTGTGGTTCTCTTACATGTACAGTTGAGAGTTAGTGAAACTAATTGGGACAACAGGTTAAAACATTAATGCATTAAAATAAGTTATTATTTTAACTAAAGTAAAATGTTAAATTATTGAAATAATTATAAAGGAGCCAGTATATTTTAAGATCGAATGTAAAGGTAAATAATAAAGAATTTTTTTTTTTATTATTATATTTTTTATTACAATACCCAAAGATTTCTGTTGGATTATAACTTATTATTTGTATAGCATACAGAATCTTTATCTGGCTAAATAAGGACATCTCACTGCAACTGTAGAGTTGAATTTTCAACATCAAAAGTCCACAGAGCAGAGATCAAGGTCCCACAATGCAATTCACAACCGTAAATAAACAAAAAACACTTAAAAATACAGAATCCGATTTAACAAGTAACAGATATTTTTTATAATGCAGAATTGCTTTAAGGAACTCACCTGCTTTGTCCACAGCATTTTCGATAAATGAATCTGCTCCTTTATTGGCAAGCATTCCCGAAATGAAAGACATGTTTGCGGAGTCCGGAGTTGTTGCTGTTGTTAAGTTTTCTTTTGTTGGTGGTGGTGTATGTGTGTCAGTGTTTTGGCGCAGGAAATGCATGCAGTTTTATTAGGCTGGAGAGTACGTCAGGGATGCTTGTGCCCATTGGTTATTTGAATTTGGGTGGAGTTGAAAGATGTCAGCAGAAAGAACAGCAAACTAGCCTGACTGGTTTACCTGGTTTGTGTGTCAGCGTGAGCCAGGGTTTAGAAGAACACATAATTTTTAGAGGGGTATAATATAAAGTAGGCATTTAATGATTTTATATGATATTTTATTTTTATGTTGTTTATTTTATTTCTTTTTTCATTTATATTTTGTTTATTTCATAATTATGTTTTGTTTCATTTTATTACATTTTTTCCTTTTATTTTATTATTTGGTTTGATTTTAATTTTCTCATTAATCATTTCTTTATTTAATGTTTATTATTTTATTTTATTTTAACAATTTGGTTAATTCAACAATAATTCTGCAAATTTTGCTAGTACCATTTTTTGATACCGGTTGCATTGTTTATGTTTTGCTGTACATGCCGTTCGTATCAACAAGAAGAAAATGCTGGGCTGAAAATCTTGTATGTCACCTCCCATAGTTGGAATGTGGAAAAAGCTGAATGACTTGCACATGCAAACTATGGAAACTCCATGAATGCTGACCTTCTGCTGGAGGCTTTGTGCTTTTCAGTGCTATATGGACATATGGGATTCAGCTGTGTGTGTATTTAGAGTGTTTGTTTGCTTCATTAAATGTGCAGGTGTGTAAGAAACAGGGTGGGGAAGAGCGGGAGGGATGTTCAGATATGACAGGGCGTGTTCCCTGATACTTTTTTTTGTTGTTGTTAATTGTTTCACTGAATTTAAGGGTGGGGCTATATTTGAATCAGAAAAACTCATTTGTAAAAAAAAAAAAAAGGGGGGGTAGGGTGTAACATGCTATGCTGTGATCTTGAAACTGCTCCTCTTCAATCTCTTGAAGAGATCCTCAATCCTCTTCAAAGTTTGCTGACTATAGTGGTTTCTCAGCCATAACTTCATCAACAAGGATTTTCCAGAGATTTCCAATCAGGTTTAGATCAGGACTCTGGGCTGCCATTTTATTATTTTCATGTTTTTCAAATAAATCGAGCATTTGATAAGAGATTTGGTCATTGTGAGCTTTCAGTCCAAGTTCTCAATCGTCAAGTTGCTGTATGCTGAGATACAGATCCTTAACCTGTTCAGCACTGAACTGCACAGCAATTCCAGCAGCAGTGTTAAACTGATTGACTGTTAAGACACTCAGCATTATCCTGTTATCTTGTGCATCTTTCTTTTTTGGGGAATAAGTTAGTGATATTGAACAGGTGCAGTATTTTTTTTTTATGTCAAAGATTTGAATTCTTTTAATGTAACTCATGCAATATGCTTTAAAAACCACTCTTTTACTCTTGTCAGGATCATTTTAAGAAGGACTGAGCAGTGACCTCGAACTCTAAGACAATGTAGGTTGTTTCCTAATTGTGATCACTATACTGTGTGATCACTATGTAGGCCTATATTATTTCTTATACGGCATTGTTTCAGAGTACTAAAATGTCAGTACAAGTCACTTTGTTAAAGTGTGGAGCTCTTTCAACAAGACAAGCTGACGGAGCAAAGATTTTGCTGAGCTGTCTATGGGAACTGTAAATTAACAGTAATTTTATCATTCAGCACTAAAATAAAATATTTTAGTAGAGAAGACGCACTAAAATATCATTCAGTGTGTATAGTTTACATACAAATATCTTGTCAGACATATTTAGATTGAGAAGAATTTAATCAAATATTAACTAAGAAGTGAAGCTCCACTGTGTCTATATACATTGGCATATTTTTTAAGCACCAGGTTTCACCCATTTGTCAACAAGTGTATAATAATTTAAAATATAAAACTATTGTCAATTAATAAAATGGTCAATGTGTCAATATGTAAAAATTGCATATGTGTTATGCTGAATGATGGTGTAACACCATTTCACCCATATTTCATTTCATTTTCCCATATTGAAATGAGGTATTAAAAATGAGAATAGATGGATTTTTTTTTTCACAAAACTGAATTTATTACAGATTGAATATTCAAAAGATTGGCTGCTTTCAGATTCACAAGGAACAATAAGTCAAGTAAATGAACGTGACGAGTTAAAGTGGGACAACATGCATGGCTTCAATAAACAAATGATGCAACCTAGCAACTGCGCTGACATAATATGTCTATTTTGTGACTTTTTTTTATATAAGCTATAGCAAACAACATAAGTAAAGCATTCACTGCATGTCTTTTCACTTTTTGGACCAAATTGCAACCCTTTTTTTTCCCCCCAAACTGCCTCAGCTACTACACTGACAGTATATATATATATATATATATATATATATATATGAACTGGAATGTTTTATATATTTTATATAGTATCGTTCTCACAATAAGTATTCAAATCATCATCACTATCATCATCTATCTAACCTCATTGCACTGGGTGGAGGAAACTGGTCAGGTAAGAAAGCTTCCAGTTTCAGGGCAGGTGAGAAACAGACTTTGTCTTCATGAAAATGTCCAAATCACAAGCACATGCATGTGACATCTGCACAACTGTGAGAATGACACAAACGGCACATTATACATTAATATTGCATAGCTAGATAGTGTTACACAAGAATACTATTTCAGTATGTCTATATGTGAAGGAAAGTGAGGTAAGTAAAGGCTGACTGTGAGGAGAAAGCAAGAGACGAGTGTGTTTGTTTTCTGAAGATGGAGATTATTTGTTGTTCTTCAGAGGTTTAACATGATGATATTCAGACCAACGGCAGATAATAAACTCCTCTCAAGCAAGAAGCAGAGCATCATGGTTCAACATCAGCCTGAAAGAGAGACGTACAGGGTTAAGCTACAAAGACTGTGAGTCCTCATTTTTGGAAACAAATTGTGTAGTTGCTACATGAAATACTGATGTAGGATTTATTCAAAGCCTGCTGTGTCACTCGTCTTTACTGCATTTCTGAGTTGAAGCGCTGGCTCTGTTGTAATTGTTAAACCACTCCGATGGGACTGTAAATTAAGAACTGCTAAATGTGACAAGATGCTAACTGTCAAAATGACTGGTTTGCAGAAATTCACTCAAAATAGTGAAATACAGAGTGAATTCAGTGCTTGAATAAGGAAAATCATCAGATCTTGGCCAGCATCGTTTGCATTTGTGTAAACCCTCAACAACTTTTCACAGGATTTGACTTCTTAACAGTTATTGAAACACATATAAGTGCCTTAAAAAGTCAATTGTTTTGTTTTTTAATTTTTTGCTTTTTTTACTTTATTTGAAAACTTAATTTTTACTTAAGATATTAGGTCTTGATTTCTAAAACTAGGTACAAATTAAGTGTTAAAATATATATATATTTTTTTCAGTGTATTGAGTCAAAGTTCTAGAAAAAAATAATAGTGCTTTCTGATATTAAAATTAGATTTTTTTATTCTTCTATTATAACACAAATACAAAACAAAACTATTAACATGAAATGCCTGACACATAAGAAAAGTACACAAACAGACGTATACATATGGTAATATGGTAAAAAAAATTCAAATGGGAACAACAGAAATAAGGGGAATAGAAGACAAATGAATACTCCTGAAAACATTGTCATTCCAAACCTCAAGATATCATGCACAGAGGCGTTTATACTGTCCAGATATGGTGTTCAAATGCTAATAAAAGTATCAGTTGTGCAGTGAATGAGACAAATTAGAAAATCCAGAGGCATAGTCTCCCTAATAATCGAACGGCATACTTCTATGTAAGGGGGTTTATCAGTAATCCATGACATTAATAAGTTATTGCTGGCAGTAAAAGTTAACATGCAAAACAAACGTCGTTTATGCTTGTTACTAATAAACTTGCCAAAAACAACAACAGAAGAGACAGAGGGTGCATATCCAAAACCAGACTTAGGATATTGTTTGAATGAGCTACAATTCTGGACCAGTCTGGATCACATGACACTCCCATACACAATGAATATAATCACCAATATTGAATTTACAGAGGTTATTAAGCTGCATTGTGTTTATGAGTCTTAAATTAGGTGTAATGTGTGTGTAGGACCCTAAGCTGAATAGCTCTAAAAGGTTACTATAAAGCTGTATGTTAACATGTAAGGTATCTTCAAAATAGATAATTTGAATGTTTTTTTTTTTGTTGTTGTTGTTTTCTAATCTCAATTTTTCTTTAATTAAAAGATTACACACAATTTCTAGCTCTCTCACCTACTGTCCGGCGTCTGCCGGCTGCTCCTCGTGCTTCAGCTCCCCCTGCTGGCAGAAAGACAACAACACACTTTAGCCGAGAACCGATCTTTATTTTATTTCGCTTTATTAACTCTTCAGGTATTTATAGGAAGAAATATTTTTGCTTTCTGGAAGGTCTCAGACTGATTAATTTTGTAGCTGCACAGCAATGTTATCCTACGGTTTGTTTCTTCATAAACGTGCTGTCATTTAAATGAATAAAAACTATTTTAGAATACTATTGAAAGGAAATAGGATGCATGTTAAAAAATGCAGAACACTATTTGGAAAGTTATGGGTTATTTATGAATGGCTTCGACACTGAGAACAATAGAATAGGCTCTATGAAAATATGATAATAGATCTTTTATAGTTTTGTTGCATTCTAATGAAAGGATTTTAGTATTTAATGGTAATGTTTTTTTGGAATTTAAAGTGATCATTCAGCATGCGTTTATTGCATGCATGCATTTATTGAAGCACCTCTGTATTCTCCAGTTCATCCTGATATTAGAAAGAAAAGCATGAACATTATGTCAAAAAGACATTATGGGACAACAGTAACAGTACATCAAGCAATTTGTATTGAATGCTAAAACAACAGCAACAGTTGTAATCTCAAACAAAATCTATATGTGAAGGGCTAAAATTGACCAAAAACTCACCTGTTTGACAAGGCCCGCGGATGCGACCACACTCTCCAGCCCCTCCACTGCCTTCTCTGACACCTGATTGGCTCCAGCCACAGCAGTGTCACCCATGAGATTTGCCTGGTCAGTTGTTTTCTGGGCAACTAAATGAGACGAAAAGGCGCACTTATATTTTGATTTAAGGCTATGTAGACTTGTTTTTTTTTTATTAAAGGGTGACGTTTGTAAGATGCTTAAAACATTAAGCCTCACGGACCAGTCATCATCTAAACCAGGGGTGCCCAAACTCTGTCTTGAGGGCCAGTGTTCTGCAGAGTTTAGCTCCAACTTCAACACACCTGCCAGGAAGTTTCTAGTATACCTTGATAGAGCTTGAGTAGCTTATTTAGGTGTGTCTAATTGGGGTTGGAGCTAAACTTTCCTGGACACTGGCCCTCCAGGATTGAGTTTGGGCACCCTTGATTTAAACACTGCAGGATGCTCAGTTTTGTCAATCACTTTGGACCAATAGTGAGAGTGAGGGGAATAGCAACTGCTGGACTAGAGGGTTTTTAGCGATGGCCCGTAATTACCAGTTACATGGGAAAAACATTTATATTTGTTTACAGAAGTATAAATATGCTGAGAAAGAAAACTACAATAACTGATCAAATCGGAATAAACATTTGTGGCGCTTTTACATATGATTAAATATTTTGGTTTCAATCGACTCAAGATATCGAGCTTATAGAGTGTCTTCCCAACAGCTAATATTAATGTTAAACTAAGTTTTTATCAACACATTAGCTCTTTACTGGCAAGCTCCACATAAAATAGCAAAAACAAAAGGATAAGAATAATCTTAAGGGCGTACCTCCCATAAACATTCATTCATTCATTTTCTTTTCGGCTTAGTCCCTTTATTAATCTGGGGTCGCCACAGCGGGATGAACCGCCAACTTATCCAGCATATGTTTTACGCAGCGGATGCCCTTCCAGCTGCAACCCATCACTGGGAAACATTCATACACACTCATTCACACACATACACTACGGACAATTTTAGCTTACCCAATTCACCTATACCGCATGTCTTTGGACTTGTGGGGGAAACCGGAGCACCCGGAGGAAACCCACGCGAACACAGGGAGAACATGCAAACTCCACACAGAAACACCAACTGACGAACCAGCGACCTTCTTGCTGTGAGGCGAACGTGCTACCCACTGCGCCACCACGTCACCCCCCTCCCATAAACATTAAGGTTTTTATTAAACCTAGCATGCTAGATTCATTCAGATAGTTTTGCCACTGCCACAAGCCACACTGTAATAAATTAAATGAAATGACATTTTTGTCTGAAACAAGAAAATCTAAACTTGCTAGTGCTCCACACAGGCTGTTCATGAAGGATTTTTACAGAGAGCGACATTGCTGCGTGATATACAGTCGAACCTCAGTTTCATCTTACTATGATGGTAAGATATAATCTTTTGTTGGTTTTATGATTGTTGTACAATTTTACTGATATTGATTAGCATACATTTTTCTAACTGAACAGTCACTAGGTTATTGTACAAACAACAAATGTGCTTGTTGATATGCTTTGTTTTTGTAATTTCACCACATGACATTAGCTCAAAACAATACACTTCTCTATCTTTTATTACTTTTACCTGTGTTTACACTTGTCGTAACACCTTCCTTTGTCTTTGTGCCTGTAAAAAAAAATGAACAAGAAAATTTATTGCAAAGTTCGTGCAATATCACTCATGAAACAACAATGAATAGCTCACCCAAAAAATTCAGTTGTTACCAATTTTCCCCCATGCATTCTTGGAAAAAAAGGTACAAAAACTCACTTTTGCCTTATAATAAATAACACCTAAAGTACACTTATGGTAAACTAAGTGGTACATATTCCTATGTTTTAAAATGTTTTCACCTGGGAGGCAGCTTTATACCTTTTGTGGTCTAAACAATTCAATGAAAGCCAAAACAATACAGAAAAATGTGCTTCAAAATACATAGAATGTTGTTCTGTAGATGAATACAGGTCAGATTTGAAACAAGTAAATTGTGTAAATTATCTGCCTATTTTGATGAACTAATTGTTTAAACACTCATACTAAATTCTACCTAATTTTTATCTTATTTTGAGACAGTTTCTCAACTGATGCTCTCAGCTCCTGGCTCCTGTCCTGTCCTGAGATCCATATACGTAGTCTGTCTAAAGGTCCAGCTATCAGGACCCAAGAGACTTAAGAGACCAAATCATGGCAAGTAAAAAAAAAAAGCCTCTGATCTACAGTCAGTGCACAGGCTGTTGATTGGCACCACTAAGTGCTATTAAGCTTTGCAGATTGAGAAACATCCTTTCCACTGAGACACTGTCTGCCTGTTAACAGTGGAAAAAACCCACATCAGCCTTTGAAAGGCCCTGGCGTCTGTAGCACTGAATCTTCGTCGCACGAATGATCCATAGAACAAATGTGAGCTCTGTTCCTTCCCAGAACCTTTGAGCTCACAGCAATGTGTTTGTGAAAATTGCTCCTCCTTCCCAACATACACACACACACACGCACACACAGACACAAACACTCGCGAGCAAAAGAGGCATGACATTGTCCTTGTTGTTCTGGACAAAGAGCTTATTTACTACCAAGACATGCACATTCTTGAGGGCTCAGCCTTTGCTTGTAACACAAACACAAGCCTGGAATGTTGTATTATTAATGCTGTAATCAATAAAGTTTGAGAATATTACCTCCGCCCAACCACTGCTGCAATATGATGTCACTTCCACAGCATCTCTGATTACATGACGAAGCATAAAACGTCTCCACAGCTAGGTGGAGGAGACTGCCAGATACTAAATATAGCTATGCCTAGATTATAGGGGAAGATTATATTTTTATGTAGCGCAAAGATGACAGGACTCTTTCAAATGTGCTAACAAAATCTGAATTTCAAATGTCACAATTTAGTGGCTAATTTTTACATTTGTATTCTATACATTATGAAATGCATAATCTCTTTCTTGTCCATATGAGACCTACTGGCATTAAGTCTTTAAAATTATTAATCTGGACCATGCTTACAAGGAATTGGTGTTATGTAACGCAACAGACAAGAGATGGAAATGACACTCGGATACTAATTAAAGCTATGTTTTGATTACGTAATTTAAATGAAATATTTTGTTTCTGTTATAAATATTAGCATAATATTTAAGTGGACATTTATTTTATTTACTTTACACTATACTGTTGCAGAACTCCACAAGTATGCTCAAAAACAAATCAACACGTTTCCCAGCATGACTTTAAATTATCCAAAGAGCATCTTGAGCATCAATGAACATCCGATTGTCTGCCCAGAGTCACATGATCAATGTCACAAATTTACTTATAATAGTGTTTCTTTGTTTTAACGCTTATGTCCAAACCTTCTCAACCCATTCTCTACTACTACATATTATTTGTTATTGAAGATAAGTTTAAGAATATATTGTTGTATTGTTGTAATATATATCTTGTTGAGATACATGTGCAGGCATTTTAATTATCTGAGCATAACATATATATGTGTTACTAAAAACATTTGAGTTCTGTATGTTTGCAGTATGTTTTAAACAGTGGTTTATTGAACAAATGTGACCTCTGTCTTTAAAGAAATTAAACTATTAATAAAAATAATTAAAATAACAAGGAAGCATTAAGGAAAACAAATCTATCCCAGCCAATACATTCAATTCTGAATCTTGCTTAATCTTAAAGGGATAGTTTACCCAAAAGTGAAAATTATCCCATTTATTGTCACACATTTGGTTTTTATGAGTACATTTATGAGTTTCTTTCTTCTGTTGGCACCCATCCACTTGCTTCTTTTGTGTTCAGCAGAAGGAAGAAACTCAGATCGGTTTTGGTGAGAAAATGATGACAGAATTTTCCTTTTTGGTCGAACTACATTAAGTAAAATATAATGGATTTCTAGGCTAACGTAGTGATATTGCTAGCAAAATGGACAGCAAAGAGTCCAATCTTCAAATTTAAGAATCAGTGAAATTGATTCGTTTCCCAGTGATGGGTTGCAGCTGGAAGGGCATCCGCTGCGTAAAACGTATGCTGGATAAGTTGGCGGTTCATCCCGCTGTGGCGACCCCAGATTAATAAAGGGACTAAGCCGAAAAGAAAATGAATGAATGAATGAAATTGATTCGGTCAAATGAAAAAATATATAAACTTAATTATACAAAGTTATACATATAAAGTGGTTAAACAACACTGTATTTGATCAGGATATAGTAATAATATATTCTGAGAAATTTCTCTACAAATTTCTGTAATGATACGCGCCTGGTCTCTCACTTTCAGAAAAAACTGTTACAAAAGCTGTCACTGAGTATCCTTTAAAAAGTTATATCTTTGTTCGTACAAAGTATTTACCATGTGTTCAGCATTTATATTAATATTACATTTTGAAAGTTTTGTTTTTTTTATGAGGATGGCAAGGGAGGTGTGTATACAGTACTGGCAGTTTGCCACAGTTTGGTGCAAAGTGACCTCGCTTTTCTTTGATTTAAGCAGCTTGTCTGTGTGGTGTGGAGGAAACCTCCAGCAATGCACCCAAACACACTCATCTTTCCTCTCTTACCCAACACAAGTCAAAGCTTCTCGTAACAGCAAGCACATTGTTCTCTGCTCTCTCAGTTGTGGAGGACAGGTTGAGGGCTTTCACTTTGACAGGCTGCACACACACTGAAAGCCATCTCCAATCAGTAGAGATTGTGTATTGACCCGGGCAGACCCTGCTCTCTGTGGACCGGGATGTGAAGTGGACCGGAAGGGAATGGGATTACAGTGTTGTGTGCCGCTATGAGATCCAGACAAAATCATGTATTACGCACTACAGTATGCTTATGCCAAATCACATTTACAAGACATTCTACAGCAATACAATGAGGTTGCATGCTAATACCATTTACTAACCATATAGCGGTAAAAATGTTTTTAAAAAATAGCAAAAATTAGCAGTTGTTCCACGGATTTAAGCCTGCATGTGCATCAACATTAACTGGTCTTAGAGTTTAGTGAGGTGTTTATCTTCATAAAGTGTCTGCCACTTACAGCTTATTGATTGATTGCATCTTGAAGAGGTTCTTGAAAAGGAAAAGTGCTTTCTCTTCTTGTCCTTTCCTTCCTGTCTTTCTTAATCTCTTTTTATCTCACACTTCGCTCCCCACCCATTCCTGGCAGCAGAAACACACAGCTACCATTCAGGGAAGAGTTAAAGGGGCAGCCCCCAAAAATGAAAATTCTGTCATCATTTACTCACCCTCCACTTGCTCCAAACCTGTTTGAGTTTATTTCTTCTGTCGAACACAAAGGAAGATATTCTGAAGAATGTTGGGAAAACAACAGTCATTGACTTCCATAGTATATTTTATTTTTCCCCAACATTCTTCAGAATATCTTGTTTTTTGTTCAACAGAAGACAGTCATTCATAAAATGATTAGAACCACGAGTGTGAGTAAATGGTGATGAAATGTAAAATTTTGGGTGAACTATACCTTTTATAATGGTACTGGTAACCATATGTTGTCTATCAGTGAGGGTAGCCAGATGCATTTTGATTGGTTGAGACGACAGGCAGGTTTTTAGTGCTGGATTTCTCTGAACGATTTGCTGGTCAATTACTGTAGCTCAACGGTCTCATCTAATAATGGCCTCATGCCCCACATTTGTCCTCATTGCTCTGGTTTTCATTTTCATTGTTCAGTTTCATTCGATTTTCCTGGTTTTATAAACAGTGCCGAATAATTCACTGATCTAAAATTGAAAGCAATACTTCATGCATTTTATGCAAATGATTGTTTCCAGGCATTAGTATTTTAATTCATTCATGAATAATTATGATAACGTTTAAGTGTCCTTAAAACTGCATTTTCTTGAATACATTTTATATGGATACGTCCATAGCATTTGACTTTTTTCATGAATTTGATTGATTATTAATTTATATATTGTCTTTTTTACCAATGTAAAATGTAGAAGTAATTTATGTGAATTCAAATGCTTTTAAATATACCCACTACACCATTAAAAAAAAAAAAGAATATATATATATATATATAGACAGTATGCAGTACAAAAAGGCTTTTTTACTTAAACCTATAACTCACTTATATTGTATCATATTACAAATGTAAATTATGCTAATTAAATTACTTGTAAGTATAGTTTTGTTATTTTGAAAATTATAATATCCTCATATACAAGGAAGGAATATCATATTAAATATATTTAATACATTAAACCCCACAGATGGCTTTTCTTACTTGTAAGAATGTAACTCTCTCAGTTTTCTCTCCACAATTAAATCTGCACTTACCTACATACATGACCCCCTCTTTGGTTTTGGCGGCTGCCTCCTCCACCCCGGCCTTGGTTTTCTCAGCAGCGGCCACCACTCCCTCCTTGGCCATGGAGAATCCCTTCTTCAGCGCATCCATGCTGGAGCTCAGAGCTAGGCTTTATGTCCTCTCACTGGATCTGGTGCTCGTCTTATAGCCAGTGGATGGAGCTGTGTGTGCTCTGACTGCCAGTGTGGTAAGTGCGTTTGCCAGAGTGTGTGTGTGTGGCACTCCTCTGAGAGTGGGATGGGCACTCAGACGAATTGGGACACCCTTAACAAGAGGAGTAGCGGATGGGTAGAAAGCAATTGAAGAGAGAGAGAGAGAGAGGGTGAGGGTGTAATAACAAGTGGGAATGCCGAGAAGTGGAATCCACAAGAAGACAGCTTTTTCAGTTTGGCCTGTTTTCTCCAGTCACCCATAATAAATGAGACTCTCATACTGGAAGATTAAATTGTTAATGCTCAAATGCAGCATCAGAGCACAGCTTCATAAAAGTATTAAACAACCTCTTCCTGATCCTGCCACAGCAAATGCATACAATCCACAACACACACTTAATAGACAGATATAAAAAAAAATTGCATGTCACAGACTGCATACAGTATATCCCTCGATGGATTGTGTTTTATTGAGTATTTTTTTTTATATATATACTCTTGTAATAGATAGGAATATATTTAATGTTTCATTTTTATATTTAATATTAAATATCAGTTTAATTTGAGTAACTGTTACATTTTTTCACTTTTCCCTCCATATACGTTTTCCCTCCGTATACGTTTCCCTCCACATGAATTATTTTTTATTCTAAGCTTGTAAACTTTTTAAATATCATTTTAGTAAGTTTATCATTTCAATTTAAACTTAGCTATTTCAGGTAGCTCAAGCAGCTATATTTTAGGTTTATCTTAAAATTTACTTGGTTTAAGTTGACATTAACAACAGTGAATGCTAGACTTTTGTTAACATTAGTTACTTACTTTTGTTCGTTGTTTGTTCATCTTAGTTCAGTTCCATTCAATAGTTATTATTAATTTATTATTTGTTTATATGAATTAATTTATTAGTTGTTTATATGAATACCTTTTAAAATTGAAATAAAATGTCTTAATGTTGCAATTAAATATTAACTAAGATTAATAAATTGTTTAGTATTAGTATGACTAATTGTTAATATATTTTTCATGTTAACTGACATTAATTAACAAGTGAATGTTAAAAAAAAAAAAAGGTTGGATTAATTAAAATAAATCCTTTTGATAATGTGCAACTAGATTACATTTGTTTAAATGAATATATATAAAATAAATGCTACATTTTAAATTAGTTACTTCTATATTAAACAGCTTAATGATTTTCACAACCACTTTCACATGGCTCTTGATAGAAGTGCAATACAAATTGAATTTCAATTGAATAGGCTGTAAAAAAAAATAATTATTACAACTGGATGCATATTTTAATATCATGCTCTCAGAGTCTGTCATATTCATCATATAATAACTCAAATCTGATATGAGGGTTTGAATATATGTTTACTATAATCTAATAGGGATCCTCTTTGTGAAGCTGATGGGGAGCTGCTGTGTGGGCTGTATGATATACAACAGCAAAAGTCAGAATGCATCTCATAACCATAATTACATTATTTTAGGGTGCATGCAGTATATTAAAGACAAAGAATCTTGATAAGAGCTTAATGAAATCCCATTGGGGCACAGTACAGAAGGATCATAGAAGCAATTCTTGTTGGCTAATCCTAACATGAACTTAGGAAATGATGTTTAGTCCTTTTATATTTTTATTGTTACATCCCTCAGTGGGCTGGTGCAGTATGAGCCACAGCACTGAACTCAATGTGCAGGTGTGTCTGATGATTTATCATGTTAAAAAAACAACAACAAGAAATTGCTTGATGATGAAAGCAGGTTTCTTACTTTTGTTAATACAGGAAGTTTGGGCAGGATTTAAAAATAAAATTGTTGCTTTTTTTCAAATGGCTTCTTAACATAAGATGTATTCACACTTATTTAGTTCAGTTAAAATGGATTCTGGTGTGATTGTTCATTTAGTGCAGTTGATTTGAATACAGTAAGTGTGAATGCTGACATCTGACCTTAACACCAAACAAGCACCAAAAAGATCACTAAAAATGTGCGCTCTGGTGTAGTTTTTAGTTTGACTAAGTTTTTTAGTTTTTGCTCTTTTTGTGTGTGTATTTGTGTGTGTGTGTGTGTGTGTGTGCATGTGCACGTGTGAGTGCTTGTGTGTGTGCGTGTGTGTGTGTGTGTGTGTGTGTGTATGTCGTAGTCAAAATGTTTCTTACTGCAGTTAGCTGCATAGGTCTCCTTACAACAGATCTTTTTATATATCTGTGTGTGACCGAGGATTTACATATGTAACCCTAGACCACAAAACCAGCCTTATGCACAGGCATATTTTTGCAATAGCCAAAAATACATTGTGTGGGACAAAGTTAGCAATTTTTATTTTATGCCAAAAATCTTTAGTATATTAAGAAAAGATCACGTTACAATAATAATGATATATAATGTATAAACACACCATTAGTGAAAGGGAAAATGTCATTCTAGATTCTGTTTACTCATACAGCAGTATGCTTTCATCCAGACTTTCATCCAAATTCTCATTCTCCAAAAACAGTTACACCCACAAAAGTGTCAATTGATAGTGCAAAGGCCTTATTTATCCTTGAAATTTCTTAATACATCATAATAATAATTGTTCAGTGTTTCAAAGTTTCAAAATTCTAGTTTATTTTGACACGTTACTAGCAATTTTGGCCCCATTTTATATTAAGTGGCCTTAACTACTAACTACTACTACTTACATTTAAATTAATCGATTGGTACAATTAACTTATTGTATACCCCCCTCCCGCATCTAAGCGTATTACAGTATCTCAAGAGTACATAATACCATCCTACTCAGAGTAATGTTTTGTGCCTTTAAGGGACCGATAATGAGGAGGTCATCTGATTAAAATTCTTATTAAATTCACACAGAAGCACCTGAGTTTCATTGGATTGCCTTACTTTGATTCATGTCATGAAGAGAGAGTTGGCATGGATATCACTAGCTCATAAACATATCAGTGCAATGGATTTCTCATCATTAATCCTTGCATAACGGCAGTAAATCATCTCAACTGTGCCTAAAATCTTTCAGGCTCCAGATCTGCGAGCAGAAATAGGGTTTGGTCACCAGTAGTCATGTGACTCTGTCATCCACCTCCACTGCCCAGACTAACTAGATGACCACCAGTGCATGTCTAAATATAACCCTCTGTATTTCTCAAGAGAATGAGAGAATGTAATCTAATACTCGATGCTCAGAACGCAGCACTGTCGGGTCAATATGTATCCATCACGAGGCAAAAATCGAGGATGTGAGAAAACAGCATGATCAGAACTGAACTAATCACCAACACCATGACAGAACAGTGTGAAATATCTCATCCATACTCTCTTGAATCACTTTTGAAGTGAACATATTCGGCAGTTTTAAACTCTCACTCATTTGTACTAAACACCTATTTCAAATACTTAATATTAATCATCACAGACAAAAATGCCTTTTATGCTGAAAAGCTATGATTCTCTTACAATGATTCTCTTAGGATGCCCTTCCAGCTACAACCCATCACTGGGAAACACCCATACACTCTCATTCACACACATACATACACTACGGACAATTTATCTTACCCGATTCACCTATAGCGCATGTCTTTGGACTTGTGGGAAAACCGGAGCAGAATTTTGTCTTAATTTACTCACCCTTTACTGGTTTCAAAGCTTTACGAGTTTCCTTTTCTGCTAAACACAAAAATATATTTAGAAAAATTACTTTAAGGTTGCAGAATTTCATCTTTCTTTAAAATATCTTCTTTAGTGTTCAACAGTAATAAAAGAAAATGGAACCACTTGAGGGTGACTAAATAGAGAGTAAAATTTCTTTTTGGCGTGAACTATCACTTTAACTGGATGAAAACTGAACAACACATTGGTTGTACTTTTTACTTCATAGAATCCAAAATATCTGCTTATTGTAGCATTTATCATCAAATCTACAACATAAAACCATTGCAATGGTTAATTTCTTTCAATAGGAGGGTCAGCTGTTTTATTGAATTACTCTCACATGTTTTCTATGTATGGGTTTTTTTTGCAGTTGTCTGGCATTAATGCTACTTGACTCTCTCTCTCTCTCTGTCTGTATCTCTTGTTCAGTGTTCTGCCTGTAACAGGAGTCTCTGTGGTTGACCAAAGAATCATCTGACTGCGGTTTCTGTAAGAGTGTGATGAAGCAACTGGCGTGCTGATGTGCATCAGGATGGCCATGTACTTAAAAGCTGCTTTGAGAATGGGATTCAAGGAAAAATCCCGTATGTGATCAGACCACATACCACATCCCTGCTGTCACTGAGGAGAAAGGGTGAGGCTTGCACCAAAAAGTACTTAGTTTTGACTGATTGTATCATAGTGCCACTGGCAGAGATTTGACGAAACTTCACAATAATGACAGTGTTCTCTTAGAGATCTCTATGGTGACAGTCACATGTTTTCAAACATACAGCTTTGATTTGGGAGAAAGGTCTGTTCAGGATGATAACTATAATGATAATAATACCTATGTCTTTAACTATAACTATAAATAATCATTAATGAAGAAATTAACAATCATTATTTAATTTTATTTGCTTAAATAATTGTGCTTTTTACAAATTAATTACAGTTAACAAATTATTTAAATAAAAAATGCGTACATACAGTTAGTCCTCCTTTGAAGTTTCCTTGTAGGATTCCTGCAGAGGTTCTGCTTGTTGCCTGATTCATGCAGGATTCCTGTGTGTTGCCTGTATGGTTGCTACATGTTTCCTGAAGAAGTCCTGCTTGTTCCTTATAGGATTCCTACAGGAATCCTGCATGTTCCCAGTACAAATTGTAAGGTTTATTTACTAGTGCCCAATAATGTGGAATAATGTGTTCACAATACAGTATAATATTCAACACTGTTGTAGTGTTTTTTTTTCTTTTGAATATTTTCATTTAAATAAATAAATAAAAAATTGCCTTTAAGTTGAAAGGAATTCAAATGTAAAACAGGAGTAATGTAACACATTGCAATTCTGATACAGTTATTTTGTAAGGTAAAGGATTACTTTTAAATAACAGTAAGAAGTAATCTATAATTTATAACAGTTTGAAAGTAACACAACACTGGTTGTAGTGATTATTTGTTCACCCAAAAATTAAAATGACCTCATCATTTACTCTCCCTTGTGTAATTTCAAACCTTTACTGGGATTTTTTCTGAACACAAAAAATATATTTTATTGGTTGCTTGGACCCATCAACTTCCATAGTATGAATAGAAAAATTCCCCATAGAAGTCAATGGGTCTCAGCTAATATGCATGCTAGTTCATACTGAATTTTTGTACCCTAATCTAAAGTGTCTAGAGTGTACCAAACTTTGTTTTAAAACCTTACAGTTTCTCTCTCTCTCAACCACACAAACATTGTCTGCTGAGGGTCTTTTTGGGACTTTGAAAATCCATTGCAACAGCTTGTGCTGCCTGGCAACAAAATGTTTTTCCCCTCTCTGAATCTGGGTCTGAATTAGTTCAAAGTTGACAGCACAAAGACACAAAAACATGTTTCTACACAGATCTAAGCAGCTCTTCGGGTCAAAGGTAGTTCACCACTAGAGGTCATTCTCTTAATGACAGCAAAATACAATAAGCTGGCTGAAAGGCTTTCTGATTGGACACTGAATATAGGCTTAAGCTAACAAATTTGCACAATGGTGCTAAATGGCACACAAGTTGGACATATTCACAAGCCTTGTTCAAATACCTTTGTACTGCATGTTATTGGCAACTGTACCATCAACATCCTCAATGTGTACTGACCTGCCATCAGCCGTTGTTTCTGACTGCACTGAAGGTAATGCCCTAAAACCCTGCCACTGGACTGGACATCGTATTCTTTACATTACAGCTTAATACTTTCTCTTCTCGTAGATTGTGTTCATTTCTGAAAAAAAGATAACATTTAAAGATTACTCACTCTTTTGAAAGTACCTTAGTGGTAGTATTAGTTGGTCAAACCATGAGTCAGCATTAAAAACCATCATAGCAGTGTTTCTGTCAACCGATTACATTTTAGAACTCATATGTAGGTCCAGACAGAAACTGTATTTGGCATTTCTGTGCAGAATTAAGAAAAAAAAAACGATTTGCGGAATGTTTTTGGAATGATTGTGGAATGATTCTGAGAGTGTAGTAACTAAATCCTTAACACATGAAATAAAAACTTTTTTTTTAACTTTACATAAGTTTACAATGCAAATACAATTAGACCCACATTTTTGGTGAACAAAATAAGTCTCTCATATAATATATCTACTAAATGACAGAAAATATTATTATAAATTGTATATAGGAATAGAAATAGGAACATGAAAAGAGTTTAACATTTGAGATCCTCTATTTCATTCTGCAAGAAATGAAATACAGTGTTAAAATAAAGCCTTAAATGGCTCCTGATTGATGGTCTGACTCTGAAATTACATCCACTTAAGCAATATCAATATTATTTTAAACAATCCATGTTGGGGCTGCACGGTGGCGCAGTGAGTATCACGATCGCCTCACAGCAAGAAGGTCGCTGGTTCGAGCCTCGGCTGGGTCAGTTGGTGTTTCTGTGTGGAGTTTGCATGTTCTCCCCGTGTTGGCGTGGGTTTCCTCCGGGTGCTCCGGTTTCCCCCACAAGTCCAAAGACATGCTGTAAAGGTGAATTGGGTAGGCTAAATTGTCCGTAGAGTATGTGTGTGAATAAGTGTGTATTGATGTTTCCCAGTGATGGGTTGCAGCTGGAAGGGCATCCGCTGCGTAAAGCATATGCTGGATAAGTTGGCGGTTTATTCCGCAGATTAATAAAGGGACTAAGCTGAAAAGAAAATTAATGAAGAACAATCCATGTTGCACATGTATTCGCTTTGTTTGACAGTACTGACATCTGCTGGTGACCCTCGGTAAACATCCTGCGTCCAGCTCATGTTCATCATAGTTACTGAGAGACTTTGGATCCCCTTTTCTGCCATGCAATCTCTACACCAGAAGAACACACAAATGATCAAATTGTCCACCACACTGCTCTGAATGATTGCAGGGTTTTTTGCCATTTATCTTGCTAACAGGTTAGAGCTTCACAGTTACTTAAGAAAATGTCTGTGGTTTAAATGTCTTTCTTCACAATGAGCTCTAAACAAAATATTTGATCATTGTTCAAAACCACTTCAATAACTGTTTCTGTAAATATGGTAAAGCACAGAAACTATACTGTTTCAACTAAAACACTGAGTCATCTTTGACTAAACATTAAATGTCATAAATCCATGTTTCCTCACATACTGCTGCCAAAGGAGGCCTCCCTGCTATCCATATCTCTTAAAGAGACAGTCCATCTAATATAGAGAATTCTATCATCATTTTCACCCTGTTGCAAAGGTGTGAAAAAACATCAACTGAGAATTTATGCTTGAAAAAATTATGCTTTATTGTGCTCTATAGCACAATAAAAATATTATTACTATGTCATATACTGTATATTTTTGTTTGTTTGTACTGACTAAAATTTTAACAGTTTTTCACTGATACTTCCCTTACAGTGAATGGTTCTCAATTGATTCAGTAGGTCTGGCATACATGTGCACATATATGTCTTACACCTATATGAACATGTAGGTGTCTGGCATACATGTGCACCTATATGTCTTACACCTATATGAACATGTAGGTGTCTGGTATACTGTGCACCTATATGTTCACTCCTATATGAACATGTAGGTGTCTGGTATACTGTGCAGATATACTGTGCTGATTGTATATGAATCTGTCTTCTCACCAGCAAAGAATTGTTGGCTGAATGTCAAGATTTTTTTTGTGAAAGAAGTTACTTAAACTTAAGCCAGTTCAAAGTTTCTGTATTGATTTAGCAAAAATATACGTTTGGAATTGTTCAATTTTATTCATGTTTGTGAACCTTCTTACCCAGGCTGTAATTAATTTACTGAAATTACTGTACAGTAGAAACAGTATTATTTAGAATGATCATGATCAAATTTCAGGGCGTCACGGTGGCGCAGTGGGTAGCACGATCGCCTCACAGCAAGAAGGTCGCTGGTTCGAGCCTTGGCTGGGTCAGTTGGCATTTCTGTGTGGAGTTTGCATGTTCTCCCCGTGTTCACATGGGGGGGCTCCGGTTTCCCCCACAGTCCAAAGACATGCGGTATAGGTGAATTGGGTAAGCTAAATTGGCCGTAGTGTATGAGTGTGAATGAGTGTGTATGGGTGTTTCCCAGTGATGGGTTGCAGCTGGAAGGGCATCCGCTACGTAAAGCATATGCTGGATAAGTTGGCGGTTCATTCCGCTGTGGCGACCCCAGATTAATAAAGGGACTAAGCCGAAAAGAAAATGAATGAATGATCAAATTTCACTGTCACATGATCCTTCAGAAATTGTTCTAATAAGCTGATTTAGTACATTTCTTATTGTACAAAGCATTTTTTTCAAGACTCAAGAAAGTTAGAGAGAACAATGTTTATTTAAAATGTAAAGTTTTGTAACAATGTTTCCAGTGTCACTTTTGGTGAACTTATTACATACATTTTTTTTTTAATCATACTGAGGTTGTATAGATTTCTTTTATGATACAGTTAAGCTTTTTATTATAAAAAAAATTATTAACACAGGGGTGTTTATAAGACTGTCAATAAACATTTAGAATCATGACATTGTTATTTTAAATACAAAGAAGACATTTTTCAGATTTTTCAGATGTCTTTGTTATGACAACTTGACATAAACAAATACATCTTAACCTGTCTTTGCAAGACAACATAACTTGTCATCTTTCATAAATATGATTGTCATGAGACCATTATAAGTGTTTCGAATATTTTTCGGACCACTTTTTTCAGTGAAACAAACTCAATGTCATTAAAATGTATTATTAAAAGTTTCAATATTATATATTAAATCATTTTAATCTCAGCTACAGTGGTAAAATGGAATTTGATGTTGAAATTTTGAAACATTTAATTTTATTCATTGAAGTGTTCTGTCAAATATTGTTCTGTCAAATATATTTGAGTGTTATGAAGGTTTTCATTTCATAAAGTTTTATGATAATAGACAAATGATGTAAAAAAACAATACAGAATGCAGACAGAATGATCTTTCCAACACCATCTGTAATGCTGTGTCCCTAACGATATCACTCACTCACTTACTTGTGACTTACTTGAGCTGTGTCCCTGATTTATTAGGCTTCACCACAGTGGAATGAACCGCCAATTACTCTAGCATATGTATTATGCAGCGGATGCCCTTCTAGCCACAACTCAGCAGTGAGAGTACACTAACTCATGAACCCCCAGTGCTGGGAAACAACTATTCTCTCATTCACACACACACATTTACACACTACAGTCAATTTAGTTTATCCAGTTAACCTACATGGCATGTCTTTGGACTTTGAGGGGAACCGGAGCACCCATTGCAGAACATATTCAAGATATGCATCTGAAAATTCATCTCTTCCATGAGCACTTAACAATCATACTAGAAGAAATAACAATAATCTGTACTTTCTCTTTTCCTTTATGCCTCTATGTTCTAGTTGCTTTGACACAACAGAGTAATTTCCCCTAAAATGAAAGGTTTCATATAAAAACCATTGTGCTTATATCACATCCCTTTCCTGAGCTACTTCACTCAGAGTGGAGGCAGAAGCAGCAAGAGGTGATAAGAGTGTAAAACTTCTTGTGAGCAGCCAAGAGAAATGACCTGCTTCCTTCACTCATAAAGTCCAAATGAATGTGTCCAGCACCTCCAAACATGTCCAGCCTGAGAGCTGCCGGGACTCATTGTTCCAGTTCCGCGACCTTTCTGCAGGGAGTAAAGCTGGACGTGGGTGGAGGGGTTCATTTCCGAGGATTGTTGGAGGTCTTTGAAACTATAAAGCAGAGGGAGGGAATGACAGAGAAAGGGGGGAGTGGACTCTGTCAGAAGGAGGGAGGGAAAGAGAGGATCATTTTCGAGATGGGAGGTGGAGATTTTCCATACGCCACCACTGAGCAACGGATTTACAACCACTTGTTGTCCTGGTGCTTTGTGCCAGTTGATGTGCGTTTTTAGGAGCACACAGATATGGTGGTGCTAAAGTTGTCGGTTCTTCTTCAGGGGCTGTTGCTCGTTGCCCAATGTGAGGTCCGAGCTAGAGACCCCGATGTGGAGGACGAGGATGAGCTGAAGGACATGTCGGATGGTGTCGGATGGGACCACAGATTTCCATTGATTGGTTTTGGAGCAGCTCGTCATGGTGAAGTGATCAACAGAAAGAGACCTGATGTCTATGGAGCTCTTCATCATCCTGTTGATCATCATGGACATCATGATCACGGTCATCAGGACTTGCCTGAGGGAACAGTGGATCCATCATCTGCAACTGAGACCACAGGTTCTTTTCAGCGCACCGGGTGAGTGTTGCTCTTCTTCATTCATTGAACCATTTATTTTCTTGAGGATTTAGTAGAAAAGGAGGTTGTCTGGAAGGGTAATGATGGCTCATTACATGCATGTCATAAATACATGCAGGGTTTATATGGTTTTAGAGCTCATTATTTATCATGGAGAGCCACCCAGGTTGAAGTAGAGCAGCTTGTGAAGTAATGGCTATAAAACAGGGAAGTCTGGTTATCGTTTTTTTTTTTTTTTTCCTATCCAACCATATCTTATGATGTCTAATGTTTTTCTGGAAGCTGCTGTGATGCATTTGTTTTATTTTCAGGATACTCTGAACCTTACATAACATTGTCATAACAAATGTCACTTTTGGTCAATTTAATGCATTATGATTAAAAATTATCAATAAAAGTCATTTCTAAAAATAATTTCTTTAAAAAAACTAAATCCCACTAACCCACTAAGTGCTGGTTAGTAACCTGAAACAATTGTTTGTAAACAAATTCAATAGTTGGATTAGACTGCATGTTAAAATACTCATATTACACTTTTTTTATAGAATAGAATAGAGTAGAATAGAATAGAATGGAATAGAATGCCTTTCATTGTCACTGTACACATATACAATGTACATTATATACATGTGCGATGAGATTAAGTGCAGTTTACACTTCGGATTACAGGCAGTTTTATGGATTATAAAAATTATTAACTATTCATAAAGGCTCAATAAATTATTCATCAGTCATTCAGTCTCTCTAATATTCCTTTTTACTGTGTGCCATCTAATTTAGATTTAAAAAAAACTCACAAAAATGACCATATAAATTAATTTGCAATACACTAAAAAATTATATGATCAGTAACACACCTGTATGTTTTTTCAAATGTTAATTAACATGCTTTTAATTAAGTCACTGCAATGTAAATGAAAACACAATGTAATGTAAAATGACGTTTCTTAAAATGTTCATTTGTAATAGTTTCAAATGTAAAGCAGCAACACAATTTTTACAGTGTTGATTTTTGATGAGAACATGAGAGGAAAACGTAGGAGGTGCATTCATTCATTCATTTTTTTTTCCGGCTTAGTCCCTTTATTAATCTGGGGTCGCCACAGCAGAATGAACCGCCAACTTATCCTTATGTTTTACGCAGCGGATGCCCTTCCAGCTGCAACCCATCACTGGGAAACACCCACACACTCCCATTCACACACATACACACTACTGACAATTTAGCTTACCCAACTCACATGTAGAGCATGTCTTTGGACTTGTGGGGGAAACCGGAGCACCCGGAGGAAACCCACGCCAACACGGGGAGAACATGCAAACTCCACACAGACATGCCAACTGACCCAGCCGGGATATTTGTAAAAATAAATTCGAAAAATGTAGCAACTTTTGCATTTGTTAACAATTCTCTGAGGTCAAATAATGGTCACATGAACATGAAGGTAAAAATATGTCAACCTCGGGCATTTTACTTTGTTAAAAATAATGTAAAATAATGCATAAAATACATTAATAAATATAAATTGATACAAATATGTGTTTAAAAACAAGTTAGATAACAAGGTAATCCATGACACATTACCTAACAAAAGTAATGTACATATACAAGACTTCAGTTTTCATGTATTTTGTTATCAGCAACCGACCCAGTCACCCAGCACTGCTGACCCAATGCTTTTCAATGGTAATTTTATGTGGCACATGCAGCATTTGTGATGCTGTGACTGTAAAAACAAAGCGAGCATTGGTTCCTCTCCAACGTTTCCTCAAGTTTCCTTATCTCCTCTATCTCTGTTACAATCAGCATTTCACTGATGTGGAAAATAAACAGGAAAAGTGTTTCAGCAAACATTTGGAAGTACCTGTGTTGCTCAGAAAGGTCTCCTCTGACCCCACATCTCCTCAAAGTGTCAGGAGCACATATGTTTTCTCTTAACTCTGGCTAATCCATAGTAATTCAGCCTAATTACCTGGAGCGCAGAGGAGGCCAATGTTTCCTGCGCTTTGAGATCAGCCCCGGTATAATCTTTGCACAAGAGCTGGGTCACTCTTTACCTCAACCCACATACATACATTATATTTAACAGCTGCTGATAACACTCCCAATAATGTGTTCATTTGAAGTGTTGTGATAACAGCAAAAACTAAAAACTTTTAAACTCCAGTTCATACAGTTATTAAACATGAGGTATCAACAATTATTAGCAGAATTGGGAATAACTTTATATTATGCGTAATCAGCTACTATGTAGTAACATGTAAAATAATAATTTGATGAAATGTGCTTATTTTGTAGATGTATTGACGATTTTCATAAAAAAATATCTGCACGTAATTTTGCTGTAATCAGTTTATGTAAATATATTTGTACTGTAACTATACTGTTTCCTGTAACTTCTCAAATCAAAATCCTTACAGCATCTGAAGATATTGGACTATTTCTATTTTGATTGATTGATTTATTTATTTGAATGAATAAGCATTCAGTGTCATCATACAAACACAAAGTATTTTCAGAAACTTGCAGAAAGTTATATTATATTATATTATATTATATTATATTATATTATATTATATTATA
>CAIGQV010003909.1:21878428-21974040 GCA_903798115.1 Danio jaintianensis
TATTATATTATATTATATTATATTATATTATATTATATTATATTATAGACCACAGTGGAAGAAATGTATGTCATTTGCTTTAATTTGACCTGATTTTGTTATGGTAGCCTATATGTCTTTTTCGAAATATTTTGATCTGTTATTATGAATCTTAGCCTAGAGCAGCATAAAAGCTTTGTTAAATAACAGGTGGACTTTAGCGGAGGTCTGATGTGATAGCGTGATGTGATGTCTTGGCATGCATGAACTACTCTGAATAGATAGAAAGACAGAACGACTGACAAAGAGAGAGTTTGATGCCCAGGTGCAGAACATTGGAAAGAACGAAAATACTGAGGGCCAGAGGGAAAATCATGTAACAAAAGGGAACATTTTGTCCTTATGTGGAAAATGTGATAAAAATGTACAGAAAAACTTTAGATGGAAATTCCACATTGCAAAGTCAAGCTTTCTGAATAAAAACAGCTGTTGAAACGTTAACAACAAATCAAATGTCAAAACAAATTACACCTTCTTCTAAAATTAAAACTTGTTTTTACCAAAGTCAAATAATCAAGACACATGTCTTTTGTCATGTTTCCGTGTTTTGTGGTTTCTATATTTCAGAACTTCTCAAACACTCTTCTTTCTCTGTTGTGGTTGTAGTTAATCTGCTTCATCCCAGATTCATCTCAGGAAGCTGCTCTAGCATATGATCTGGCCCTAAAAAAAGTTTTGCATACAATTTACTTTCTGGGTCTCAACCAATCTCAACAGAGGTCCTGTCTGTCAGAAAGCCTTGTTTCCGTTTGTGTTCAAAACACTACAAATTCAGCACTTCAGCAACTTCTAATAGACTTTATTTCTTGGATTGTAATCAAAAGCATGACATGGATGGATGGGGAGAGTTTTATCTATTGAGAGGCATTGAGAAGCTTGCAGAAAATCCAGAAAGTCAAACAAAACTTAATATTTCAGATCTGTATACAGTAGGATAAACATGTGCAGACAACAGCTCAAAGCAACTTTTCAAAGCTCTTTGATTTGTAATAAGACAGTGTAAATGTTACTCGTAATATGTTATTCACTCACTACTGTTGAAAGATTTGATGTTAGTAAAGATGTGTAAAGTGATGAAAGATTATTCTTTATTAAATATATTGGGTAACACTTTAATATAATGGTCCACTAGTTAATGTTAATGTATTTATTAACATGAACATACAATTAGTAAAATGTTAGTAATATAGTCTTTGTCAACATTAGTTAATGTTAAGTTAAATACTATTAGTTCATGTGCATTAACGTTCACGGTTAGTTCACGGTGCATTAACTAATGTTAACAAGCACAACTTTGGATTTTAATACTGCATTAGTAAATATAGAACTATGATTAATAAATGCTATTTAAGATTATTCATACTTAATGTTAGTAAATACAGTAACTAATAGACCATTATTCTAAAGTATTACTACCATATATTGTTTTTTGACCACCAAGCCCACATATTAGAATGATTTCTGAAGAATCGTGTGACAGAGAAAACTTGATGCTGAAAAATCAACCTGGCAACACTTTTCATTTTGAAATATGTTCAAATACAAAACAGTTTTTAATGTCAAAATATTTCACAGTTTTTATTGTATTTTGATTAAATAAATGCAGCCTTTGTGAGCTTAAGACTTATTTTCCATCCAAAACATTTGAACAACATTACAGGGTATAGTTCATCCAAAAATTAACATTACTAGTCACGCCCAAGTGGTTCTAAACTTTTAAGAAATATTTTTTTCAAAATAAGATATTCTGAAGAATTTTTGGGGGAAAAAGCAGATATTGACATCCAAAGTAGGGACAAGAAATGCTATGGAAGTAAATGGCTGTTTTTCCTAACATTCTTCACTACATCTTTCTTTGTGTTCAGCAGAAGAAATAAATTCAAACAGGATTGGAACAATAGAACGAGCAAAATATGACAGGATTTATGTGTTTGGGTGAACTGTCACGTTAAATATTAGAGTGTATTTCCTGAAAGTAATTGATAACTTGTATATAAAATGTACATAAAATGCTGATTAAGAAAGTGACTTTCTGTTCTACGCAGTCTGTAAACTGTAAACTCTGAAGCAGGGGTTTAAGGTTAGAGGTCATGTCAGTCTGTATGCGTGGAGGTCCGTGGGTATGTTTGTTGGGTGAGGATCCCAGGATGAGGGAAGTTTGCGGGAGGGAGAGACCGTCAAATGCTTCCTTCCTCTGAAGGGATACTAATCGCCAGAACTCAGGAGGAAAAGCAATGTGTTTACAGAGATGTCCATCCATTAATCTATATGGCAGGAAGTGACATAAAGCAAGTATGATATAGTGAAGTGAAGTGAAGTGAAGTGAAGTGAAGTGTAGTGTGGCCAAGTATGGTGTCCCCTACTTGGAATTTGTGCTCTGCATTTAACCCATCCAAGTGCACACACACAGTTAGTGAACACACACATACCGTGAACACACACCCGGAGCCTGCATAGGTGCTCATAAGGGTAACGGGGAAGTTGTATGAGTTCATTCACTCAAAAATTTCAATTTGCTATTAATTTATTTACCCTTAGGCCATTCGAGACGTAAGTAACATTTTTAAAACAATAAATATTATTTTTAGCTGAAACTTTAAAGTATGTCTGGATGAACTGGAATTCGCTGAGACTTTTATTTCAGTATGTTAGTGTACTTCCAACTGAAACAGAATATTGAGTAGGGAAAGAGTTTTTTTTTTTTTCATTCCCTCATAGCAAATAAACGGTAAGAGGGCTGTGGTGGTGTTGTGGCTCAAGCTGTCAAACGGACATCAACAGAGAAGGAATGAGACTCCAAATGCAGAAGCAAATGATCAGATTTTGATTGATTATTATCAAAACAAACATTTTTTTCAGTGGATTAACTTGCAAGGATTAATTGCTCACCTAAAGATTAACAATGTTCTCTAGCAAAATAAACATTGTACATTTTAATTTGACTTGTACTTTAAATGAATAAATACAAAAGACTGGAATAAAGGTAATGATGTTGTAAATAATGTAACTTTTTTTTGCCCTGACCAATAGTATCACGCATAAAATCTCATTGTCCAGATCACAGTTTATGTTTCTTGGTCGGTAGCCATTAACTTGCATTTTATGAATCACCAAGGACCACAATTTTAGCAAAAATTAGCCGAATATTTTAACAGAAAATTAACTACAGTAGATTAACTGCAAATGTTAATTTTGGGAGAATGGGAACCCTAAATTCTGGTGGTAATTATTGGTGATAGTGCAAGCAAGGTGAAGCCAGATCTGGTGGTAATGGTTCAAGCAGCTAATTCTCCAAAACCACATACCCATAAATGCATAAAAGTACACTAATGTAAAAATAAACTAAATAAAAATATAAATCACCACCTTGCTTTGTATTTAACTTTTGTTGTGAACCAATACCCCTTGATGCACAATGAACAAAATTTTTATTCACACAAAATATGACAAAGAAACAGCAATTAAAGGCACAGTATTTCTATGTATCGGTAATTTTTGCTGCTAGAGGGCATGTATTCACAAACCAATGCGTAGTTTGATGACACTGTGACTGAGTGTGGAATTATGGGAGTTGTTGCCTTCATTACATCCTAAGGAATGCGCATGTTGTCATTAGCATAGCAACACAGGACACGGTCTGTGTTACTAGGTAAACTTGCTTTTTATCTGGATTTGAACATCCTTCGAAATATTTGGAATAATGTACGTACATAAGTCAGCAAAATATATAACACCGTTCTAGTGGGTTTTGGATTTTTTTTTTATGAAAAAAATCTTACATGTTGTGCCTTTATCACATTATTAAATCAAAAGTGAATTTGAATAAACTCTGCCAGTGTATAAACAGAGTTTTTAGCACAATAACTACAATGTTTTTTGGTAAAACAAACTCAAGTAGTCTTTGTATATGTATTTTTTTAATTAGCCAATCTGAAATCACACTAATAAACAAACTGCCTAATTTGTTGTCTTTTTTTCCGGAAGCCAGAATGCACTTCCAGATTGTTCCGGCCCAATTTAACCTTCTCTTAGGGTTACAGAAGATAACGTAAACCAAAGATGTCTGTTGTCCACCATCCTTTAATCCTTTAATCCCAGTCTGCCCCAGAATGAAGCGAAATCACAGGCTCGTAAACTGCAATGATTCACGTGCTTTATGAACTAACTTGCCTTAGATCTTTAATCCCTTTAACTTCAGATCCTATTAATCAATGAGCACATTACAGACAGTCAGCTTAGTGATCAAGACAAATATAGTGTCAGAGGAATGGCCAAGTTATGTTTAAAATTCTTCTTGTTTTAACTTAACGGAGACAAACACCTTAACAAATCCCCAGTTTGACATGTTCTGTGTTTCCAGAAAACACAGTGTTGCACAGGAATGACCACTTGGATGTTTCGCTTTATTTGAGTCTAAAAATATAAGTTGTTTTTTGGTCACAGTTTATTCTGTTTGGACGCAAGTGCTAAAGCTGTTTATGTAAGACTAAGTGTGGCGTGTAGTATACAGTCGTATTTTGTTTCAGCTGAGACATTGCGTAAAACTATTGCTGTATAAGTCAAATGGTCCAAAAAGCACCTAGTATCATCCATAGATAGGGTCATTACTCTACTCTCAGTGTAAGAGCAAACAGTGATGGGACAAGTATGTTTTTGTTGCGTCTTGGCTTGCAACTTTGCTAAACTGATTCACTTGGCTTTCTTGGACATGTTCACTTTGTGGGTTTAAAACCACGATTCGTTACACAAATCAAAAACTCAGCCTGGCAAATTCCCAGTCTTTCAGTCATCAAATTCCTTTTGAAAAGTATCATTCCGTTGGCCTGATCTGCCTTACATTCTTGTTTGATTAGTGAAGAGCCCAATACACAGTTTCTTACTCTCAAGCTCATACCGAATGCATTAACCATTGACCAAAGACTGAACAATTACACCCAAAACAATTCAAAACTCATCAGTGGATGTGAAGTATTTTGGCAGGGAGGTTCTGACCTGTCTTGCCTGTGGACTATGAATCATACATCAAGAAGATTAGGCAAGTTAAAACAACAAATCACAGGCCGTTGTTTCTCCTCAAAGGACCATTTCCAAATACATCTGCCCACAAGGCTTTATCAGTCCAGCCTTTAACTTCAACAAACCTCTGATCTCTGGTCAGTGCTAACGGTTTCGTCATAATCAGCAACAAAGGCTTGTGTCAAAGAGCAGCTCTAATGATGTAAAATAACTGTAGCCCATCATCATCAGCACTGCCGTGACCTCAGGGAAAGGACCTCACAGCTGGACCTGTAATGAAATCACTGCTTTGTTTTGTCTTCCTGGTCAGCCACACTTAGTCACCATATGTAACCAACCTAAGTAAATGTGACCTTCTCTGACCTTCATGTGAACAAAACCCCTTGGTTTTGTTTATCTCCTAATGGGCCTCCTAATTTACAGGCAGCAGGTTGGATCAGGATTGGGTTGTTTGGGTTTGCCCAGTTCAGAAGGGGACAGCACTTTGCGGACAGCACTTTGAGTTAATGGAGAACTTCAGATCAGATCAGGCATGCCATGCCCCTCAATTCTATTATCAATGAGTCATGGCTGCTGGCAAACAGACACCTATTCTTTGGTTTCTGGTTTAAAGGGAAGCAGCTTAGTGCCATAATAATGTGGACAAAGGGACTGATGCAGAATTCAGAAAGCCTTGTTATTAGCAACATTGGTGGCTGTTAAGTGAACTGCAGCCTTGTTTGTGCTGGCACTCACACCGTTTTGAATGTAATTCATAATTAATTGAATATTCA
The DNA here is from genome assembly GCA_903798115.1 of Danio jaintianensis. NCBI lineage: Eukaryota > Metazoa > Chordata > Actinopteri > Cypriniformes > Danionidae > Danio > Danio jaintianensis. The sequence continues at coordinate 21,884,257 of CAIGQV010003909.1, forward strand.
TTTTGTTCTTTGCTTAAAAGTAAAAAAAAATATATATATATATTAATACATTTTTAGCAATATTCACCTTTTTTTTTTGCATGTGACTACTGTGTTTCAAATTATGAGTTATAGTTTGGGGAACTTCCATTGAATTGAATTCAGTGTTTTTTCCCTTCAGATTATATTCACTTTTTATTTACTACATGGAAGGCATTTATTTTATACACATTTTGTGATAGTGAAACTTTTGTTTTTACAACTTTATTTAAAATTATTCTGAAAAAAGCTTTACCTTAAAATTAAAGGTTCGTAAGCTCAAATCAGTAAATAAGTTTAAAATAGTACAAAACCAGTCCTATATGAAATTATGCAAACTTACTAAATGTTTTAATCCAATGCGTCATTAAATATGCATGAGCCTTACACAGTCACAAAACATTTGTATGGAGAAATCTGAAACAAAAAATGACACACGGCTTAAATTGTCAAAACTTACTTAATGCATAGTGCTAGAGCAGGAATCCCAGTGGTTTTACACTTAATGTCGCTGTTTATTCCAAGAACTTTGAGGAAAACATCCGGCCATTGATTCCTCCAACTAATTTGAGATTACCATAGATGCAATTCAAAAAATACATCAAGGGCTTGATGTGTCATTTGTAGCTTGATATTAGTCCTCCAGACAATGAAATATCTTTGGCCTTGACCCTGAGATCTGAGAGAAAAGGTTAGTCAAAGACAATCACACAAAAAATAGCTGTATTTTTGTTAAGTGTATTAATGAAGTGAAAGTGAAGTGAGGTTTGTCAAGTAGGGTTTTACCCATACTTGAAATTGGTCCTCTGCTTTTAACCCAACTGTTATAGTGCACACACACATTTTGAACGAGGATTGAGAGAACACACACTGTGAGCATACACCCAGAGCAGTGGGCAGCTATTGCATTCAGCTGGGTATCAAAGATGGAGAGAGTGCAATTCATTCCCTTCCCCAGCTTCAATTCCTGCCAGGACTGAGAATCGAATTAGCAACCGTTACATTACAGGTCCAACTCCTTAACCATTAGGCCACAACTGCTCCTTAGTGCAATGTGCAATAGTACATTGAACCTCTGGCCTTGACCAAACCGGATTCTTCCAATGTTTCCTAACTACAGAGTATACGGAGTATTGTGTTGTTGATGTTCTGTCTCTCCTTTCCAGGAATTGGTGTGCGTTTGTTCAGAAGCGGGCTGTGACTGTGGCTGTAGCCTGTGGAACTGAGAAATACACCATCAAATCCCAGAGTCCCTGTCCTAATGGTACTCCAGACTGCCAGCTTATCATGTAAGTGCATTACATAGAGTACATCATACAAAGAATATCATTGCTGAAATTACTATAGGTTGCTGACTCATTCTGTTGCAGCATCAGTCCACATCAAGTTATTTTTTAAACCAAAGTCACCAATAGTTAAGTGGGAAAAAACAGACTATAAACCCATATAACATATACATATATGTGTGTATATATATATTTTTTGTAAAAACTTTTCATAACAACACCCATTCTTGTCTCATAGCTGTGTAAAAATTTCTGTGTAGCATGAATTACGTGACTTAATTTGTATGCAGGTACAAGCTGTCCACTCGGCCGGTGTACAGACAGAAGCAGAGAATCTACACTGCACTGCTGTGGCGATGCTGTCCTGGGCATTCTGGGGCAAACTGTGATGAGACGGGTACTGATAAGCTTTCTACACTAGGGCTTAAAGTGATAGTTAATACAAAACTGAAAAATCTGTCACCATTTACTCACCCTTCATTTGTCCGACTTTTTTTTTCTGTTGAACACAAAAGAAGATATTTTGAAGAAAGCTGGAAACCTTTAACAATTGCCTTCCATAAAATTAGTTCTTCTTATAGAAGTCAACGGTTTTCAGAATATCTCCTAGTGTTAGTGTTTAGCAGAATAAAGGATATCACTTTATTTTGGTGGTCCTATTACATTGCAACTACATGCCAACTAATTCTTATTAGAGGAGTCTATTAGTAGACTGCTTAATATCTGCTGATGCTGTTCCACCAACAGACATTCTACTGACTATAAGAAAAGGAAACATCATAATAAAGTTATATCGAATAAAGAAACTCATAAAGGTTTGGAACCACTCAAGGGTGAGTAAATTTTTTTTTTTTGGGTGAACTATCCCTTTAAGCTGATAGCAGAAACAAAACCAAGAAGTGCTTGCTTCATAAATCTGTGAAAATCTGACTTGCATGTGCGCTGCTCAAATAATTTCTGAAGCTTTTGGCATAGTATACACTCCTCTTCTTGTTATTTATGTAATAGTATGATATTTGAATTCTTGACCAAAGTTATGCAAACATTAAATGATCGAGTTTGGCTCTTTCATTAACTGGATCCAATTGTAATATATGGCTGTAAAATGTCTTGTGCTGAAGCTGCATTCCAGGTTTTGGTGAGTTGCCATGTCTTCTTGGAAACATAAGATGGACTAAACTGGTCAACATGACACGTTGTTTCTGTTGCTCTATTTCAGTCACAGATAGACACATTTCTCAGTCTGAGACTGAAGACCCGTCTATGGCAGGCAGACCACATCCAGGAGGACATGAAGAGACAGACAGCCGTATGTGAAATAAAACCTCTTTAATCTTTACGTAAATTAAAGAACTAGTTTTTGCTAGATTAATTATGTAACAAGGGTGGCACGGTGGCTCAGTGGTTAGCACTGTCGCCTCACAGCAAGAAGGTCACTGAAGAGTGAGTCCCAGCTGGGCCTCTCGTCATTTCTGTGTGGAGTTTGCATGTTCTCCCAGTGTTTGCGTGGGTTTCCTCCGGGTGCTCCGGTTTCCCCCAAAGTCCAAAGACATGCGATATAGGTCAACTGAATAAACTAAACTGCCATCGTGTGTATGTGTTTGCGCGTGCATGTGTGTGTGTATAATAGAATGTATGGGTGTTTTCCAGTATGCTCTGGTTATGGGTATGTAACAACATTGTTTTTGTCAGAACTATTGTGTAAAGTGATAGTTCACCCAAACACCACAAGTCTGCTGTTAAAACTAAATTTTAAGCACATTATGTTAAAAAAAATTCATTAAAATATCCAAAAACCAATAGCACAGTGTTATACATTTGGCTGACTTACATTATCCCAAATGTGTCAGAGAATGTTCAAATCCGAAGATATAAACACTAGTGACATGCCAATGACATCATATACCCTCGAATTTTAGATTGGTTTAATAGAAAACAGGGATGGACCAAAAATGCTTTATTGTGTTTTATTAGACTACACGGAAACCTAAATGTATCTAGTATGATAAAACTGCACTGCTTCTGATATGTTGCTACTAATGCATTTGAAATGTTTATCATGCTTAACATCTGTGACTTAAAGGCGCTTTTTCACTATTGTGCCAAACCGTACTAACAGTCAGGTATAGTTCAAGTGGCCCAGAAGTTTTCATGCTGTGCAATTCCAGGCTTACGTGAAAACCCAAACATAATGGTTTGGCATGATTGTGGAAAAGTGAGCGTGTGTGTGCATGGCGTTGCCATTCTATTAGCGTGTGTGTGCATGGCGTTGCCACTCTATTGCCTGGCTGCTAGTTTCTTCACAGCTGACTAGGTGGAAGTGCACTATTACTTTCAGTAAATATCAGGAGAAAAAGGAGTCCCGAAAACAGAAATATCTGATCATCATTCACATCGCTGTTTACATTATATTTACATTACAAAGGCAATGACTGACGCATTTGTATTACATTCCATATATTTCCATTATCAGCACCACGTTGGAAAATGAATTCATTTTCATACTGACTGGACCGAATCTGTATGGAATGGACTGATCCACTGATAGTGGAAAAGCATCCTATTTGAGTCCTGCCATATGAAATGTTTTGAATCTGACACTGACAATGACCTACAGCCAATGAGAGAGCAAGACACCGAACAAGAAGTTCAGAAGGAATCTTAGACCTGCAACATCACAGGCAAGCATGGTTTCTGCAGGCAGCCTTTATATTTATTTTATAATTTTTTTTAAATAGCAAAACAGCACATAGATCTTCCATTAAAAAAAGCATCCTGTAGGGTGGTTCATTGAAGAAATTCAGCTTCATTAAAGAACTCCTGAAAATGAAAACTCTGAAAAACTTGGAAACCATGGCGTACGTTTCTGGGATTATTGGTGCATTGCATTGAATCCTATTAGGGTCAGTTTAATACACATCATAAAAACAGCACTCATAATTCAAACATAATATGAGGGCTATTAACACTCCATCTGCATGACTACCTGTGACAGACTGACACTGGCCTGACCACTGAAGCAAACTGAGGAAATGACAAAGTGTGTTTGTGCAAATATTGGCTTGCTGCGGGAATGTTTTTGCCCCACATGGGAGGACGGAAAAGGGTGTATGAGCATTCAGAAGGGGCGAGCCCACACAGGGCGTGAACACGTGTGACCGCGCTTCAGTCCGAGCATGGACAAAACAAAAATACACACATGCACTGGAGCATACTAGAATAATAGTGTTTCAGACGAGGCCGTCAATTCCACAGCTCTAAAAATAATCCTTTGAGCTGGTTGTTGGGACACAAACAAAGGCTTTGGACGCAAACTTGGAAATTCCCATGCTGCTGATTCATCTGATACTAAGTGCTCTTATTAATGACCTTCCTGAGATTCAATCGAACAGTTCAGAGTGCACAGGTCACAATCTGCCAGTGAAAAACACAATAACAAGAACTGATGGGAAAGGTACCATCTTTCACTGAAATGCCAAAGAAAAGGTGTAACATTTGGTACAACTTGTTTCTCTTCTCTCTCTTAAGGATTTAACAAACTAACTCGGGAGAACAGAGAGCAGAATGATTACCAAATGTTTGGTGGTCTATTGTATGAACCTCAACAACCTGATGTGGAGAATCAAACTGCACCGTCCATAGAGGATTATGAGCATATCCCTCCTGCTGGTCAGGACCACCATAACAAACATCACTTTGAGAGGAGAGGTATGTTATGATTACAAGTAATATACCTTGTCGACTTCTATAAACCATGACGATTTTATGAAATCATTTGATTCAATAGTTTTGAGAGTACTCCGAAAAACCTAAGGTAAACCTAAAATCTCCCAGAAAGCACTAATGGATAGCTTCTGCCTATTATAAGAGGCTTTCCTTGCCATTAATGCTTTGATAACACACCCATGTCTCTTTTCATTACAAATATGGCTGCTATTCTGCTTATTTTGCAATGTGGAAGCAAGCTCTTTTCTGCACTTTGTGATTAATTAGAATATGGGTAAATGACTAGGAATATAAAATGGCAGGAAACAGTAAATTACTTGTGCTACAAACCAGTTTGTATAAGCCAATGCATTGAATTTAAAATTATGACAAGAAAATAGTTTGCAACATCAAGCAGCATAACAAGCTGTTTAGTGCAGCTAAATATCCAATTAAATGTGAAAACAATGGCTGTACACAACATTTACGTGAAACATAAGGTGAATGTATATAAACTTGCCCAGATTTGTCTTCATAATATTTGAAATGACTTATCTTAAAAGGGGGGGGGGGGGGGGTTCTGGTTTTGTTGCATACAATAGGTTTATGGAACTCTTCATTTAGCATTTTTTTATCAACATTCAGAAAAAAAAAAAAACACAAACGCTTTACATAGATCTGACTTTTGTTGGAATAGAAATGGAACAGACAAAACAACAACATAGTTCTGAAGACAGCAAAAACCATAGAGAGCCATGTTGACAAGTACATAATAGGGGGATGAAAAGTTATGTTAGAGATCAGAGTAAATAGCTCCTTTTTTGTCAATGGAACCAGGGTGATGCTAACTTCTGGGTTGGCCTATAAAAATACGTAATTGTTCCAGGTCTAACACTGCTACTTCACAACATGACGTGTTATCCATACCAGGGAGAGTATTACAGAAAAAGCCTAACTTTAAAATCTTATCCCATCTGTTTGGCAACCATGAACCATAACATCAATTAGGACTACATTTAGGACAAAAGCTATTACAGAAGAGCATTTCTTAAGTGCGTTATCTTATCTTAATTACAGATAAGAAGGTGGTATTACAGAAACATTTGAATTTTAATGTAAACCAACATCTGTTCGAACTTCAAAAGCTTATACAACCTGTTCAACAATGGCATTATGATTGAAAATGAAAAACAAAGATGTTTAATGGTAGAAAATCTCTTGGAGAACAGCCAAGTTTTCACATTTCAATGAAAAAAACTCTCATTAGGTATTTATAGACTGCTGAGCAAAATGATATTAACAGTAAGCACAAAAACTGCAACCAGCATTATAGACCAACAAAGCATCATGGAACTTTACCAGTTATAGTACAGGTGACTTCTATTGCAAAAATGTCACCAGCTGGTTTGTCTAAAAGCTCGTTGGTTTTGTTATCCATTTTGTTTAGGCTAACTCATTAGCAGCTCATGCAGTGTTGGTTGCTTAACAGACCAAAGAGTTGATTGTCGAACTTCATGACAATTTAAGATTTCCTAACTAGAGATAAGAAACAATTTGGTAAGACAAGACACCCCAATTCAAGTTAAATTTGCTTTAGTAATACAAAAATCCTAATTTTTCTCTTAAGATATAAGACAAGAAACTTTTTTGTAATACACCCCCAAGTATTTACTTAGCAGACACTTCCTTTGGTTGCAACATGCATTGTCGGATATTATGGGACATTATTATTATTATTATTATGGGTCCGTCTCAGTCAGTGCCGGTCTCTTTTACATCCTTCTATCCAAAGGATGCTGGATTATCAGAACAGTAAATAATGTTGAAGTCTGGGGGAAAACCTCCATTCCTTTGCAATGACAACTCCTCACTGTCCCTTCTCATTACTAGTTCCTGTGCAGGATATCCTCTCTTTCCATGGGAAAATAAGTCTCTCCATACATTGTATGGTTGCGAGCGTGATGTAATTGTAGATGGAAATAACACAGAAGTTCAGATATAGATTGAATCCAGTCACACACAACACTAAGAAAACTTTGTACAGCTGCAGTGGTATTGATGCAAGGGCACATTTGTCACATAAATAACGCTTGAGAGCCTCTTTTAAAAGTTTATTCTCTCTCAGAGGTTCCAAGATGAAGACAAAGAATGGAAAAAAGCTTTGAAGTTTGAATAGAGACATTTCCCCTTGTTAGCCAATTGTTCTTGGTAGAAGCAAAACCTTTGGGTTTGCATGAAATGTGGTTCAGCAAGTAAAAACAATGTTGTCAAGGTAATAAAACATGACTCAATCTTATATACTAGACTTTAAAATGCAAGAAAAAAACAGCAGGAGCATAAATTCTGAAGCTTTTCCAGAAAATGTTTTGACAGCACGTGAATAAAAGAATAAAAACAGCATGACCCCTATGTCAAGTTCCCAGCAGGGAACTGGTACATGTACAGATCTAGTCTTGCTTTAAACTTTTCACTCTCAAACCAAATGTACCACACATACTTTTTCCATGCAGGGGATGTGAAAGACTGGGCTGCTGATAGATCAAGTTCATAGCTCACATGAATGGCCAACTTGGCCAAGGCTGAACTGGAAATAGAGATATTAATCTATCCGACATGATATTGTTGTTTCCTCATGAGACGCACAGACAGTACCACAGAAAAGATATCATCCATGAATGACAATAGAATCAAAGCTCTATTTTTGGTAATGCGTTATTATCCTCCAAAACGTATTTGTTTACGAGTTTCATCTTTTAAGAAAGCAATTTCCATTAAGAACACATCTATTTTAAGACTCCCTCTAAAAAAGAAAGTTTCAACGTTCATGTGTTAAGCATGCTGTCCATTTTTTTTCCAGATCCTTATGCTGTAAATGAAGGTGTTCCTTACCCTGAAACACCTTACCTTCATGATAGGCTCTTGCTGGCATTGAAAGAGGCTGTGGTGTCTCAGCTCCAACCCGTGTTGGAGAATTTCAATCTAACCTTGGAGCGGCTCTCTCAGGAGGTGCAGGGTTTGCAGCGGGACATGGCCCATCTTCGTCATGATCAGGGGCAGGGAAGGATCACTGAGCCTCAGGAAATCGGTGGTGAGGATCACAATTCACAGGAGGCTGTTGAGGCAGAGTTGAGAGAAAGTTTATTGAAGCTGGAGGAGGTGAAAGCTGAATTTCACAACCACCGCAATGAGGTTGAAGCAAGGCTTCATGCACAGCAAACCATGCTGCACTACAACCTGACGAATTTCAAGACGGACATGGATGTTAAAATCAAACGGAACCAAAAGATGTTACAGGTAAGCGCTTTTATTCCTTCTCAGATGATTTTATGTGCATGGAGAACAACTACACTAAAGGTGTGTTTCTGGCTCTAGGTGAATCTCCAATCTGTCAACACATCAATGTCTGAAGTGAGGCAGGAGCAAGAGAGGCTGGACGAGGAGCTTCAGAAGATTTGGCCTGAAAAGAGGACAGATCCCACTGAGAGCCAGAGTCATGCAAGCACAGCTGTCTGGGAGGCCATTACACGTCTGGACAACAAAGTTGTCAACAACACAGTGAGACTTAGTGCCTTGATTGAAGACCAAGAACAAGTGACTGAAATAATCAGGGATCTCCAGAATGGTTGGAAAGATCTGGATGATAAAATAGTCCAGACTGGCCGTAACAGTCAGGTTCAGTTTATGGAGACCGGTTTGGAGGTGGAGGCAGCCAAGGTCAGAGTCCTTGATCGTATTGATGAGCTGAGCAGCAATATCAGTGTTATCCAGAGTGCCCTGCAGGATGTGGAGACAGATGTCGATAACATTTATATAGATTTTTACAAAAATATAAGTTCAGCAAGTGGGGAATGTGACTGTATTGCGCTTGGAGCAACTGTGACCCATTTGGAACAAACTGTAGCTGATGTGATAAAGACAGTGAATGAAAATAAGTTAGCACAGGAGATGTTGGACAATAGGGCATGGATGCCATCTGTGGAAGATCTCAAATTAGGCCTGCTGAACGTGCAAAAGTCCCTTGCTTTTGAGCAGGAAAAGAGCAGAATGTTACAACACAATGTGACCCAGACACTTGCCTCTCTCCTGGGCAGCCAGCAGGACATTGAAATGCTCCAGAAGCAGGACAGGGCCAAGGTTGAGAGGATCCAGCAGCTAGACAGCACTTTCAACACCTTGCTTCAGGATGCCATTCGCCACTCTGACGTACTGGAAATTTTGCTTGGGGAAGAGGTGCTGGAGTTCACAAAGTGGTCCCATCAGGACAAGAGACGTTTCTCAATACCACAGCTGGATGAAAGAATCAAAGACATGCAAAAGCAGATTAATGGACACAGCCTAAATCTAGCCTCAATGCTGAATGCTGCTACCCCTCAGGTAATGGCATCAGATGAGCCCTTGCTGCTTGCAGATTGGGCTTTGGCAGGAATCAAAAGGAAACGTGAGGATGCACGATTTGACCTCTCAGAGGAACTCCCGGAGTACTCTGATGATGACTTCTGGACCTTGGAGAAAACGGTAAAAGAGCTTGAAGCGCATATCAAACGCCTTGAGGATCATCGCTGTCCAAATTGCTGCAACTGCACTAAGAATGCTGCCAGCAGTGGTGTAGAGGTGAAGCTGCAAACTGAGCTGGATACTTTGCGCAAGGACCTTGAGACCCATCTTGGAGATTTTAAAAGCATTTTCAGTAACACAGAGGGACTTGCTGCCTCTGAGGTGTCAGTGGATTTGGATAAATTGTCGACTTTGATGAGGAGAAAGGAAGTAAAGCAACAAAAGAAACAGAAGAAAGCAGACAAGAGAGTTTTTCAGACCGGGGAACGAGTGGATTTCCGCAGCAAGAGGGATGCATCACTGGAGTCTGCAGGTAACATTATTTGTACTTATATTCTCTCAAACACACTTTATTTTAAGGTACAATTCCCGCTAGTAATAAACCATTGACTATGAATTTTGCCTCAAACTCCTAATCAGTAGGTAGGTAGTAGTTCGGTTTAGGTAGGATTAGATATGTAGAACAAACTTCATAAACACAAATACACAGCCAATATCTTAATAATTGGCAGGCAGTAAGCCACTAGTTGAAGGTGAGAATTGGTACAGATATTAAAGTGTAACCATTATTATTATTATTATTTTTTATTTAACCAGGAATGTCCCATTGAGATGCAATATCTCTTCTACCAGGGAGTCCTGGTCAAGACAGGCAGCATAGGACAAAGTTACAAAAAATAAAAATACGTCACAACACATAGACACACACAAAAATAGTATAAACCATAATCAATTGTTAAAACGTGCACTGTTCTAAATTAAGTCTTTAAAATATTTTTAAATATAGCGATAGATCGTACGGATTTCATATGTAGTATATGTTGAAGCTCATTCCATACATTTAGAGCATACTTAAGAGAATGCACACATTCTCAGGTCATCTGTACTGTCATATCTTTTACCCTTTCTCTCTGCATTCATGTTTTAATACCTTTATGTTATCACTTGATTCCAAACAGTGCTTCGTCAACTCCCAGACAGTCCAGTTATGTTCCTGGCCAGCAGTACAGAAGGTGCAAACGGATCAGGCACAGTGCTTTTCGAAAGCGTGTCTCTAAATCATGGTCAGTTGTACTCACCGAAAACAGGTGCTTTTCGTGCTCCTACATCCGGCGTCTACCTCTTTGTGGTGACACTGGACTTTGGAGCAGGCCTCTCTCTGGCTCAGTTAAAGAGAGGTGAAGAGGTAGTGGCCTCCATGCGGCAGAACCCAAGGAAGTTGGGAGCACCTGCAACACGCGTCATCATTCTGGAAATGGAGCAAGGAGAGGAACTCCGTCTAGAGCTGGTGCTGGGAACCATAGAGCGCAACAACCCACAAGATAACACATTTGCTGGTCTGTTAATGCTGCAGACCACCTGAGAACACAAAGCATTCTAATGTGCAAAAAGACTGAAAGATGGCAAATTACTTCTGCCTTTTTTTGCACTGCTCACCACTTAAAATTTCTCTTTCGGTATCTGAGAGACTAAAATAACAGCTTATGATGGCAACAGGTTATTGAGCCATTGGACACTGTTTGTAACGAGTGAGATTTGGGTGCGTTTACATGACAAAACTGCCAACTGCTGGCCTGGCACATACACTACAGTTTTTAGTTTATTCATTAAGCCAAATGAATGAGGATCATTTTGACTTATCATCAATATACATACATTTTTCCATTTTTAGTATATGTCATTGTATACTAAAATAGACTTCAAGATACTGTACTTTTTCAGTTCATACCAAAGAAAGACAAGACACATTAAAAATACCAAGGATTAGTGTACTAAAATTATATTTTGTAAAAGCTTACATGGACAAATATTATACAGAGTTAGAGGCCTACTCGAAAGCCACACTTTCAAAATGGGGCTAAATAAAACGAAAACCTTTTTCCAAATTAAACATTACGGGTCTTTTAATACATTACACATAGTTGGGCTTGGAGATACTATGGTAAAGCACATTGAAATATCTACAAGCATATATACAGTATGGTAAAACTCATACTCTTAACAACATATTTCATAACTATTTCAGAACAGAAGCCACAAGCAATGGGTGCAAAATGCAATCAACGGGAAATTCTGAATAACAGGTAAATGTCCCTTAAAGCAGTGGAATTGTAAAAATGAGATTATTTCTCTTTCATTAATTAATTTCTATGTTGATTTCATTTGAAAAACAGCATTTGATGCATGTATTTCACAGATTCATTTTCCAGATTTCTTGTATAGTAAGAATTGTCTAGCATATTCTACAGTATGCCATGCCGGGGTGAGAAAATGTTACTTTTTTAGTATCAATTATTTATTTTTAGATTATTTTAAATCATTTTGTAAGCATGTCAGTAAATATGGCATTTTGTTTTTAATCAAGATGCTCTTTTGGCATACCAGGGCACATTGTACCAGAAGTATGTGACAAAGCACCTTAGTCTGGCACTGATATTATGAAAGCATTGTAAATTCACACTTCCTGTCCTTAAGGGTGCAGATAATGGTGTAAAGAACCATTGTGAATTTGTATGTTTTGTTACTATTACTAAATCACATTGTTTTTTTTCCAATGGCACTGAGAATAATAAACAAGTATTCTAGGAAACAACACTGTATTTTTTTAAAGAATAATAAAATTAAATCTGCATGGGAGTTCTGTAAACATGTTATGTAACAGTAATGTGTATTTTGGATCACACCAAACTGTATTTTTGGCAGCACCAACTGAAATATTAAGCACTGATGACTAACAGATGTTACTCAGTCATATCCTTCACCTTCACACACCTCAAACATAAAGTTTAAACACATGATTATCATATTGGCAGAATATCACTAAATCAAAGTAGCAAAGAAAAGACCCAGTTTCTCTGAGTGAAGTGAACTCAGGAATGCATTACATCCACAAACACTAAATTGAGTTTGGCGACTTTAGGAGGATCATAATCATACATAATAACTCAAAATCTGCTTAATCGTCACAAGCCACTCAGCTGTACATCAGAATGAGCAGTTAACTAATTAAAAACAAAAAAAAGATGTTTCGATGGCTGGTTTACTTTATATGAAAATATATGGTCAAAGGCTTACTGAGAGTGAATTGGGAATGCTTTCTATTTTGAGGATGTAAAAAAAATGCATGCTTTAAACATCGCAAACAATATATCACTCATGCAACAAAATGATTAACACTCATGTGAGAAACCAAACTGTCTACCGAAAAGCAGCATGCATATCTTCCGTGGGGGTGGGGCGGGAGCTTCTTGTTGTTTAAAAAATATATATATAATAATAAAATTAAAAATCACACTGTATGTTTTTAAGAGTACAAGGCGAAAGAAGGACTATGGCATAGTTAAATTAAGCTCTTTTCTTTTTTTAAATGCCACACATCAGTCAACTAGAGGCACAAATAATCTTCCTCTAGATATTATACAACGGCTGTTAACTGGACGAGATTATATTGATAGAATATTGTTTCGCTCTGTTTTCAGTTCACCTATTACTATATTTACATCATACATTAAATCACAGTTTGCTTTACACAGATTCCATGAGAAGTCAACAGCAATTCATCTAATATGGCAGGAGATTTATCCCAGAATCGACAGAAACAGTTGAGTGTATTTTAAGGCAGGTGGGTTTATATCAGTCTTTCCCAAATCCACCAGAAGATCCCACTCTGGCGCAGTAATCCACTGATCCAAGTTCACAATCATACAGCTTTCACAGAAAGCAGCAAAGGCACCACGTCTGATGCAACAGAGGAAGAGAGCTTGATTTATTTCAGTGTCAGCTTGCCAATCTCCTCCTCTGTGAAGATGACAATGATGTCAGTAAATTAAAAAAAAAAAAAAACCCTCTGCTGGTCAGATTTTAATGTCTTGAGATTCCACCATTTTGGCTAAAGTCTTCTTGACTCGTAGGATGGTTAAGCGTGATGCAGGATTGTGGGCCCAGCATTCAGACATCAGCTTCAGCATGGCCCTTAAGCACTGGGAAGACAAACTCTTATTTCACAACATGTACTTCTCTTCTGGGAATATTTATAGAGATCCGAAGCAAGTTGTAATTAAAGATATTTAGAGATATTTCACCCAAAAACTGAACATTCTGTCATTTACTCACCCTTCACATGTTTGAGTTTCTTTCTTCTGTTGAAATTCAATATTTAGAAAAAATGTTGGAAACCGGTAACCATTAACCACAGTATTTGTTTTTCCAGCTATGGTTACCAGTTTGTAACATTATTTAATAAATATATCTTTTGTGTTTAACAGAAATTCATAAAGGTTTGGAAACACTTGAGGGTGAGTAAATAGTGGAGGATTTTCCATTTTTAGGTAAACTATGCCTTTAAGAGACCCTTGAGAATTGTCAGATTTGTTCAAATTTACTGAATGGCTTGAATAAAATACGCAATGTTTCAGTCAGGTTTATAATCATTTTAATGTCAGAACAATCAGGAAATCAGTATTTGAAAGGATAATCCTGATTTTCAATCACAACCACTTTAATTAAAAAAAAAACAAAACTTTAATTGTGATCAACTCCCATTTTCTGAAAATAAAAAAGAGAGCTTGAAATGACAATTTGGAAGAAATGTTATCAAACTTTTATAGAGTGAAAGAAATATTTCCATCTTATTAAAACCCATACCTAATAAATCCAGAGAAACAGATAATTTTCAAGTGGTCTCTTTTTTCCATAGCTGTGTATGTGGTGTTTTTTAATATACTTTAACCTAAGCTAATGGCATAATTCCAAGAAAAAACATTTTGCAATTGCACTGATTGCTTCAAATAGCACTGCACAAGCAAGCAGTGCCATCTAGCAGCTAAAACATAATTGTTAACACAATCTGTAACAATACTGCCATCTGCTGGTCAGACATGGTCTGCAGACTCACCTCGTCACTGTTCCATCTGTTGGATGCGGTGGGCCGCAGTCCTTTGACACAAACGACCTCCAGCATGTCTTCATAAGATGGGTCTGAAGGCACCATCTCATAATATGGTAGCTGATACTCCTCAACAATCCCTTGGAAACAATTGATGGATTCATCTCTTAAAACATGATATATTTTCCAGAATCTGACAGTTTTTTAACATTCATCTGAAATGTGCTGTGTTTTTATTTATTAAGTGAGGTGGACTAATATGTTCTGCTAATGTCCATTTAACAATATTTCTGAATTGTAAATGATTTCTGAATTGTAAAATCTCTCGATTTTGACAGAAACTTGTCATGAGGTGTGACTCATGAAAATTAAGGGACACAACAGGTTGTTTTTATTGTAAATTACTTTAAAATGATTGAAACCAACATGGATGAATTTGTTCACAATGCGTTTTGGAAATATACAGGGTTTCCATACAGAATTCATTCAGAGTTTTAAATTATATGAAAAAGCTCTTAAATGCATAAAGCTAAATGTACAAGACTGAATATTAGATATAAATACCTCCTGTGATACAGCGTCTGGCCATTTCCCATATAACCAGCCCATAGCTGTAGATGTCGGCCATGATGTAGGCCTGGAAATGATTCTTATTTAGAGTCTCTTCCAGCACTTCTGGAGCCATGTAGCGCCTGGTTCCCATACGTGTGCTTAACGGGATGTCCACTTCATTTGTGTCACTGAGGGAAAAAAAAAAGTGCTCAAAATGACCCAACCAAATAAAAACTAGTTTCAGATTCAGATTAACGCATCTTCCACATGTATACATGTACAATTGAAATAAATGCAAAGCAATGGAGAACCTGTTAAATTTGACAGCAAGGCCGAGGTCAGCGATGCAGCAGGTGCCGTTTTTCTTGATGAGGATGTTCTTGCTCTTCAGGTCTCTGTGAGCGATGGCTGGTTTTCCCTGCGTGCCATAAATCTCCGTGTGCAGGTGACACAGGCCGCAGGCTGCAGAGAAGGCCAGTCTGAGCAAAGCCTGCGTGTCCAGAGTCGTGAACTTCAGATAGTCGTACAGAGAGCCGTTTTCATGGTAGTCTGTGATCAGGTACAGCTGTGTAGAGGCTCCGGTGCCATTTATATCAGCAGCGATAAAGCCTTCAGGGAGACCGGAGAGAGTTGTGTCATTAAAAAAAACAAAAAAAAAAAAAAACAAACAAACATCAAATTCATCAGGGTTGGGTACTGATTCAGATTTGATTCAAATTTGTAAAATTCTTGATTCGATTCGATTTAGTAAATACAAATTTAATACAAATACTACTTATTATACACTGCCTAGCCATATTGTACTTCTCCTGATGAGCTCATCATCCCACACTTAGAAAAATTTATTCATGGCTTTTAAGAAATTATATTGAATCAACCAATTTTAAAAAAGAATTATGATTAGAATAATCTATTTTTTTTGCGTGGACCTAGAATTGATACCCAATTACAAACATCATGAATGACATTGTACCGAGTATATTCTCGTGTCTCATGAGCACAGTTTGGTAGATCTCTGTCTCTCTGAACCAGCTGGCCTCCTCTCGGGTAAAGAACACCTTCACTGCTACCTTCTCCCCTCTCCACCGACCAAGCCACACTTCTCCATATCTTCCTTTTCCGATCAGACGCACCGTCTGGATCTGCTTCGCAATAGTGCGCTGCACCTGTAAGATGTAAACAGAGGCACAGTGTAAACCCAAGGCATCGACAGGCACAGCCTATCAGTGTGCGTGTGTAAACTCTCACCAGCAGAGGGAGTCCAGAGCCGCTGCCTGAGGTCTGAGACTGGTTAATGAGGTCTTTCAGAGATTCTCCTGCCGGGATAAAGGCCTCGTCCTGCTCCAGGTCTCTGTGGTATCGCTGTCTCTCTGTCTGCCACTTATACCTGATGACAGAATACAGTAAAACAGTTTTTTGTCTTTGTATCCTTGATGTTGAAGAGATCATTCCTGACTTCTTTTACAAACAAAATAATATTTGCTGTATGCTATCAGTAAATACACACTTTAAAAGATTTATTTTCACAAGCCATGGAACAGAGTCTTGCCCCTACTTGCAGCAACACAAGCATTTCTCTTTTGACAACAACAGGCCATGATGTGGTTGGCATGTGTTTTCAGAGGGCACTTCGCTTACAGTTTAGTGATGTGGAAAAACAGGCATGTCACAAGCAGCCATTATATGTAAGAGCTTCAGTGTGTTTTGCTGCTTGAGTGCGGTGATGATCTCACCTGTAATAACAGATGACAGTGACACAGACGAGAGCGCAGAAGCACACAGTCACTGAGATGAGAAAGGCCAGCCAGTGAGGGTCTGGTGGTTCTGTAAACAGATCAAGAGAAAACATATGTCCGTCATAAAGGCATTAGCTAAGCTAGGGCTCAATCAGCAGAGCATATATATAATATTATTCATCTGAAGCAGAATTTTCAGCATCAATACCCTGGCCTTCAGTTTCAAATGATCCTTATGAAATCATTGTATCATGCTGATTTGGTTCTCAAAAAACAAAAAACAAACCTTATTTTCAATGTGGAAAATATGCTTAATATTTCGGTGGAAATGTTGTTCATTTTTAACAATTGTCAAATTAAATCACAATCTTGCAATGTAATCACTGTTGTGATGGGTAGCTAAAAATGTGACTCCGGTAAAAAGTTTAAATGAACAATCTGCAATATTTTAACCTTCCAACACCATCGAATTCAGACAGTGCTGCAGCTTACCAGAGTCTCGAGGCGGCAGCTCAGGCTTCAGGTCTCGATTACAGAAATCAAACTGGCAGCATTCAATGGTTCGACGAGTCTGTGCAAACTGTGAATCCTGTGAAAAATACATCTCTTAAATGAATACAACTTATTTAATTATATAAAAGTACAAAACACTTATGCGAAACAACTTTCTTTACCTTGCACTGAAAGTGTGAGCCCTCATATTTCATACAGCCTGAGCTTAAGATCACGTCTCCGTTTTCATCTTCCTCAATAATTGCGAAGCACTGCCCATTGGTCCTGTTGGGTTTCAAAGATAAATCATCAACTTCAATGTATTTAGAATACATAATCTCAATCATTTAAAAAGTGCAATGGCATGTGGCCCTCACTCGCAGGTGTTGTTCTTGGCATCATCGGGGCAGTGCCCTGAGCAGTGGCAGCTGAGAAAGCGAGCAGCATCTTCTGGTGCAATAGTAGAGTCATCCACTGGTCTCCTGGAGTCCAGTTTCACTCCAGTGCCCTGCAGCACATGATCTGGATTCTGACCTGCTGGAAGTGGCAAAACACTAACAATCAGTGGCAGCTCAGAGACACCAAATAACCGGATGTAATAAATTCAAATATGTGCTTTCAGAAACTGCACTATTACTATTGAATTCACCATTGTTTTTTTTTTTTTTAGACATTAATTTAAGACATTAATACTTTTCTCCAAAAATTGAACTAAATTGACAGTTGACACATTTAAAGCACCAAGAACAAAAAGTACCAAGGCTTCAACAATAAACTAACTAAATTACTGTTTTCAACACCGATTAGAAGAAATGGTTTTAGGCAATATTAAAATGATTTCTGATCATGACACATTGAAGACTGGCTGCTTAAAATTGTATTTAACATTTATTTTAAATAAAAATTATATTTCACAAAATTAATGTTTTACCAACAGAATTAATTGAACGCAAATTTAATGAAATTATGCAGTACAGTTTTCAGACATTTAATAACTGGTGATGAACATGAAGGCCAACAACTCAAAGAACTAATTAGATTTAGAATTCTAGATATTAGGGCATAAACATCCCTGTATGACAAGCAACAAATTCAACCTTGCATAACAGCACAAATTCAAATGAGATTTTTTTAGTAACAGTTCAATAACGTTTATATTGGCTTTTATATTTAAATCCAAAGCAAAATGGTTTACTCTCATTCATGTTTTTTTCAAACCTGTATAACTACTTTTCTTAAAGTCATAAAATAAACATAAAATATTGAAAAAAAGTTTCTCTTTCTAAAGCTAGTTTTTGTAATGTTCATTTGAAGATTTTTACATTTAACATATGTATATATGTATATATGCATATTAACAATAATGGCTTAATTTTCTTTTTGGTGGTTATTTCTCAGGCATATTTAATGTGCAACTAAACTAATTAAACTAAAATTAATTATCAGCCATTTCATATAATTAATTTGATAAATACATTATTGCTTAAAAGATCGTGTTTTTCTTCGTATTATTTCTTAGATGTTATATGATTTTAAACCTCATTCAAAATATTTTCCCGAACATTACATTAAAATGCCCTCAAGGTGTTTCATTAAGGTAATAAATTATTTTCTTAATAAATGTTTAAGCAATGTTTATTTTATTGAAGATATAGGTTTAATTTAATTTCTTAAGAATAATATTTAACTTGTTAATAGCAGTTTCTGCGTAGCTATAGTACAGAAATGTAACCATCATTAAATATCGACTACTGTGATTCAAGTCAATCCTCAACAGGTCCACTGTCTCCAACCCCCTGTATTTGTGAAATCAAAGCTGCTCCTGTTTAAATTCAGTTCAGCCACAACACAAATAATATCAAAAAGCGCTTTTCCATCCCAATTGCATACTTCTTATTTTGAATTTCAGTTGAAATTAAGGTCTCTGAGACGTGTGCTTACTGATTTCAGTTACTGATGTTTTCTTATGTCACCATGTACGAGAATGTACTGCTTTTCTGTTGAGACTGACTTTACTGCAAGCGTTCCAGTCCAGACTTGTCAGTAAAACAGCTAATCACTCACAAAGCAGCAGTTTGAGAGATTGGGCGGCAGGACGACACGGCACTCTCTTTATCAGCTGCATTCCATCCTCAGATCCCATTACTCGTCTGTCTTATACAGCCTCTCCGTGTGCTGCCGATCTTACAATTAGACTGGACTCTCCTACTGGACTAATTCTATTAGGACACAGTGATTAAATAGAGAGCTGGGCAAGATAAAGGAGCTTCTGTTGCTCTTCAATTCACTGCATAATTCAATGGATCGCCTACTATGTACATAGACTGAAAATGTGATTGATGAGGACATACAACTCAATATAAACAAAGTATGAGGCTAACAAAATAAAAAGGATATACTAGTAGAAACATTATATCATGAAAAACACTTCCTAGCATGTTTAAGCTTATCACAGTAGGATTTGCTGTGCCACTGTTGAATCTAGAATGCCTTGGTAAAAGAAAGCACATTTAGCTCTAATGTAATAAATCTAAATGTAATAAATTTAAAAGGGTCAGAAACAGCAACTTTTCAAATGCGCATATTTCTGGGAAGCTGAAAATGCAAACAGAAGTAGAGAATGCAGTCAAAAAATAGATCTAACAAAAAATTGACAACTTTAATAGATTTAATCCAAAGAAGTATGGAAAAAAATGAGACAGACTGCAAAGAGCCCCATTACTACTGAATGGTCTCTGCTGGCTGAATGAAAAAACAAAAATATCTCATTACCGCTGATGTCTAATTCATAGTCATATATTTTAATGTATATATATATATATATATATATATGAATAATTTGCCTGGGCTGACACACCTGAATCATCTGACCAGTGTCTCATTATTTCCTCACCTTCATTTTACCTCAACTTTATCACTTTACATGTTTTGTGAAAAACAAAATAAAATATTTTGAGAAGTTTTAGTGTAGTGTTTTGGTCCACACAATGAATCAGTCTTAATTTTGATTTAGTTTTAGTCTTCTGACTAAAATTCCATTTTAGTTTCTTCTGAATCACTTTAGTTTTAGCCGACTAAATTTCATAAGATTTTAGTTGACTAAATGTACTCTAGAATTAGCTGACTAGAATATATTTGGTTTAATTTAAGTGTAATTTATAAGTAAAAACAGTCCCATTAATATATTATGGAATATAGATTTTCCATAGAAGACCAAATATTAGATGTGTATTGTTTATTTATATTACAAGTAATACGTAAAATGATGTGTTGGCAATCAATCCACATATAAAACAGTAGTCTATTGACAATGCAAGATTTTTCAATTAGTTAGCAAACCCTTTATTTCAACGTGGTAAACTACTAGTCTTTTTGACCAGACTGTCGAACGGTTTCAAGCCATTAAATCTTTGAAAAGGCTTAAATAGTTTTGATGGGTATGATTCCCTGGCATGCTGATATCACTTTAGATTTTGTGTTTTATCAGTGATTTCCTCCCCAAACGGTTTACACATGGTCTTGACATCAAACCTGAAATTGACCAAATTATATTCTCTTCTTTTTCTCTCAGCTGTTGCCATTTCATTATAGTTTAAGCAGGCAGACACCCCTATCATCATACTACCAGTGTCTACTGGTGGACTGGTTACTTTTCAAATGTATGTGTGCATCATGCATCACACACCAAGACTAATTTTGATTGGATATTTAGAAAGAAAATGTACCTCAAGTCACATTTTTGTGAAAATACCAGTATATTTTTATTATAGTTGTCATAATCACTTAATTTCTATTTAGTTTTCGGCGTTTTTGTTGGTAGAAACTTGTTTGTTGCGAAAATTGACAAAAATATTTCTGCAACGAAATGAACACTGGAATGAATGCCAGAGGGACTCCCAGTTTAAGAATACAAAAAAGTGAGATTTCTACCAAACTCTTCTTATCATTCTTGTAATATAATATATTTATTCTTCTAATATAATCCTTTGCGTCAACTTTAACGGAGGCTCATGAGGCTAAAATCATTATAATTAAATGTTGATTTATAAAACTGTAGGCCTAGTTAAAGTTACAAAATAAAAGTTAAAAAAAGGTAAGCAAAATGAAACAGTGGTGGTCTGCAAAAACAGTATCTTAATAATGGGGGTGAAAGAGTTGCGTGACAGCAGGAAACGTTAGCAAAACAGTTGATCACAACACAAACAAGAGTTCTTGAGAAACACCCTGAGAAAACAGAGCTGATGGAGGCAGCGCAGTTAAGGGTCCAGATAAAGCTTGTGAAGCTGCGAGACGCTGCCTTTGATATCCTCAGTCTATCAGAATGATTCTAGAACACAAACTAAATGAAGCATTCAGCTTCTCAAGTGCTCTTGTTCAGGGTGCGGACTGAGTCCATATCTTACCTACTTAAGTGGACCAAACAAACTGTCTCATGTTACTTTACTAAACTATAAAAATCAACTCTTAAACAGAATTACACCGTCTAGACTTAATCTCATTCAATTGCTCGCAGGGGATTTTAATGAGGTCATTTCTGTAATTGAGCTACTCATAAAGCAAATGTAAGAGGTTGTGTGGCCTTCAGCCCAGGCTAAAGAAGACAGTACCCTTTTTTGGCGACGGACCCCTACGCACAGTGCCAGCATGGAAATCTCACATTAGGAGAAGAATGGGCAAATATCAGATGGGAAAACCAGTAGTTCCCTTTTCTTCACACTTTGCATTTTTTGCACTCAGTGCCTGAGGAAGGAATGAATGATCTCAAAGGATTTAGGAATCTGGTATTTACTAGAGCTGGGTGATTAATCAAAGACAATTTTCATGTACATTTTTTCAGTAAAGCCAGTTCTAGTATAATTCCAGCACAGGCTTTCAGATGCAGCTACACAGTTGTAGTATACTGACAAGCTACGTAAAAAAAAAAAAAAAAATTGCGTTTAAAACCAAAATTGATTTAATCGGATGATAATGACATCAAGATAATCATTTTGTGATAATAACAGCTGTTTGTGTAGCTTCTCATTGAACTATGGTTGAGCACTCATGAGCACTTCAAACTCATTTAATAAATTCAGTCGAATGTTTGAAATAAATCCTTTTGTGAGATGATTGTCACTAATAGTCACTCTGAATCAATGAAAGTTGCAGTTAAGTTTCTTCTTGTTCCTTCAGTTAAGTTTCTTCTTGTTTGGAGATTCTGCATGAGATTGCCCTCTGGCCTTATTTGGAGATTTACTACTGATCACTCAACCGTGCTTCCCTGACAAGATCTGCATAACAATCTCAGGTAAGATCAACCGCCTTCGCGCTTTCATTTCAATTAATCCCTTACCCTAGTATTTCCTGCAGCTTTACAAAACTCAATGGAAGTGGCAGAAAGAGCAACATTAACAATGTTAGGAATCTCTCAAGCTCTTCAAAATAGATGCCAAGCAGTATTTCAGACTGGGCAAATGAAATATTTGCCCACTGCTGGCCAGAAACTGGTTGTGGGCGATGATTGATGTGTCAGAGGGGCCCATTAGAGCCTCCACATTCACATGTGTGCCTAATTCTGCCGCCAGTTACAGTGGAGACTGAGGTCTGGCAGAGCATCCCTCCATAATGAGACTCTCTAGCAGATACACACCATTACACTCTAGACAGAGAAAAGAGCAAAGGGAAGAAAGAAGAAAAACATTTGAGGCTTCAGTTAAATTCACTCTTTTATAGCAATTTATAGTTTCTTTGACATGACTTTATTGAATTTCACTTAAGAATCATGTTCAATAGTTTAAAAAGGTTACTTGAAATAAGTCTTCATCTGGAGGAAATGAATACTTGTGTTTAGTATGGACTGGCATAAATTGTTAATGTGTTTTTCCTGGGTCAAATTTGCATGTATTTTAATGCATTGACCTGAGGGAACGCGAGTTGAATGCTTGTCTGCATTTGAAATACTTTCTTCTCCCCTAGGAGGAGTGCTAACTCTATTCACTATTCAACCCAGGTAGAACACTACAATTGCTTTGGAAAAAAAACAAAAAAAAAAACTTTGCACTGTGGAGGCAATTGAGGGCTTTCACCAATGTCACCTCTCTGTTTCTTGAAGATTATGTTTCTGAGGTGCAGACACCTGCCTGAAATTACATCTCAGGGGTGCATCTGATGAGCAAGGTAAAAAAGATGTACTATAGAGGTATTTAACCAGCCATTACACAACTTTAACACTGAGAGAAACAACAGCACATTGAGAAGTCGAATGTCCTCACTTTACTGCTGCTTCTCTGATTTCAACCATCTCCTGTTTTTCTGCTGCATCTGTACAAAAATACACCAGCAAGGACATTAGACTGATGTTTGATATAATATGAACGCTAAAGGAAAACTGAGCCGTTTGAAAATCCGACTACTGGGCATGTTACAAGTCTACTTCTCTTTCTCTCAAATAATTGATCAGAATAATGATTAAAATACTGCACTAAAAAGCTCTTTTAAAACGGAGTTATACTGCAGAGGCAAGTATATAATCTAAAGGCCAAACTAAACTTCGTTATTTATGGCAATATAGAGTGACTCATGCGAGTTTCATCATTATCACAGTATGAGCATACTTATTAATGCAACTCCATTTTCAATTCTAAGTTCATGTGCGAATTGCCGTAAATGCTATAAAATGATGTGCTACTTCAACATTTGTTAAGACAATTTAACTTTGTTTTAAATATTTTCTAATTGAATTTACTTGTCAAAGATATTATTAAAATAGAAGCCATACTTGGCCACAAAAAAAGTGAGCATAAAAAGAGAAAAAACATTTTAATAATAATAATAATAATAATCATCAAAAAAAGAGATTATAAACAGTTTGAGTCATCAAGTCAGTGTAAAAAAGCAAAAAGGCCACTTGTAATATCTAAAATATTCACACACTTATTACGGCCTAAATCTCAAGATCAACAGCACAAATAGACCAAGTATTTCCGGAGAACACAGTGTTTGGAATAGTTCATACCCACTAGCAATTGTGACCGTGCCATAAAGGAAATGGTTAATGTGCTAAAAAAGGAAAAGAGAGCGGCAACAATCACTTCAACTGCTTCCTTTAGTGGGGGGCCTCAGAGAGGCTCATGGTTAAGGAGTGAGTCATGACAGGAAAGATGCCTTTTGAACTCCATTGCATGAGTAAACACAACTCAGAGATATCAGATGGTGTTCTGACCTGATCTATTGTCTTCCCATAGACAAACTTTCAGAGTTGAAGTAAGTTAACAAAGTGTGCTAAAATATAAAGCTCTAGACATGTTTCAACTCAAACTTCTTTCTTTTTTTTCCTCTGTGCCCCAAAACTGGTTTCCAAGCAATCGGCTGGTGATGTTTGGCTTCACAGCTCATTGACTGTCCACAGGCAACCATTAGAACTGTCACTGCTGAGTTCACTGGGAAAACGGACTTCAGTTTGACTCAGGAAGGGCGTTTTTATTAAACAAAGGTATCAGTTTTCTTTGACATCAGAAAGCATTAAGTTAATAAGCATATGGAAACATTTACACAGGCGCATGTGATTCTAGCTCTGCAGTACTGCAGCCACAAAAAAGAAAAGAAAATAAACAGCTCAAAACAACAAGCAAGCCTTAGCTTTAAACTGGTATTCATTGACTTACAATATTACACTGCATTAGTAGTTAACAAATATCAATGATATGATATGACATATCAATACTGACATATTTGAAAATACAGTATGACAATACACTGATACTGGCTGCACTTTCTCTTGACAGTTCAGGAACACCTCAGTTCTGCATGCTGTGCTTTTTTGTCACACACTCAGTTACGCTCATCTCATTTGGTCAAGTCGAAGCTTTTGTTATGGTTTTATGATCCACCACCATCAAATTTTTACCATCAGTTTTAATTTAAATTTTTTCTGATTTTGATTTTAAATCTTGTCCTTAAGCTCACCTTTCAGACAGGCTTTGATGTGATAATATG
Source organism: Danio jaintianensis (assembly GCA_903798115.1). Lineage (NCBI taxonomy): Eukaryota > Metazoa > Chordata > Actinopteri > Cypriniformes > Danionidae > Danio > Danio jaintianensis. Next base: position 21,909,459 of record CAIGQV010003909.1, read on the forward strand.
TACCCTGTCTGTCTAGTCTGCACTTTGTTACTTCGTGTTGATTGCATTTTATTATGCCTGAAAGGTGTCCTTGAGTGTCATGAAAGATGCCTATAAATAAAACTACTACTACTATTAATATTGATTAACATTTTAATTTATTGTCTTGAAATGTCTGAGCTTTCAAGACAGCAAAGTAAAGGACTTTTGAGCTGAATAAGTTTAAAAATGTACTTCCACCACCTTGTTTGAGGACCATTTATATACTTGTGATAGAGCTTGTTTTAAAGATTATGAATCTAAGCTACTGTGAATTTTAAATAGAAAAGTCTGTGTTGTGAAAAAAAAACATTCTTACCTCCAGAGCAGAGTGTGAGAAGAAGACAGACTCCAGTCAAAACCACAGTGATGGACAAAAGCTGAGGCATTGTCAAACTGCCTTGTCGTTATCTTTGGAATGAGGATGAGATCAGCGATGATGTCTGATTACGCTCCTATTATGCCAGCAAACACTAACATAGAGATGGAGCAATCAAAAAATATGGCTCAAGAGGCAGAGGTGATGCGGAGGATGAGAGGAAGATGACTGGACACTAAAAGCTCAAAGATTCCTTCTCATGGGGTCCATGGCACTAGAATAAAACAAGAAACAAACAAGTGATGAGTAAATCATACACATATCAACACACCTTTCTAAGCAAGTTTAACCAGGTATCAACACATATGCACTTCAAGAAATAGTTTTGAGTTTACGTTTAAACTTGGTGAGGTTTTCAAACCAGCCTGCCCTTGGTCTGTAATATAATCATGTGATTTTATATTTCTATGAACCATCTATTTGACCTGTTTGTAATTTAACTTTGTAAAAAGTGACAAAAGGATAGAACCTGCAATTACCTATGCAGATAACTAGAGAAAAAGAATCCTCCAATATTATGAGAAACACAGAGTCTGTTTTTGATGGCTGTAATTTTCTTGATGGCAACGAACATCATTGCCCCCTTGTTTTTTCTGGGCTTGACCCCTCAACCCGTCAGGTCGGCGCTACTCTTGAATGCTGAAACATGCCCAAATAATTTGATGAAGGATGTTCCGCAATTACCCCGTTGGCCCCTTCCAGCGTTAATAACGTGATGTGTCTGTTCCCTTGTAGGCCTGTGCGTCTCGTCGCAATTAGTGGCCCTAAGTGAAGTCTGTCCTGAGGGGGGGACAAATTAGTGGCGGAGTGGGCCAGTGTCTGTCACTTCTGATTTGCCCAAGGGGGACAAAGAGCCCCGACCTGTGCCCCACTTTCACACATCCCTGACCGGATAACAAGGGAACAAAGCTAGTCTCCGCAAGGCAGGGGGACAAGATAGCTGTGCAGGCACCTACACACAGAGACAAGAAACTGTGGCTGTGTCTGCGTGTCCGCGCATGTGTAAAAGCACCAGCATCAAGCATGACCAGGAAAGGCCGTGCAGAAAGCCTTCCCTGGTCAGAAATCGGAAAGGCAGAAAGCCTGCAGCAAAGAAGATAGATAAGATGACTCACATTCAAACACTTTAGAAAAGCATAGAATTAAGAGCTAAAAATGCTTTAAAAATCCCTCATATATTTATTATATTGTAATGCACATGGTTACACTGATAAATTTTATTAAGCAATTCAATCATTTAAAAATATGTTTTAAAATGTCTATCACTGTTGCTTGATTTTAACAAACTCATTATACACCTACTCTATTACAAAAAGAAAGAGCAATTACCTATTTTTTTGTTGCATTTGTTGAAAAAGCACATAACATCAGAACTTCCTAAAAAGCCAAAGAAATTAAATCAATTTCTCACATTCTGCTGGTAAAATCAACATTTTTCCTGAGTTAAAAAAAGTGAGTTAAGTGAGTGAGTGAGTTAAGTCACCCACAGACTTGATGAAGACAAAACTTGGGTCTTCAAAATAAGAAAAACTGATTACACTGACTACTAAATTTTGGGAGGTCCCAAATTTTACAGAGGTGATGTCTTAAATGGACATCTATCAGTCTTGTTGCTCTAAAAAAGAATCAGGGATTTTAAAGTAATATAAGGCACAGTATGTTTTAGCATTTCATCAGACACTCCTGCAGCTTTGCCCTCTGAAAGGCTTCGGTGGCGCCATAATTTTACGTAAGAAGGCTGAATGAATAGGGGTATTGTATGGTGATGTGTAACCAGGGTGCACCTTTGCAGTCAACCTTATGCCTGACTATGGATTTCACTCAATCCCTGAGGAGGGATTAATATTTCTCTGTCCTTTCTCATGTGCTGAACGTACTTTGAAGGGTTTCCTCAAATCAAAAGCCACTGTACTCAAATTTGATTAAATACTGTCAAATAAATCTCACCTTGCCATTCCTATCACTTCTAACTAGTTTGCATGATGACCAGAGTGGTCTGGTGTTCGTCTCCCCCTCGCTCTCTATGCCTGCTTTGGCCCTGATCTCTGGTCCCTCCTGGGGCCCCTCCTTACAGCAGGGCTCCCAGTACTAGAGGCTGCCTTCCCTCAGTGTCGGCGCTATGCCCGACATGCCTTTCAAGGCCTGCTAGACTGCAGGGCAGACTTTCTGGCTCCGCTGCCATTGTTTGCTTGGCTGCTTTGCGCCTCATCCCAGGAAAGGATTAGCATAAGAATACTTAGGCACATTGAGATGTGCCCCACAACCAACTCTCTCTCCTATCATCCTCAGTGAAGGCCCACATTTCTTCCTGACACAACACCAATCACCGTCAGGCAGCTGCATCGTGGAGAGTCAGTCAAGCAGAGACTTTGAACACAGCACAAGACTCCAGAGCTTCTGGTGTCACAGCAGTTGATTGCAGAAGAAGAACAAAAGTTAATCTGTGGAGCACTTGGGTGCAATGTGAGCTCCTTCAGTCAGATTCCTCTGAAGGGGTACACCATTCCTAGAACAAAGCCCCCAAAATTTGAGCACATTTGGCAGAGAATTTAAGAAACTCTGCTCAGCAGTCTGAGATGGCCCACCTGTCAAACACGACCAAAAAGGCAGATTTTAACTTTGTCTTTAAAACTGAACCAATTACAAGAGAATGGCTTCAAAAGGCTGGGTGCTTGATTTGTCATCACTTCCAAAGCCTGAACTGTTTTTCCTGATTTTCAGTAAGGATTTGGCTGTTGTTAAAATAAAAAGCTCTTGTTAGCTTGTTTTATGCTTATAATTAAATATGGCTGTGACATTTGTTTATTATTAAAAAAATTTGTTATGATACATCATTGTTGTGACTAAGTGAGAAAACATTGGTTTAAAAACTCTAAAAGGGCTTTTGACTTTTGAAGTAGTTAACCTTAGGGTAAACAAAATCCTGGGTTATTTTTCTTCTAAAACTAAATTTACCCAGTGTTAATTAATTCTTGTTATTCATAGACCCATTTCACACTATAAGCCTGAACTCTGTGTTAAAGTTATTTGCAACTCATATTACCTGTGAATGTTTCACATTGCGATTGTTCAATCAATAAAACTAAGTTTAATATAAAAGCTCTAGCATTGCAATTCCTTTTTTTTTTTACTTGATTCACTTTTCTGACTATAATAGATGGCACAGGATTAGCTGTCAGTTGCTAATCATCAAGCCTACCTTAATGTACAAGTAGCTAAAACTCACTCATTCTGAGGCAGGAACCGGCGTACATGCAACAACTTTAATAATTAGATATACACAAAGCAACAGTTTCCATCTGGAGCTCCTTTACAGGACTCGACACTAAACACTCGCTCCAACGGGTTCGCGTGGCTCTCAGCACCACCCACACTGGTCACCGCTACCAAGACAACCAATCACAGAGTTTGCGCTACGTGTCGTTGCGATTAAAATAGTACTTGTTCTGTTTCAAGTAGAGCTGCACGATTCTGGCTAAAATGAGAATTGTGAGAGTTTTTTTGCTTAAAATAAACGAATTTCTCATGATTCTATAGATGTAAAATAAAGGTTTATATGATTAGGCTATTATTATTGTTATTTCTCAAACATATGGTAAAACAACAACAATAATAATATTATGTGTAGGTCTACTGTTGGTTAAAATGCAAAATTTTGCATAAACTTGCAATGGTGGACTTGAACAGACTTTAAATTTGTCCTGGTCTTTAATGCACAGTAAAGTAAACAGAATACAACTATTCATAATTATGAAGTCGAATTATTATGTTTGAGACATATGCTTGCAATCTGTCATTGACAACATTATTAGACCATTTTTTTCCACAGCTAAAATGAGACATTTGTCATTATCAGATTCCCTATTACATTATATTCAACATTAGGCTATAGTAGTTATACTGACAGTAGCTATGTTTCCATCCAAATATGCGAATTAACTTCATGCGCAAAACTGGAATATTACATAAAAGATGTGCGAATAAAGCAGCGTTTCCATCCAACAAGTCAAAGAGAACAAAATCGTCACTTCCTGATTAAATGGCGCCAAATATCAACAGTAAAAACGGAACATGCTGAGGTAGGAGAAGCTGCGTGAATCTTTTCTTCATTTAATAAATGTCTTGCGCCTCAGAAGGCAATGCTGACACGCAGTGAACGCGTGGTGGCGTTTGAAGGCGTGAGACGCGGAGCACAGACGCTCTTAACAATTCTGGAGGTCATTAATAATATAATAACACTAATACTGAAATGGTTAAGGCATTTTAACAACATTTCAGACCAAAACAACATTTCAGATGTTTTACAATGTGGTCAGCCTGCTGGTTCGTCCATTTACGACCATTTTTATCATCACATGATCTCTTATAACCAAATCACATGACCTTTTTTTAATGCGCATACTAGAATTTGTTCGGTAAATGTGTTTTTATCGTAGTTTATGCGCATCTTTTCTTATCGAATAAAAAGTTTATCCTACTCAGTTATGCGCATACATTTTTTATGCACATATCCAAAATGCACATAAAAATAGGTGGATGGAAACGTAGCTACTGTTAAACATTTATTCTCATGCACAACAACTTGTGTTCGCTATGAAAGAAAAACATATCAAATGCCTGTCGCAATCATAACTCTATAATGCGATATGATTATTTAAATGATGTGCACGCTTTGGGTTTCATTTTAACTGTTAAGTGCGGTTCATACTTCCCACGCGGCTCCCAACGGTTTGCTCTGTGCCACAAACTGAACATTATTTACAACTTTATTACCTGTTATTCACAGCCTATGCCGGTTCTGTTCACTAAAGTAGACTTCATTCACAGGCACGCACACGCCCTCTCTGTGGTAACAGCTCACGTGTGATTTTGCAGCAGCGAATACATCATTACATGAAGACAGAAATTATATTTCTGGGTAAATTATATCTTATAAATACAGTATGTGACTCTTTCAACACCATTTGGAGGTGTCCATGTTGCCAAGCAACATATATAAAACAATGTGAAGACTTGTGCAGCCACCTTTGCTTTTCTCCTGAACTTGAAAATATGATTTGCAGAATCGTAGAAATGCTGGATTAAGATCGTCTAGGGGGTCGAATAGAGATCATGATTCATTCTAAACAGACATTATTCTGTTTTAAACTAGAGCTGGGCGATATGGCAAAAAATAAAAATCTAAAAAAACGTTCTAAAGCTTGACCGATTCACAAATTAGATTTTATTTTATATTTTTATATGTAACTAGTCAATGTTACAAAATTACAACAACAAACAAATCTCAATAGCACATGAGAGGTTAATGAGGCAAGTCATCATGTGGTCGGACAATTCCTTGATTCAAGAAAAATATTAAACATCTTAAAATGCAAATTCGAACTAATCTAAATAATTGCCCAGCCCTACCTGAAACAAAAAAAATTGCTTATTTCTTTGGCACAAATACAAAGATGGGAAAGTCCACAAATTTCCTGGAATTACTTGAGCTGAAGTAGTTCACTGCAAGTTTATTTTCCATTACCTGCCGCACACATTCCACCACATGGTCTGAAGGAGTGGGTGTGCTAGGGTTTGATGAGAGCCAGGTCTAACAGAGACCTACAGTATTCCATATCAAGTGTTCAACTTTGAACGATCTCCATAATTAAAATGACTGCGCAGAGACTTCAAAGGACACATTGTGCCACAAAACTGGGCATATAGAATCTAATCTGATTTCTAACACTAACTGTATTTGTGGTGATGGATTTTATATTTTCAGACAAAAAAAAAAAGATGTTTAACTTTGAACTATCATTACTCACAAATCACTTTTTCAAAGAGAAAAACTTTTTCACAGCTTTGCATTTGCTAAGATCAAGTCTGCACCACAGGTGTGAGAGAAATTGGGTGTGGCTTTTGCCATAGAAACCAGTCACACATGGATGAACTTTGACCTGTAAATGTTATTTCTGTAAAATAATGAATTCGCAGATCCAAAAATTTGAAAACCATTTGTTTCAGTCTGGCCATCCCTGATGTAGAGAGCATTTCTATCTACTGTGGTCATGCAATCACCACATGAACACATACTTTTTACTTGTACTGTAAAGAATATCTGAGAGATCTATAAGAGAAGTTAAAAAGAACTGACTTTAGCAGAAGTCTTCTTACCGTACAGAAAGATCCATTTCTGTGAAGCATGTTGGCATAGTGTTTGGTAAGCATTGAGGCTGGCTAAAGGTGTCATTCGGATCCAGGTAGCTGAATGTCCAAATGGCATTTGGATTTTGGCATAGTCCCATAAAAGTCCTGCAATATAAGAAGGAGAATATATCATGCGGCAAAATACTAAAGCTCAAATTTGTTTGCTATCAAAAGAAAGGGAGTTTATGAAAAGCACATATCTGACTGCATCTTTAAAACCAAAGTAACGTGAGGACTAAGTTTATAGATGAAACCAAACCACCCACTCTATTTTTATTACCCAGTGAGCTTAACCTATAGCAACACAGATGAAGAACTGCTTAGAGACACTCAGAAGGAATGAACGTGAAAATACAAGGGTCAAGACATTTTGAGGGTTGCTTGATTTCTATTTCTGTCATATAGTGCAGGGTAAAATCTGCTACTACTCTAAATTCACCCTTAAATATTCAGTAAATTTACTGATTATAGCAGCATTTTGTTTTCAGTGTGAAAAGAAAAAAATATTCTGAAAGCACAGCTGGCAACAAAAGAATAAGTTCAACAAGAGACAGAATGTAACTTAAAACGTCAATATTAAAATGCTGAACTAAATGATGATGAAATAATGATATTATTGGAAGAACAGTTGCTTTAATGTGATCAACATTTTTTTCTAAAAAATTACTCCAAAAACATCCTCACGATATATATATATATATATATATATATATATATATATATATTATTCAACAGAGGAAAAATAATTAGTATAAAATCCTTATCAGAAGATCTCTAACATATAGTTTGTGGCTTTGTTTTACTTTATCTATAATTTAGTGACTGACTGCCCAGCAGCTTTATGTCAACATTTTTGTTTGTTTAGCATAGCCTACCTTTCTATTTGTTTTTATAGCCACATTGTTTATATAGCACTGGGTATGATGTGGAACGACTGAAAAAAACAGAAAGGTGTTCATCTGCTGCTGTACACTGAAGCTTATTTAACTTTTAAACAAACGCACAACAAGTTATTCTTTGACAATCAATTAAGCTCTTTGGTTGGGTTGACACTGGTATTCTAGATTTTCAAGCAGAATATAGAGACAACATTAAGTTTAACATCTAATGTTGGTCACAGCATGGAATTAAATTACAAAGGGGGAAATGCTGGTATAAACATGGCTGGTGTGAAAGGCATTCCAAGCATTACATCTCTCACAAGATGTTCATTACATAGAATTCAGTTCTTTTTCCTTCTAAAAAAAATGGGTACACACAGCTTTAGACCTTCAGACTAAACGGTTCAATGGTTCACAACCAATTTGCCTAACTGATAAGCTTTGCTACTTTGATAGTGTACTGTGTTGTTTGTATTATTTACAAATTTTACCATTTGAACCCAACCTTTATCCACCCATTTAATTATTTTAATCTGAATGGTTGATTTTGCAACCTTTTATCCTTGTATTGTCGTACTGGTTAGAGTTACCATTTCATTTTTTCAAAATGTCTTCTTTTGTGTTCAAAAGAAGAAAGAGGTTGGATATGAGTGTGCCTAATTTTCATTTTGGGGGAAATTGCCTCTTTAACATTTTTTTTTATTTCAGTTAATATTTTTTGTTTTGTTTTATGGATTTAGTTAACAATAATAACCAATAAATTTATAGAAAATGTTTTTAATATGCTGTTCATCATAAGTACCAACAGAAAGTATATATATTACTACTATTTCTACAGTAGTATACATCAAATATATTAAAAACATGATATAATTTTTACTGATGTTACAGTTTTTGTTAGCAAACCATTTGTTCAATCTGAGTCTGCACCTTCCAAATCAAGCTTAAGATACTGCTATTTTTAAATACGTGAAAACTTTAAGTGAAAAATAAAAATCAGCCACATCATTAATATTACATGAGTGGTGCTACCAAGCAGAACCTGGTGGCAACGGGGACAGATGTGAGTCTGGAGACCTGGACGCATACAATTCAATTTTGCAATTCTCATAAAACAATTCCTGGGTCCTCCTATATGACAAACAACCATTCTGGCTCATTACTAGAACAGAGAGACATTTTTTTTGTTTGTCTTTGCACTAACTCAACCCATCATTCAATTCACCCTATCCGGTGCCACTCTAAATAATTTACTCTGATAGCCAAAAGTATTTAAAGCAGATCAATACCATTAAAGGACAGCTGGGGCAAACTGAATAAACAGAGACCACTCTTCAGCACTACACCAACCTCCTGCTGCATAGCTTTATCCTATCTGTCTTTATCTGATCTGCCATCATACTAACCAGCGGTGGCGTAGAAAGAGTTAAAAGAAATCAATGGCTCTCCTTCACTTTCCTACCATCTGCTGGCAGCACAAGCACAGAGGACTCCACAGCCTACAGTACGCATTAAAGAAAAGTCTGTTCAATAAAAAAGCTCAGTAGCGTGTATCAAATGGCTGTGCTCATCTAGGATTCGCTTTCCACCTTTTAGATTGGAATGATACGACTAAATGGTGGGGGTGATACATCAGCACCTTTACGATGGGACGGGTGATACATTCAGGGCAGGTCTGAGGTGTCCGTGTGTTTTTTCCTTCTTGCTTAGCCATCCTGTCTCCAGAGCGGGTCAGGGAGGGGCAGAGGGTTGACTTTAGATGGCGCAGCAGCCTGAGGAACGCAGGCATGGATGTGAAACCTGATCTACACTGCCTCTTAACCCTCCCGCCCCCATAGCCCCCCTTCTTCCCTCCAGCCGCCCCACGCTGCCACCTTGCCACAGACTCCCACTGCAATCCGATCCCTCACACTGTGGCTGAGATTGAAACACACTCCTAGAGGGCAACTCAATTTGGGACTGGCTGATATTTTAAAAAACAGAGTAGAGGAAAAAAGCTTGTGTGTTTTTTGATGTACGATTTTAAACAATAACAGTGAATGTTTAATAACCTGATTTAACCTCATTTTATCAATAACAGTTATGATATATCTAACTGAATACAAACATGCAAATGTTAAAATGAGGATAATATTTAACAGTAATTTTTTTTTAGATTTTACAGTTCTGGTGTAATTTGAAAATAGCCTTTAAAAAGTAAGCAATTTATAATAAAATGCTTACTTATATGTCAAAAGTTTCATGATTCATTCAGTTAATTCAGATAATGAATTTGTATAAAAAATCCCTTAAAAATAAATTAAGAAAGGCATCAATGGTGAATGCATGTTGTGACAAATATATATATATATAGCCCTAAAATTGGATATTAAAAATGTAAGGTAAACATGTAATTCCGCTGAAATCAAAGTAAAAATAAATAAATAGCATTTAGACAGCTGTAAGATTAATTACTCAGAGTATAAATGAAGTCTTTATCCAAGAAACCATAGAGATGAATCTTCAGTTTATGGTCCTTCACATAATTGCAGATTGAATTTTAGTTTGGATTCATTTGTAGTTTTTTAGATTCTTTTATTTAAATGTATTTCTTAAATCTTACTTTTAAGTAAGTATACAAGTACGTAAGCAAGCAGTATTTGTGTTTGTCATTTGCATTGTTTTTTGGTGTTTTAAATATGCCTTCATAATTTTTATGTAATTTTACAACATTTATTTTAAGAAACAAAAATCATTTTAATTTACAATAAAAAAAACAAAAAAAAAACGGTGGCATTTAAAAGAGAGAAAACCCTCTTAAATAAAACATTTATTTACTCTGGCCAGAAAGCACATGACCCTCACATCTGAATAACAATTGACCATTAATTAACATTTAAAGTAAGGCAGAGCAAATAATAGTTCTAGCAGTTACTGTAAATAAACCACCACTAGCTACACAAAAAAGCACCATAGGACAATTAAAGCATGCAGTGTTTTGCATTTATTACATGATCACCCAGAAATTTACATGTTATCGTAATTTACTAATCCTTGTGCAGCTCCAAACCTGTTTGCCTTTCTTTCTATTGTATGGGTAAAAGAATTAAAGTTAATGGTGACTCAACGCCATAATATTCCCCACACATCTTCACAAAATCATTCAGGCTTAGAACAATATAAGAATGAGAAAATAGTCTCTGATCTATAACTTTAAGTGAACTATCCAGATTCCGTTTTCATCTGATCTCCCACATATTGACCGATATTATTTTCTGCAGAGGAGATCAAGCTGATCTCTTCAAGGAGATCTTGAATCAAGCTGTGGAATGCACAGATGTCTGGCATGTATATACGATGAGGCTCTCGCTTTAATTTTATCAAATAAATCCACTTTCCTCAGACTAAGCCCTCTCCTCCAGGCCTCTTGAAGCAGACTCTTTCACAGGCAGTACTTCCATCTGTTTTTTGACCTCCTTGAGAAGGTAAAAGGAGCAGAACAGACCCCCTTCCCCCCAAGAACCCATAAATTAAAAGCAGCTTTTGTATTGTGAGGGCTAGAGGCACGGCTAAAAGAGACACGAAAAATCTAGAAAGCAGTACAAACTCTAGGGTGAAAAACAGTAAAGTTTAAACGTAATGCACAGAGATACACCTAGACACATAAATCAAAGAAGGTTTTTTGGTATCTGAAGTAGATGCGTGACAAAACAACCCACGACACGAACATAAATTCTAAATTACAAAAATACAAGATCTTGTAAATGGAAAAGAAGCGTTTACATTACACGTAAAACAGCTTTCATAAGAAGACACATTTAGAAACCACACACAGCTGTCATTATTAGGGAAGTTGTTGCTAGCTTTACGCGTTATAACTTTTTACTCACGTTACAGACCGTGACAGTTTTTCCCTAAACAATATTAATTGTATTTTTAACATACAAGAACATGTAGAATTACAAGTATACTGTATTGTTTCGAGACAAAACAGCTCTGATTGGTAGTTAAGCGAGTTCATTTTAAACGCATTTGGACTTGCTAAAAGCGATATTAGCACATTAGCTATCATTCAACTCGCCTGAATCGGAGGAAATCTCCTGACAGAAAAATTATTTGATAAACCCGTAAAACGCCCATAGTTTACTCTTATTATGCTTTATAGTCGTGTACTGGCTAATAAAAATGATAAAACGTCACGGCGGTCTGTTTTATCTTTGCAAGTCGTTAAAAACATTTACGTGGAAAACGGAAAATTCAACACAACAAACTTTCGTGAGGCAGCGTTAGCGTAGCCAAGCTAACACTTTGCATTTTACTTACCGATAATATTCTTGAGTGAGTCGTATTTTTCAGCGTGCTCTGTCAATTTATTGAACTCTAGACTCTCGAGTAATTCAGTCGGGTCGGGTGTAGTTGTGGTCGCGATCGACTCTCGCTGAGGTCCGTTGAGGGTCTGACGCTGCTGACCATCACAGTAGTAGTAGAGCAGCGCAATCACTGAAACGCGCACGCACACTCAGCCGACAGCGGCCCCCAGCGACTCTACAGCGCCGCCTGCCGACTCATGAAGGCGGAATATTCACTGTATGGTTTCTCGTCCCGAAGCAAATATATTTACTAGACATGAAATTAAACTTACACAATAAAAGAGGAAAAATCATATGCATGTTATGTTTTTGAAAACAATAGCACAATTACGCAAATGTACTTAACTTAATATCGTGGATTGAATGACACGGGAAAACAACATCAGTAAATTTTAAAAATAGTTTTGATTTTGAATTTTCAGATGAAATTAGAAATCCCTCCCAACTCTTACATGTGAATTGTTATTTTTGCCATTTAAAGACTTAAAGACCATTTGTTTTCTATTTATTTCATTTTAATTGATACGGGTAAGACAAACATGATACTTTTAATAAGAATAAAATGCAATTTTTGTATGCATATACCATTTAAATACAGCATTTGTTAGCAAGATTTATTTGATTTAAATTAATTAATTTATTTGATTTAATTTTTGCTTTGTCGTTTAAATATAATCATTTGCTATTTTTCTTTTCATTTTAATTCATAAATGAAGAATAAACCTTAGAACTAAATCAGAATATGCAATATTGTTGTATTTATGGAGCATTATTTTACATTTTAATTTCAATTAATTAAACATTAGGTAAACGTATATAATTTTTCAAATTGGAATCAATAGTCTAGAATTTTGTCATTTAAATATAGAGCTTTAAAATTTAGAAATAATAACAATTAAACAAATAGAATCAGATGCAATGTTTTGAATGCATTATTTTCTGTTTAGTACGCCATTTAAATATTTGTACTTGTTGCACTGAGCACTTGTTGCATTTTTAAGATTAATTTCATTTTAATTCACAAATGAATGATAAACATATAATCAGAATCAGATGCAACATTTTTGTTTTAGATGCCATTTGTGAACACTGTACAAAGCACAAAGCTTAATAGAATGCTTTTAGACTAAAACGAAATGACATCTAAACATCACAAATGTGAAGTAGTCATAGGACCTTATAATATTTAATAATACATTGAGAACAGTGCCCATAAAACTTTGTTATTGGCTTTTTTTATACAATGATTTTTAGTTTATAAAGCAACTTAACATTAATGTTTAACACATCACTGCAGGTACAGGTCAATTCTTGCACAGAAAGGTCATGGTATTAGTTGAAAAAGCACAAAGTAAGGCTATTTTCACAACATAATTTGAGAATAAAAAACATTATTAGTAGTACAAGTTAGTCTTTCAAACCATCTTGAAAAACAATACAGCTCATAAATGGGTAGTAGATCAAGTAAACTGTTCTATAGAGCTGCACATCATTCATATGTAAATACCCAGAGAGAATCAGCAGAGCTTGTTCTCCTGTAGATATATCTGGGTCGCTCTTTTGCTTCTAATTCTGTAATTTCCAAGTAAACCGCAGAATATAGCAGATGACAAACTGATGATACATTATTTGTAAAGTGACTGCTTTACATTCAACAATGTTAATTGTTTATTAAATAATACTTTCTTGACAAATGCTAAAACAATACACTTTCCACTGCCGAGCACAACACTTAACTGTAATTTTAATTAACTTACTAATGTTGTGTAAAAAAAAGGAATAAATTTAAACAATACAATTACAATTAAATTTAAAATAAGGAAATTATGCCATGCCAAAGTATTGTTTGTGCTAATAGTACTCAAAACAAAAATCAAGCCAACATATAAGAACACATCCTAATTGACGTGCTTGGTTAGATTAAATTCAATATATGGCGGTGTAAATATACCGACACATCATAAAATATGTCTTCATAAATGTGTATTCACAAAAATAGAATTCATTTGTTAACATTACTTAAATATATGAATTAATATGAACAATTAAAACCTTGTACAGCATTTATTAACGTTAGTTATGCGTATGTTCAACATTTATTAATATTAATGTTATTAAAACCAAGAGATTTATTTTTTAGTAAATGAAGAGTGAACATAAAAGTAAATTCTTTCTAACAATAACAAAGATTAATAAATGCCGCAATACACTGCAACTGGCCTTATAAGGCAAGCACAAGTGTTTGCAGTACTAGTATTGTAGTGTAACCTTAAAGTTTTGATTTGAGTAACTTATATCCGCTGAAAATAAAAAGAACAAAGTCTTCATAAATAAGTACCACAATTGTTATTAACTTTAAGAACTGTAATAAGTATGCAACTTCAATCCTTTGTGGGTCTGTCTTTTAATGATTAATTCAATTAAATAAAATTAACTCCTCACTCTTGGCAAAGAAAACAAATAAAGTAATGGATGCAAATTCAGAACAGTGTTTGCAAAGATCTTGTAAATACTGAGGTTTTCACAAAATAAATAACAAAACAAAACAACATTATATGTGACAATGCAAAACATTAATGGCTGATGTGTTTTGTGTACACTTGTGAGGGAAACACACATTCAGTGCAACCTAATCTTAAAATGAGGATATGAAAACACTGACAATGCTAATGCTAACATCGTGGATTAGCTCACTTGGTTTCACTCAAAAAAGAAAAAGTAAAAAAAAAAGAAAAACTAAAAAAAAAAAGACAAATTAGTATCACATATAAAACACACATTCAGCACCGAAAAGACTACATCAACATATGTGTTCTCCATTCATTTAACAGTTTTTGCTATCGATTTCCAAGTCAGGGATCAACAGGCCTCATTATTGTTTAGAAAACATACAGTAATGCATTATAACACATTTTAAGTTTACTATAGGGTTTAAGGCTTAATAAAATGCATAGATTTTTTTCTTCAGGCAAGCTTCAAAATTCATGTACTTATTAATTTTTCTTTTAAATCTCTCAGTCATTAATATCATAATATGTTGTATAAATTCACAAAGAAATAGTGTCATATGTCAGAGTAATCAGGGATATAATAAAAGATGCTCTAAAATACAGAGTACTGCAGTCAAGATGTCAAATCCTGAAAGATTAAATTGTCACTTTCCACAATAGAGACAGAGTGACACGAGCACCAAATCTCACACATTGAACTGATGTCCTGCTCTAATTTTCTAACATGAGAAACAAATTTATAAGCAAAATTTGTTATGTTGTGTTAGGTAAAATTGCATAAAGTATTGTGGTAAGAAAGCTTAAAAATACTGGGGATACCCCTGAAATTGATTTGAATTATGAATTAACATAATATTGAGATGTATCGTCATACGGTGGTATCATATGGTATTGTGATACACTAATTATTTTTGCTGTTGTTCAAACTGCTTATTTAAAATGAGCTGAAACAACACAATTCTTGAGATTTTTTTGTGGACAAATTATTTGTTTTATGTTCAATCCACTTAAACTTGTGAAGTTAACTTATTAGATTTGTGTTGGGACAGCATTAATGAATTGTGTGGAACCCTGAGTACTTCAACGGGTATAGTATTTGCAAGATATATTAATGGTATTGTGAAGACCCTAGTGTGTGGTGTAAACAGCTTCATGCTGCTGTGGCATGAGCGATAATGGTCATTTTTATGTAGTAACTTGTTTGATGTGTTTTTAAAAATAAACACAACTGCTTTAAAATCCACATTTTCAGAATGTGTTGAAAAGCACAACATCAAAGTATCATGAAGTTATGTTTACCAAAGATCTCATTTTACTCATGAATTGAAACCCCCATAACTGACCCCCAATCTCGAAGGACGAATTAGTCTTCTGGGTTTTGACATAATCGACTGCAGCACTGTATTGGATTCCGATTAAAATGTCACAACACTTAGGTCACATGATAGTTTATGTGTCATCCAGTCATACACTTACTGATATGCTGTTTAACCAATTATTTATTATATACTGTATTTAATTTTATATGACTTTCACTCTCATTTTAATTGGCACTGATATCTCACCATAAAACCGCTAAATGTTAAATTAATTGCATTTAGCAACTTCTCTGAAAGATTTAGTTGTGTTCTTGATGCATCTACACATTGATGGCGTGTGCATGCTTCTTGCATAAAGGCTTGTCCTTCTTGGAGTAGAAAGGTTGTCCTTCCAGGTTGACGTGGCAGACCTGTTTGTGCAGACAGAAATATGTAGATGAGGACAGTGTTGATGGAATGATTTATAAACCATAGGGGAGAACTTATTATTGAACCTACCGCACAAACAAAGCAGGTATCGTGCCATGTGTGGCCAAGAGCTTCGATAAATTTGTCTCCTGCTTCAACGGGGAAGTCACAGCCATGGCACTTTGTACTAAAGAGTGCAATATAATCTGGTGACAGAAACCGTAAAAATATAGTTCAATCCATACCGAAGATTTGCATACACCAAACTACATGATTATTTGCATTTGCAATAATACTTCACTGTTATAAAACATGATTTTTAAACAGCACATGCTGCAATTACAGTGTGGACACTCAGCTGTGTGAGGCACACTCAGAATTGCATAATGTTTTGAGGTATTTATGTACAATTTGAGGTATTTATGAGTTTTATGTAAAAATCATGTTTCATGAATACAATTTGTAAATTTCCTACTGTAACTATATCAAAACTAAATTTGTATTTAGTAATATACATTGCTAAGAACTTAATTTGTGTAGCTTTAGAGGCAATTTTCTCATTATTTACATTTTATTGAACCCTCAGATTCCAGGTTTTCAAATAGTTAAAATCTCGAGTTAGAGTTAGTCCTAACAAAACAAAACAAAACAAAACAAAACAAAACAAAAAACAAAACAAAACAAAACAAAACAATGATGGTTGTCATATAATGAATGTGTCAGGGAGTCACTATGAATATGCATGGTAATGAAATTGTCTTTGAACGCACATCTGCTTTTCACTTGGACTTTTGCTTTGAATAGTGTGAGTGAATTGGCTGTGACTGGAGCTCTCCTGAGCCCACGGTATTCTTTAGTTTTTACACTCACATATTATTAATGAAATGAATTACTGCTCATGTAAAAAATAGCAAAGTAATATCATTTGTTAATATTATTTAACATCAGAATAGAAAACTGTAGACCTGTTTTATTACAAATTTATTTAGGTGACTAACTGATAAAACTAAAACTGAAACTGAGCAATTATGATGTTTTTATGTTGCGTAGCCAAATGTGAAATATTTATTTTAGAAATAAGGTTATTAATAGCACAACATGCTGTGTTTATCATACTATGATACTATATCATTTGTTGAATAAAACAGAAGATGAATTGCATATTAAATCACAATTGCAATCTCAATATTGGTCATTTGGTTATTTTCAAAAATTATTTAGCCCTAAACCAAACTTATGTACAATTGTATGTTAGATATAGCCATACCTTTCTCACAGTACGGCTCACCATCCTCCATATGGAAGAGACTGTTTCCAAAAGGTTTTCCACAGGCCGCACACACAAAGCATGTGGTGTGCCAGGTCTGCCGCAGTGCATGCATAACTTCCTGTTGAGCAGATGTTGAGCAGATTCACCTGTCAGTAACTGTGAAGTGTGTTTAAATCTGTGTGTGTGTGTGTGTGTGTGTGTGCATGAGCAATGTTTATAGGTTTCTGACGTACTCCCATGATCTTGGTGCTGCAGCGGGCACAGGTAGGTGCGAAGAACTCTTCATAGCAGTTCTCACAGTAAACATTATTCTGCTCCTCCACAAAACTGACATCAGCCAGAGATGTGTGGCAGTAATGGCAGTTGAACTCTTCTGGATGCCAGGAACGACCCAATGCCACCAGGAATGGTCCCCTGAGGAGTCAAAAACACACTTATGAAAGATTAATTGTTTTACAAGCACTAAAGTCTAAAGTCATAGATATTTCCCATCATATATACAATTATGTACCTTTTAATCATATTTGTTGATTAATTTCTTTTTTTATAAAATGGACATATTTTAGTCTTGCTAAGTCATATTTCACAACTAACATTTCATGAGTCAGTTTTTCATTCATTCATTTTCCTTCGGCTTAGTCCCTTATTTATCAGGGGTTGCCACAGCAGAATGAACCGCCAACTATTCCAGCATACAATTTACAAAGCATATTGGGATTGAATGGGACCCATACACACTCTCAGTCATACACACACTCATACTCTATGGCCAATTTAGCTCACCCAATTCACTTATAGTGCATGTCTTTGAACTGTGGGGGAAACCGGAGCACCCGGAGGAAACCCACGCCAACACAGGTAGAACATGCAAACTCCAGACAGAAATGTCAACTGGCCCAGCCGAGACTCGAACCAGTGACCTTCTTGCTGTGAGGCGACAGTACTAACCACTGAGCCACCGAGCCAGTTTTACTTAATGTAATATTAGCATAGTAATAAATGCACAGTTGGGCTGACAGCAACAAGTGCAGCAGCTCATTTCATTATATTGTTTCTCATTGAAGAAACTTTATACCTGATTTATGATCATTGCATGTTTCCTATTTTGACACAATTTGCATTATATAAAGCACTGCAGAAAAACAAAAATACATGACTGACTTGACCTAAAACTTTTCTTTGCTCTTTTCTCATAATAGATCTCAAGCTCTTTTCTAACACTTTTGTAACACTTTTCTAGTTGCACATGAAAAATTATGAAGGCATGGAAATAAATAAACAAAGAAAAAATAATAATAATAACAATAAAAAATATATATTGCTAATATGAACTTCAACTAAAATACAAATGTAATTGTGTTAATAAAAAATAAAACAAACCAATCAAAATGAAATGAAGTAAAAAAAAAAAAAGAAGTCTTGTGATTGTAAATACCTGATGATATTATTGCAGGATGCACACAGAGGTGTCCTGTTGCTGGCTGCAAACCGCTCCGCCCTTTGAGCAACTCCACGAGCCACCGGGTTGAATGGAGGAGGGGCGGGGTTAAATGCAGGACTCGGTGCTGCAGGAACCGGGTTGGAGATGATAGATGGTGGTGGTGGAGCCGCCTGGGGAAGAGGCTGCACTTTGATATTGGTGGTGGGGGTGGGTTTGCTGGGGTCAAATTTCTGAGCAAAGTTATCATCAGTAACCCAGGGAGGCCTGTTGGAAGACGATGCTGGAGCTGCTGGAGGAGCAGGTGGAGGTGGGGCAGGTTTGTGCACCATTGGAGGAGCTGGTGCTAAAAGAGGTCCATGAATTAGCACTGAAGGTATAGAGCCACGCACATAAAATGAGTTATACACAACCACTTGTGGAATGGTTACCTGGAGCAGGTGGGTAGGATGCAGGCATAATGGTGGCAGTGCTGACCACTTTAGGTGGTGGTGGACCTACAGGGATCTGGATGGAGCTGTGCTGCATTGGTGGAGGCTGCTGCATAAGTGGAGGTTGCTGCATAAGTGGAGGTTGCTGCATAGGTGGAGGTTGGTGCATAGGTGGAGGTTGGTGCATGGGTGGAGGCTGGTGCATTGGTGGAGGCTGGTGCATGGGTGGAGGCTGCTGCATAGGCAGAGGCTGGTTGTAAGGACTACAGAAAATAAGAACAGAGACTGAGTGACATTTCAGTTCAGAGGAGATCCTCCTGCATCTTACACTTTCATCCAAATTGTTCATACAGAACATATTTTTTGCCAACAGTACACGCTGTGGATGTCTTGCTTTTTCAAACCATTCATTGCACATGTAATGCTGATGATACACATGCCAACTTTTAGAGCAATGTTGCCAGGCAATTTTGCAAACCTGTTGCTTGGTTACTTTTCTATTAAGAATGGGCAACAATATTGTTTCTGTAACCCGGTTGTGACTTGTTTGCCCATTCATGGCATCATTTCCCAAAGTTGCCCAGCAACATTGCGGAAGAAATTGCCCTGTGTATCATCAGCATTAGGGTGTCTTCTAATGAGCTGAATCAGTTGAATCTTGTATGTTTAATAATTGATATGTATACAATGTTGCCACATTTGACTCCAGAAACACTAACTTGTCCCTTATTTTGAAATGGTCAATGTTGAAATAACTAACTGGAATGGACGTGGCGTGTCTTGTATGATTGCATTAAGAGGAAAAAAAAGACAATGATTGTAATAAGCATTTTAAATAAAGAGAGGGAGTTGTTAGAGTAAAATTTTCTCTTATTTTGGATTTGGAAGAGTTTCAGTTAAGGTTTTGAGTTTTCCAGTGTGCAGAAGTGTAGTGCTCATTAGCAATAAATGTGTTAATATCAGTTCTAGGATCAGCCTTTAAAAAACTAATTTAGAACTTGAACAACAGAACTTGTTTTAGTCTTATATGGACTTCAAGTAATTGTGTGGAAAAGTTTTGCTTCATTTTATTAATTTTAGTAAGCAAGCTATTTTTGGGATAGCAAAACATGCAGTCTCTGTTTGTATATATAAAAAACATCCAGATGTGCATTTTTTTTGAAGAAATCAGATAACCTTTCACATGTGTTGTTCACATGTGTTTTTAAATGCATTAATGTTGTGTTACACTGTAAAAATAATTCAGTTAAAAAACTGTACAATTCCATAAAATAAGAGGGTTTTTTTTTTACAGTGTAGTTAATGCAGTCATTTTAATGTCAATGGATAAAAAATGAGTTATCTGCTCTTGCAAATTAACTTTTCATATGTTAACTATGTTACTGTTATGTTATGGGAAACCATACATATTCACAAACACAACCCATTAATGCCTATATTTTTGTCAGTGAGATTAATTAATTATAAAAATTGTTTATGGGATTTAGAGCAAGGATGTACTAAACGTATTTAAAAAAAAATGACAGTAACATGTTTTACAGCTTTTTTCAAGATATTGAACAGAATACATTAAAAAACCTTAATACATATCTCACTGACCCCAAACTTTTTAACTGTAGTGTTTATTCATACAGTTATTAAAGTTAACATATCTCTATTATAGAAACTTATATAAAACCATTAATAAAAATTGTGCAGTGAAAAAGTGTACAAAAGCTGTGAGTGTAAACATGTTATTGTTTGAAAAGAGAGCTTGACCATACCTTGAGATGGAGGTTTTGTACTGGGAAGTGTAACCCATAGAGGTCTGCAAGCTGTAGCTATAGTATACAGTAACAAAGATAAAAATGGTGAACAGTTGAAACTATCAATCCTACATTAAACCAGAGAGAGGCCACATGCACTCACAGTTGTACGACTGTGAAACTGATCCTTAAATACAAACAGGATCAGGTACTTTGGTTTTCCAAATCAAATTCATATATAGATTTTAAAGAACTAGTAAGATGTGAATTCAGCACAGTAGCTATGAGTGAACATGGCAATAAATACACCACAAACAAATCACCTTACTAGCATACAGTACATACACAAACAAAACAAATAACAATCATGTTCTTTCAGAACAAAATAAAAAAATACGTACTTTATATACAGTATACACCAATAAATAGTATATTTCAGTGTCTAGTAAAAGAAAACAACAACAAAAAAAACCCACACAATTTATGTAATTCATGGCTGAATCTGACAGAATGGACCTGACCATTAATAGGTTTAAAGTAATCTAGTCTTAAGTAAGTCAATTTAATCTGAATTGACAGTTAATATGACTACAGCTTCTATTAATTACTGGAGACTTTTGTGACTATTTGACAAAGTTTAGATAAGCTGAAACTATCAAGTTCGCTTTACTCTGCATGTAGTAAATCTAATAGACAGCTGGGTCAGATGTAAAGAACATGCAAAGAGAAGACAGTTTCTGTCTTAAAAACAACAAACATTGTTTGTTGACATGGGTTCCAATACCCAGATATGGAAACTCACACTTAAGCCCCTGTCAGATCACACGATTTTTATTGCGATTATGATTTGCGATTATGAATATGATTTATTATGCATTTTTGTCTTGATAAAATCTTGACTTGTCATGGGTAACAAATGTGCCAGACTACACGTTCCTTCACGATCAGTCATCCCGTGACGTCTAAGACGAGCATTATTTCCCAAAGCAGTCACAAGTGTTGCTATAACAATATTTCTTATCTTAATTTCAGTGTTTTTGTTTTATCTTATGTCAATCTTAATAAACACTGATGCTTGCTGACAACTAGGCTTCATTATTTAAGGGCATTCGTTATGACATTGATAGGATCAAACGTATATTTCGTTTTTAATATTAAGATATTTTCTTTTAAATCTAAATGTATATTTTCCAGCGATGAAATTGCCACGAGTGAGACAGAGAAAATGAAAGCACATCAGCAGCAAGGAAAAATCAGATGCTCAAGTAAAAATAATGACATTATAAAAAAAATTTGCAAATATATAACAGAGGTTTGTGATACAATTACAGTGAAGCATTAATTAAATCCTTATTTTCCATGGAGAGGAACAAATCATCCACCTGCATTGGATGGGCACAAACAAAAAAATAACTCGTATATTTTTCTTGGAAAAAATATCTTTTTAAAATGAATTTCGTTCGGTATAATTTGCATCATAATTTTAATGTATTTTGTATTGGCCAGTTATCTACTAGATAAACAAGAATAACGAATGACAACATGAGGTGACGTGCTTCAAAACAAGTGCGCTTCAGCGCCAAAGCACAAATTGGTTTGTAAAATAAAATAAAATCTAGCCTAAATAAAATTAAAGTGAAATATTCAGTTTCAGAGAAACTTATATCAAACTTTTCATTTTTAATGACAAAATCATCTACTGCCGGTATAGGGATGCTCATTTCAGTTAGTTTTGCCAACCAACAACCGCTGCTCGTTAACCAAATATTAACCGCTAAATGGTCAGATTAATATTAAATTATTATTTAATTGTAAAAAAATTTATTGATGGCGGCGCGGTGGCACAGTGGGTAGCGCTGTTGCCTCACAGCAAGAATGTCGCTGGTTCGAGCCTTGGCTGGGTCAGTTGGCATTTCTGTGTGGAGTTTTCATGTTCTCCCCGTGTTCGCGTGGGTTTCCTCCGGGTGCTCCGGTTTCCCCCACAAGTCCAAAGACATGCGCTATAGGTGAATTGAATAAACTAAATTGGCCATAGTGTATGTGTGTGAATGAATGTGTATGGATGTTTCCCATTACTGGGTTGCAGCTGGAAGGGCATCCGCTGCGTAAACCATACGCTGGATAAGTTGGCGGTTCATTCCACTGTGGCGACCCCAGATTAATAAAGGGATTAAGCCGAAAAGAAAATGAATGAATGAATGAATAAAAGAATAAATGAATGAATGAATTTATGTGTCTATTTTGTGTCTGACACATTAAATATTGCATTTTAAAATACTGATGTATTAGGGTGGCAAATTTGGACTTGTACTGTAGGGATTGAAAGATGAAAAATGTTCTAAAGATCAAAACAATAAAAGTGTAATACAACATTTTTATTGTTTACATTATAGGATGTGTCTTGTTTATTTATTCATATATGTCTGATGACATATTAGAAGACTCTAATAGCAGTTCAGCCCTGTACTGTACTGTGCACCAAAATAACTTTTAAATAGGCAAATTTTTTCTTTCACCCATAAAAGATACAATTAAATTACTAGAAACCTACTTAGAAACATAGCTAGAAAATCTATATTTAATATTAGCATCACATATTAAACATATGAAATTAATTTACTGACAGAATCGATGTAAATGTAAGAGACTTATAAAAATGTTCTGCAAAAGCAAAATAAAATGTTTAGGGGTGAGATTACAGCATCAGGTGTAGAAGTACTGATGTAGCACCTATTTTCTTAGGGGAAAAAAAACAACAAAAACAGAAAAAGTAATGCTTAAACCCCAGAGGAAATGTATTAAATTACTTCACCTTAGGTTTCAAAAAGACCTGCGTCTTGCTGTTATTTTCAATGTAACAATTGACATACAAGTTCTTATACTGTGACGTTGAGCTAAAAAATGTCTTGAAAGATTTTTATTTGGACCAAGTCCTGTTTTGAACAATGTCATACACTGTGAAAAATGATTCAAAGATGATTCCTTGGATTTACAAATTTTTTTTAAATGGTTATTTTTTTAAGTTAAGTGGTTGTAAACAATTTATTTGGGCTGAATTTAAACAAACAAATTAAGTTGAACATTACTAAATTTAATTTGTTTGTTTAAATTCAACACATAAATTGTTTGCAACAATTTTGCAGACATCATTTTTTTCAGTGTACTTCTTCTTTCAGCTGAAAACAAACAATGCAATGGCATTGCCAATAACCTGGCAATGATGCCTTGGATAAAATCAAATGTAAGTTCTTTGCTTCCTTTGAGGAAGATCATTAGCAGTAATAAGCAACATCAAAGAAAGCGGCAGCTGCATTAAGAAACCGGATTCAGACAAAGAAGATCATATTAGAGGATTAAAGACACTGTTTGCAATATTAATAATAAGACTGGTGAATTGGTTTTGTTTGAGTCTCCAGAATCAATAAAGGCTCTCTGTTTTAACAGTTTACAATGTTAGGCTAAAATCTAAAAACAATAGTTAATTTTCTAAAACATGTTCCCCAATTGATATCATGTTTCCCAAATATAAGTTACTTATCATTGAAATAACTAATGCTAATTGTAATGTAATGCTACATCTAAACAGATGACCACCTATTTCAAAAGAAAAACAACAACACGAAACTCCAAACATACCAAACAACAACAAATAGCAAAAACAGGAAACATAAATACAGGATAACCTTTGACATTTATTTTAAAGTTTCATTTAAAAACAATTTCTGAAAAAAATAATTGTGTCTACCAAGGCTGCATTAAATAGATCAAAACCACAATAAAACAGTGACAAAACACTGCTATCAACTTTATATTTAAATGTTTTATCCTTCAGAAATCATTATAATATGTTGATTTGCAGTATTGTTGCTAATCATTTTTTGTGCAAGGAGACTTTTTTCAAGATGCTTTTTTGACTAAAACAACATTTTGACCTTTTTTGGTAATATTACTAACATTACCATCTTTATTGTCACTTTTGTTTGTCAATTTAATGCATCCTTGATGAATATAAAATAAAAAAACATTATTTCACTTTTGAATAGATAAATATGCCCTTAACAAATACATACCAAAGAGGAATAAAGTAAAGCAAGCCAAAAATGCAAATGCAATGCATGCAACATTACCTGGCGACAGTGGTTTGCTCGGGAATCAGCTCCACATCAGGCTCAGGTGCCTGATTGGCTATCAGCGGCTCCGAAAGGAGCTGATTGGGCAAAGCAGCAATAGTAGGCGGGCAGACAGGTGCAATGCTGGTAGAAACTGGAGCATGCTCAGCAGCAGAACTAGATACAATGTTAGGTTGCGGTAAAATCAGAAACTGATGTCAGGCTGAAGACATAAATACAAACGTATTGTGTGTAGATATGCCTTTAAAGTAAGCAGCTGCTTCGTTTTCATGCATACACAATATTCTGAGCACAATGCAAGGATGTCCATCAAGAGGGACAGGAAATGTCTTCTCATTTCATTGTTGAAGGATTATAGAAACTGTAACATTAATGACTGTGAACTACTGATTTAATACGAGTCATTAATTGAGCTGTATTTTACTTTGAATGCAATATCTCAGCGACTGAGAGTGCTGTTCCATGATGAATAAAGTGAATGTGGACACGAGGGCTACAATCAATCACATGCTCGATCAGGGAAATTAACTGTAGATGGCAGGACCCCGTTTTACAGTGACACAGGCTACAATACATGGGTTATGTAAACCCTCTTAGTCTGCCCATAAAACACAACTCAGTGGTTAGAGAGCAGTAGATTAGTCTTAAATAATACTCCTCCCTGTGATACAAGCAAAGAAAAGTGCATTATTCACTGAAAGACATTGCTTGAATCAGTTGGCATCCCCAGTACATAATCAAACACAATCAAGTGATGAGGTTATATTGGTGTTGGAGCCGCCCAGGCAGAAGAGAGAAGATGAGAGAGAGGCAGGCATCCAGCAGTAGCAGCAGCAGGCCTGGTGGTGGTGAACTGATGGCTGACCCCCTTCAAACTGACCATCTCACTTGCTTTCAACTTATGTGAAAATACCCCACAGGGAAGCGTGAGGTTCGATCTTATATAAGACAACATTTCAAGCTGAAGTGTATGACTTCTTTTTTTATTTAATTGAAATAAATTTGTGATAGAGGAAAGCTAAGCTATATTTTACTGTCATTTTAATGTCATTTTGTTTGGGTTGGTACCAATAAATTGCCATAAGTTCAATTTATGGCATAAAAATTGCCATAAAAAATATAATGACAAAAAGTCAAGACAACAAATATTTTTATTTTGCTTTAAATTATATTTTAGAATTTAATTAATTAATAAATTAATTAATTTAATTTAGAATTTAAGGCAAGAATGTTTTACAGTGTATGGGGTGAGTCTTTGGGGAGATTGTTTAGGTTTTTCTAACCATTGAAATGGGCCAGAAAGTAAACCGGTTTGAAAATATTTTTTTTAAATCACACACTTCAGCTATAATGCCATTCTGTGGTTCATACGCAGTTATGGAACAATGATAGAGCTAAAGTAAATGTTGGTTGCAGACATTTATGAAGCCTTCATTAAGATCTAAATCAATCACTCCGTGGTGAACTTGTATGCATGTTGAATCCTTTTTTTTGTAGAGTATAATGCTAAATAATCATGCATGTGTGTGTGTTTGGAGGGGCTTTAGGGAAGATGTGTTGTGGCAAAAAGCAAACACAGATTAGCATTTATAAGCATTATAAAAGAGACTGAATGTGAGACTAAACTAAAAAACATTTACAAAATGATTACTAGCTCTCTTGAACAAACATATATAAAAATGCATTGATCCTGATGTCCTAATACTTGATTTTCTCAACTGCACTTATATTATTTTAGTTATATTAGAAAATCTTAAATCACAGGACAAATTCACTGAACAATGAAATATAGATTACAGAAGCAGACAATGCCTTCAGAAAAAGAGGTTGTATTGTACTCGAAATGGGATCAGTGAGCAAAGAGAGTCAAGATAGGCAGAGATACTGCAGTGCCACCTGCTGGCAATATACGACTGACACATAGGGAAAGAGTATTTTCTCAGCCTAATGCAGGTTAGTGCAACAAAGTGTCATGCATAGCGTCCTAACTTTACACTATTACTGTTCCTGTCTGTACATTCACACATGCAGATCAGTAAACAAAACTGGGGAACATAACAGAGGGTTGCAAAGAATAACTGAATGAATTATGAAATATTCATGCAATAGCAGCACATAAAAGACATTGAAGGGACTGTAAAGCTTTGAATGTTTGATTAGCTGTTTTAAACCCATGCACTATTAACCATTTGTTTCCAATCATGTACAATTGTTCTGTGGAAAATAATTAGCCTTTGTAGCCTTTCACAGGCTAAATGGGGTAAAACGGGTTATCATGTTTTTGATAAATCAGATTTGATAAGGTTCTTCTGAAAGCCAATTAAACTGGATTTAACTAATTTTAATTACACATGACTGGAAACAATTATTATAATGATGGGATAAAAACACCAAACCAATCTTTTGATATTGTGACATAGGCTGTGTTTACACTGGCACAACACAGATCAGACATTTTTGCACGTGAGAAAAAATCTGACCTACATCTAAACACACACACCTGATTCCCCCTGAAATTTTAAGCCACAATGCAAAGGCGACGCACATTCACACATTTTTTAATTTTGTATTTTTAAATCTTATATGCGTTTGTACTATTGAGGAAGAAACTTTATATACTGGTAATATTCAGGTGCATAGAAACTTGTTGAGAACTGTATAAATAAAACAGATTTGATAAGTTATATTATATTATTCTAGGTTTATTCTATAGAATTCTATATCTAAATAAAATAATAAAATTATTTAACAAAAAAAAAAAAAAAAAAAAAATCAGGAAAAATACACTCAAATTCAACCATAGCAGGTTTTAACTTGAAGGGCTAGTTTACCCCCCAATTAAAATTTATTAGAAATTGAATTCAACATCTATGAATCCTCAAGTTGTTCCAAACTTGTGTGAGTTCCTTTTTTGAGTTTCTTTACTCTACTGTACACAAATGAAGATATTTTGAAAACCAAAAAAGTTGACACTCCCCAAAGTAAGGTAAAAATACCAACAACATTTTGGTTACCATGCTCTTCAAAATGACTTTGTGTTTAACTGAGAAAAAAGAAACTCGTTCAGGTTTGAAACATAAGGAGGGTGGGTAAATGATTGCATATAATAAATTATATTATATGTGAATTATATTAAGAGTTTTAACAGATTAGCTATTCAAAACCCAAGGGTCATGTATGTAAAGTGAATACCAACAGAATAATTTTAGACTAGGATTAATGTTAACACAGAAGCTAGACTCCAGTTGTATCTAAAGAAAATGAAAACAGATATGGTGAAAAGATCTGTGCATTAAGACAGTGTAAATACAGCCTAAGATGACACTAACAAGGCTTTTTAACAAGGGTGGAGAAAATTTCTAACAGAAAAATGAGAGTTGTTAAATGCTGATTAAGTAATGTACACTATATGACCGCAACACACAACATAAAGTAGACTACAGCAGCACAGACTGGAATAACAAACACAACGGTTGCACACACCCTAACTTATGAGATATGGAGCAAAACAAATTTATTATTTTTAATTAATGTATTAATATTAATAATAACAGTAGTCATTATCATTAATATTATTGAAATGTTAGATATGAATGTGAGAATTTAGAAAGAACTGTGATGTTAACTAAAACAATACTTAACAATATTTTAACTTAGTTTTTATTTTAAACATATATACATACATATATATATATATACATACATAAACATACATATATATATATATATATATATATATATATATACATAAACATACATATATATATATATGTATATATGTATATATATATATATATATATAAAATTTGGATAAACAACTAGAAGTAATGCCTTGCAACTACTGTATTATAATTAAGAGATGATGAACGAAAATGACTGAACTAAAACTAAAATAATAATGAAAAAGATGCAATACTGAAATGTATATAGTAGTGAACACTGCAAATAACATGGTAGTTATCCACCTGTTTCCTGAACATACTGACTCAAACAAGTATTATTGATTTCATATGATGTTTGATGTTTCTAGTAATATTAGTAATTTTCCGAACCATTAATGTTACTTAAACCTATAGGGAAATGGTTATAAAGGATATGGGTTTGAAGTTTCAGAACTATACAGTGGGGCAATGGACTTAATAATTGTAAAAGTTTAATGAGTGCAGAAATTAAATGAAGCAGCCTGAGGTGGGCGCTCATATCAGAGATACAGCTCCTGATCAGGGTTGAAGTATTTCCATAAAAATAAAAAATAAAAACAGATAAGTCTCCTTCAGCAATTATTTTAACTTAAGCATAGCAATCCATATTGTTTTCTCGGTTAAACTTTATTTCAGATTTACTGGTCAAAACCAGAAAGTAAAATAAGAAAATTTCTCACAAAACAACGTTTTGTTTTGTTTTTTTGGTTTGTGACAATTTTTAAAAATGGTGGCAAACTTGATTTTGGTCTTGATGTTTTTGCAAAAAAAACAAAAAAAAAACGGTGGCACTCTCATTACTTATTAATGAGCTAATAAATAAACTTTAAAATCAAAAAGAGAATTACCTGCAGTTTGTTGTGGCAGTTAACAGTAACACATCTTACCCCTGCACCCATCTTTACTTTTTGAATATTCAGAAAGTTTTGGTTTAATTAATCCAGAGGCTCATTTAATTCTGTTTTTAACATGGATTCCTACACACACAAAAAAATGATTTATTGGATTTACTAAACATTTTTTAGGGTAAGTGATTGCAAACAATAAATATGGGCTGAATTTAAACAAACAAATCAAATTTAGTAATGTTCAACTTAATTTGTTTGTTTAAATTCAGCCCATATTAATTGTTTGAAACCACTTACCTAAAAAAAAAAATGTAGTAAATCCAATGAATAATTTTTTCCAGTCCAGTATGGAAATCCATCATGTCAGTGCTCGTAAAAAAGGTGGATAGAACCAAAGACAAAGAACCAAAGAAAAGCATCACTTATACTACTGACACTAATAAAGCTGCAAACTTTAAGACATATTAAAGACAATATGAGCAAAACAAACATATGACTTAACGGACAGCAGGAAACAGCACTGCAGTGATTGGCAATGGGAAAAAAGCAAAAGTATTGTTCTGTTTCAGTCAAGTTGAGGAATGTCCAATGCAAAACTGGAGATGTGGGGAAAATGACAGAATAACATACAAAAAGTCGACTGATGCAACCATGTCTGTGCAACCTAGCATGAAGTGTTCATACAGTATTTACATGAAGGCAGAGTCTGAATAATAAGACAAGGATGAAGAGTGAGAGAGGGCCAGCCACCCAGGGCCACAAGCACTCCGATGTGCAGTCACACAGGCTTCCCAGCATGCACTGTCTGCATGCAAGTGGGAAGCTCAAAAGTGTAGTAAACCAATGGTGAGATGGTATGAGAGACGGTTAGCAGAGGCATTAATCTGTTCTATGAAAACAGCCCACAGCAGAGCTAACACCATTTCCCTATGTGACAACCAGACAGGCAGGTTACCTGGAGGAAAAGTCCACGTTTATTGACTCTCTCTACTCACAGACCTTGATCTCCATCTTGTTCAACCGCTTGAAGTTCTGACGGCTTCATTTGCCTTCGCTCATCCTCCAGACACACAGACTTTGTCCCTTTACACATCTATCTAAAGCTCTTATCACTCTATGAATATACTCTTATATATGTGTATTCTGTACA
The DNA here is from genome assembly GCA_903798115.1 of Danio jaintianensis. NCBI lineage: Eukaryota > Metazoa > Chordata > Actinopteri > Cypriniformes > Danionidae > Danio > Danio jaintianensis. The sequence continues at coordinate 21,940,225 of CAIGQV010003909.1, forward strand.
TTCTCACTAACAGGTGAAAAGAGTGGACCCCAAAGCAGCATTTCTCCAGTTTCAGCCAACTGTGATCGTTAGACGACTGACTGACACACTGACATCTCTATCACCCATAAGCCCTAGCTGGTCTGATATGTTACCACAGACTTAAGAAAGACATTTTTTAAATGATCTAATAGTTGCTTATTTAAAGGTTGGTTTAAAGCTAAAGCTTTGACTGTACAGTCGTGGCCAAAAGTTTTGAGAATGACACAAATATTAGTTTTCACAAAGTTTGCTGCTAAACTGCTTTTAGATCTTTGTTTCAGTTGTTTCTGTGATGTACTGAAATATAATTACAAGCACTTCATACGTTTCAAAGGCTTTTATCGACAATTACATGACATTTATGCAAAGAGTCAGTATTTGCAGTGTTGGCACTTCTTTTTCAGGACCTCTGCAATTCGACTGGGCATGCTCTCAATCAACTTCTGGGCCAAATCCTGACTAATAGCAACGTATTCTTTCATAATCACTTCTTAGAGTTTGTCAGAATTAGTGGGTTTTTGTTTGTCCAACCGCCTCTTGAGCATTGACCACAAGTTCTCAATGGGATTAAGTTCTGGGGAGTTTCCAAGCCATGGACCCAAAATTTCAACGTTTTGGTCCCCGAGCCACTTAGATATCACTTTTGCCATATGGCACGGTCTATCGTGCTGGAAAATGCATTGTTCTTCACCAAACTGTTGTTGGATTGTTGGAAGAAGTTGCTGTTGGAGGGTGTTTTGGTACCATTCTTTATTCATGGCTGTGTTTTTGGGCAAAATTGTGAGTGAGCCCACTCCCTTGGATGAGAAGCAACCCCACACATGAATGGTCTCAGGATGCTTTACTGATGGAATGACCTTTTCTTCTCCGGACAAGCCTTTTTCCAGATGCCCCAAAACAATCGGAAAGGGGCTTCATCGGAGAATATGACTTTGCCCCAGTCCTCAGCAGTCCATTTGCCATACTTTTTGCAGAAGATCAATCTGTCCCTGATGTTTTTTTTGGAAAGAAGTGGCTTCTTTGCTGCCCTTCTTGACACCAGGCCGTCTTCCAAAAGTCTTCGCCTCACTGTGCGTGCAGATGCGCTCACACCTGCCTGCTGCCATTCCTGAGCAAGCTCTGCACTGGTGGCACTCCGATCCCGCAGCTGAATCCTCTTTAGGAGATGATCCTGGCGCTTGCTGGACTTTCTTGGACACCCTGAAGCCTTCTTAACAAGAATTGAACCTCTTTCCTTGAAGTTCTTGATGATCCTATAAATTGTTGATTTAGGTGCAATCTTAGTAGCCACAATATCCTTGCCTGTGAAGCTATTTTTATGCAACGCAATGATGGCTGCACGCGTTTCTTTGCAGGTCACCATGGTTAACAATGGAAGAACAATGATTTCAAGCATCACCCTCCTTTTAACATGTCAAGTCTGCCATTCTAACCCAATCAGCCTGACATAATGATCTCCAGCCTTGTGCTCGTCAACATTCTCACCTGAGTTAACAAGACGATTACTGAAATGATCTCAGCAGGTCCTTTAATGACAGCAATGAAATGCAGTGGAAAGTTTTTTTCAGGATTAAGTTAATTTTCATGGCAAAGAAGGACTATGCAATTCATCTGATCACTCTTCATAACATTCTGGAGTATATGCAAATTGCTATTATAAAAACTTAAGCAGCAACTTTTCCAATTTCCAATATTTATGTAATTCTCAAAACTTTTGGCCACGACTGTATATCAGGATTTGTTTTTAAACAGATAAGAAATGACTTTATGCGCAAATTATTTCAGTATCTATTTTTTTTTAACAAATTTGTGTTTATGCAATTGCTGAAATGTTATTATAGTGTCTACAATATTGATAATATATAGAGACAAATAACATGCCACTCAACCATTTTGGTTGAAATCCCTCAGCGCTCAGCATAATATTGAAATGGCCCCCATAATGACAGCTATTTCTTTATATCTTGAGTTTCAAATTTGTAAATCCAGAGAACATTCTGATTCAGTATGCTCTTTAAAATGTTTTTATAATTAATATTAAAATTTACAACATAATACTATATTATTAATGGCTACAAATTTAAAAGACAAATACATTCAAATACAATATATTTTTAGATATAATTATTAAAATCACCAACAATCAGCATAAGATTAAAATCTAAATAACAAATTTTAATTTCTATTTTTTTAAATAACTTGTTTAAATAAAATTTCATAACATTTATTTAAACATATACCTTAAATAATTAAGATTTCACTAAAATATATGACTTGCCTGAGGTAAATGTGTTGCCATGGTTTAATTTGCATGATTTGGAAAATCTGATCTGGTATGGTTTCGATATTCTAATAAGTCATGAGACTGTGGCATTTAAACTCCAGGAGCACCTGATCACTGCTACCCTGATGAAGGCAGCTCTCTGCCTAAACACATAGGTTTTTTAAAGATTAGCCATGTGAATAAAGGCTTTATAATATTTTTTCTACATCTTTCGAGTGCCTTGGACTGATTTTTGTTGCTTGTAAAATAGTTACATTTGATGGTTGGTTATATTTTTAAAAAATTGCAATTAAACTATGAATTAAACAGTTAAGTTTAATTATTTAATTTTAAACAATTCAATACGCAACAGTGCCCTCCTCGCATGCCAAGGCCTCCCAATGGTTAAGAACCACTAATAAAATCTAAAAAGCAGAGCAGCTTCTTTGTGAATATTGGCCAAGAATAAAATAAGGATGATTATATGTGATGCTGATTATATGCTTTAGTATATAAAGGTTTTTCAGCCTTTATGTGTATACTATCATAAGAAAGAAACCTCAAAATAACAAAATAATATCAAAACATTCTTTTAAAGAATGTTAGTTCGTATTTAGTTTCACATCTAAACGTTCTGAATCCACGTATACTCTCATTCAAACCAATGTGCTAAAAAGCTGTACCACGTGATTAGTTCGATTACATTTCTTTTATTTGATGGATCTAAAATACAGGTGCAATGATGTTCTAAACAACCATCAAAATAGCAATCAAGCCAGCACAAAAGAGTGAAGTTAAATGGTGGCTACATTCTCTTCAACTATTCCTAAATCTATACTATAGAGTGAACAACTCAAAACTGTAGTGATTAGCCAAACAACATAATAGACACTCAGCTTCATCCCTTCTGCTTTCCTCTCACATGCTTTGACTTTCCTCTTACTTCAGTACTGCAGTCTGTCTATGCCACCTTTCTAAACTTCCTCTATATGTCGGGGTGCTTTACTGAGGCACGTTGAGTATTTGTGCCGACAGGCCATTGTGCCAGTTTTTCAGTTTAGCAAATCGGGGGCCTTTGGCTTCAGATTCAAATCTTTCCCTGTGACACCAAAACATAATATATAGGACAGCAAGGGAAGGAAAAAGAGAGAAAAGAAAGGGTGAAAAACAAGGTTAGGGTATATGGCCTTTTCTTTCCTGTCCAAATACACAGTTAATACACATGTGAGTGTATTAAAATGTTTGCAGCTGCCTTAAAGGAATCGTTCACCAAAAAGTTACCATGTTAATTTAAGTAGACCTTCAGGTCATCCAAGATGCAGGACTATTTTCTTTTGTGGAACATTAAAGAAAATTGTAAGATTAAACTGTGGTTCTTTTATATTCTCTACTACAAAAAAAAGAGGTAATAATGCTGTAAATAATGTTTTTTGCACAGAATGATTTTGCTTTTTAAGACAATGGCAAGTTGCCACATGCATTAATTTTGTTTTGCCTGTACATGTCTTTTTTTCTCTCAAGAAAAGAATGTCAGTAGCCATTGACATTCATTTTACAAAATCACACCAAGGACGACAGTTTCAGCTATAAGAATTTATATTCTAGAGAAGAAAAACGTAATCTACATCATGAAGGAGTAATGTGATAATAGTAAATGTTTGTTTTTTTGTTGTTAAATTCTTTAAGGGATTGTAAATTTAAACACACACATTTGCAAATATCAACTTAATCTCCTCTTCACCAAAATGTATTGTACCAGATGTGTAACGGAAGTGTGCAATAATTTATAGCTAAAGATTAATGAAATATGGTGAAATACTACATAGCAGGAGAGTAAAGTTTTTGAGTAACTGCACTTCAATAAGGTATTATTATTAGGAATTTCTACTTGCACTTAATGAAAAAAAAAAAACAATCAAAAAAGCATTTTAATATACATAAAAATCTTTTTTTTTGTAGGTGTGTACTGCAAAAAGCTGGATTTTAACAGGATACTCAAATATTAAATTTCTTTCTAAATATTTTTTATTTTGGATTTCTTGATGAATAAACTTTCATACATTACATTATTTCAAGGTGGATTTCTCTTCTAGATAACTGAGTTTATGTTTCATTATTTTTGTATCAAATTTGATAGATAAGTTTGCAGAAACAGGACTAGCAATTTAAAGAAGCTAAGAAAATGCTAACATTTTGATACACAAGTATAAATTATTTTGACATACTGTATGAGCACTTTACCAAATGTTAATTTACAAAAAAAATGCAGTTTCATTATTGTTTACACCCCATACAAAACTACTCTGAATACATTCACATGTATTAGACTGATGCATCTAATGTGTGTAAATCAAGTTCAGCACAGAGAGTGGGATCTGAATAAGGGGGTTTGACTGGGAGACTCTGATCATATGTCAGCTTTTCCATCAGACATTCGCATTTTAAGAGGCAGAGGGCTGGACTGCAGTACCAGTCAAATATATGGCCACCAGATGCTGCTGCTGGATGCCTACCTTGACTTTCTCAGAGCTTCCTCATCAGGGTCTTGCACTGAAAAAAAAGAGAAAAGAAGAGGAGAGAATGTGAGTCTCTTTAATCTGAATCAAAATCAACATCAAACTAAAAGAAATCGACAGTCAGACTCACTGTATTCAGTTCCAGTAATGTGGGCAAGGACGCGGAAGGACTTGGACTGCAGGTGGGCGGCTCTTTTGGCCCAATCAGCGGGCCCAAGTTGATCGATTTCACTGGGGATGACGGCCTGATACACTGGGGAAGCACTGTCTATAACACGCTCTTTAACTGGCAGATTACTGCAACCACAGAAAGAGCCGATCTTGTGAAACACACACTTTCTTTTCAAGCATGACGGGGAATGTTAGGCAAAGTAGTCATTTTAAGTTATGACTGGGATGCAAATGTATTTATTCGGACAAATTTTGACCAATTTACTGTGTAATGCATAACAGATTGTTTGTAATACAGATTTGTTTTAGATATATAAATGAATGAATATGCAGCATACTTCATAATGTACATGTGCTAATAAACAGAGAAGCAAGGGCATTGTGGCCAGAAGCTTGCTTATTATTACTGAATGCACTGTGACAGATGTTTTGAACCAATTATATCTCTTACCCAGAAGAATGACAGAACAGAGCATTCAGAAAGCGCTTTGTTGAAATCTAAAGTCAATCACTCACAGATTTTCCATTTTCAGATCAGCAGACCCTCCTTCTGTAACCCTCACTATTTAAACACGTTTCCACCAAATACTGTCAAAGTGACCTATCTGCAGGGCTTAGAACTAACAAATGAGAACTGTCCAGTAGTATGAAGTCATTGTTGCATTCAGTTAAATAGATAAGGGAAAAAAATCCAACCATTTCAAAAGTCTCATGAAAACCAGGTGCATTTGTAAATTCCAGATGCGTATCAAAGGGAGGTTAGAGGATGAGATGAGAGGGAAGTGGATAATGTGGTGATCAGGCATGCAATGCGCAAGGGATGAGATGAAAAGAGAGTGCTCATATCAAACAGATGGATCAGGCTACTTACGATAGCGGTGAGTCAGTTTCATTGCTGCCAGGCAGAGCCATTGAGATTGGACACAGGTAGAGTGGGGACAATGTATGGGATGGATGGACAGATGAAGCGATGAATAGTTGGGAATGGAGCGAGAGAGGGAAAATTAGAGAAAGCTTCTATGTTATGCCTTTGAGAGTGGCTTCTGATACAAGACCGAAAGCCTAATCTCTCAATTTCAAACCAGAATACTGACACCAGAAACATGGAAGTATGCAGATCACTGCTAAAACATATACCAAGTGGACACTGATGAGGAAAAAAGTAGACAAATACACAACTCGGAGTAGTACCAATTTTCAAACGCACTATAAAAACATATAAGCTACTGTGCAAAAGTATTTGGTCGGTAAGAATTTGCAATTTTTTGTATTTAAGAATTCTGAATTTTTCTCTTATGCATTCAAAAGTTGCATGCAGTTGATCATAAAATGCAGTTAAAATAATATCACATGATCTTTCAATAATCATTGAAATATGCTGATTTTAGTGCCCAAGAAACATTTTTTTACCAATGCTGAAAACAGTTGTGCTGCTCAGAGTTTTTTATGGAAAGTGTGCTACATTTGGGTACTTTTATTTTGATAAATATACAGTTTAAATAAACAGCAATTATTTGAACTAGAGAAATCTCATTATGATTTAAATGTCTTTATTGTCATTTTTGATCAACTAAATGCATCCTTGTTATATACAAGCACTGATTTCTTAAAAAAGTCTTACAAATGACCTAAAACATTTGAACAGTAGTTCATCCATTCACCCTGCCTTATGCAACTGAGCATCCCCATCATCTTCCCACATCAAAACTACTACTAGCTCCACAAAGAGAAAACATACCTTACGCTAATATCAAACCTTCCTTCTGCTTCTATACAGCAACATGTTCATATCATATGATTTACATCAGTATCAAATCAATGCTATTAAATTGACATTTTATCCAAACTATGATCAGACATTCTTGGGAAGTCTTAGCTTAGTCTTAGCATTAGCTTGGCCTAGTCAAGCGTGGCATTAAGGCAAACATGTATCATGCAGGCCATGGGAGGAGAAGGGAGGTGTAGGGGGTCTTACCCAGACATTTCGCTACCCCTGGCCTGGGACTGACCAGCGATGGCATCCATTATAGCATCCTGGGAGTACATGCTGATGGGGGTGTTGTACTGGGCATGGATGATGGTGGCCTTTCCTCCAGGCCCCTTCACCTCGATGGGTTTGTTGGTGGAGAGGGCAGAGTCCTTCAGTGCTATAGGGTTGAAGCTGGGCAGGAACTCATTGCTGTGCAAGTGAGGGAGTGATGATAAGGGATGGATATGAGTAGAACAGAAACAAAAGAGATCAAATGGAGGTCAGTGAGAGAGAGTGTGTGGAAAGTGAACAGGGAAAAGGGAAAGGTAAGAAACCAGTTGATGATACCAGCATACTGTATGTCTTGATGCTGGCATTTCAACAAAGCTTCTTGATTCGACTGACCACCAGAAAAAACATGCTGGTCGATCAGTTCTGCTAGCTAACAGCATGTTTTTATTAGACCAGTCTCAACCAGCATGGGAATTCATGATGGAAGGTGAGACAAAATCAGTTAAATTGTATGATGGTAATTAAAGACAAAGAGATAAATAAAAGGCTTGGCAGAATTAACGCATCAAAAACACATTTACACTGCAAAACATTGCTACTGGACACTACAGCAGGAAGTGCAACATGACATACTAAGCATGGATAGAAATCTGCAAGAATTTTACAAATCTGGTTCTGATTCTTAAGCTGTGTTCACTCTGTGAGTTAAAATCTGATCATTTGTGTATCCGATTTCAATTCCCTGTAAATGATTACATCACTGCTGTGTACCCCAACTGTTGTGTCCTATTGCATTCTTTCATTCATAGCAATGATATTATGTAGGCATGCATAAAAACAGCAGCAACAGGGTTTCCAGTACAGATGTTGTCTTGACAACGTGTCTCATTGCACTGGCTCAATATTATGTCAATAATGTGAGGTACCAACAGAAAATAGGAAACTAACTTGCATGATTTAATTCAATGCTGCAATCTCCACCATTCTCAAAATTTTAAATAGAAGTATTGCAATTTTAAGAAACTGGAAAAAGAAAAAAAAACTTTGGGAAAAACATTTAGGATTTTGTCTACAAACTGCGTCTTATGTGTACTGTATACTAGTTGTAGCATATGCAACAAAGCTATGCTATGCACAACCCAATCTGAGAGGCAAGAAAAAAAAAGGATTTAAATCGGATTGCAAACCACATATAATTGTAGCTTGAAATTGAGTTGTAAAAACTGTATTCTATCTGTAAATCCATCAATTTCACCATGGTGTGAATTTAGCATAAGAACCAATTACCAACCCAAATACTAAAAGTACACAAACATTTTGGCCCAAAATGAATTATGACAAACACATTCTCTACGCTAAGCAAAGCAAACCTCTATCCTCCACACACACACACACCATCACAGTGCCAGCTTACTCATAAATACATATACCAAGGCAGTATGTTTATATCTACCCAGCACAGATTCTGTTTCACTGTGTTGTAGTATAGGTTTACATTAAGCATTAGTAGACCATTAAAGCAAGCTCTGATTGCACAGGAAGACAAATCTCATTAACCACACTTTATTGTTGATAAGACACCACAAAAGCAGTTCCAAACAATTCCATGCATGTATACCACACAGAGCACTACAATGCTATGCCAGGAGGCTGTTACTAACTTGGCAGGAGTGTGGGTTATAACCTACAAGGGGCAAAAGGAAAAAGAAACAAGTGCATTGGTTAGCAACTCATTTTAGGTTTAACATGGAAGGGTTGTGCTGATGAATGCTTCTCAATTTGAGGAATCTTCTAAGGTGTAATTCTTTTTTTCTGTAACAGTAATGGAAGGCAAAAATGTAATATGTGACTCTGACTGCATTTGTGCAAAACAGCAACAATGTAGAATCTATAAACATATTACACAGCAGTTTGCATGTGAAGCTAACAGTTCAGGTAGTAAAACACCAACAACTTTTGTCTCTTTTCACTCAAATTTGATTATGGGGCAGATTATCATACAATGTTATGATCTCAAAATACTCTCACTATTGTAAGCAATTTGTAAACAAATATACATTTTAATGTATCTATCCGTAATTCGTTAATACGCCTATAACTGCTATGAGAAACAATGTATTTTACTTTTGAAGAAATATAGTTGAAGTCACGCATTTATATTTACAATAAGCCTGGGATTCCACTGATTGAGACAAAGTTTCCCCTTTTGGCCTGCTCAAATAAGTCAATTCTATTTGTAGAACAGAAATTACACATATTTCATATTGATAGTACAGCCAGAAATTAAATGTATACACTCTACACATTTTCCAAATCTATACAAGCCTCTGTCCTCTGCTGAACACAATAGAAATTTGAAATTGAAAAATGTTGGTAAACAATCAGTTGATGAAATGACTTCAGTTAAATGGCTGAAGGTCAGCATTTTGCAAAGTATCATTGTTCATCACAATAAAACAACAACTTGAGGATTAAAAAATGATGACAGCTTTTCATTTTTGGATGAACAATCTCTAAGAAAAAGGAAAACCATTCTTCAGATTGAGTGACCGTGTCTGTTGGACAGAGTAAAAACAACATGTTTGTGCAAACACAATTGTGAATCATTTTCAAAAGGGCAAATGAATAAATCATTGAAAAAGAAAAATGGGTTTTAATATGAGTGCCTCCTTGCAGAGATGTGTGAGGAGGGAGTGAGGGGGATGCAGTATCGGTGAAGTTAGGAAACTGAACCCTGACATTCCATAGCCTTTTATAGCGAGCGCTGCAACAGGTGCTCCCTGACCAGTCTCTATAGTGACTGTGTAACCGTATCACTCCACGGCCTGAGATTTCCTCTTTGCTGTGACACACGCAGAGACCTTTTTTGAAGCATATGAGGAAGAGAGTAAACGGAGAGGGGTACAGGACAATGTCATCCATTCCTCTAATCCACTACAGTACAGCCAAAGTGCATTGCTTTGAGGTTACAACATGGAACTGAAACGGTCAAACTGGAAAAGTGATATATAGTGCTTTTAATGTCTCAAAATGACAGCTTGCAGAGTTTTTTAGAACAAAAATTAAAGTAAACAGACTACTGCTCAAAATGATGAGATCTATAAGTCTGTTTTTGAAAGATGTCTCTTTATTCCCGCATTTGCAAAGCAAAACATTTATTACTCCAGTCTTTAGTGTCACAATCCCTCAGAAACCTTTCTAAGATGCTGATTAGCTACTCGAGAAACACTTAAATTGAGAAAACAAAATCTATCAGAGAACATAAACTATTTTTTTAAAAGATTGTCTGACTTTTTTCATACTTTTCTAGATATTGGCAGTTAACAGGGCTAATGCATAGTTTTGCTCCTGAACATTTTTGTAGCTTTAATATTATTTTACACTTACAATCAATCATTTGGTAGACACTTTTATCCAAAACGACTTACAAATGAAGACTCCAGAAGTAAGTGTGTTGGAAAGTCAAAGCAGAGTTTCTTTTAGAAGAAGGAAAAGACAGTATAAAAATAAAACAGAATATCTTAAAGAACCAGAGCAAAACTTTCATATAAAAAAAGATAGAATAGAAGATAGAATAGAATGATATGTTACTTAGAAACTGTTATAGATATTCTTTCCTTGATTCAATAGAATGATTAAAAGAACAGCATTTATTTGAAATGCAAAGCTTTTGCAACATTATCAATTCCGTTACCTTTAATCATTTAATTTATGCTCTCTGAATATAGTTTTTAATTTCTTTTGAAAGAAACATATCTTATTGACCTCAAACTACTGAATAGTCATTTATTTTCCATTTTTACAGCTAACTTTTCACTTTGAGTCCTCTGGTGGACGCACTGGTATCTGGTTTACCAGTACCTGAAGGAGGGCCACTGAAGGGACAACTGAAGTGTCAGCTCAAATTTGTCTTGTGCATTCCTTCAGAGACTTGAAGCCTTAAGTAGATCTCTCTCTCTGGTCTGCAGTGGGGAATGGGGTCAATGTAACAGATGTAACCTCTCTGTTCTGAATGCTGCATGACCGCTGTCATTCTTCTGTCAAAGAGCAAAATTAGCAACCAGGTGGGCCTGAATTAACCACAACAGTGTTTGTGTCTTATCGATATTACAACCTGCAATTTACATGGCAAGTAAACCAAATTTACAGAATTTATTTTGTAATAATAACCTATATTTATTAACATCATATAAATACTACATATTGCCATATACCCTATAAGTTGCATTTACACTCAACAATAAAACAATATATTTGTGCAGTAATTATGGAGAAAATGTGTTTTGCAAATTTTTTTGTACAATTGTGCCTTGCCTATTTTACATTTTGCAAATCATTTTCTTAATCTTTTTAAAAACATTAGATTAAAAAGTATAGTAGACCTATAGCTCTAAGGTATTTTGTTTTGTGATAGATCCTGAAAAGACATAAGGTGGTTTTCAGCAGCATTGCACTTTAATGGCAAGCAGCATAATAAAGCAAATTCTAAAAGAAATCAAAATGGGCTGTAAATTAAAGTGGTGCTTGTTACCTCCTTGTTTCCCAAAAACTTTTAATATTGTTTCCTTATACTTACATACACGTTCTCTTTAGGTGCACTATTATTGCAAAAATTCTGTATCTATAAATTCATTAAAAAATTCTAAATTGGGTTTACTTACTCTGTGATTTGCGGGTTGTAATCTGAAGCATTACCCGTTTAATTAATTTAACAATTAACACTTTTTTTTTTTTCATAGAATTCATTATGTTTTACCGCACATGGCTGCTAGTGTCAAGTTTCGTTCTATGCCTGATTACATACCCGCTAGTCATGCCTGACCCCGAGCCCTTTGCCCTTTCCTGCAACATGGCCATTTCTTTCAGTGTCTCAGCAGAGTACAGGCCGATGGGGGAGTTATACTGCTGGCTTTTCTGTCTGGAGCTGGATTTGTCCCTCGGAGCAGCTAAATGCCTTTGAGTAGGCACAGAAGTCTCTCCGCTACTGCTCAGCACTGTGCTATAGGACGGGCTGGTGTGTTTGCTTGAGTTTGTCTCAGCAGAAGATGAGAGACCCCCATTTATTTGCACAGGCTGATCCTTAAAGGAGAAATGTTTATGTGTGTGTGGAGAAAAGTGTTGAGAAGGAAAGCAGCAAGAAGGAGAGGACAGCTGAGAATGAGAATCACTCCAAAATTACATTTGATCTTTTTCCTGAACGTAAAAAGTTACACATTTTTCATATGGGAAGTAGCATCCAGGACATTTCGTAGAATATATATTTAATATATAATATATATATATAAATAAACTAAATTTCAGAAAACAAACTTTCCATACTATTTCATTTAGACTTATTCTCAACAAACCTGCCTTTGTTTACTATAAAGAATACTATAAAAACAGTATTTAGAAATATTCCACAATATTAAAATAGTGAATACTTTACAATGGTTTTCTGTTTTTTATCTATTTTAAAATGTAATTAATGTAAAATGTAAGTCATTACTCCAGTCTTCAGTATCACATGACCCTTCAGAAGTCATTTTGATGTAGAAAACAGTTATCTATTAGCTAATTAATATTTGGGAGATTTTTATTCTCCCATTTTTTTGATGAATAGGAATGAATACTATACAAAAGTATTTATTAAAATACTGATCCCAAATGTTTAAATGCTAGTGTACATACAAATCAGAAGGCTTATAATTAAAAGAATTGCTCCTTTGAGTGGCTAAAACAGCATTTGACATTAAATACCAAACTCAACAATTTCACAGTACACAAAGTGCAGAACAGCAGGGGGCGGCATAAGGCTTTTTACGATAGCAGAACGTAAAGAATATCCTAAAGGCATTTTCAGCTGAGGGAACCCAAAGTCCAAAATCTTTCATTTTAGCCTCTAAAAAAACGTTACCATAATCCTGTAAAAGAAAAAAAGTCCCTTTTAACTGCAGATTTCAACTAAAGCTTGCTCTGAGGCTTAAATTATGCACTATTTGAATGTAAATGTGAAGTGCTTGATTTAAAACATCTGAATGCATGGACATATAGTAACATATGCAGAATACAGTTTTGCACAATTTTTCACAGACCTTCTGATGAGGAATCACAGGCATCGGAGAGTCAATCCTTGGTGTTGCCATTGGAACTGGGATAGGTCGCTTTGACCTGTTGTAAAATAAAGCAAATAATTTTTTTGAATAGCGTTTGGATCACAAAATGACTAAATCGCAGTCATGTACAAATATTTTCAGCATTTCTGGTCTCGCAACTTTTCTTTGAGATTGGACACTGTCACACAATAACAACAACAATAATGAATCCCATCCACAACAGAAGCAGTTTTCGCTGGAGCCATCTGAAAAATGCTTTTGTCCAAACAGGCTTTGTGACAGATTGAAGCTTTTCAGAAAAAAAAAAAGTTTACTTGTACACAAAGAGGTAAAGCAAACCAACTTTATAACATGCATAGTTTGAAAATTTGTGCATAAAAGAATAGCACAAAAACAATTGATGGTGCTTTCTTGAACAAATAAGAAAAATCCTTGGAATATCACAGTAGAGGTCAACAAAACTGTTTAACTGTTTCAGCCGATCTCTCTACATGTCCAACAATGCTTGTAGAGGGAACTCTGGGATCTATTAGGAGTGTTAAAGTAAGGAAGATGGTCCAGTGTAATCCCTGCAGGTATGCACTGAGAGGGGAAATAAAGGTGAACATGCCTTTTTTGGGGTTTTGCTCATGTTGTGAACTAACAGTAAACCTGACTTAAGCACTATGACACATCAGAATGGAGATCAGGAATGTTTTTCAGATCTTACAGTCTTGCGGTTGACCGGTGCAGAAATGGTCCATGAGGATCAAATACTGAAGAAGACATAATAAATGTCTAAATAAATGGCTTAAATGGCACGAAAAGTGTTTTTTCAAGCAACTTTGTTGATTTATTGATCACTGTTATCCATAAGGGAGCCAATGCAACCTAATTACATTTATGAGCCAATTATATATAACCTGAAATATATGTACATACTGAATATATATACATACATAATACATATATATACTTTTTGTTTTTTAAACAAGTGAAACAACAACATTCTACATCTATTATTATTTTATAGATTTACCCCTGGTTGACAAGGCTTAAAACTAGTCCTAGATTAAATTGCATGTATGAGCATACCATCAGTTTCTTTTTTTAAGGTATTTTCTTAACAAAATTTTTTAATAAAAATGTGCTTAAATACACAAATTTAACTAAGGCCTAGTCCTGGCTTAAGCCAAGCCCTGTTTGTGAAACCAGACATTAAAGTTTGGGGTTGGTGAGATTTTAAAAATATTTTTGAATAAAGTCTCTTTGGCTCACCAAGGCTTTATTTGACCAAATATGTTATAAAAAGTTTATATTATGAAATATCATTAAAATAAAAAAATAAAAAAATAAATTTGAAATGTAATTTTTTCTGTACTTGCCAGGCTGATTACTTCAATCTTTAGTGTCAAATGATATTTCCATAAATTATTTGATCATGCTGTTATATAATTTATTGTGTTTATTTATTTTATTAAATTTTTTATTTACCATTTAAATTAATTTTATTTATTTTGCGATTTCAGAAGAATATATATATATTTTTTTAAATACAAATTTCTGTAACAGTGTAACTGTCAATTGAATCTATCAGCGCAGATTAAAACCATTAATTTCTTTAAAAGAACTAAATCTTAACAGTCTCAAACCTTTACTGGTAATGTGCATCAATATGTTTTTAAATAATATTTTAATTAAATAAAAATGTGTAACCTTTCAGTGTAATACTTTCACAATAGTGTAATCCATGCATTCATTTTATATGAAGCTAAATGAAATTTGTGCATTCTGATCTAATTCTTAAAGCGCAAAAACTCTAAACCATATATGAATAAGAAAGATACTCAGATCAACTGCAGAGTGACAACAGCCTTCTTTAACGTTATGTTACGTCAGTGCTAAGCAGCCTTGAGTTGAAGCACAGGGCTGGAAAATAGCTTATCAAGTTAAATGGAGTATGATGTTGCTGATGGATGAATGGACTCTCGCCAGAGGCTCTGAAGAAAGAAAGCTTATAGACGCTGGAGCTACTAAATGCATCATAGTCTGATAACCACTCTCTGCTTTGAGCTTTTATGGTTATAGGACACTTGGTTATAGGACACAATCAGCCGCCAGTCTGATCTAAGGACTGTGAGTGTCATTATACTCTTTATATCTTCTTTTTTGACTGACAAAGGAAACATGAAGGCAATAAAATCACATGACCTTTCCGTGGACGAACACATCTGAACTCACATACACAATATCTCTGTCACATATGTTTGTGATATATTCAATCTGCAGTCTGTTTACGGCTCGTAAAAGTTAATTCCATGATTGACGACAGTGAACGGTCAAAACCTACTTTTATTGCACTGCCGTAAATGCAACAATAAACAATAGCATCTTTATCACTGTGAAGGCAAGCTACTGTATTTATACTGCTGTATTCATTGTTATTAAAATAATGCTTTGTAGCTAGTGACTCGTCAGATCACCAGTGGTGCAAAGTAACAAATGACAAATATTCTAGTTACTGTATTTGAGTGTTTTTTTTCCCCTACAGTTGCACTTTACTAAGTAGTTTTAAAAATGAAAAAAAGTCGTTTTAAATACTATTACTTGAGTACATTTTTAGTGCTGTATCTGTACTTTTGCACCACTATTTTCCATAAAATACTTTATTTTTATTGTCTATGGTGATTGGCTATGTATTATAATTAGTCCCGTGACTGGCGTCCAATCAAATAGCAAACAGAAAAATCCGACAGACCAACCTCAGGTCATGGATGCTTTATAAATGCAGCAAACATGTAAAGTGTGGAAGTATTAAAAAAGTGTCCAAGATGACACAAAATTGTTACATGAAACTATCAAGAGACTGTTTAGACTGCATGTCACTGACGAAAAGATGAAAGACGCCTACTGAAATGACTAAAATCCCCAAATGGCTTTACTAACTAAATGGACTACAGAATGTTACTTTTTGAAACACATGCACAAATAGCGTGCATTCTATCAGTGCTGAACTAGTTTGTTATGAGGGTCCAGCTGCTGATGATTTTTGCTGCTTGTTCGAACTACTTATTTAACATGAGCTGAATCAACAACTCTTGATTTTTTTGGGCATAACTTAATTGTTTTATGTTCAAATTTGTAAAAACAATACAGTCAACTTAATAGATTTGTGTTGGGATTTGTGCTCCATCCAACATGAACCCAACATTTTTAAAGTGCACTCATAGCTTGTTAGTCAGTGTTCAAAGTGCACAATAATCACTAATATATCATGACAGCTAGATGTTTGCCTCTATTACATCGCTCTGCATGCAAATGCATCAAGAAGCTACATTTTTGATTTTCATTGTTTAAGTTGGAATCATTTTCACAGCTTAATACTCACTACTAGCTACACTTGAGTACTTTTAGAAGTGTTACTTTTTACTAATAATTTGAGTAGTGTGTAGAACAGATACTTTTACTCTACTCGCACGATATTTTTTGCTAAGTAATGGCATATTTACATGAGCATGATTTTTCAGTACTCTTTCCACCACTGCAGATCACATAAGAGCAAGAGAAAAACTAGACTGTCTTAGAGCTGTCAGAGAAGATAGTGATCGCTACGAGCTTATGGTCGCCAAGACAGATGAAATATCAGTGCGGATCACAGTGTAAACATGGCAGATCGTTTTATTGCCTTCACCAGAATGGTAGCTTAGAAGAAACTCAAACGGGAGCCATGCTGGGATGTTATCCCTGAGCAAAACTTCCTGGTGTCATTTTAATCAGGATGAGTGATTCAATCCAACAGTTCTTTCTCACATTTCTCCAAGCTCTAAATGTGACTTATGTTGTGCACAATATTGAATTTTGCATTACTGCCATGTTCCTCTTTCAGTGTCATTATTCAAACCGTTGGACAATCGCCATACATTTTATGGTTTCAAATGTTTTTTGGCACAAAGTAATAAAGGAGTAATAAGGCTTTAGTACATAATAAGATATTACCACAAAATGATTAAGAAATTAGCAAGAAATTATTTATTTAATTTAACAGGGATCCATTAATGTAGTTAAAAGACACAGTAAAAACAATGTTTCAAAAGATACCAGTCTGGTTTACAAATTACTAAAATGCACCCTTTTATAAATTCTGTTATTACTGCATAACAACAAATACTGTACATTTAAATTAATTATAAATTAAAAGATACTTATAGTCAATAAAATGTACAGTATTTGGGGAAAATGAACTATATTGTATTTTAACTATTAATAGTATTTTGCACTGCAATAATATGTAACAGTATCATAGCTTTTACAATTTTTTATCAAATAAATTAAGCCTTAATAAGAATAATATACATGCAAATAAAATTTGGATGCTTGTACACATAACACTAACAAGCATGCACGCACGCACGCACGCATGCACGCACATACACAATATTTGTGGAAAATTTTAACATTACATTTAGTCATTTAGCTTTTAACCAAGGTGACTTACAATGAGGAATGGATTAAGCTATTTATCATAACCGTACTCACATCAAGTTCTACTAATACAAATCTTCTGTTCTGATTTAAAAAAACAAGCTGGAGTAGTTTTTTTTCTTTCTTTTATTTCCAATTGACCTTATTCTTCATGTAGAATAAAGTGCTTCAAGTGCTTCAAGTGGGCGCAGCCATTGGAATCTTATTGTCTCGAGACTTTGGCCTCATTCACTTCCATTCATTTTTAGATGTTAAAAACAACTTGTTATGCTGCTTGATGTTGCAAACTGATATTTTCTTTTTATGTATAGTCACAAACAGAGTTGTTTGAAGAGCAAGTAGTTTGACCATTTAGTTTTTTTTTTTTTTTTTCCCAATGATTTTTCTTGTAGGCAACTGAATCTGAATTTTTTTTTAAACAAATCATAGATCGCATTTCTGCATTGCAGAATAAGGTCAATAGACAGTGTCAAGACAATGTTTTAGTACTGTATACACGGTCTAATCTGTCTTCTTACAATAACTCTATCCCTAAACCCAACCTCACAGAACACAACCTGCATTTCTAAATTTTTTTTTTTATTCATAAGCTGATTCTTAATGGGGACCAAAAAAATTACTATACCTAGGCCTTTCAAAATAATCAATATATCGACTTAACACACAACACATGGACATGATCTTAATCATTTTTGGTGATGCAATATATATTGCCCATACATAAAAAACAATTCTAGCAACATTTTAGCTGATTGTATATCTATGACATATATGACATATCTATCTCTATTGGAGGAGTCAGTGTCAGTATGGTTAAAAAACACTATAGTATTTACTATAAATTACTATAGTATATTCTCATGTGGGTGTCAGACAACTGAAAATAGATCAGGTAGCAGATATCGCAGCCTCTGTTACTTTTTACCTGGCACTTTTTTGTTAACATTTATTATTATTTATTTGTTTAGGATATATGTTTTCACATTCTGATTCAAATGCCTAATAAATAAATTGTTAAAATGACTATAATTAAATAAAATATTCTTAGGAATAAAATATGATGTGTTCTTTGGAAGAGTGTACTTGCATTGTGATGATATTACATTGTCATTCTGGCATTATATAATGAGGGGCATAAAATGGTCTTAAAAATGGCAATATATTTTGGCTAAATATATCGTACAACAAAAAATAGATATTGTGACAGGCCTAACTATACCTGATATTAGGGAATAATGCACACAGTTTATACTGTACACAGCCCTTACAGAAAATATCTAACAAAAAAAGTAAATGTTAAGTAATTGTAACTTTTTTTGGCTTTTATTTCTATAAAAAAATAATAATAATTATTCAGTGGCCAAATAATGTAATCGTGCACTGATAAACACATTTAACACTATACTGCAGCAAGCCTAGTCTTTACAACGCAAGAACCACCTGAACCACACACACAACTCAAAAATACTAACAATACACTCTACCTTTGCATGGTGAGAGCCAGATTGAAGTTGGCAGACTTGATCTTGTTTTGGGCCTCCAGGTGTGTCATCCCGTCTGTGCTGACCCCATCAATGGCCACGATGATATCCCCCTGGATCAGATTGCTGGAGGCCGCCTTGCTCCCCGGTGTAATCTGCCACAAACCAAACAAGCCTTTGAATGAAATCCTGACAGGTCAGCACCTCTGCAAACACATTACCTGGACAAAGCAATCATTTGGTTCTTATTTGTCTGCCGCCGCATGAGACTGATAACGCAGATGTGATGTATGAATAAAGCTCAACAAAAAGAGAAGACCCCGCCATCTGCAGGTGCTTGCTTGATACCCTCTTAATAAAATCAGTGGAGGATAAAAAAAAACACACACACAGATTCTGAATCCATGACAGCTGGATGCACAAAGAGGTCTCAAGCACACATTTGGCGAGCTGCATGCTTAGTGCCAGAACAGATAATGTGTTCCTTCTGCTAAAAATAAGACAGTGATTAGAGAACAAAGTTGTGCTCTTGGTCGATAGATTCATGCATATCTGTATGAAGTATATAATGTGAACGTCCAGCTTGATTTCTTCCATTAAAGCTGTATTAAAATAATAATAATTCGACAATTAGAAGTTTAGAGTTGGTAAGATTAAAAAAATCTAAAAACGTATTTTACAATGATGCAATAAATAGATCAAAACAGAAAGTAGATATATTTTGAAATTTACAAAATAAAAGATCCATCTCAAATAAATTCTGTTCTTTTTATTTTTATTCATAGATAAAAAAACGTGTTTCACAAGGATGCATTAAATTGATCAAAACAGAATGTAGAGATGATTTGTAATTTGTAATCCATCTAAAAAAAACGCTGTTCATAAGTCATCCGCTTCATAAAACATATGCTGAATGACTTGGCGGTTCATTCCGCTGTGGTGACCCCAGATTAATAAAGGGAATAAGCCGAAAAGAAAATGAATTAAACTATTATTATAGAATAATATAAAAAAATCGGCTGCACGGTGGAGCAGTGGGTAGCACGTTCGCCTCACAGCAAGGAGGTCGCTGGTTCGAGCCTCGGCTGGGTCAGTTGGCGTTTCTGTGTGGAGTTTGCATGTTCTCCCCGTGTTGGCGTGGGTTTCCTCCGGGTGCTCCGGTTTCCCCCACAAGTCCAAAGACATGCGGTACAGGTGAATCGGGTAAGCTAAATTGTCCGTAGTGTATATGTGTGAATGAGTGTGTATGGATGTTTCCCAGTGATGGGTTGCAGCTGGAAGGGCATCCGCTGCGTAAAACATATGCTGGATAAGTTGTCGGTTCATTCCGCTGTGGCGACCCCAGATTAATAAAGGGATTAAGCCGAAAAGAAAATGAATGTATGAAAGAATGAATATAAAAAATCATTAACCACTCCAACTGTTAGTTTGCTTGAGTGAGAAATGGAGGAGTGCTAAAATAAAACTCCCCTCTCTATTTAACATTAATTTTCTGTTTGAAGATAGAGTAAAGAAGTTATGAACGTCTAGTTTTTGCAGATTTTGCACACGTGAACGGCATTGTCACTTCTGTACCATAAAACCAGGCTATCAGACACTATACAAATATTCAAATTTTGAGTCTGTTTCTTTTCTTCTAAATCTGTTGGGGTTTTAAATGTGTTCGAGCCAGAAGCATTTCCTTAGCCAAAGTCTCACTGTGCATGTCTGAGAAAACAAGCCATAAAGATGCCATAAAGCCATAAAGATGTCTTATTTCCATAAAAAAACTGACGTGAATATCAAATTAATGAAGATTATTTCAGATGTGTGCATGTTTGTCTCTCTAATCCTTTTTTGGCCACATGAGGAAGTTTTGACACTGTTATGTTCTGCTCCCTGAGGGTCTATTACTAAAACTCCCATTGAGAAGAACTGAGGAGCTCTCTGTGTGAGTGAATTTCTACATTTCCATCTGTTTTGATGTTAAATGAATAAACGAATGCGTGCACATCTGAGCCAAGGATTTAGACTCAGAACTGCCAAGACCGCAAAGTCCATTTCAAGAGCTTGAGAAGTATAACAGCCACAACAAGAAAATGAGGGGTACGTGCCTAAAATGGCATCAGGAGACATACAAATACCAATCTGTAAAAGCCTGTTGTCATCTATCTATGACATCTATCAAGCAGTGAGATCTTAATTACAAAACCCACAAAGTTTAAAAACTGTAGAAGGAAAATATTTAGAGAAATGTCACAGAGGATATTTCTGTTCTTTCGGGAGGACTATGCCAAAAAGTGTTTCACTCAAAGTCAGAATATTAATAAAGCAAACAATTCAGTTAATTTCAGTCACCTTTGGTATCATACCTGAAAAAAATGTCTGCCAAGATCTTTACAAATAAAATGGCTATCATGTCCTCAGTATGCAAAATTCAGTCTATGGTTTTCAGTGATCTCTGTGTCAGACACTGATCAATGTCTTGATTCACATTAGCGGGAAGCTTTGAATGCCTGTGATACCTGCATTGAGCCTTTGACAAACCAGCAAAAGGTCCGGCAGGAATACCAGATTGACAGAAAGAGAAGCAGCACAGCAGGTGAAACAACATCATTATGTGGCTTTAAAAATTCATGCAACTAAGAATACTGTTACAGTTTATACTGTTTCACTCATTTTCAGGAGGTGTTTACGCAACACTATATGCAACTTAAAGGGATAGTTCACAAAGAAATTAAAATTTATTCAACCTCAAGTGGTTCCAAACTTTTATGAGTTTTCTTTTCTTTCTGTTGAACACAAAATAAGTTATTTCGAAGAATGTTAGAAACCAGTAACCACTGACATCCATAGTTTGAAAAACAAATACTATGGAAGTCAATGATTACAGGTTTCCTACATTAAAAAAAAAAAATGCTTGCTTCATGTTTAACTGAAGAAATAAACTCAAACAGGTTTGTGACAAGTGTTTTAAATTTTGGGTGAAATATTCCTTTAAAAGAGAGAAAAAAAACATTTGAAATTAGGTTTCAAATAGGGATGTGCGCAATAATCCATTTCTATCATCTTCATAATCTTTGATTAGCAGCAGTGATAGCAGATGTGTGCTCACAATACTATTTCAGAGGTCTTCAACTCTGCTCCTGGAGACTCAATAATAAAAAACTTAATAATAATATTGTTATTGCAATAAATAACAGAAAATATTGTGTGATTTTTTTAAAAGTCCATACCGCCCATCTCTAGCTTCAAAATGCAAGCTTTAGAAGACAGAACCATACTTGTCACTGTGTAAACAACAAAAAATGTTTTTGACTATGTTGACATCATATGCATGTGTATTTCATGTTCAGTCTATAAACGTGAGAGTGCTTGACAACCAAAGCAACAATGGCAAATTACAAATCATTATGCACACAAGTGTTTAATATTACAAAAAGACATGAACTGCTGACCTAGTATGCATACCACAGCATTTAACCAGTTTTTTTTTTAAATGTGTTTGTAGTGAAAAAATAGTTTGTAGCACCTTGTTTTCTTGTGTTTCGTTCGTATTCCCGCCGCACATTTGTTTCTATAGTTACTGATTATGTTCTACACCTGAGTCTTATTTAGTTACTACTTTAGTTACAATTTGTAAGTTTTTGCTATGATAATGTTGGGTTGAATTGATTCTGATGTTAATCTAATTTAAGTTAGTAAGATCCTGGCTGAATCCCAAATAGCCTACTATTCCACTACTAGTCCACAAAAATAGCCCACTTAAAGGAGTAAATGAAAACAAATAAGTACATTTGCGTACTGAGTGCATTGGAAGGGGTGATGTTTTGATGGTGCTTGGTTGAAAAATGCCTTAGATGGATTTGATTTCCGATTATTGAAAATATTTTTTTCTGTCAGAACCTATGATAGCCATTTAACACTTATTAGTAATGCTGAACTTGTATATTAGTAATTAAATAAATTATTTTGATTTCTGCCATCTGCTATTGCAGTGCATTGTGGGATTGGTTGAGTGGACTTCAGAATGTCCACTATGGTTTCAGACACCACAACAAATGGCTGCTTCCTCAAATAGTACACTATTTAAGGATATAGGGGTGATTTCAGAAACAGCCCGTCTGTTGCTCTGCAACCAACGCTGACAGATATACATATTCTCAGGTCATATTTTGCCTTTAATTACTCAAAAACAACAGCAAGATTGTCGAACCATACACATTTAGCCATGAAAAGAAAGCAGCCTTTCAGATGAACAATTCATGCAACTTACCAATGTTATTATCATTGCTGTTATTCCGATACTTTCTATGATAGGTTCATCATGGTATATCAAAGGCATGAAAAATAACAGTGTTATAGGGATTAACTAATAATCAGAGCAAATGAAAGATTAAATCTACCATGAATCAAGGATATCTAGTTACCAGCGTAAAGCTGATAATTATTAGACACATACAAAATATTTGACTGCACCCCCTGAGTGTTTGTTTATTAAATATTTTGGTTAATTCGATTATGCTTTCAGCTCCCAATAAGAGCGTAGAACAGCTGTGTTTATCTTTTTACACACACACACACACAAACATGCATAAAAAGCCTGCAGATTGAAAGTGAGTTTGATCATTCAGTCTGTGCCGCACAAATCAGTGCTGTTGTTAGAGAAATACCTCGGCTACTGTGTGTAATATCTTTAAAAATGTATCGGTATGTGACAGCTGTGTTTCCACTCCTGTGGTCACGTCCACACTGTGGATGGGCTTAACATGATCAATGCAATCCGACACCTGGATGGTCTAAATATCCACTTCACACATACTCATGGGCAAATATGACAGATTGTAGCTGCCCTTCATGCCGAATGCTGTGGCACAGTTTCTGATAATCATTTTCTTGAATTAATTATCCAGCTCAAGTTCACCACTCATGTTTATGAACCGAATATAACTGCAGCCCTCAACTGAGCTCTTATTCTTTGGCTCAAATTCACAAATAACTGAAGTCTGTCTCATCTGCTTATTGGGGTACATCTAGGTTTAGCAAAAAACGTAACGGTTACCAAAGTAACCCTCGTTCCCCGAGGGGGGGAACGGAAATGCTATGTGGAAACTTCCACTATGGGGATTTCGTCAGAAAGCCAATCATTCTGAAGAGTAATTAAACGGGCCAATGAAATGCCAATGAGTTGGCGGTGTCAGCGTGCGCAGCTGGCAGCAATCACAATCAGCTTGTGAATAAGAATGCCGGCTGTGCCACACAACAACACCTTTTCTAGCTGAAGAAGCCGAACTACAGCTGTCAGCTAAGGCGCAATCCCTGTGGCGAAGGAACATAGCATTTCCGTTCCCCCCCTCGGGGAACGAGGGTTACTTTAGTAACCGTTACGTTCCCCAGCGGGAGGGGAACTACAATGCTATGTGGAAACTTCCACTATGAGGAAATCTATGGAAAACGCCACAGTGATTGAACCTTACCACGTCGCTGGTGAGAGGTTTGCCAGGCTCCGGCGTGAGCGCACCATCATCACCAGAGACGCAGCCCATCAACGTGTCCCCTGGCCCTAACTTACCTTACTTACCTGTGAAGCACTTAAAGGCTTATTTATATTTTTTGGGGAGTCGTAAAAAATACACCTAGTTAAGATACTAGGAATTTTAAATTACGACAGTACGTTGGGAAGCGTGCAGTCCCGATAGGGAGGACGCTTCGGAGGCCACCTGCTGCCCAATGGGGAGACCTGGTGGCAGGAAGACATATGGACTAACCCTGAAAAGGGGGAGAACACATATGAAGGATGGTTAGCGGGGAGGGAAGACACGGGCCCGCCTAAGAGGAGGAACTACACCGTGGCTGAATGAAGCATATGGGATCGCCAGCGGGGATCGCGCATAGCAGGCACCTATACCCAGAACGCGGGCTGACCAAGTGGGCATGCCAACTACGTAATGGGCCAGGCACCTGACTCCTCCGCTGAGTCAGATGCTGGGGGCCTCGGAGGAACTCTGCAGGGTTCGCCAAATGGGGAACTCAACTGAACAGAGTGAATAAGCGCACGAATCTCTGTGTTTAGAGAGAAAGGCGCAGCAAGCGTGTTTCAACACAGTACTGAATTTCCTCATTCACTGGCGTATCCAGCACACGTGAGGAAAATCAGCCCACTCAAAGATTATAGAATCTTTACGAATGTATTAGGTGTCGCCCAACCCGCAGCTCTACAGATGTCTGTTAGAGAGGCGCCGCGTGCTTACGCTCAAGAGAAGGCGATACTCTTAGTCGAGTGCGCTCTCACTCCCGGGGTACGCTGCTCACCCTGGCATAGAAAGCGAGGGAGATGGCATCCACTATCCAGTGGGCCAACCTCAGAATGGATACGGCACTTCCCGTCTGCCGATCATAACAGAAAAGGAGCTGCTTAGAGTCGTAAGCTCTAATGGGGTCACAAGCGCCGAGCGCGAACAGGACACAGCAAAGAAAGGGCTGGGTCTGCCTCCTCCGTGAGCAGCGCTTGCAGGTTCACTACATAGTCTAAAGAAGCGCTGTAGGAACCTCGGGCACCTAGGTGGGCCGGGGTCTCAGGAAAACGTGAGAGTGGGCCGGCCCGAATTGCACTTCGCTGACCGAAAATGCCTCCAGATACCCGACCCTCTTGACCGATGCCAACGCGACCAGCAGAGCTGTCTACCTGGACAGAAAACTTAAAGATACTGAGTCGAGTGGATCGAGCAGACCTCTCCTAAGAGAGATCTCCAAGTGGGTATGAGAGGGGGACAGGATTGATTTAATTAACCAGCGTCTCGCGCCTCTGGGAACTGGATGATGAGGCGATGCTTTCCCAGCGTCCTCAGAGCGAGGATGATCGTAACGCCAACCCCTCAGTGCGAAGGGGACAGCCTTAGCTCAGCCAGCTGAAGGAGGAAAGCATCACACTGATCTGGCATGTCCGGGGTCCTTCTCGGAGAGAAGTACACCACACAGCGAATAGACTCCACTTCAGGGCGTAGGCATGCCTCGTAGAGGGTGCTCTAGCCTGAGTGACGGTGTTAACCACCGAACCGGTAAGTCACCTAAGTCCTCCACGCTCCATCTATGGACTTTACACGTGATTCCAGAGATCTGGGCGCGGGTGCCAGATGGTGCCTGTTCCAAAGAAGAAGGAGCTTCTTCAAAGGGATATGCCAGGGAGGGGCCGTCACGAGGAGAGAGCTGAAATACAGATCAGATTGAGCCAGAGGCGCAATAACAGACCTGGTCCTCGTCCTCCCTGACGTAACACAGTATCTGCGAGTAGGCTCACTGGAGAGAAATGCGTATTTACGCACGCCCAGGGGCCAGCTGTGTTAGCCAGCGCGCAGAGCGCACCTATAACAGCTGGACAGCCGGGGGTGGAGTCTCAGTTTTCCCGGGCGTGAACTGCCGTGAGAGCGCATCGGCTGCACGGTTGAGTTCGCCGGGGGAAAAAAATGGCACGCAGCGATTCCGCCGCTAATGACTCCGGAGGAGCAGACGGCGAGCGAGCTGAGACATGCGGCGAGAGCGGATACCCCCTGTGCGGTTGATATACGCCATCGTCGCCGTGCTGTCCGTCCTGACCAGCAAGTGTTTCCCCTCTAGCACCGGTAAAAACAGTGCAGCGCGAGATACACTGCCAACAGCTCCAGGCAATTAATATGCCAATGCAACCGGGTTCCTTCCACGGACCCGCAGCTGCATGCCCGCAACACACGGCCCCCCAGCGCGTACTGGAAGCATCCGTCGAAACGACGACATGCCTGGACACTTGTTCTAGAGGCACACAGGCCTGTAGAAACGCAGGGTCCGTCCAGAGGCTGAGGGCACGGCGACACAGCGGAGTGACAGTCACCCGGTGCGTGCCCGCGTGCCATGCGCGTCTAGGGACCTGATCGGGAAGCCAATGCTGAAGCGGTCTCATATGGAACAGCCCGAGCGGCGTGAAGCGGCCACGGATGCCATATGCCCCAGGAGCCTCTGAAATGATATCAGTGGGACCACAGTTTTCCTGTCGAACTCTCTCAGACAGGTCAGCATCAGCCCAGCGCGCTCTCGAGGGAGGCGCGCCGTCATGGTGATCAAGTCCAGCTCTAACCCGAGAAAAAAGATGCTCTGCACGGGGGCGAGCCTACTCCTTTCTCGGTTGACCCGAAACCCCAACAGGTCGAGGTGCCGGAGCACCCAGTCCCTGTACATAATCAATTGATCCCGCGAGTGAGCTAAAAAGCCAGTCATCGAGATAATGGAGTATGCAGATGCCCGCGAGCCGAAGGGGCATTAGGGCATCCTCCGCGAGCTTCGTGAAAACCCGCGGAGACAGGGAGAGCCAGAAAGGGAGGACTTTGTACTATCATGCTCGACCCTCGCATGCAAACCGCAGCCGGTGGCGTGGGAAAATGGAGAAATGAATGTACGTGTCCTTCAGGTCTATCGCTGCAGACCAATCCTGAGGACGGACGCACCGGGGGATGTGCTTCTGCATGAGCATTCTGAGCGGCTGCTTGTAAGGCAGCGGGTCAAAATGCGCAGAACTAGGATTGGTCATAACCCACTGCTCTTTTAGGGTACGATGAAGTACAGACTAAAAAGCCCATACCTCATCTCGGCTGGAGGGACCGGCTTGATTGCATCCTTCGCCAGGAGGACAGCAATCTCCTCGCACAAGAGAGGGGCGGACACAGGGCTGACACCTGGTGTAATACACGCCCGTGAACTTGGGGGACCGTTTAGCGAACTGAATCGCATAGCCGAGTCTGATTGTCCGAATGAGCCATCGCGACGGGCTGGGCAGCGCTAACCAGGCTGGCAGAGCCCATGCGAGTGACATCATCTGTGCAATCACTGACGCACCAGCGGTGGGGCAGCACGGGATGGGAGAGCTCACCCCGGGAGGCATGCGTCCCAAGGAAGAGCGGAAGTTAAGAGGTTTAATCTTAACTTCGTCCCAAGAGCCCGCAGGGCGGCTAGGAGTGCGAGAGAAAGGAGCCTGTCCTCTGGCACTCACAGAGCCTGTGGCGAAGAGCACCGATCCTGCGAGCTGGAAGGCATAGCGTCCCATACTGGCAGTGTTCGTGCTATCACACCCGGAGAGAGAAAAAAATTGCACTTAAAAAATTTAGTAGCCATACGGCCTTTTTGTTAATGATATGGGTGTCCCTGGCCGTCCGCCAGGGAAAGAGCAAACATCCTTTTCTCCGAGTGGCCCGTCTCAGGGACGCTTCGCGGTCCGTACTGGACTTAGCGGCGCCCTGAGGCGGGGGGCGGTGATCGTCTGTGAGGTGCTCAACACTGCCGCTTAACCAGTTGAACGGACAGGGCGGCGGAGCAGATTTTGGAGCCACAGACGAGCGCCCTCGGCGAGAAGCAGCCAAAGTGGACGAATCGACAGGGAGAGAAGTTTTTGAGCCCGCCGATCGCACTTGACTACTCTTTCACTGAAGTGAATTCCTGGGTGAACTCACCCCGGTGTCGCTGAACAGGCCAGCCTGGGATATGGGTGTGTTAAGAAAGCGAACTTTGTCAACGACACGCATATCTGCCAGGTTTAGCCAGAGGTGGCGTTCCTGGACCACTAGTGTGGTCATCGTCCTTCCCAGGGCACTCGCAGCCGACCTGGTGTTTTTAGAGCAAAGTCGGTTGCAGTGCGTAGTGCATTAAGCCTGGGTCAGAACCTTCCTCGTGCCACTGGGCCAGCGCTTGGACTAGCCATAGCAAGCAAAATGGAAGCAGCCTGGCCCGCAGCAGTGTAGGCTCTGGCCCTGAGGGATGCAGACAACCTACACGCTTTGGACGGGAGCCGAGGCTAACCACGCCAGGAAGGGGCACCACGCGGGCAAGATTGACCGCGCTAGCACACTCGACCTGGGGTTTTGCCTCGTACCCCCTGGCTGCTCCGTCATCGAGGAAGGTGAGGGCGGAGCGCACGCAGACCGGGCAGAAAAAGGTGCCCTCAGCGCTGCGTGAACTTACAGTGCACCTCCGGGAAGAAGGGGACGGGAGGCTTAGAGGGTTTCCCCTTCTTATCCTCCACGTAACACCCGTCTAATCGGTCCGGCGACGAAGCTGGGGGACAAGCCATCTCCAGCCTCGTCGCCGAAGCAGCCCGGGTTAGCACGGCCATCATATCAGATGCCATATCCGGAGCCTCGCTTACCACCCGAGGGAGGAAGCGGGTCCGAATTGTCATCGGAAAATGACAGCCCACCCTCCGATGCAGCGATGGACATCTGGTCCTCGGTGTCATCGAGTGAGAGGGCGACCCTCCCGAAGGATGGTGCGCTTCTCTCACTCGAAGCTTGGATGGAGCGCGCTGAGGAATGGGAGGTCCGCAAGCCCGAGGGCGGCGGATTGACCCCCACTGTGACCCTCAGATCTGCCTGAGTGCCAACCGCTACTTGCGGGGGACAACAGGGGTGGTTCGCCCTTTTGCAAGAGCGAGCCGCGATCTTAGCTGCGCAACAGACATGCCATCGCAGTGATGGCATGCGCTGCCCGCGAGCACCGCATTAACATGCTGGTCCCCCAGACATGCAATACAGTGCTCGTGCCCATCATCCGTGGACAGGAAACCACCGCATCCAGAAACGCACGGTCGGAGCGACGTCTTTAAAAAGATGCGCTGCAAGACCGTGTTGCTCTTTTAGGAAATTTGCTTAAATTTATACGCACCGCTCTTGAAGTACCGGTCCAGCGAAACGCCCAGGGACAGGAGAAACCCAGCTCGACCACCGCTGCTCGCGTTGTTGCTCACGCTGGAACCGGGAGAAATCAGCCTCTCAAATAACGGCAGCTTTCTCTTACTCTCTCTCGAACAAAGTCAGAGGATGACAGCAAAACGTCTCTTTCAGACTGCACATGAGGCTTCTGAAAGCGAAAAGGTGTTGTTGTGTGGCACAGCCGGCATTCTTATTCACAAGCTGATTGTGATTGCTGCCAGCTGCGCACGCTGACACCGCCAACTCATTGGCATTTCATTGGCCCGTTTAATTACTCTTCAGAATGATTGGCTTTCTGACGAAATCCCCATAGTGGAAGTTTCCACATAGCATTGTAGTTCCCCTCCCGCTGGGGAACCTCCGCTGGTTGAGATATCTTTCAGCTTCTAACATCCAATCACGGGTTAAATCAAGTTGGGGTGATTATGCTTGCATTCAGTCGGCTGTAATGAGTAGCAAAATAGCTTCAAATGACAGGCTTCTCCCTTCTCCCTTCAAAAAGGTGTTGTGTATTTAACTTCCCATAGTGGGGTCTTTTTTTCCCCTGCTTGACAGCTGCTCTAATTATGTCGGTGTGAATGGGTGTTTGTCACTACAGTGTTGGGGTTGTTTTAAGAATCTTTTTCCTCTATAAATGTCAACTCCAATTGCCACATGTAGCAAGGGGATGTCCTGCCACCTTTAGAAATGCCACTGTGATGGTAGTGTTTATGGTCTATCCCCATAAAGTGACATCTGACTCATGGTTAAAAGCATAGGTCAGCCCAAAATAAGCAGGCAACTGCATTAAGGAAGCCTTTACACATGGAATTAAAATAAATAATAAATTCATTTCAACTATTAATCTCACAAAAGTTACTTTTTTCGTATTTATAGTGACTTTTTTCTTCATAATCTCACTTTCTTCACTACTAATAAAGAATGTATAAATTCAGAACTGTAAGACACAAATTTGGAAATCTGAGAAAAACGGCTTGACATTCAGTGTAAATTTGCAACTGCAAAAAAATAAGCAATGGAATTATGAGATCCACATGTCAAAAACAAACAAACAAAAAAGAACTGAAATGTGAGATTTAATTTCAACAAATAAAATCAATTGCAAGATTTAAACTCAAAATTCCAGAAAAGAAATGAAGGACTACAAAAAGAAAAGCAGAATTTCAACATGTAAACTCAGAAAAACTTGCAAAAAGTAAAGATGTAAAGACTCAATTCTAATAACAAGACAAACAATTATCAATCTATAACTTGTAATTTTTAGATATAAATTCCCAATTGTAAGGGAAAAACACATTTTCCAGTTTCCACTCTAATGTGGAATACAAAACACACTTTTTTACACCATGTATAGAAGCAGATTTTCATCAATGATGAAGGTGCGTAATTGATGACAGAAATTTTACTTAATTCATCAACAGAAAAGAAAACATGGATGAAGCCCATTTGCAAAACATTTCTAATTCAGATGTATGTTTTAATAAATGCACTGATACTGTTGCTTTGTGCCAGTGTTAGCAAAACTAACGGCAGGAGGAAAAGGAAGGGAGCATGGGAAAACAAAGGCTTGGAGAGCCTGAGTGGGGCGGATTACTAGGCCTGGCACACAAAACATGCTTTAATTCTCCATTCTCAGCTCATTCCAATTGATGCCTGGATGAATGAGTGGCTGATATGCCAGCTCAAATCTCCTGCTCACTCACAACAGCACAAAGGAGCTGTTCTGTGGGTCAAGTAAGTCACAGGGGGGAAAAGTAGGCCACAGAGAAAACCAGAGAGAGACATTTTATGGCTGGATGGATTGACAGATTGCAATACAACAATA
Source organism: Danio jaintianensis (assembly GCA_903798115.1). NCBI lineage: Eukaryota > Metazoa > Chordata > Actinopteri > Cypriniformes > Danionidae > Danio > Danio jaintianensis. The sequence goes on from CAIGQV010003909.1 coordinate 21,971,745, forward strand.
ATTTGAAGTCAATGTGATAGCAAAATGCAGACTGAATACTTTCTTAAGTGGATAGTTTAGCAAGAAATGAAAACCTTGTTTGAGTGACATCCTCATAATAATATGTAGGTGAAATTTGGATCTTTTGGTCTTTGGATATTTTAAGTCATTAACTGGGTTTCCATCACCCAAAGTTATTGTGCATTTTGAGAAACGATTGATGGAAACATAAAATTTTGAATAAAAATCCCTTAATTGACAAAAAAGGTTTTAAGCTTGCATCAGTTGGTTTTGGAATTTGGTTTTGGCAAAAAAGGGTCAATATGAATAACGGAGGATGGAAACACAAGCGCATTTGCGAAGTGCGAACATTACACCCACTTGACCAATCAACTGTCTCCATTATGCTTGCCTTGTTTACAGTTGGTTACTAGATTACCAATAGTCAACCTCTCTAACAAATTGCTGGAAATGCCCCTAATTCACATTAGGAAATTTGATCTTTTTGCAAAATTTGAAAAGATTTGTTTCACAGTAGGATGGAAACCCGGCTAATGACTATCGGCACTTTGAGAGTCACAAAAACCATTAAATCAAAACTAAATATCCGTAGTTCATTGAGGTCTTATAAAACAATCAGTCGGGAGCAAGAAACTCTACATTATCTACAACATTATTACATTCTGAATGCAATAATGTCGAGAATGCATCCACGACTGGAATCTAAGATTTCTGTATGAGCTGATCCTGTTTCTTTACAACAAAGAGTAAGCGCTCATGTGTCATATTGTTCATTAAAATGGTACTCACTTGTGCTTATACTGTCTGCTGTAATCTAGTCCTTCAAATATATATTTTTTTCCTTTCTTCATAGTTTTTAAGTAAACATAGTTTTTATAGATGAACTGTACATGCTCACAGAAAAAACATCCCAGTGCATCCCAATTTTTTGGTTTCGACTCAGAATTTTCACTTTAGTGCATACCTACTCAATATCTGAAATCTGAGATCAGTTACATGAATGAGAAATAACAGTAATCTCCCATGATTGAGCCGTGAGTACTTAACCAGATGGACTCATTTTTGCTAACAAGACCGAAAAGAATCCGACACCCTACGAATGCAATGTGACCTGATCCTCCCCTGCTGAAGCTCCCCTCGTATAAGAGCTGAGTAAACCTGCCCAACACCCAATGAATAAAACACATGTGTAAAAGACCCAGAGTTTATCATAGCACATCAAAGACAATCTGATGAGCTATGAGCGTTAAAGTTGAGAATACAATTTGGCTAAAAACCACCTAAATGTGTTTTCTGTGTGTGGTTTTGGTGGATGTTGGTATGTGATAGCTCTTACAGTCTTCCCCAGCAGGACTGACTTGACCTTCAGCAGCCGTCTAAAAACAGCTCTGCCTGTCAGCAGCACCAGCTTCAGGCTCTCATGGCGCACACAGAGACTGGGTACTTTAGCCTACTGGTTTGGGATTATCTGAGAAAGACTGGCATTATATAATAAGATTATTAACGCAACTATTTAAGGGTCACACCACTTGCTACAGACTCATTTTCAAACTTCCTGCAGAACACAAGGAGTGTTTCCTGACTTAATCAGATCTAATTGATCACAATCTTTATTATGTGTGTACAAACAATATCAGTTTAACATTTTGAATCAGAATAGAATGAGCGATTTTTTCTATCCATGCTGAATGCAAAACTGCCTCAAAAAGTGATGTTAATTGCATGGTTATGTGGAGGGAGATCATTATGGCTAATCAGCTTGATGACACACAAAAAAAAAGATATTAAATAATCAACAAAAGTCAAGTGAATCAATAATATTTTGCACAACAAACACAATTAATTTCCAAAAAACGAATTGCTAATTACATCATATTACTACTTTTTTATAGTGATATAATTTACAGCAATGAAATAAAAAACAAAAACCTAAAAATATGCCTAGTAACATTTTTCTAAAGAGCATTTGAACAAAAAAAAAAAGTTAAAACAAATAAAATAAATGTTTTGTGGTTTAATTTATTGTGTAATGAGATTGATTTCTGTGATGTCAAAGCAGGATTTTCAGTGTCACATGATCATACAGAAATCGTTTTAATATACAGATTTGATGTTAAAGAAAAACTATTATTATCAATGTTGAAAATGCTAAATATTGGTGAAAACCATGAAACATTTTTTTCTGGATTCTTTCGAAAAATCTGAGTTTAATTGAACTAAAACTTTTTTTATAAAAGGTTTGATTGTTACTATTGATTAATTTAATGCATCGATACCAATAATAATTTCACTAAAA